>CM061753.1:180752042-181404289 GCA_030979885.1 Lolium multiflorum | reverse complement strand
CAAGATTTAGTAAAGCAGGTTTAATTTCAAAGAATTCTGCTGTAGTAGCAAGTGGAGCAATAGGTGTGCATAGAAATCATTATTATTTGCATTTGTGAAGTCACACAACTTAGTATTTTCAGGAGTATTCATTTTAGCAACGGTAAATAAAACAAACTAGATAAAGTAAATGCGAGTAACTAATTTTTTTGTTTTTGATATAGAGAGCAAGACGGTAAATAAAGTAAAACTAGCAACTAATTTTTTTGTGTTTTGTTTAGGTGCAGCAAACAAAGTAGTAAATAAAATAAAGCAAGACAAAAACAAAGTAAAGAGATTGAGAAGTGGAGACTCCCTTGCGCAGCGTGTCTTGATCTCCCGGCAACGGCGCGGTGCGATGCGCGTAGATGTACACGTCCGTTGGGAACCCCAAGAGGAAGGTATGATGCGCACAGTGGCAAGTTTCCCTCAGTAAGAAACCAAGGTTTAATCGGACCAGTAGGAGTCAAGAAGCACGTTGAAGGTTGATGGTCGCGAAATGTGATGCGGCGCAACACCAGGGATTCCGGCGCCAACGTGGAACCTGCACAACACAACCCAAGTACTTTGCCCCAACGAAACGGTGAGGTTGTCAATCTCACTGACTGGCAGCAACAAAGTTAAACGTGCTCCCAGTGGAAGATGTTTGCAAAGCAGTAAACACAATTCACATTAGATTATGCTATGTAAGAAATGAGACCGGGGTCCACATTTCACTAGAGTCTCTCTCATAAGATAAAAGCATGTTGGGTGAACAAAATACTAGTCGGGCAATTGACAAATATAGAGGGAAAGGCATAACAATGCATGTACATGATATGATAAATATAGTGAGAGATTTAATCCGGGCATTACGACAAAGTACATGGACCGCCATCCAACTGCATCATGCCTAAAAAGTCCACCTTCAAGTTATCATCCGAACCCCATTCAGTATTAAGTTGCAAAGCAAAGCAACAGACAATTACATTAAGTATGGTGCGTAATGTAATCGACAACTACATCCTTAGACATAGCATCAATGTTTTATCCCTAGTGGCAACAACACATCACAACCTTAGAACCTACTGTCACGATCCCAGGTGTCAATGAAGGCATGAACCCACTATCGAGCACAAATACTCCTCTTGGAGTTAAGAGCAAAAACTTGGGCAGAGCCTCTACTAATAACGAAGAGCAAGATCATAAACAACACATAAACAATAGATTGATAATCACCATAACATAGTATTCTCTATCCATCGGATCCCAACAAACACAACATATAGAATTACATATAGATGATCTTGATCATGTTAGGCAGCTCACAAGATCCAACAATGAAGCACAACAAGGAGAAGACGACCATCTAGCTGCTATGGACCCATAGTCCGGTGTACTCGCTCATCACTCCGGAGGCGATCATGGCGATGAAGAGTCCTCCGGAGATGAATCCCTCTCCGGTAGGGTGCCGGAAGCGATCTCCTGAATCCCCCAAGATGGGATTCGCGGCGGCGGCGTCTCCGGAAGGTTTTCCGTATCGTGGCTCTCGGTGCGGGGGGTTTCGCGACGGAGGCTTTAAGTAGGCGAGGTAGGTCAAGAGGCGGCGCGAGGGGCCCACACCACAGGCGCGGCCAGGGGCCAGGCCGCGCCGCCCTATGGTGTGGCCACCTCGTGGCCCCACTTCGACTTCTTTTGGAAGCTTCGTGCAAAAATAGGACCATGGGCGTTGATTTCGTCCAATTCCGAGAATATTCCTTACTAGGATTTAGAAACCAAAAAACAGCTTGACAACTGGCTCTTCGGCATCTTGTTAATAGGTTAGTTCTATGAAGTCTAGCATGAAGAGAAGTCGTTTTGGGTTTCAAACGTTTAAGCCAAAAGCCCCATTTCATATATTTCAAATTTGGTTCAAATTTGAAAGACATACAAGTTATAGCACACATAGTGCATACATTTTCACACATATTGCACTAGATGCTAATTAACCCTATAGTTTGAGGCCATTTGGATGAGGTCGAAAAAATCTTGGATTAGAAATGGGGTTGTTCGAACCCCGTAGTTGGATTTTTTTGAACTTGATCTGTAGTACTGGGCAAAACCCTAGTTTAACGTATT
This sequence comes from Lolium multiflorum, assembly GCA_030979885.1. Classification (NCBI taxonomy): domain Eukaryota; kingdom Viridiplantae; phylum Streptophyta; class Magnoliopsida; order Poales; family Poaceae; genus Lolium; species Lolium multiflorum. The sequence goes on along the minus strand of CM061753.1, from coordinate 181,402,174 downwards.
TAATTATAGATTCGTAGGTTGATTTTTCTACCTTTTATTATTATTACTATGCAGCACATGTGTTTGCCCGTCGAGTGAAACTCGGAGGAAGAGAGGATCACTCGGAAGGAGAGAAGGGGAGAGCATTATGGTGTCTCCCTTTTTCGGGTGATGATGTTGACTTTTGTGCAGGGTTTGTCGGTGAGCAGGAGGTGCGAGCGGGCAGTCGGGCGAGGCCGAGAATGAGAGAGATTTGTTTTTGTGAGAGGGACAACCAAAGGATCCAGAAGGACCCACGGACTTCCAATACGCATCTGATCGTCTTCTCTTGACAAAGAAAATGGCTTGGAGTTTGCGTACCTACTGCACTTGACTTGTGCTCACTGAAGTGTGGGACCTCACGCATGGGCACCACACGTAAGTGACAGACCTGTTGGTGTAAAAACTCGGTTGATTATTATAGTGCATTAGAACAAAGTTTCCTATGGATTCAACGGTAGGAAATCCAAGTTAACTCATTTACATGACATTAATTTTTCCATGAAGCAAAGTTAACACATCTATCAATTGGTACATTTTGGAGTGACTAAGAAGGATCATGCTTATTCGTTTTCACGTGTTAAATTTGTTTAAATCTTGCTCAAACCTAGGATTTCACCAAGATTGAAATGGGCATGAAAATTCAAAAAAAATGAAATACCAATGCACATAGTCTTCTTATGTCATATAGTAAGCATTCAAGATGATAAACAAGGTCTAGACATATTCAAACCAGGCAAATCATGTATCTACTCCTAACCCCTAAACTCTGTCTTATGAAGTAAGGCATGAAGAGAAGTGGTTTTGGGTTTCAAACATGCAAATTTCAAAAACCTCCCAAAAGCTTCATTTTAGAGTGACTAAGAAGGATCGAGGCTTACCTTTTCATTTTCATGTTTTAAACTTGTTTAAATCTTGGTCAAACCTAGCTAGTATTTGACCAATATTCAAATGGGCATAAAATTCAAAAAAATCAGAAAAATGAAAAACCAAAGCACATAGCCTTCTTATGTCATATAGTAAGAATTCAAGTTGATAAACAAGGTCTAGACATATTCAAACTAGACAAATCATGTATCTACCCCTTACACTCTAAACTCTGTCTTATGAAGTCAATTAAGCATGAAGAGAAGTGGTTTTGTGTTTCAAACATGGAAATTTCAAAAACCTCCCAAAAGCTTCATTTTAGAGTGACTAAGAAGGATCCATGCTTACCTTTTAATTTTCAGATTTTAAACTTGTTTAAATCTTTGTGAAACCTAGGATTTGACCAAGATTCAAATGGGCATAAAAATTCAGAAAAAACAAAAGATGAAAAACCAAAGCACATAGCATTCTTATGTCATATAGTAAGCATTCAAGTTGATAAACAAGGTCTAGACATATTCAAACTAGAAAATCATGTATATATCTGCCCCTAACCTTAAACTCTGTCTTAGAAGTCAATCATGAAGAGAGTGGTTTTGGGTTTCAAACATGAAAATTTCAAGAACATCCCAAAAGTCGCTTCATTTTAGAGTGACTAAGAAGGATCCAGGCTTACTTTTCGTTTTCATATTTTATACTTGTTTAAATCCAGGTCAAACATAGGATTTGACCAAGATTCAAATGGGCATAAAATAAAAAAAATAGAAGAATGAAAAACAAGCACATAGTCTTCTTATGTCATATAGTAAGCTTTCAAGTTGATAAACAAGGTTTAGACATGTTCAAACCGGACAAATCATGTATCTACCCTAACCATAAACTGGTCGGTCTTATGAAGTCTAGCATGAAAGAAGTATTGGTTTCAAACATGAGAAATTTGAAGAACCTCCCAAAATCTTCAAATGGGCATAAAATTCAAAAAATCAGAAAAATGAAAAACCAAACACATAGCCTTCTTATGTCATATAGTAAGCATTCACGTTGATAAACAAGCATGTCTAGACATATTCAAACACAAATCATGTATCTACCCTAACCCTAAACTCTGCATGTCTTATGAAGTCAACCATGAAGAGAAGTGGTTTTGGGTTTCAAACATTGAGATTTCAAGAACCCCCAAAAGCTTCATTTTAGAATGACTAAGAAGGATCCAGCTTACCTTTTCATTTTCATGTTATAGACTTGTTTAAATCTTGGTCAAACCTAGGATTTGACAAGATTCAAATGGGCATAAACATTCGAAAAAATCAAAAAATCAAAAACCAAAGCACATATAGTCTTCTTATGTCATACGGTAAAATTGAAGTTGATAAACAAGGTCTAGACATATTCAAACCAGACAAATCGTGTATCTACACCTAACCCTAAACTATATCTAATGAAGTCAAGCATGATGAGAAATGGTTTTGGGTTTCAAACATTGAGATTTCAAGAACCCCCAAAAGCTTCATTTTAGAATGACTAAGAAGGATCCAGGCTTACCTTTTCATTTTCATGTTTTAAACTTGTTTAAATCTTGGTCAAACCTAGGATTTGACCAAGATTCAAATGGGCATAAACATTCAGAAAAATCAAAAAATCAAAAACCAAAGCACATATAGTCTTCTTATGTCATATAGTAAGAATTGAAGTGATAAACAAGGTCTAGACATATTCAAACCAGACAAATCGTGTATCTACACCTAACCCTAAACTATATCTAATGAAGTCAAGCATGATGAGAAATGGTTTTGGGTTTCAAACATGGAAATTTCAAAAACCTCCCAAAAGCTTCATTTAGAGTGACTAAGAAGGATCCAGGCTTACCTTTTCATTTTCATGTTTTAAAATTATTTAAATCCTGGTCAAAACTAGGATTTGATCAAGATTCAAATGGGTATAAAATAAAATAAAAAACGCACCTAGCCTTTTTCTGTCATATAATGATCATTCAAGTTGATAAACATGGTCTAGACATATTCAAACTAGAAAATCGTGTATCTACCCTGTCCCTGGCTAACCCTAAACTCTGTCTTATGAAGTCAAGCATGAAGAGAAGTGGTTTTGGGTTTCAGACATGGAAATTTTGAAAACCTCCCAAAAACTTCATCTTAGAGTGACAAAGAAGGATCCAAGCTTACCTTTTCATTTTCATGTTTTAAGCTTGTTTAAATATTGGTCAAGCCTAGGATTTGACCAAGATTCAAATGGGCATAAAAATTCTGGAAAAATAAAAAAATAAAAACCAAAGCACATAGTCTTCTTACGTCATATATATCTATAGTAAGCATATTCAAGTAGATAAACAAGGTATAGACATATTCAAAACAGACAAATCCTGTATCTACCCCCTAACCCTAAACTCGGTCTTATGATGCCTAGCATGAAGAGAAGTCGTTTTGGGTTTCAAACGTTTAAGCCAAAAGCCCCATTTCATATATTTCAAATTTGGTTCAAATTTGAAAGACATACAAGTTATAGCACACATAGTGCATACATGTTCACACATACTGCACTAGATGCTAATTAACCCTATAGTTTGAGGCCATTTGGATGAGGTCGAAAAAATCTTGGATTAGAAATGGGGTTGTTCGAACCCCGTAGTTGGATTTTTTATGAACTTGATCTGTAGTACTGGGCAAAACCCTAGTTTAACGTATTTAATTATAGATTCGTAGGTTGATTTTTCTACCTTTTTATTATTATTACTATGCAGCACATGTGTGTTTGCCCGTCGAGTGAAACTCGGAGGAAGAGGATCACTCGGAAGGAGAGAAGAAGGGAGAGCATTATGGTGTCTCCCTTTTTCGGGTGATGATGTTGACTTTTGTGCAGGGTTTGTCAGTGAGCAGGAGGTGCGACGAGCGAGCGCGTCGAGCGAGGCCGAGAATGAGAGAGATTTGTTTTTTGTGAGAGGGACAACCGAAGGATCCAGAAGGACCCACAGACTTCCAATACGCATCTGATGCGTCTTCTCTTGACAAAGAAGATGGCTTGGAGTTTGCGTACCTACTGCACTTGACTTGTGCTCACTGAAGTGTGGGACCTCACGCATGGGCACCACACGTAAGTGACAGACCTGTTGTGTAAAAACTCGGTTGATTATTATAGTGCATTAGAACAAAGTTTCCTATGGATTCAACGGTAGGAAATCCAAGTTAACTCATTTACATGACATTAATTTTTCCATGAAGCAAAGTTAACACATCTATCAATTGGTACATTTTGGAGTGACTAAGAAGGATCCATGCTTATTCGTTTTCACGTGTTAAATTTGTTTAAATCTTGCTCAAACCTAGGATTTCACCAAGATTGAAATGGGCATGAAAATTCAAAAAAATGAAATACCAATGCACATAGTCTTCTTCTATCATATAGTAAGCATTCAAGATGATAAACAAGGTCTAGACATATTCAAACCAGGAAAATCATGTATCTACTCCCTAACGACCCTAAACTCCGTCTTATGAAGTAAGGCATGAAGAGAAGTGGTTTTGGGTTTCAAACATGCAAATTTCAAAAACCTCCCAAAAGCTTCATTTTAGAGTGACTAAGAAGGATCGAGGCTTACCTTTTCATTTTCATGTTTTAAACTTGTTTAAATCTTGGTCAAACCTAGCTAGTATTTGACCAAGATTCAAATGGGCATAAAATTCAAAAAATCAGAAAAATGAAAAACCAAAGCACATAGCCTTCTTATGTCATATAGTAAGAATTCAAGTTGATAAACAAGGTCTAGACGTATTCAAACTAGACAAATCATGTATCTACCCCTACCCTAAACTCTGTCTTATGAAGTCAATTAAGCATGAAGAGAAGTGGTTTTGGGTTTCAAACATGGAAATTTCAAAAACCTCCCAAAAGCTTCATTTTAGAGTGACTAAGAAGGATCCATGCTTACCTTTTAATTTTCAGATTTTAAACTTGTTTAAATCTTTGTGAAACCTAGGATTTGACCAAGATTCAAATGGGCATAAAATTCAGGAAAAAACCAAAAGATTGATAAACCAAAGCACATAGCATTCTTATGTCATATAGTAAGCATTCAAGTTGATAAATAAGGTCTAGACATATTCAAACTAGAAAATCATGTATATATCTGCCCCTAACCTTAAACTCTGTCTTATGAAGTCAATCATGAAGAGAAGTGGTTTTGGGTTTCAAACATGAAAATTTCAAGAACATCCCAAAAGCCGCTTCATTTTAGAGTGACTAAGAAGGATCCATGCTTACCTTTTCGTTTTCATATTTTATACTTGTTTAAATCCAGGTCAAACATAGGATTTGACCAAGATTCAAATGGGCATAAAATAAAAAAAATAGAAGAATGAAAAACAAAAGCACATAGTCTTCTTATATATGTCATATAGTAAGCTTTCAAGTTGATAAACAAGGTTTAGACATGTTCAAACCAGACAAATCATGTATCTACCCCCTAACCATAAACTCGGTCGATCTTATGAAGTCTAGCATGAACAGAAGTCGTATTGGTTTCAAACATGAAAATTTCAAGAACCTCCCAAAATCTTCAAATGGGCATAAAATTCAAAAAACCGGAAAAATGAAAAACCAAAGCACATAGCCTTCTTATGTCATATAGTAAGCATTCAAGTTGATAAACAAGCATGTCTAGACATATTCAAACCCGACAAATCATGTATCTACCCCTAACCCTAAACTCTGCATGTCTTATGAAGTCAACCATGAAGAGAAGTGGTTTTGGGTTTCAAACATTGAGATTTCAAGAACCCCAAAAGCTTCATTTTAGAATGACTAAGAAGGATCCAGGCTTACCTTTTCATTTTCATGTTATAGACTTGTTTAAATCTTGGTCAAACCTAGGATTTGACCAAGATTCAAATGGGCATAAACATTCAGAAAAAATCAAAAACAAAAACCAAAGCACATATAGTCTTCTTATGTCATATAGTAAGAATTGAAGTTGATAAACAAGGTCTAGACATATTCAAACCAGACAAATCATGTATCTACACCTAACCCTAAACTATATCTAATGAAGTCAAGCATGATGAGAAATGGTTTTGGGTTTCAAACATTGAGATTTCAAGAACCCCCAAAAGCTTCATTTTAGAATGACTAAGAAGGATCCAGGCTTACCTTTTCATTTTCATGTTATAGACTTGTTTAAATCTTGGTCAAACCTAGGATTTGACCAAGATTCAAATGGGCATAAACATTCAAAAAAATCAAAAAATCAAAAACCAAAGCACATATAGTCTTCTTATGTCATATAGTAAGAATTGAAGTTGATAAACAAGGTCTAGACATATTCAAACCAGACAAATCGTGTATCTACACCTAACCCTAAACTATATCTAATGAAGTCAAGCATGATGAGAAATGGTTTTGGGTTTCAAACATTGAGATTTCAAGAACCCCCAAAAGCTTCATTTTAGAATGACTAAGAAGGATCCAGGCTTACCTTTTCATTTTCATGTTATAGACTTGTTTAAATCTTGGTCAAACCTAGGATTTGACCAAGATTCAAATGGGCATAAACATTCAGAAAAAATCAAAAAAATCAAAAACCAAAGCACATATAGTCTTCTTATGTCATATAGTAAGAATTGAAGTGATAAACAAGGTCTAGACATATTCAAACCAGACAAATCGTGTATCTACACCTAACCCTAAACTATATCTAATGAAGTCAAGCATGATGAGAAATGGTTTTGGGTTTCAAACATGGAAATTTCAAAAACCTCCCAAAAGCTTCATTTTAGAGTGACTAAGAAGGATCCAGGCTTACCTTTTCATTTTCATGTTTTAAAATTATTTAAATCCTGGTCAAAACTAGGATTTGATCAAGATTCAAATGGGTATAAAATAAAATAAAAAACGCACCTAGCCTTTTTCTGTCATATAATGATCATTCAAGTTGATAAACATGGTCTAGACATATTCAAACTAGAAAATCGTGTATCTACCCTGTCCCTGGCTAACCCTAAACTCTGTCTTATGAAGTCAAGCATGAAGAGAAGTGGTTTTGGGTTTCAGACATGGAAATTTTGAAAACCTCCCAAAAACTTCATCTTAGAGTGACAAAGAAGGATCCAAGCTTACCTTTTCATTTTCATGTTTTAAGCTTGTTTAAATATTGGTCAAGCCTAGGATTTGACCAAGATTCAAATGGGCATAAAAATTCTGGAAAAATAAAAAAATAAAAACCAAAGCACATAGTCTTCTTACGTCATATATATCTATAGTAAGCATATTCAAGTAGATAAACAAGGTATAGACATATTCAAAACAGACAAATCCTGTATCTACCCCCTAACCCTAAACTCGGTCTTATGATGCCTAGCATGAAGAGAAGTCGTTTTGGGTTTCAAACGTTTAAGCCAAAAGCCCCATTTCATATATTTCAAATTTGGTTCAAATTTGAAAGACATACAAGTTATAGCACACATAGTGCATACATGTTCACACATACTGCACTAGATGCTAATTAACCCTATAGTTTGAGGCCATTTGGATGAGGTCGAAAAAATCTTGGATTAGAAATGGGGTTGTTCGAACCCCGTAGTTGGATTTTTTATGAACTTGATCTGTAGTACTGGGCAAAACCCTAGTTTAACGTATTTAATTATAGATTCATAGGTTGATTTTTCTACCTTTTTATTATTATTACTATGCAGCACATGTGTGTTTGCCCGTCGAGTGAAACTCGGAGGAAGAGGGATCACTCGGAAGGAGAGAAGAAGGGAGAGCATTATGGTGTCTCCCCTTTTTCGGGTGATGATGTTGACTTTTGTGCAGGGTTTGTCAGTGAGCAGGAGGTGCGAGCGAGCGAGTCGAGCGAGGCCGAGAATGAGAGAGATTTTTTTTTTGTGAGAGGGACAACCGAAGGATCCAGAAGGACCCACAGACTTCCAAAGCATCCTGATCGTCTTCTCTTGACAAAGAAGATGGCTTGGAGTTTGCGTACCTACTGCACTTGACTTGTGCTCACTGAAGTGTGGGACCTCACGCATGGGCACCACACGTAAGTGACAGACCTGTTGGTGTAAAAACTCGGTTGATTATTATAGTGCATTAGAACAAAGTTTCCTATGGATTCAACGGTAGGAAATCCAAGTTAACTCATTTACATGACATTAATTTTTCCATGAAGCAAAGTTAACACATCTATCAATTGGTACATTTTGGAGTGACTAAGAAGGATCCATGCTTATTCGTTTTCACGTGTTAAATTTGTTTAAATCTTGCTCAAACCTAGGATTTCACCAAGATTGAAATGGGCATGAAAATTAAAAAAAAAATGAAATACCAATGCACATAGTCTTCTTCTGTCATATAGTAAGCATTCAAGATGATAAACAAGGTCTAGACATATTCAAACCAGGCAAATCATGTATCTACTCCCTAACGACCCTAAACTCCGTCTTATGAAGTAAGGCATGAAGAGAAGTGGTTTTGGGTTTCAAACATGCAAATTTCAAAAACCTCCCAAAAGCTTCATTTTAGAGTGACTAAGAAGGATCGAGGCTTACCTTTTCATTTTCATGTTTTAAACTTGTTTAAATCTTGGTCAAACCTAGCTAGTATTTGACCAATATTCAAATGGGCATAAAATTCAAAAAAAATCAGAAAAATGAAAAACCAAAGCACATAGCCTTCTTATGTCATATAGTAAGAATTCAAGTTGATAAACAAGGTCTAGACATATTCAAACTAGACAAATCATGTATCTACCCCTAACCCTAAACTCTGTCTTATGAAGTCAATTAAGCATGAAGAGAAGTGGTTTTGGGTTTCAAACATGGAAATTTCAAAAACCTCCCAAAAGCTTCATTTTAGAGTGACTAAGAAGGATCCATGCTTACCTTTTAATTTTCAGATTTTAAACTTGTTTAAATCTTTGTGAAACCTAGGATTTGACCAAGATTCAAATGGGCATAAAAATTCAGGAAAAAACCAAAAGATTGATAAACCAAAGCACATAGCATTCTTATGTCATATAGTAAGCATTCAAGTTGATAAATAAGGTCTAGACATATTCAAACTAGAAAATCATGTATATATCTGCCCCTAACCTTAAACTCTGTCTTATATATGAAGTCAATCATGAAGAGAAGTGGTTTTGGGTTTCAAACATGAAAATTTCAAGAACATCCCAAAAGCTTCATTTTAGAGTGACTAAGAAGGATCCAGGCTTACCTTTTCGTTTTCATATTTTATACTTGTTTAAATCCAGGTCAAACATAGGATTTGACCAAGATTCAAATGGGCATAAAATAAAAAAAGAAGAATGAAAAACAAAAGCACATAGTCTTCTTATGTCATATAGTAAGCTTTCAAGTTGATAAACAAGGTTTAGACATGTTCAAACCAGACAAATCATGTATCTAGCCCCTAACCATAAACTCGGTCGATCTTATGAAGTCTAGCATGAAGAGAAGTCGTATTGGTTTCAAACATGAAAATTTCAAGAACCTCCCAAAATCTTCAAATGGGCATAAAATTCAAAAAACCGGAAAAATGAAAAACCAAAGCACATAGCCTTCTTATGTCATATAGTAAGCATTCAAGTTGATAAACAAGCATGTCTAGACATATTCAAACCCGACAAATCATGTATCTACCCCTAACCCTAAACTCTGCATGTCTTATGAAGTCAACCATGAAGAGAAGTGGTTTTGGGTTTCAAACATTGAGATTTCAAGAACCCCCCAAAAGCTTCATTTTAGAATGACTAAGAAGGATCCAGGCTTACCTTTTCATTTTCATGTTATAGACTTGTTTAAATCTTGGTCAAACCTAGGATTTGACCAAGATTCAAATGGGCATAAACATTCAGAAAAAATCAAAAAATCAAAAACCAAAGCACATATAGTCTTCTTATGTCATATAGTAAGAATTGAAGTTGATAAACAAGGTCTAGACATATTCAAACCAGACAAATCGTGTATCTACACCTAACCCTAAACTATATCTAATGAAGTCAAGCATGATGAGAAATGGTTTTGGGTTTCAAACATTGAGATTTCAAGAACCCCAAAAGCTTCATTTTAGAATGACTAAGAAGGATCCAGGCTTACCTTTTCATTTTCATGTTATAGACTTGTTTAAATCTTGGTCAAACCTAGGATTTGACCAAGATTCAAATGGGCATAAACATTCAGAAAAAATCAAAAAATCAAAAACCAAAGCACATATAGTCTTCTTATGTCATATAGTAAGAATTGAAGTTGATAAACAAGGTCTAGACATATTCAAACCAGACAAATCGTGTATCTACACCTAACCCTAAACTATATCTAATGAAGTCAAGCATGATGAGAAATGGTTTTGGGTTTCAAACATTGAGATTTCAAGAACCCCCCAAAAGCTTCATTTTAGAATGACTAAGAAGGATCCAGGCTTACCTTTTCATTTTCATGTTATAGACTTGTTTAAATCTTGGTCAAACCTAGGATTTGACCAAGATTCAAATGGGCATAAACATTCAAAAAAATCAAAAAATCAAAAACCAAAGCACATATAGTCTTCTTATGTCATATAGTAAGAATTGAAGTTGATAAACAAGGTCTAGACATATTCAAACCAGACAAATCGTGTATCTACACCTAACCCTAAACTATATCTAATGAAGTCAAGCATGATGAGAAATGGTTTTGGGTTTCAAACATTGAGATTTCAAGAACCCCCCAAAAGCTTCATTTTAGAATGACTAAGAAGGATCCAGGCTTACCTTTTCATTTTCATGTTATAGACTTGTTTAAATCTTGGTCAAACCTAGGATTTGACCAAGATTCAAATGGGCATAAACATTCAGAAAAAATCAAAAAATCAAAAACCAAAGCACATATAGTCTTCTTATGTCATATAGTAAGAATTGAAGCTGATAAACAAGGTCTAGACATATTCAAACCAGACAAATCGTGTATCTACACCTAACCCTAAACTATATCTAATGAAGTCAAGCATGATGAGAAATGGTTTTGGGTTTCAAACATTGAGATTTCAAGAACCCCCCAAAAGCTTCATTTTAGAATGACTAAGAAGGATCCATGCTTACCTTTTCATTTTCATGTTATAGACTTGTTTAAATCTTGGTCAAACCTAGGATTTGACCAAGATTCAAATGGGCATAAACATTCAGAAAAATCAAAAAATCAAAAACCAAAGCACATATAGTCTTCTTATGTCATATAGTAAGAATTGAAGTTGATAAACAAGGTCTAGACATATTCAAACCAGACAAATCGTGTATCTACACCTAACCCTAAACTATATCTAATGAAGTCAAGCATGATGAGAAATGGTTTTGGGTTTCAAACATTGAGATTTCAAAAACCTCCCAAAAGCTTCATTTTAGAGTGACTAAGAAGGATCCAGGCTTACCTTTTCATTTTCATGTTTTAAACTTGTTTAAATCTTGGTCAAACCTAGGATTTGGCCAAGATTCAAGTTGATAAACATGGTCTAGACATATTCAAACTAGAAAATCATGTATCTACCCCTGGCCCTAACCCTAAACTCTGTCTTATGAAGTCAAACATGAAGAGAAGTGGTTTTGGGTTTCAAACATGCATGGAAATTTCGAAAACCTCCCAAAAACTTCATCTTAGAGTGACTAAGAAGGATCCATGATTACCTTTTCATTTTAATGTTTTAAACTTGTTTAAATCTTGGTCAAACCCTAGGATTTGGCCAAGATTCAAATGGGCATAAACATTCAGAAAGAACAAAAAATGAAAAACCAATGCACATGCATAGTCTTCTTAGGTCATATAGTAAGCATTCAAGTTGATAAACAAGCATGTCTAGACATATTCAAACCCGACAAATCATGTATCTACCCCATAACCCTAAACTCATCTGTCTTATGAAGTCAACCATGAAGAGAAGTGGTTTTGGGTTTCAAACATTGAGATTTCAAGAACCCCCCAAAAGCTTCATTTTAGAATGACTAAGAAGGATCCATGCTTACCTTTTCACTTTCATGTTTTAAACTTGTTTAAATCTTGGTCAAACCTAGGATTTGACCAAGATTCAAATGGGCATATATAAACATTCAGAAAAAACAAAAACCAAAAACCAAAGCACATATATATATAGCCTTCTTATGTCATATATATATATATAGTAAGCATTCAAGTTGATGAACAAGGTCTAGACATATTCAAAACAGAAAAGGCATGTATCTACCCCTAACCCTTAACTTTGTCTTATGAAGTCAAGCATGAAGAGAAGTGGTTTCGGGTTTCAAACATGGAAATTTCTAAAACTTCCCAAAAGCTTAATTTTAGAGTGACTAGGAAGGATCCAGGCTTACCTTTTCATTTTCATGTTTTAAGTTTGTTTAAATCCTAGTCAAACCTAGGATTTGACCAAGATTCAAATGAGCATAAAAATTCAGAAAAAATCAAAAAAAATGAAAACCCAAAGCACATAGCCTTCTTACGTCATATATATAGTAATTAAGCATTCAAGTTGATAAACAAGGTCTAGACATATTCAAAACATACAAATCATGTACTCCGTATCTACCCCCAACCCTAAACTATGTTTTTGGGGGATTTCTTTGACGAAGTTATAACACCCCCACATTTCACATTGGAATTACTTTCAGTAAATCAGCATAAAGTCGTTTAAATGTGCGAAACTATCTTGAAAGTACTAAAACCGTAAAAGTTGGGAATTGGCACTAAAATATGGCGTAATTTATCTAAAAAAATGTAGAGTTGCCAGTTTGACCCGTATCTTATATGTACACCATTCACAAAATAAACATATTTTGTCATCTAGAAAATGAAAAAAATATTTTTTATACCGAAAAGTTGAAAAGTCTAGTCATTAACATTGTTGGGAATGGCAAGATGCACCACCATGCCCAATTTGGGCACATTGTAACAAACTATGCCACAAATATGGCCATAACTATATCATTTGGCTTGCAAACCATGAATCTTCATACACGATAGTCCGCTTTGTGAAGACATTTTGTTTTTCACTACCCTATCACATGTTTCTTATTTTCCCTGTCAACTAACACATACAAGCACACTCCATGCAGAAGGGTTTCATTTTTCAGGTTTTCTTCAGTTTCATTTATTTATTTCAAAACCAGGTCAAAATGTTTTACATGATTATCCTGCAAAGGGGTTGAATATTTCAGTACTATCACTGGTTTCTATATATAGTAAGTAATATGTATATAAAAATTATTTATGGGGACTTGTAGGACCAAGTTATAACATATCTACAATTCAAATTTGAATTACTTTCAATAAATCAGCATAAAGTCATTTAAATGTGCGAAACTAGCTAGAAAGCACTAAAAACCGTAAATTTGGGATTTGTCATTAAAATATGGCGTAATTTATTTAAAAAATGTAGATGCGCCATTTTGACCCATATCTTTTCTACCCCATGCACAAAAAAACATATTTTATCATCTAGAAAATGAAAAACGATTTTTTATACCGAAAACTTGAAAAGTCTAGTCATCAACATTGTTAGAAATGGCAAGATGCACCACCATGCCCAATTAGGGAACACTATAACAAACAATGTTGTCCAGGGATAATCAAACTTGGTAATATGAACTATGAGATTGAACAAAACGTTATATTTGGTTTACCCTTTGAACCTCCTAACTTACCACAACATTGACTTCTTATTTTTATTTACAAATAGATATTTTAATATCCCATTGTTGTGCAATAATATATGTTTTTTATTATCTCAAATCAATTAGCATTTGATTTTAAAAAACTACCATAATAATTCATGAGAAAGCGTTGAACAAGTTTCAGAATGTAATTTTAGACTTGATAGTTGATATGACCAATAATAGACTTAAATTAAATTGGATTTCAAAGTTCAGATTTTATAAGCGAATATAGTTTCATGTTGCAGACTATGTATTAGCTTGAGGGGCACCCCTAGAATAAAGTAGGTCGGTCACTTACGTGTGGTCCCATGCGTGTAGGTCCCACACATCAGTGAGCACAAGTCACGTGCGGTAGGTAGGCAAACTCCCAGCAATCTTCTTTGTTAAGTAAAGACGCGTCGTCAAGACTCTCTCTCTCTCTCTCTCTCTCTCTCTCTCTCTCTCCCTTTTGTCGCTGAAAAAAATGAATATTAGACGGGCGCGTAGCCTGCACTGCAGGTCTACATAACTGAAACCCTGTGTGCCAGTCAACATCACTCACCGAAAAAAGTGAAGCATTTCTTTTCACCATAAATAACAGCGGCCCCGTGAGGCACTGCTCTCCCTTTCTCTTTCTCCTTCCGTGTGATCCCTCTTCCACCTTTTATCCTTTGCACGATCGAAACTCCACTTATTGTTGTCATTGTTGCACAAAACACTCACTTAACCTGTTCTTTTGCACATATCACCAACTCATGTATTTGTTGCACAAAGGTCTAAATCTGTCGCTAAGCTACTTTACTCTAAATCTGATGACCGGGACCTAGAAGGTAGTGATATCCATTGTCATTGTGTAGTGTGTTTTTAGAACTCTAAAAGAATATGAAAATATTTTAGCAATTGAAATAATATAAATTAACTAATATGGGATCGATAGTCATGAAATATATTTTCTACTATCCGGCCAATATCAAGTGTCATGAAATATATTCATTGTAAACTTAGTGATAATCACTCGAGTTTGATATGAATGGCCTAGCTAGCTATGGGCATCTCCCACTATATATGTTGTCCACACGACCAAGCAACAAGCATCCATGAGGAAAGTTTCTTATGGGTGACTTTCATCTCTGCCGCAAAACACGCGCCGAAATTGTTGGCGCGTCCCATTTTCAAGCTACCCCAAAACCTGCGGTTTGCCCGTCGGCCTATAAACATCGGTCCACAGAGGATATTTCCCTGTAGAGCACAATTCGAACACCACATCTTTCTCATGCTTCTACCAGGCACACTCCCACGACGACGGCCGTGCCCCACCGCCCCTCCTCACCATCACTGCCTTCTCACCGGCCACCGTAGTGACCGACCACGTTTTACCGGCTCCCTTGCTGCCTAGCAAGCCGGATTAGCTTCCTCGACGCCGACGTTCACCGCGCCATATCTCCTCCGGATCTGCTTCCCCGACTCTGTAGTCCACCTCACCGGAGATCGAGATGGGCAAAAAACGCGGCCCCAAAGTCGACCACCCCCAACCAAAGAGTAAATCCGCCCGGGCCTCAGACGAAGGTTGATGAATACTTTACATGTCCGCTTTTGTTATATGCATTTGATTTCTTACACTAGTTTTCGTTGCTTTCTTGCAATGCATTCTTGCTGATATTAGATCAGTGTAGATAGTTGTTTGCCGCGTAGCTATATGAGATCTTAACCTTACATCTGCTGATCGAGAGGAAGATCGAGGTTATGTCCGCTTTCGTTATGCATTTCTTTTCCGAGAATCACTTCTGTGTGATATGTTTTGGGGGTTTGAAGTATGCATTTTACAAAGGTTATGATAGCAGTCAAGCTAGCAGAGCAATTTGTTGATAGTATTAAACTGCCTGTATTTTTTTTATCTCGGAACTCTGCTGATCGTAACCTTACATCTGCTGATGGAGAGGCAGAGCTTATGTCCGCTTTCGTTACGCATTTCTTTTCCAAATATCACTTCTGTGCGGTACTTTTTTGGGGTTTGAAGTATACTACATTACTACCTCCACCCCAAACCTGAAGGCTTATTTATAAAAGTCAAACCAAGTAAAGTTTGACCAAACTTTCAGAACAATCTATCAAGAAATATAATATTTTGTAGATACCGTACGAAAATATATTCGTTATCTATTTAATGATATTAAATTTGTATTTTGCATGTTAATGATTTTTGATAAAAACTTCGGGATGGTGGTAGTACGTATTACAAAGGTTATGATAGCAGTCAAGCTAGGAGAGCAATTTATTGATAGTATTAAACTGCCTGTATTTTTTTCTATTTGCAACTCTGTGTGCGCCATGTGGAATTGCATGCTCTAGCCAGTTCATCCAATGAGGTTTTATCACTTAACACCAGAAGTTCAGGATTTTTTTATCACAGAACCACAACCCTAGAAATTTGTATCACAAAACACTAACATTTGGGGTAATTGTTTCGCAGAATACATGATCTCTGTTTGATAGCCCATTAGTGACCTCCGGCCACCGTCAGTTTAAGAGTGACCGCAGGAGAAAGACAATTAGACTTTATTTTGTGGTATTTGCTGTTAAACGCAAATACAAAGCTGTTTGTCAACACTAGTTGTTAAATCTTATGTCCAGACAGTTCAAAATAAAATCTTATGTCCAGGGTAGTTGTATTGGTAAACATTATCAAAACCTTATGCTGGTACAGAATATATTACCCAAATCTCATGTTCTTGTGTGGTTATAATTTCTTGTGGATATTTGTCATATGGTAATTCATTTGTGTGTAGCATATGTAACAAGTGTGACTCATATTCTCATTTCCACAGAGTGTCTACAAAATTTCACACCAAAATTCATTTGTTTGTAGCAAACATGCTCACGTACTGTAAATTGGTGTCACGCTGTAGGGTCATGCTCTTGTCAAGCCGACTAATGACAAATAATGTGTTATGTGAAATAATTTCCCCAAATGTTGGTGTTTTGTGATTAAAAATCCCCAACTTGTGGTGCTAAGTGATAAAACCACTCATTCAATAGACCGAGCCTTAGGCATGTATCATTAGATATTTTTTTAGGAAGGCTGCAAATATTTATTTTGAATACTGCGTTGCTACTTGCTAGGATTTGAACTCAGGACCTTGTAGGTCTGATACCATTTCGAATTGCATGCTCTAGCAAGTTCATCCAATAGATCGATCTGTTGGAACTTGGAAGACCCTAGGCAATTATATTAAGCACACGCCATTCCATATGGTTAACCATTGGCATGAAAATGACACTTATATGTGTTTGAGTCTATATGTGGATTGCTTAGCCCTTTCCATCAGTTCGGACTTTTGGTTGCGTTGGCTACTGCATGAAGCTTGACATCATACTTATCCTAAAAATTGTTGCTGCTGCCCTTTGTTGCCCAACATAAATTATTTTTGAGCCATAATTTGTTTGCCCTTTCCATCAGTCCGGACTTCCGGTTGCGTTGGCTAGTGCATGAAGCTTGACAATATGAACATCAATTATTTTTGAGCCATAGTTTGTTTGTCATTACACCTTTTGAGCAGTCTCACTGCTACTATTAATTTGTTCTTATATGCACAGTTCCATGATAAATCTCATCTGCATTTCTCGCCAATGCATGTTAGGTCTTCCACTCGAGAATGAGTACGAAGAGCAACGGAGGCAAACTATTCTGCATAATAGCCGAGTTGCAGCCTCGTTGGGCCTAACACTACATCCTTCTACAAGGTCTAGTGCAAAAACGCCACCCACCTCCCTCACAAAGGATACGGAACATTCCTCTGATTCAGAATTTGATCCTGCTGATTGTGATGGCGAGCTGACTCAGGAAGATGCCCTGGTCGACTATCGTCTGCAACACAACAAGGTGAGTTTTCTCTGTCCTGTCATCGAATTATTTGTCCCAACTTCCATTTGTTGTATCCCAGTCCTACCAAATATGTTACCCATGCCATGTTCAATCTCATTACTACAATTTTTCCTGCTTAGTTAACGCCTCATATATGTTTTGGCATATGTTGCCTTACTGTTTTTCCATTCCATCTGCATATCATCATCATATAATATTGTACATTGAAATATCATTTATGTGTGACAGGCATCTGCAGATTCGGGCAAGAACTTTTCAAGAACGAATAGGAGGAAGAACACTCAACAGGAACCTCAGGCTGATACCGGAGGATGGGTGACAGTGCGTAATAAAAAAAGAGTTAAGCCTGATGCTCGTGCTGCTCCTCCTATTACAAGGTCTAACAAGAGACTGACACGAGGTGGCGAACAGGCCAAGAATGATAACAGTAAAAGGTCTCGTAAAAACCACAAACCATCGAATCAGACAGAAGTAGCCCCAGCATGTACCAGCCCACACATTCCACAACCACCAGTTGCCAATACTGTTTCTCAGCAACAATTGCCAACAGAACCAGTTTCCACAGCAAATTCTAGCCAAGAATTGGCACCATCAGGAGTGGTGGTAGGTAATAATGGCCAAGGACACATGATGCTAGTCCCAGATGATACAGCCTCAAATGTCCAAACAGTGCTGCCACAACACCAGCAAACTGGTGATGATCTCCCTCCGACCCTTAGTCCTGCGAAAGACAACTCCTCTCCCGATGATGAGACCCACGCCAAAAAAGGTAATACTTTTTTCAAGACTTGTAGTTTAATGCTCCCTTATGTATCTATATACCATGATAGCTTGATGTAATGCTTAACTTGGTAGGTTCGCCACGATCAATAAAAACGAGGGGGCCAACGGTAGGAAAAAAACTTGCAGCTAAGATTTCCGGAATGGGTTCAAGATTTCGCATCACATCTATTGTAGGTGGCAGAAGGCCACTTCATCCGCATGAATCTTCATATCTTGTATCACAGGTTGGCCATTTTATCAGGAATGAACTTCCTACCTTCCCATTGTGGAAGCAGCACGTTGACACCCCTTCACAGTTCGAGAGTTTAGTGCATAATTTACACGTAAGTCATGCTTCTCCTGGTAATGATAAATTATTCCACATTGATCTGTCCCATTTCTTGTAGCTTACTGTTGTTTCTATGCTATATAACTCACCAATCATTCCACCGTTGTGAGCAGTTAAGGTTTGAATTCGATGAGGATAATGAGGATGTAAAGTTTGTCATCGCTTCCATATTCAAAGAATTGTTGCGCCAGCACCGCTATAAGCTTAAGGCGACATACTTCACTGGCCAGATTACTGCCAATGTTCGAACAAAGTCTCCTGCACCCTGTATGACTGACGAGCAGTGGGGAGATCTTGTCAAGCATTGGTCTGATCCAAAGAATGTGGTATGGCTTATGAGGACCGTGAAACCAGATTAAATTCCGAATACTTATTTTGCGCCAGTGTCTCACTAGTCTCCTTTTGCAGACGTTGTCTAAAAGGAACCAGGCTAACCGCTTGAAACAACGTTTACCAAGCCGTACAGGATCTCGTCACTTGGTTGGGCATCTCTGGCAAAAAGTAATGCCCCGCTGGTCTGTACTGCTACATATGTTACTCGTAAATTGTGTAGAACTCCGTGTGCATGTTATATTTCCATCCTCCATTTCAACCACGTTATTTGATCTCCATATGATTGTACAAAAATGCAGAAAGTAGATCATGCAAACAACATGCAACCAGACAAAGAGATGACTCTGGCAGAGCAGTTCGAGGCATGCCAGAAGAACAAACATAATGTGATAGGAGAACTTGCAGAAAGTGTTATTGTAAGTCTTCTTTATGATTTAAATTTTTTAACTACACACTTGCCAATTTGTAGGAGCAATATGTCAATATGATCTTGTAGGCGTTTTTGTGAAAATGCATTTGATGTGTAATCAGGCATACCAACTTGTAGGATTAGAAGTAGTTCATACACATTAAATCTACCGTCTGCATGTTTCTCTGTAATAACTTTTATTTTTACACGACTCAAAACTTTTCAGGCAAATATGAAATTGGAGATGGCAAAACCCGGGAAAGATGGTATGGAAAAAACTCTAGAAGAATGTATGGAGACATTTACCATGGTACTTAAAAATAAAGATATCACCAAAAACACTTTCCTGCGAAATGCTGGGTTTTTGCAGTCCAAGTCCAAGTCCAAGTCTTTCTCTGCACAAGTTCTGGAGGAACAAATCCAAATAGAACGAGCTGCAGCAGATGTGTTAAGAAACCAAGTTGACATGTTGAGATCGAGATCAGAAGCATGTGATGCCCTACTGCAGGAGGCCAATCAAGTTTGTTATAATCTCTCAAAAGACTAATAAAATGCCATAGATAATTGGAGATGAAAACACTGACATTGACATGTGAGTACCTTGGTATTGTGAAATGTTTACTGAGACTGAGGCACTGTTCCTATTTTGTTGGTGGATGCATTTATCTACGGCTGGGATCAACTTGGTAGTTGTTCCTGTGGATGTTTTAGAAATTGGTTGCCTAGCCTTTTCAATCCGTTCGAACTTAAATGGTATTAGAGCCAAGGTCTCGAGTTTGAATTGTTGACGGTGTGGTTCAATTCATCCTTAAATTGTTGGTGCCCCATTGGCCCTTGTAAAGCTTCATGTGCCTACCTCCGAATCCAGTGTTGAATTTCTCTTGTCACACACGAGGATGGCTGTTAATGTGTATATAAGTGGGTTGCATAGCCCCTTTTATATAAGGTTGCAAGTTTCCTTATTGTGTTGTGCCTTTGGGATTCAGCCTGCACTTCTGACTTTTGGTTGCGTTGGCTACTGCATAAGTTTAATATAGTTCCATGTGGTTTTTGTTGAGTTCTATAATAAGTGGATTGCCTAGCCCTTTCCATCATTTCGGACCTGTGGTGTGCTATTCTGTTTTCCACGTATTAGACCTCCTCTTCTTAACAAGACTCCATGAGTAGGAGGCACTATGATTTTTTTTGCGCATGAAATTACTCAATTAGATAGCTTAATCCCATTTGTTGACTCTCTGTTGATCAGCCACTTGAGGGTAAAACTGAGTATATTGCACTAGCCAGTATTAGTACTCGAGGGGAAAACTGAGTGCAGATATTTTTCCAGTGTAAGGCTAACTGAGTACACGTAACGGTGCAGACGTGCAGTACCACGGACGCGTGTCGCGGTGCACAGCGGTTAGGCGGTGCGCGTGTTGAGACCAAACGTCTAGCTTTTTTGAGAAACTGCCGAGACCAACCGTCACGTTGCCAGAGCCCCCTCTCTCCCTCCCTCTGCACACAGTCTCATTCTCACTCACGCACGCAACCACGCCTCTCACGTCCCATCAACTTCTCCAAATCGAAGGAAAAAACACCAACCGCCCACGCGCGCTCCCTGCCGGCGATGGACAAGAAGAATGCGCCGGCGGCCGTCGCCTCCGTGAACTGGGCCTCTCTCTCGGCTGATGGACCACTTCACAAGATCGGCGAATGCTTACTGGCGAACGAGCAGTACGCTGACACCTACTCTGCTATGAGGCAAGTCTGTAGAAATTGGCGCTCAGGTTTACCTGAGCCCGACGTGCACCTGCACGAATGGATCATGCTAGACCACGGCCTTCCACGCGCTGCTGATTTCACCTTCCTCCACCTCCGCACATCCCGCTACGTCACCATCGATCTAACGGAAGTTCATGCAAGGTTCAAATTCCTCCATATCTATAGAGTTAATCTATTTTTATTTTCAATCGTAAACATCTTAGTGCTGAATGTTATCTTCATCAATATATTTTAGATACTACTTTGTCGGCTTTTGCCGTGGCGTCATCGTGCTTGCCCAGAAGAACCAGCCGCACAAGATACGGCTTCTGAACCCACTCACAAAGACATTGAATACTATGTTTGAGGCGCATATGCCAAACGTTATTCTGAAGTCAGTCGCTGTGATGAAGTCCCCGACTATGGTCTTCGTTTCCAAAGATTACCCGGCGGAAATTGCTTGGGTCGATGAGAGCACTCCAACTAAGGGTATAGATGAAGATTGGGGAGAAGGAAGATTTTCGATCGAGCACCATTGTCTGCGTTGCATTACCCCGTTCATGTAGGATAACGTTGCATAGAAAACAAAAATTTTCCTATCGCGAACACACAATCCAAGCCAAGATGCAATCTAGAAGACGGTAGCAACGAGGGGATGATCAAGACTAACCCTTGAAGAGATTCCAAAGCCTATAAGAGTAGGCTCTTATTGCTGCGGTAGACGATCACTTGCCGCTTGCAAAAGCGCGTAGAAGATCTTGATCACGATCGGTTCCGGCGCCACGAACGGGCAGCACCTCCGTACTCGGTCACACGTTCGGTTGTTGATGAAGATGACGTCCACCTCCCCGTTCCAGCGGGCAGCGGAAGTAGTAGCTCCTCTTGAATCCGACAGCACGACGGCGTGGTGTCGGTGGCGGTGGAGAAATCCGGCGGAGCTTCGCTAAGCGTGCGGGATATGGAGGAGGAGGGGGGCGGCTAGGGTTTGGGGAGAGGGGGTGGCCGGCCTCAAAGGGTGCGGCCAGCTTGTGGCTTGTTGTGGTGGCCGGCCCCCTCCCCTTGGCCCTCATTATATAGGTGGAACACCCAAGAGTTGGTCTACAAGTCTTCGAATAAGACCCCAAACCAAAACCTTCCATATGACATGAAACCTACCCAAGCTAGGACTCCCACTAGAGGTGGGATTCCCACTTTCCCTTGGGAGGGGGTGGCCGGCCACCTTGGGGGGAAGTCCACCTTGGACTTTCCCCTCTAGGGTTTGGCTGGCCAAGCTTGTGGAGTCCTTCCGGGACTCCACCTTCCATAGTGCGTTTCTTCCGGACTTTTCTAGAACCTTCTAGAACCTGCCATAAATGCACCGGATCATTTCCAAACTTGGAATATGACTTCCTATATATGAATCTTATTCTCCGGACCATTCCGGAACTCCTCGTGATGTCCGGGATCTCATCCGGGACTCCGAACAAATATTCGAACTCCATTCCATATTCAAGTTCTACCATTTCAACATCCAACTTTAAGTGTGTCACCCTACGGTTCGTGAACTATGCGGACATGGTTGAGTATTCACTCCGACCAATAACCAATAGCGGGATCTGGAGATCCATAATGGCTCCCACATATTCAACGATGACTTTAGTGATCGAATGAACCATTCACATACGATACCAATTCCCTTTGTCACGCGATATTTTACTTGTCCGAGGTTTGATCTTCGGTATCACTCTATACCTTGTTCAACCTCGTCTCCTGACAAGTACTCTTTACTCGTACCGTGGTATGTGGTCTCTTATGAACTTATTCATATGCTTGCAAGACATTAGACGACATTCCACCGAGAGGGCCCAGAGTATATCTATCCGTCATCGGGATGGACAAATCCCACTGTTGATCCATATGCCTCAACTCATACTTTCCGGATACTTAATCCCACCTTTATAACCACCCATTTACGCAGTGGCGTTTGATGTAATCAAAGTACCTTTCCGGTATAAGTGATTTACATGATCTCATGGTCATAAGGACTAGGTAACTATGTATCGAAAGCTTATAGCAAATAACTTAATGACGAGATCTTATGCTACGCTTAATTGGGTGTGTCCATTACATCATTCATACAATGACATAACCTTGTTATTAATAACATCCAATGTTCATGATTATGAAACTAATCATCCATTAATCAACAAGCTAGTTTAAGAGGCATACTAGGGACTTCTTGTTTGTCTACATATCACACATGTATCAATGTTTCGGTTAATACAATTATAGCATGGTATATAAACATTATCATAAACACAAAGATATATAATAACCATTTATTATTGCCTCTTGGGCATATCTCCAACAGTCTCCCACTTGCACTAGAGTCAATAATCTAGTTTACATATGTAAAGATATAACACCTTGGCCTTCTGGTGTTTTATCATGTTTTGCTCACGGGAGAGGTTTTAGTCAACGGTTCTGACATGCTCAGAAACGTATGTATTTTGCAATTCATATGCGTCTCAGCGCATCACTCATTTTCCAAATGAGTCGGCATATATGCTTAGTCCTCTGGTGGAACCTTAATTCCGCGGTCTGAAATATGTCACTAATATTGTCACACACAATATAGCTTCAAAGTTCTGACTTTGTCGGAACTACACCAAGTTCTCAAAGAACCTCCTGACTTAACATCCTTTGTCATTGTCAAAACAATGACATATTCTGCCTTCTTTTGTAGAATCCATCACAATATTTAGAACTCTTCTAAATCTAGCATAGACAACTTCTAGCTCATTGTGCTACCTTTTAAACAACACTTAGTCTAATTTGAGATTTGAAATTATATTTTATATGTGACAAAACCAATATCGGTGTAACACCTTACAGCGATTTGTTTGTCATTTCTTCATACAAAAATATATATATATATCCTTAGTTCTTCTAAAGTACTCAAGGATATTCTTACTGTCGTTCAATGATCATCATATGAATCATTCTGGTATATGCTCATAACACTTTATAGCACATGATATCTGATTGTGTACATGTTATTCGTGATCTATAATCACTCATGTGTTTTTACTCATTGAGTGTCAGATACACTCAAGTCTTGTTAAACCTTCACATGACAAGAACATTTTCTTAATATTTCTATATTGAACTACTTCAATATCCATCATATGTACTTTGACTTAAACTTATTTATGTGTTTCAATCTATCTTCATAGATCTTGACACTAAATTTGTTTCAGTCCATATCCTTTCATTGAAGTTAATTCTCAATGAAACCTTTTAATCAAGTATATAATTACATCATTTATAACCAACTATATGTCACCTACATAAAGTATTATAAATGTGTCTTAGCGCTCCCACTTAATTTCTTGCAAATGCAAGCACCTTCATCGTTTCTGATGAAATCAAAAACTCTTTGACTATTTCATCCGGTGAAGATTCCAACTCCGCGATACTCACTTCATCCAATTGAAGTTCGTATACCTATCTAGTATTCCACGGACTAGCAAAACAATTGGTTGTATCTTGTATACACCTTTAATACACACTTCTGTTAAGTAATGTATTTTGCCATCCTACTATCATATCTCATGAAAGAAATATGTAGCGATTACTAGAATAATCCACATAGACTATAAGCATTACTACGGAAGATCTAATCTTATCGTAGTCAACTCTTTGAACTTTGTCGTAAACAACTTTTCGACAAGTCGAGCTTATTCAAGGATATTCCATCCAAGTTCATCAATTTTATAGATCCATTTACTTTCAAAAAGTATTCATCTATCTTGGATTTCATGGCGCATAGCCATTTTAACGGAGTCAGGGCCCATCATAACTTCTTTGTTTGTAGTTGGTTTATCATTGTTCAAAAACAATCCTTTGTTCACAAATCATTTATTTGATCACAAAGTAAATCATACCTACAAGGTTCAATAAGTACTTTGATCTCCATGACTATAACATTTTGTAGACATGGGAGCCATGATCGTCGTGGCCGCTTCCGGAACTAATTCCGATGCTACGCTACTCTGATCATTATGCTCAGGTTCATAAACTTTATCAAGTTCTATTGTCCTCCCACTCAAATACTTCGCTAAAAACAATTTCTTGGAAATAAGTAAGAAACATCGACAAACACTTTTGTCTTTGTCTCCATAGTGGAAAGAATTCCCAATTAATTCTTTGGGATAACCAACAAAGACATACATCCGATTTTGGTTGTAAACTTTATTTACCTTATGCTATGCATACCAAAATTTAAGAAATAACTATTAGGTTTATACCCATGCCATAACTCGTATGGTGTCATTTCAACGGATCATGATGACGCTCTATTCAGTGTAAAAGCGGTAGTCACTAAAGCATAATCCACAAAAATATAATGGCATCAATATTTTATATCATCATTGACCCAACAAGGTTTGGATACATCTCTCGGATACTCCATCATCACTATGATACTCCAAGAAACGTGAGTTGTAGAACAATTTCATAACTCTCTTAGATGTTCGCTAAAACTCGTAATTCAAATATTTCCACCATGATCCAATCATAGATATTTGACTTTTCTATTACGATGATTTCCACTTCATGCTGAAATTTATTTGAATCCATTCAAATGTTTCAAACTTCTTCCTTATCGAATATATCCACATATATATACTCAATTCATTGTTGGAAGTTTTCATGAAGTAGAAGAATCTCCCGCACACAACTATGCCCAGTGAACCACATATATCATCATGTATGTTTCCACTAAGTTAGTTGCCCGTTCAACTCATGGCCTATGAACGGTATTTCAGTCATTCTTTTTAGAAAAGATTTGCAAGCGCCAAATGATTCAAAAATCAAATGACTCCAAAAATCCATTTGCATGGAGTTCCTTCATGCGTTCCTCTCTAACATGACCTAAATGGCGGTTCCACAAATGAGTGGAATTCAAATCATTTGCCTTATGGCATTTTAGCGTCAGTGTTATGTATGTGTGTTTCACCATTAAGATTCATAATAACTTATCCATCGTACATGGAGTAATGTCATAATTTGAACAACTCATTGTTTTCATTTGACCAGAGCAAAATAACAATTATTAAGTTCTTTATTATAAATTCTAAGGGCTAGGTAGAATGCCAACGACAAACATAATAACACTTTATTATGTTCCAGACGTGCATTATTACCATATTCCTTATCAGTCACTTAGGCCATTGTATTCTTGTATTGCGTTGTTTTGTATGACACTTCATACCAACCAATATGGTACAAATACCCAAGAATTTCATTGTGTGACCAAATGAGGAATACATCCATAACATGTATATCATTTATATACACCTGAGCTAGACTTTCTAGTCTTTTCTTTCTTTCTTTCTGCCAATAATCTTTTGTAGTTTCTCTTTTAGCTTTCCTCATTATTCAGAAAAACACTTCAACATCAATAACTTCTAGGTTTGTTGATCAAATACCAATAACCTTGAGGTTCTTTGAAGTTGATCATCATATGACAAGTGTTCCGGATTTCACTATTAGTAACCTTTTAATATGATGAACAATTTCACTCATAATTTTATCCATCATATCATGACGACTTTTCGAGACCATGTCTGTACATGCTAGGCTCGTAAAGTTTAACCTTAGTATTCGCATGTGCAAATCTGGCTTGCACCCATTGTAAGCACACGTAGAATCTATAACACCCGATCATCACGTGATGCTTCGATACGACGAGTCTTAGCAACGGTGCATACTAAGGATGATAACTTCATGGATATGCGAATATCGTTAGTGCTCCAATAGTTGGAGGATTGTGACGCCTGGCGTCTTCAACCTTCATACATTCCCATAAAACTTATGAGTTTATGTAGTCTCACCAAATTATATTCTATCATCTTGCAATAAGGTCTTAGATATCACATATATCTCATACCTTGATTATTTCTGAAAACTAAATTTTCAGCTCCTTACTTTTCAAACAGATTTGAACTTCAAGTTTCACGGAGACAAGATAACTTTAGGTACTAATTGAAACCATAGCTCTCTGAATCAACAAAGTGAGTTTCACTAAAAGTTTGCAATAGGACTTAATCAATTCTTGATTCTTTAACAATACGGTACTAATCCGTAAAGTTTCTTATCAGATTTTAACAGTATTTCTATCTCAATAACAAGACTAGCGCATAGTAGTAAACGGATGCCAATACTACAAAATTAATTCAAAATACTACTCAGACTATGTTTATGATAATTAGTTCATGTTTTAATCTAATTACTAATGAACTCCCACTTAATACAACATCCCTCATAGTTGTTAAGTGGTACACGATCCAAATCCACTACATCAAAACCGATCATCACGTGAGATGATGTAGCTTCAATGGTGAACATCAACATGTTGATCATATCATCCATATGACTCGTGTTCAACCTTTCGGTTTCCGTTGTCCCGAGGCCATGTCTGTACATGCTAGGCTCGTCAAGCAAACCCAAGTATTCCGCGTGTGCAACATGGCTTACACCCGTTGTATGTCGAGTTTATCACACCCGATCATCACGAGATGCTTCAAAACGTCGAACAATGCAACGGTGCATACGAGGGAAGAACACTTTATTATCTTGATATTAATGTGAGGGATCATCTTATAATGCTACCGTCGCGATCTAAGCAAAATAAGATGCATAAAGGATTAACATCACATGCAGTTCATATGTGATATGATATGGCCCTTTAGTCTTTGCGCCTTCGATCTTCATCTCCAAAGCACGGACATGATCTCCATCATCAACGGGCATGATCTCCATCATCGTCGGCGTAGCGTCAAGGTCCATGGCGCCGTCTTCATGGTTGTTCACCTCATGTAGCAACTATTACAACTACTTTGAAATACTACTCAACATGAAATATAAAGACAACCATAAGGCTCCTGCCGGTTGCCACAATACAATAATGATCATCTCATACATATTCATCATCACATCATGGCCATATCACATCACCAAACCCTGCAAAAACAAGTTAGACGTCTCTAATTTGGTTTGCATATTTTACGTGGTTTAGGGTTTTCGAGTGAGATCTAATCTACCTACGAACATGAACCACAACGGTGATACTAGTGTTGTCAATAGAAGAGTAAATTGAATCTTCACTATAGTAGGAGAGACAGACACCCGCAAAGCCACTTATGCAATACAAGTTGCATGTCGAGCGTGGAGCAAATCTCATGAACGCGGTCATGTAAAGTTAGCCCGAGCCGCTTCATCCCACTATGCCACAAAGATGCAAAGTACTCAAACTAAAGACAACATAAGCATCAACGCCCACAAAACCATTGTGTTCTACTCGTGCAACCATCTATGCATAGACACGGCTCTGATACCACTGTAGGATAACGTTGCATAGAAAACAAAAATTTTCCTATCGCGAACACACAATCCAAGCCAAGATGCAATCTAGAAGACGGTAGCAACGAGGGGATGATCAAGACTAACCCTTGAAGAGATTCCAAAGCCTATAAGAGTAGGCTCTTATTGCTGCGGTAGACGATCACTTGCCGCTTGCAAAAGCGCGTAGAAGATCTTGATCACGATCGGTTCCGGCGCCACGAACGGGCAGCACCTCCGTACTCGGTCACACGTTCGGTTGTTGATGAAGACGACGTCCACCTCCCCGTTCCAGCGGGCAGCGGAAGTAGTAGCTCCTCTTGAATCCGACAGCACGACGGCGTGGTGTCGGTGGCGGTGGAGAAATCCGGCGGAGCTTCGCTAAGCGTGCGGGATATGGTGGAGGAGCGGGGCGGCTAGGGTTTGGGGAGAGGGGGTGGCCGGCCTCAAAGGGTGCGGCCAGCTTGTGGCTTGTTGTGGTGGCCGGCCCCCTCCCCTTGGCCCTCATTATATAGGTGGAACACCCAAGAGTTGGTCTACAAGTCTTCGAATAAGACCCCAAACCAAAACCTTCCATATGACATGAAACCTACCCAAGCTAGGACTCCCACTAGAGGTGGGATTCCCACTTTCCCTTGGGAGGGGGTGGCCGGCCACCTTGGGGGGAAGTCCACCTTGGACTTTCCCCTCTAGGGTTTGGCTGGCCAAGCTTGTGGAGTCCTTCCGGGACTCCACCTTCCATAGTGCGTTTTCTTCCGGACTTTTCTAGAACCTTCTAGAACCTGCCATAAATGCACCGGATCATTTCCAAACTTGGAATATGACTTCCTATATATGAATCTTATTCTCCGGACCATTCCGGAACTCCTCGTGATGTCCGGGATCTCATCCGGGACTCCGAACAAATATTCGAACTCCATTCCATATTCAAGTTCTACCATTTCAACATCCAACTTTAAGTGTGTCACCCTACGGTTCGTGAACTATGCGGACATGGTTGAGTATTCACTCCGACCAATAACCAATAGCGGGATCTGGAGATCCATAATGGCTCCCACATATTCAACGATGACTTTAGTGATCGAATGAACCATTCACATACGATACCAATTCCCTTTGTCACGCGATATTTTACTTGTCCGAGGTTTGATCTTCGGTATCACTATACCTTGTTCAACCTCGTCTCCTGACAAGTACTCTTTACTCGTACCGTGGTATGTGGTCTCTTATGAACTTATTCATATGCTTGCAAGACATTAGACGACATTCCACCGAGAGGGCCCAGAGTATATCTATCCGTCATCGGGATGGACAAATCCCACTGTTGATCCATATGCCTCAACTCATACTTTCCGGATACTTAATCCCACCTTTATAACCACCCATTTACGCAGTGGCGTTTGATGTAATCAAAGTACCTTTCCGGTATAAGTGATTTACATGATCTCATGGTCATAAGGACTAGGTAACTATGTATCGAAAGCTTATAGCAAATAACTTAATGACGAGATCTTATGCTACGCTTAATTGGGTGTGTCCATTACATCATTCATACAATGACATAACCTTGTTATTAATAACATCCAATGTTCATGATTATGAAACTAATCATCCATTAATCAACAAGCTAGTTTAAGAGGCATACTAGGGACTTCTTGTTTGTCTACATATCACACATGTATCAATGTTTCGGTTAATACAATTATAGCATGGTATATAAACATTATCATAAACACAAAGATATATAATAACCATTTATTATTGCCTCTTGGGCATATCTCCAACAGTTCAATGGTGAATTGTATGCAATAGCTGTGAACAATTTTGAGTTCGGAAAATTAGTGTGCACCAACAATGTCCAGTTGGAGCAGCGTGCGAGCACTGTCAAAATGGATACACTATTTTCATTTCCAGAACTTGGAAATAACAAGTTCTACCTTGTGAAGTCGGATGGTGCTCTGCTGCTTGTGTTGTTGGACAACAAGCATTTGGAGGAAGGTCAACCATTGGTGTACCGTGTGGACACTGAGAGCCGCTCTCTCCATGCCGTCAATAACATTGGCAGTCGTGCCTTCTTCGTCCATTATATCCGGTGTATCTCCGTCGACACCAGAGTGCACCCGACACTTCGACCTGGCTGCATCTACTACACAGATTTTGGTTATATCAGAGAGTACTTTGATGATATAAAGGCCTGGGATGAGTGGCCAATACATGTGAATAGATTAGGAAACTACGGTATGAGAAATGAACAAAGGCCATACCGTTTGGAGGATGTATTGGCTGCACACTGCAGACGGAAGGAGTTCAATGAAAATTTCCTTCAATGGAGTGACGAAGAAATATATGCTGAATGAAGAACATATTCGTTCATCCTGGGGTATCCTAATCTTCATGTTGGCCATACATTGTGTCTTGTATTATTTTCAGATTAGTTTGTCGTGAACATTAACATTGTTATTGGCTGCTTTTGGCTCTTGTATGCAGTTTATGTAGTATTATACTTAGTTTTCTGGATTTATTATGCTGCTGTGAATTTATCCTATACTAGCTTCTAGATTTGACTGATTTTGTTTGTAATGATGATGGCTTGATGTGGCTGCTGGCCTTAACTGCCGAAGCAGAGCAATTAGTACTTAACCAGGTGTACCGTCTTTATATTAGTATTATATTATATTACTTGACCATAGCCATATTCAAAATCAAATCTCAGTCGGGCGGCAAAATCTCCCGCCAATCTAGAAATATTTCAGACGTGTTTTTGAATGGGATAAGAAGATAGAACACGATGATAGTAACCGATATTCAAGGTGATGATGATTTGATTTTGCACTCGGCCTTGAACAGAGGTACTAGTACGGTCTCACAATTTTTTATCATTATACTTGGACCTTAGCCAAATTCAAAATCTCATAGCGGCAAAACTTCCCGCCCACAAAATACAAAAAATTCACACGCTTTCAAATTCCCATTCTACCCTTGTGGAGATGACAGCAAAGTCGGTTGGTGGGGGGGTCTGCCCGTCATTTTTTGGATCACCACCTCCCTAGCCCGGAAACCCTCCCAAAAAAATTCATTTCCCTCAGACCACCCACCGGAACTTCCCAAGTCCCTCTCTCTACCACCTCCACGACCACCGCACCGGAACATCCCCGCCGGACTTCCCTGGCCTACCCGAGCCCTCGCGATCCTCGTCATCCGGCTGCCTGCCGGAGCCGCTTCATCGACGCCGTCATCAACCGGACCGGATCATCCCCGCCGAACCTCGAAACCATATGCTCATCCAGCAGCCTACCGCAGTCGCTTCAGCTGCGGCATCGTCCACCGCATCGGATCTTGCTCACCGACACCGATGTGCATGAACCGAATCTGCTTCACCGGCGCCGTGCATGATCTAAACTCTTCTACTATCGCTTTTCTATTGCTTGCCTGCAAGTTCTTGTTTAATCTTGGGGGAACCTGTTTGTGCTAACGACGCGCCGTTACGTCTTTGCAGATTAGATGAGTAACCATGAAGTTTAATGGCCGTCTCTCCAACCCCAAGGAGCACATGTAGTGTACTTCATCACCGGATCTATCAACCCCAGGAAGATCTGCTGTGATTCCCACAGAGTGCTTCTCCTAATGTAAGTCCCTTGTTTTAGCGCCATGTTCTGGGTTCAGATGCTTGTTTGTCTGAAGCTCTTTTAGTTCATTCCTAGTTATGACCGTAACACCTTGCTATTTTCTAGTTCATTGCTAACTTCAAGCGATTGAACATTTTGGTTTGCATTCCCTGCTCTGTAGATGTAGCCATCATAACTTCTATCTTGCTCATTCGTTGTTCATGCCAATCTTGTTCTCCCTGAACATGTTGGTTTGCATTCCCTGTACTACGGTGATGCCATTGTTATTTCTATCTACTTCGTCGTAAGCTAACAAATTAACTGCCTGCTATTAGTTCCTGCATGCTATCGCTCTGCCATCCTGCAGTACAAATTTATTTGAACTCGTCACAGCAGCAACTTCCATCATAATTTTGTCTGCCATCTGATTCTTCAAAAGCTGCAATATTAACTTGTTTCTCTTAATTGGCATGGCGCTCACATATAGAATTGTGAACATATTGGTGTGCATTCCCTTTTCTACAAGTTCAGATCCCACTATATTCCGTTTCTGGTCCATCCTAAGCCGTAGCATTAACTATCCTCTATGTGTTGCTCATTACAACTTTATATCCCGAAACAAATTGATTTTTTCCCTTATCTACAAGTTTATCAGTGATGCCATTATAACTCCTATCTGTTTTATTCCTAGCTATTATAGTAACATCCTGCTATTATTTAGTTCATGGCCAATTTTAAGTAATTGCACATGTTGGTTCGCATTCCCTGCTCTATAGCTTTTGGCATCGTAACTTCTATATTTGGTTTACATTCCCTGCTCTGTAGATCTAGCCATCATAACTTTATCTTGCTCAGTTGTTGTTACAAAAATTATGGCCTGCTACTATGTTGTTTGTGCCAATTTTTTACTCCATGAACATGTTGGCTTGCATTCCCTGTACTACAGGTGATGCCATTGTTTTGTATCTAGTTCATTGTAAGCTAACAAAGTAAGGACTTAGTTTGGCATGCTATCACTCTGCTATCTAAGCCTGTAGTACAAATAAACTTGTCATATTACTAGATAATAATTTTGTGTGCCATCTTGTTCTTCAAAAGCTGCATTATCGACTTGTTTCTCTGACTTGGCATGACGCTCACATATGGAATGCTGAACATATTGGTTTGCATTCCCTCTTATACAAGTTCACAGGTGATCCCACTATATTCTTATCTTGCTCAGTCGTTGTTACAAAATTTATAGCCTGCTACTATGTTGTTCATGCCAATTTTGTACTCCCTGAACATGTTGGTTTGCATGGGACTCGACAGTAGTAAGTCTGTTGTTTCATTCTAACATGCTCTGTTATATTGGCTGTTGGTATGCGGCATGCACTCTTTGTTTGCTTATTGTGCGCATTACAATGATCTTGTTATAACGACGAAATGATGAGTTCCAAATTCTTTGGCAAACAATATTGTAGTGTCTTTGCCTTTCCATTGTTGTTGTCTTAACTTGTAATGTCTTTGTTTCAGATATAGGTGCTGCATGGACAACTTAAAAGATTGCCGGATCGCTTCATTGTATTGCTAGGTTTAATTACCATTCAATTTCTCTGGGTTCTGTAATATTTTTTTCAATGCCTTGCAGCTGATGTAATATTTAGTTAGTTTTTATAGTTCTTTCGCGCATTTTTTCTTTGGTGCTTGTGGTAAGTGAGGCTATCCGACAGAAATCAATGCTGCGTAAATATTCTCAGTATCTAAATCACGAATTCCCATCCCTTAAACGGCCCAATTAAGCAAAATCACATATGTGCCTGCCCGCAAAATCCTAAAGCGCATATTATGCCGGCATATAAACAGCAACTAAACGGGCTGGCCCACTTACTTCTTGGGCCAGCCCATTTGATTTACCGTGGACCCCACACTCTAATTGGGCTGGCCCACTTGCTTTAAGGTGGACCCCACCCACTACTGGGCCGGCCCACTAAATAGTTGGGCCAGCCCATTTGCTTTTGGTGGACCCCACATACTAAATGGGCCGGCCCTTTAAGAGGAAAGTGGGACCCACCTGTGTTTTTGGCCCGGCCCACTATCTTGTTGGGCCGGCCCACCTGCTATATGGTGGACCCCACATACTAATTGGGCCGGCCCTTCAACAGGAAAGTGGGGCCCACCTGTGCTTTTGGGCCGGCCCACTATCTTGTTGGGCCAGCCTGCTATATGGTGGTCCCACATGGTAAATGGTGGCCCTTTAATAGGAAGGTGGGACCCACTGTGTTTTTGGCCGACCCACTATCTTGTTGGGCCCCCACTTCTATATGGTGGACCCCACATACCAAATGGGCCGGCCCATTAACGAATGTGGGACCCACCTATGTTTTTGGCCCGGCCCACTATCTTGGTGGGCCGCCCACTTGCTATATGGTGGACCCCACATACTAAATGGCAGCCCTTTAACGGGAAGGTGGGACCTGTGTTTTTGGCCCGACCACTATCTTGTTGGGCCGGCCCACTTGCTATATGGTGGACCCCACATACTAAATGGGCCGACCATTGGAAAGTGGGACCCACTGTGTTTTTGGCCGGCCCACTAGCTTGTTGGGCCGGCCCACTTGCTATATGGTGGACCCCACACTAAATGGGGCCTTTTAACGAAAGTGGGACCCACGTGTTTTTGGCCGACCCACTTGCTTCTTGGGCCGGCCCGTTCTGTAAGGTGGACCCCACATGTTAAATGGGCGGCCCATTTAAGTTTTGATCAACCTTAGAGGTTAGGCCCGCTCTTCAGCATTTCTCGGGCGGGCCGGGCTTGGTGGCAGAAAAAACGGAAATCGCCGCGAGGCCGGCCCGCCTACTCGGCAAATTCGGCCCGAGCCGGCCCGCCCGAAAAGCCCGAATATTTCCGGTGGCCCGACGGCCCGGGATCTGGTATTTTGCTTTTGTGGCCGAGCCTGCCGATTTAGTTCTGGTGAAGAATGTTGGCCGAGCGCGATAAAGAAAAGCCCGGCCGGATTTTGGTCGGGTCGGCCCGTTCGCCGGGCTTCTGCCGGTAGCCCGGCCCACGTAATGGACCAGCCCAGCTATATAGTTGACCGGTCAAACTATGTCATCTGCCCGGCCCGCTTAAGACGTGGCAGGCTTCGTGTGGGCCTACCATCTACCACGGGGTTTCAGCCGGTTAACGCCGTTGCGGTTAACGGCGTCGCACGTGTCAGTTGCATGACGTTAGCAGTCAACGGGCTCCGGAAACACTTGGGCAACGGTCCGATTTTCCGTGGCGGAAGGGCGCCCAAGCGCGACGGACCGAAAAAATCGTCGTTGGACTTTGCCTGACGCAGTTTCGACAACAGAACCCATATCGTCGGGTTAGGCCCATAGGCGACGAAAAATGCCCCTTAGTTGACGATTTTGGGACGTTGTCTATCAGAACTTTTCTTGTAGTGAATAGGATATCTTCCTTATGGTTGTATCCTCTCTTTGGACTACCATGTATTGTATACCAACTGTGATCTACTCATCTATGATTTTAAGGACTTAATGGTGTTCTA
This sequence comes from Lolium multiflorum, assembly GCA_030979885.1. NCBI lineage: Eukaryota > Viridiplantae > Streptophyta > Magnoliopsida > Poales > Poaceae > Lolium > Lolium multiflorum. The sequence continues at coordinate 181,366,631 of CM061753.1, read as the reverse complement.
CATACTTGGGATTAGCTAACTTACTTTACTTAGGAAAGATAGGTAGGAAAGTTGACTCAAGTGTGTCAGGATTATTCTCAAGTGAATATCCATCTCAAGTCATAAGAAGTATTTGGTTTAGCTAAGACAACTTCCTATAGACACTACCAATCCTATAGGTCTCCTTTAAAGGGTTTTAATCCTAAGGTCAAAGCATTTGCTCTGATACCAACTGTGGTGACCCGGCATACCACTGCATGGTGTAGTATGCAAGTCTGATATAACACCAATGAAACACCGTTCCACTAGTATTATATCGCTCAGAGTGGTACAACAGAAACATATGCGGGTCCAAGGTATGTCTATAGAATTACAACATTGACTCTGTTACATAAGATCATCACAGCCTCCTACTTTACAATGAGGTAAAACTGCAAATAAACTCCAGAAGAACGACCCGTAGTCTAGACTTATCACGAACTCTACTTGTAGAGTATTTAACTAGCTATAGAGGCTAAGAATAGATTCTAGCTAAATAGGAGCTAGGTTTTGGAAGCTAGTTCCTTTCTATTGCTAATCTAGGTTTTCTCCTTGTTGAATGTGGTATCTGACTCTCCTGACATGGTCCTGTCTCTTGAAGTAGTTGTTGACTCCTCGGCCTTCGAGTTGCACTGTAGATCCTCCTTTGATGCCTCCATACCTAAGCAGGGGATTTAAGAGTGGGATGAGTACGAGCGTACTCAACAAGTTCATTATAGGAAAGAGGTGTTTAATGCACTAGCTACAACCATAGACCAGAAAGTCATAGGCAATGCAAGTTTTTGTAAACATTTCTTCAAAAGGTTGCTTTTATTCTGAAGAGCTATGTCCGTCAGCCTTCACCGGTTGACTAGAACTTCATGGAGTTCCTTTCCGGCAGCGTTCGCAGTTCCATATCCCGGAACAGGGAGTGACTGGTCACGATTCGTTACACTCTGCAGAGGTGTGTTGCTTTACCCATAAGAGATCTTAACCTTGGTGCCAACCGAGCCGCGAGCTCGTCCACACTTCCTTTGGTGTGAGGCCCGGTATAAGGTCTTAGCCGTTCATATTCCTCCGCTACCTCGCACACCCACCCTTTGTTGCATACCCCGACCCTGGGTCCTCGTCGGTCCTCTTATACCAATTAAGGATGGACCCCGACCACGACGACAGTTTGGGACTCGTTAACCAAACTCCTTCGCCGGTAGCTGCAACCCATCATAGACCACTTACCGTGGGGAATTAGAATGGGATCCCCACCCCACCGCTTGCCCAACCTGGGTCAAGTGTCTACGGTAAGCGCATCCGTTGATGTACGAGAGGTGGAAATACAATTGGCTACTCCGTCCCACTCCAGATCTTATGGTGAACACGAGTTTTACGGCACAAGAATCACTGGACGACATTTGTTGTTTAATCCTAGATGGATATAAACCCTTGCAATGGAACCTCCACCATATCAACACAATCCATGGTTCCATTGCCCACCACATAGTCATATTCATAGTTATGAAAATAGTGGTTTTGCCTTTTTATGCAATAGTGATAAACATAGTACTTTGCAAGTAATTTGGTAAAAATAATCAAATGACATGAGCAAGCGATGAACTTGCCTTTCTTGACTGCAAGATTATGCAGACAAGGTCTTCGATGCGCAATAACTCCAAATTCTGAAATAGCATCATCGTCCGGTAAGGACGATGTTTAAAAGATTGGCAAGGATGCAATAATGCATAAGTATGAGATGCAATCGTTCTAAGCGTGACCTAACCCCGATGATTTAGGATTAGTGAGTTGTAGTGATTTGTTTAGGGTGTGTTGCACTTTTAGAATGATTCACAAACAAGGTTCTTATTCAGGGTTGTGTTGTTTTAGAATCATAAGCAAGTGGTAAGATGCATAGTAACAATCATACACACCAAGGGATGATAGTTGTATAATAAGTAAAGAGCAGTTGTCAATTTTAACACTATATGGCATGGTTAATGATTACTTGTTATATTCTTCAAAAGAATAACTTTTGAAGAACATGTTCTTTAATAAAGAACAAGTATGACAATTGGGTTTGTAGGGTTCTATGGTTTATTATGGTTTCAACTAGTTTCTGGAGTAAGTATGGGATGGATCCCAACAATGTTGGATTCATCAGCTACTAGGGCTTGTAGGGTTGAGTTAAGCCTTGGCATCCTAAGCAATTATTTATACAAGGTTGCTATCAAGATTGGTTCATCTTATTGGTGATAGCTAGCTAGGGTTTATAGGTCCTTATAAGCAGGGTTGATGATGATTCTTTATTTACTTCAAAAGAATAACTTTTGAAGAACATACTTCTTAAATAATAAGAAGTATATCAATTAGGTTGAGGTTGTTTAGGGTTTGCTATTGGGTCCACTAATTAAGAAATAATTGGCTCCTAAATAAGATGGTTCATAAATATCTAACACTAGTAGGGTTTAGTGTGTAGGGTATATGATGCACAATATTGGGTATGGTTGCTATTATGGTTCATCACAAGGGTGTGATGCTAAGCATGTATAGGTAAGGTTGATGGTTTTGGTAGTAGTATCTAGGGTTTAGGCTTGGTTGATCCTACTTGATCAACTAAGTTGGATAGGTATGCCTACATGGAATACTAAATTATTGATAATAGGGCTCCTACATTTTATGTGGCATGGCAAGCATTTAATTGCTAGTTATGGTTCTATGGATCAAAAGGAAGTACATAATCACATGTTAACTTGGGGTGTAGGTTTGGAAACCAATTAGGGTTCATATGAAGTAATGGAGCTAGGGTTCCTAGTGGCATTAGGGTTTTAGGATCCCACCTAAAATTATGAACTACTAGTTTATGTATAATGGAACTAGGGTTTCCTAATTACCCTATAATTCTTAGGTTAAAAACTTTATTATAAAGTTGAAGTTATTAATAACTTAGAAATAAAAATAATATTGAATTTGGCATTTTATTATTTTTAAACAATTAATAATTAAGGTAATTATTAATCAGGGTTTAAATTCTTCTAATAAGGATTTAATAAATTAACAAATAAAGAAAATTAGTTTTAATGTTTTCTTTATTTATTTACTGGTTTTTATTTAATTTGGAAAATTTTCCTAATTATTGAATTTTTAATTGAATTTAGAATTAATAAATAAGGCTTAAATAACAAGTATTAAATAATTGAATTTTTATTAAAAATAAAAATTTCATTTTATATTTTTATTGGATAGAGTTTATCTTTATAAGAATTTTGATATCTTATATTTATTTTTCTGAGCTATTATGAATTTTCTAGATTTATTTGAAGTTGCAGTAATTGTTGAATATGAAATAAAACAAAAGAAATACTAAACCTACCCATTAACCTACCCACACAGGGATTGGGGTCACGTTGGCCTACGGTGGCTGCAACGTGGCAACCATGGCTACCACCGGCGATTGTGGACGACGCCGACGTTGGAAGGTTCCCGCCGGCTCGTGCGTGTGCTCAATCGAAAGAGGACGACTAGACGAACCTAGAAGTGGTGGCGCCGCCTCCAAATGGTCGCCGGAGCTTGGCCGGCGGCGAGACGATGTGGCAGAGCTCACGGGTCTACGGTGCTAGGCATGCTACGGGATGTAATCGAGCGAGCTATGCATGCTGCGACATTCGGGGGCTCACGAGGAGCACGCGGGCTTGATGGCGACGTCAATGGTGGTCGGTATCGCCGGAATTCATGGCGACGGCCGCCGGGGAGTTGAGCTTGGTGACGGCGCTACGGGCTGCTCCAGGCTCAATTCCTTCGGGAGGAGCAAGTCGACCATGGTGGTGCTAATGGTGGTTGCTTGGCACTGGGAGGTTCCTACGGCGGCGAGGAAGATGGCCGGGCGAACTAGGGTTTTGGAATTGGGGCAAATGTGAGGAGAGGAAGAAATCCAGAGCTTCGTCGATGGGCTTTTATACGACACCAAGACGCGCCTCGTCACGAGTGGAGCAAGGGGAGGCGCCAACGCGAGGAGAAGACGAGCACGTCTTCGTGCTGGCCTCCGGCACACGAAGAGGATGAGGACGACCCTCTCCTGTTTTTTTGAGACGAAGGGGTGCGGGGTGGCTGTTGGACTAGTGCTTGGGCCGGTCTTGGGCTTCAGTGGGCTAGTTACTGCTGGTAGGTCCAGGTAAGCCTTCTTCCTTTATTTATTTTATTCATTTTCTGTTTTAATCCTTGTTTTGAATTCTGGTTTTATAACTCTATTTTGTATTTTTATTTTGAATTCAGATTTGAATTCATATTTTAACTCTTTTCTATTTTGCAGGTATTTCAATATGTTAATTTTATTAAGATCTAGTGCAATGATTATTACACCACTATTTCATTTGAATCAATTATTTTGTATTAGATTATATTGCATATTGGTGATTTATTCAAAATAGCAAATAGACATGAATTATATTTTCACTTTGATTTTCCTTTTTATTATGAATTCAATTTAATTTAGAATATAAGAGTTGATACTTTCTTCTCAAGGTATTTCTGAAGTTGTTGTTATGTCTTATTTCCTATTTGAGGAATTAATCACTTGCATGTTATTTCATGTGAGCAATATTTTATTAGGGTTTTGTAGGTTTGAGGATAACCCATATAAAAATTAACATTAGTGTTATGGTCTATTAACACTTTGAAATACCTAGAGTAGATATTACTCTCCTCAAGGTTGGGTCTTAATTATATAGATAAGTGGTTGATAATCACACTTATGGTTTTAATTATAAGATGTATCACAAGAGTTTTCCCAGGTTTAATAATTGTAGCTTAAGATTTTATTAATGTGCCATACTAGGGTTCTAATGATATTTATCTAATGGCAATGGTCTGGAACTTAAGTGTGGTCTAGAGTTTAATCTCCCCTATGTATGATAATATAGTTACTTACTTAATATTTCATGTGCTCCACTAGTTACTAAGGATTTGAGAATTGGTTCTATCTTATACCAGTGGTCTTCTATTATTATCTTTAATCTTATCATTAAAGTAACTAAGTGGATATGGTTCTTTTTATAGTTAACTTTGGTTATAATGATGAATGGTTTCTCACCATATAAAGTATAGAGTTTGACTCTAAGGTTTTCTTATGTTCTTTAATTGAGGAATAAATGGAATATGGATGTGGTAAGATTCTACTTATGATCACCAAGTGAATCACAAGTTAAGGTTGGGATATAAGCCTAGGGTTGCTTACTAGTGATCTCCCTATAATTTCATGTGGTGAATGATATCTACTTATCATATAGGGTTTAACTGGTAATTATATATCTCCAAAGCATGGTCATGGGTTAGATATGATTAACTAGTTCTTAATATATTCTACCTCAAGTTCTTAGGTTTATGATCATTACCCAATGGTGATGTTCATGCATGGTATGCCTTCACAAAGTATCACTAGATGTATTTGGCTAGGGTTATACCAATTACCTCTCTCACTTCACAAGGACTTGGACTATAATCTAGGATTCTACTCAAGGAATGATGATGTGATTATCTAAACATGTGGTTTGCCTAAGAATTCTACCTTGCTATCTTCTGTAGCTTGTTCTTCAGGAATTCTGATAAACCTGCTTCTTGTGGTATGCCTCCACCTCCTAGCTGCTTCATCTTGGTCCTATCTAAATTATGGAGTGGCCCAACTCTTTGGTTTGCTTGTATCATGGTACAAGATGATGGAATGAATGAGGTAGAGGGTTCCTTTTATAGGCTTGGGCATGCTCTAGTATCATGACACATAGGTGGGTGACTCTTGTTTTGATTTGATGAGTAAGGTGCTTGGTTGTCATGCTCTCATCCATAGCAATCCTTTAAGCATGAGGTGGCATAGCTTAGGATTCAAGCTATGTAGATATTTTCATCCTATGTGGCATGGGTATTATCCTCTCATTTGATTTGTTTTTGGATGGCCAAGTGGCTTTTGTTACTAAATATCTTGTGAATGATTTTATGCTTGTGGTTGAGTCACTATATCATATATGATTGTATTTATATTGTAATTGGGATCAAAATGTCAAAGACAAGTATTATACCCCAATTTTGAATGGTGATGTTTGATTTCACCAAGGCATGATCATATGAGTTTCAAAATACTCATAGTTTATTACCTATAATTTATGATGTTCCATGCTTGTTTTATGACAATACTTACATGTTTTGCTTGCACTTTATGATGTTTTTATGCGTTTTCCGAAACTAACCTATTAACAAGATGCCACAGTGCCAGTTCTGTTTTCTGCTGTTTTTGGTTCCAGAAAGGCTGTTCGGGCAATATTCTCGGAATTCGACGAAACGAAGACCAAACCTCCTATTTTTCTCGGAAGGCTCCAGAACACCGAAGAAGAGTCGGAGAGGGGCCAGAGGGCCACCACACCATAGGGTGGCGCGGCCTGGCCTGGGCCGCGCCGGCCTGTGGTGGAGCCCCCAGTGTGCCCCGCCTCTTCGCCTATAAAATCCCTTTCGACCTAAAAACACCGTACCACTTGACGAAACTCTAGAAAGACTACTGGGACGCCGCCGCCATCGCGAAACTCCAATTCCGGCACCCTGCCGGGATGGGAAGTGCCCCCGGAAGCCATCTCCATCAACGCCACCGCCTCCATCATGCTCCGTGAGTAGTTCCCCCATGGACTACGGGTTCTAGCTGTAGCTAGTTGGTATTCTCTCCCCCATGTACTTCAATACAATGATCTCATGAGCTGCCTTACATGATTGAGATTCATCTGATGTAATCGGTGTTGTGTTTGTTGGGATCCGATGGATTGTTACATTATGATTAGTCTATCTATAAAGTTTGTGAAGTTATTGTTGCTGCAATCTTGTTATGCTTAATGCTTGTCACTAGGGCCCGAGTGGCATGATCTTAGATTTGAGCTCTATAATTATTGCTTAGATTGTATCTACAAGTTGTATGCACATGTCACTGTCCGGAACCAAAGGCCCCGAAGTGACAGAAATCGGGACAACCGGAGGGGATGGCGGTGATGTGAGGGACACATGTTTTCACGGAGTGTTAATGCTTTGCTCCGGTGCTCTATTAAAAGGAGTACCTTAATATCCAGTAGATTCCCTTGAGGCCCGGCTGCCACCGGCTGGTAGGACAATAGATGTTGTGCAAGTTTCTCATTGCGAGCACGTACGACTAAATATGGAAAACATGCCTACATGATTAATGAATTGATGTTCTTTCTTAATGCTATTTCAATCCTATCAATTGCCCAACTGTAATTTGTTCACCCAACACTTGTTATTGGAGAGTTACCACTAGTGTAGATAGCTGGGAACCCCGGTCCATCTCTCATCATCATATACTCGTTCTACATGTCATTGGAAGTAGTATCAACTATTTTCTGGTGCCATTGCTCTCATATTGCTATTACTGCTGCTGTGTTACTATTACTACTGCTCTCATATTACTGCTACTTTCACATCACCCCTGTTACTAGTGCTTTTCCAGGTGCAGCTGAATTGACAACTCAGTTGTTAAGGCTTATAAGTATTCTTTACCTCCCCTTGTGTCGAATCAATAAATTTGGGTTTTACTTCCCTCGAAGACTGTTGCGATCCCCTATACTTGTGGGTCATCAAGACTATTTTCTGGCGCCGTTGCCGGGGAGGCATAGCTCTACTCATAAGTTCACCTGGGGAGTACACTCTACCTCTCTCTCTGCTTTTATTTTATTTTGTCTTGCTAGTTTACTTTTGTCTAGTTTATTTGTGCTTAGTTTATTTCTGTCTAGTATTATTTTGCGTAGTTTACTTTTGCTTAGTTTCTTTTTGTCTTGTTTTACTTTTCCTATATACCCAAAAATCCATAAAAATTTGAAAAACCTAAAAATTAAAAACTGCTGTTATGGGAGAACCAACAACCTACTTGGAGCTTATAGAATGTTATAATAATTATAGAGAATCAAGAACTGGTAAAATAATGAGTGCTATGATAGAAAAATTGAATACAATGGCTAGAATCTTGCTTAGACGCCATGATATAAACTGTTGCTCTCAACAGGATACTAAACATCTTAAATTTCAATGTGGCTTTAGTGAGGAATTTTTAATTAAGAACTATAATCGGAATTGCTATATTCATTATGGGTTCGAAGAGGTAGAACAATTTGTCTTATTTATGGGAGCCTCCGAGATAGAATCCTTCATGGTTGAGAATTATGAAACTTGTGCTATTTGTAAGGACCTTAAAGATTATGTCTCTACTATCCTTAATTCTTGTATAGAATGCTACAGTAGGAATCCGTATATCCTTGATTATAAAGAGAGACACATTAATGCACAAGAATGCACTCACAATTTGCAGGAACCAGTGGAAGAAGAAATTGATGAACCTGAAAGCTCATTGGATGAAAAAGAGGAGGAAATTGATGAACCTGAAAGCTCATTGGATGAAAAAGAAGAGGAGAGTGACGAACAAAAGGAGGAAGAATGGATTAGCTACCCATGCCAACCTTCTAATGAGAGTAACTCTTTATCTCTTACACTATTTGATTGTCCTCCATGCTTACCGAAAGAGGTTGAATGTTATGTTCCTGTGGATTCTCTTGAAATATTTCCTATAAGTAAAACTTGTGAGAATAATTATGCTACTGTTATATATGATAATCCATGCTACTTTGATAAATCTTATGATAATGCTTTGTTTGTGCCTGATGTCGAAATGCATGGTACTAAAGAATTTTGCTTAGCAAATGTTTATGATAAAGCTCTAGATGATGGTCCTATGTTACTTGATAATATTAATTGTACTACTAATGAAAATGGGATTGGAGAGTTCTTGACATTATCTATGTGTCCCATATCTCTTGAGATTGATCATTCATCTTGCTATATTATTGATAAAAGTGTGTTCGAAAGTTTTAATTCCACTATTTTTGAGCTTGATAAAAATTATATGTTTGTGGATCATGAAAAGTATGCTGCATGTGATAGTTATATTGTTGAGTTTATTCATGAAGCTACTGAAAATTATTATGAGAGAGGAAAATATGGTTGTAGAAATTTGCATGGTACTAAAACACCTCTCTATATGCTTAAAATTTTGAAGTTACACTTGTTTTATCTTCCTATGCTTGTTACTTTGCTTTTCATGAACTTGTTTATTTACAAGATTCCTATGCATAGGAAGCATGTTAGACTTAAATGTGTTTTGAATTTGCTTTTTGATGCTCTCTTTTGCTTCAAATACTATTTCTTGCGAGTGCATCATTTAAAACTGCTGAGCCCATCTTAACGGCTATAAAGAAAGAACTTCTTGGGAGATAACCCATGTGTTATTTTGCTACAGTACTTTGTTTTATATTTGTGTTTTGGAAGTTGTTTACTACTGTAGCAACCTCTCCTTATCTTAGTTTTGTGTTTTGTTGTGCCAAGTGAAGCCTCTAATCGAAGGTTGATACTAGATTTGGATTTCTGCGCAGAAACAGATTTCTATCTGTCACGAATCTGGGCTGTTTTCTCTGTAGGTAACTCAGAAAAATATGCCAATTTACGTGCGTGTTCCTCAGATATGTACGCAACTTTCATTAGTTTTGAGTTTTCTGATTTGAGCAACGGAAGTACCATTTTAAAATTCGTGTTTACTGGCTGTTCTGTTTTGGCAGATTCTGTCTCTGTTTTTTGCATTGTCTCTTGTGGACTTTATGTGAGGCTTTCTAGACGTGGAGAGCTGTAGCTAATGTTTTATTGAGTTCTTGCAATGTGTCACTACAGGACCAAGGTGGATTCAAGTTTTTTTGAGTACTAACCCCTCTAATGAAGTTTATGAGAAGTTTGGTGTGAAGGAAGTTTTCAAGGGTCAAGAGAGGAGGATGATATATGATCAAGAAGAGTGAAAAGTCTAAGCTTGGGGATGCCCCGTGGTTCATCCCTGCATATTTCAAGGAGACTCAAGCGTCTAAGCTTGGGGATGCCCAAGGCATCCCCTTCTTCATCAACTTATCAGGTTTCTTCTATTGAAACTATATTTTTATTCGGTCACATCTTATGTGCTTTACTTGGAGCGTCTGTGTGTTTTTATTTTTGTTTGTGTTTGAATAAATTCGGATCCTAGCAATCCTTGTTTGGGAGAGAGACACGCTCCGCTTTTTCATATGAACACTTGTTCTTCGTTTTACTTTTAATGTTCAATGATAAAAGTTGGAAGCTACAATACTTATTGGTATTTGGTTGGAAATAGAAAATGCCTCATAATGTCTTGGATAATTTGACACTTGGCAATTGTTTTGAGCTCTCAAGTAGATCATGATTAAGTTTTTTCATGTAGTTTAAACCTATTAGTGGAGAACTACCGTAGAGCTTGTTAAAATTGGTTTGCATGATTGGTCTCTCTTAAGGTCTAGATATTTTCTGGTAAAAGTGTTTGAGCAACAAGGAAGACAGTGTAGAGTATTATAATGCTTGCAATATGTTCTTATGTAAGTTTTGCTGTACCGGTTCATACTTGTGTTTGCTTCAAATAACCTTGCTAGCCTAAGCCTTGTATCGAGAGGGAATACTTCTCATGCATCCAAAATCCTTGAGCCAACCACTATGCCATTTGTGTCCACCATATCTACCTACTATGTGGTATTTCCTGCCATTCCAAAGTAAATTGCTTGAGTGCTACCTTTAAACAATTCAAAATTTATCACCTCTGATTTGTGTCAATGTTTTATAGCTCATGAGGAAGTATGTGGTGTTTATCTTTCAATCTTGTTGGGCAACTTTCACCAATGGACTAGTGGCTTCATCCGCTTATCCAATAATTTTGCAAAAAGAGCTGGCAATGGGATTCCCAGTCCCAAATTAATTAACAAAAATAGACACTCCTCCATGGTATGTGATTGTTGGACGGCACCCGAAGGATTCGGTTAGCCATGGCTTGAGAAAGCAAAGGTGGGGAGGAGTGTCATCATAATAAAACTAAAATAAAAAGGCACTCCTTCATGGTATGAGATTGTTGGCGGGCACCCGAGGATTCGGTTAGCCATGGTTTGTGAAAGAAAGGTTGGAAGGAGTGCCACTCAAAAATAAAATAAAATGGGAGCCGCTCTTTGAAGGTTTGTCTGGCAAGGGGGTTAGAGTGCCCATTACCATTCGTTGACAACAACAAACACCTCTCAAAACTTTACTTTTATGCTCTCTTTATGTTTTCAAAACCAAAGCTCTAGCACAAATATAGCAATCAATGCTTCCCTCTGAAAGGGTCATTCTTTTACTTTATGTTGAGTCAGTTTACCTACTTCCTTCCATCTTAGAAGCAAACACTTGTGTCAACTGTGCATTGATTCTTACATACTTGCTTATTTGCATTCATCATATTACTTTGTGTTGACCATTATCCATGAGATATACATGTTGAAAGTTGAAAGCAATTGCTGAAACTTAAATCTTCCTTTGTGTTGCTTCAATGCTTTTACTTTGAATTTATTGCTTTATGAGTTAACTCTTGTGCAAGACTCTTGATGCTTGTCTTGAAAGTACTATTCATGAAAAGTTTTGCTATATGTTATCTATTTGTTAGCAACTATAGATCATTGCCTTGAGTCACTTCATTCATTTCATATGCTTTGTAATAGTATGATCAAGGTTATGTAAGTAGCATGTCACTACAGAAATTACTCTTTTTATCGTTTACCTACTCGAGGACGAGCAGGAACTAAGCTTGGGGATGCTTGATACGTCTCCAACGTACCTATAATTTCTGATGTTCCATGCTTGTTTTATGACAATACTTACATGTTTTGCTTGCACTTTATGATGTTTTTATGCGTTTAACTAACCTATTAACAAGATGCCACAGTGCCAGTTCCTATTTTCTGTTGTTTTTGGTTCCAGAAAGGCTGTTCGGGCAATATTCTCGGAATTCGACGAAACGAAGACCAAACCTCCTATTTTTCCCGGAAGGCTCCAACACCGAAGAAGAGTCGGAGAGGGGCCAGAGGGCCACCACACCATAGGGCGGCGCGGCCTGGCCTGGCCCGCGCCGGCCTGTGGTGGGGAGCCCCCAGGTGCACCCCTGCGCCGCCTCTTCGCCTATAAAATCCCTTTCGACCTAAAAACACCGTACCACTTGACGAAACTCCAGAAAGACTCCAGGGACGCCGCCGCCATCGCGAAACTCCAATTCGGGGGACAGAAGTCTCTGTTCCGGCACCCTGCCGGGACGGGGAAGTGCCCCCGGAAGCCATCTCCATCAACGCCACCGCCTCCATCATGCTCCGTGAGTAGTTCCCCCATGGACTACGGGTTCTAGCTGTAGCTAGTTGGTATTCTCTCCCCCATGTACTTCAATACAATGATCTCATGAGCTGCCTTACATGATTGAGATTCATCTGATGTAATCGGTGTTGTGTTTGTTGGGATCCGATGGATTGTTACATTATGATTAGTCTATCTATAAAGTTTGTGAAGTTATTGTTGCTGCAATCTTGTTATGCTTAATGCTTGTCACTAGGGCCCGAGTGGCATGATCTTAGATTTGAGCTCTATAATTATTGCTTAGATTGTATCTACAAGTTGTATGCACATGTCACTGTCCGGAACCAAAGGCCCCGAAGTGACAGAAATCGGGACAACCGGAGGGGATGGCGGTGATGTGAGGGACACATGTTTTCACGGAGTGTTAATGCTTTGCTCCGGTGCTCTATTAAAAGGAGTACCTTAATATCCAGTAGATTCCCTTGAGGCCCGGCTGCCACCGGCTGGTAGGACAATAGATGTTGTGCAAGTTTCTCATTGCGAGCACGCACGACTAAATATGGAAAACATGCCTACATGATTAATGAATTGATGTTCTTTCTTAATGCTATTTCAATCCTATCAATTGCCCAACTGTAATTTGTTCACCCAACATTTGTTATTGGAGAGTTACCACTAGTGTAGATAGCTGGGAACCCCGGTCCATCTCTCATCATCATATACTCGTTCTACATGTCATTGGAAGTAGTATCAACTATTTTCTGGTGCCATTGCTCTCATATTGCTATTACTGCTGCTGTGTTACTATTACTACTGCTCTCATATTACTGCTACTTTCACATCACCCCTGTTACTAGTGCTTTTCCAGGTGCAGCTGAATTGACAACTCAGTTGTTAAGGCTTATAAGTATTCTTTACCTCCTCCTTGTGTCGAATCAATAAATTTGGGTTTTACTTCCCTCGAAGGCATGATCATATGTGTTTCAAAATACTCATAGTTTATTTTATTCAAATAGTTTGAACTATAATTCGTAATGTAAACGAATTTAGTTTTGTGATATTCCACATATTTAATAAGTTATGATTAAAATCAGAATGTGTGGCTTTTATGCACTTAGGTCCTTGTGTTTTACCATATTTGATAATAAGTTTTAAAGTGAATTAAATTATACCCCAAAGTTAGTTGCTCAACTTTTAAGTGTTAATAATTTAGAGTTTGTTTATTATCTCTTTGATGGGTATAGACCTCTCCCATCTCTAGGGTTTAATGATAAGCTTGTGTTGGTGTTAAATTCACAAGTTTAGTTCAAGAAATACCATGAGGTTCATGGTAGAAATATTTATTTGTTAAAGATATGGAAAAGATAAGTGAAGAATGGTTTCTCCATTTTATTGTTACTTGATTTGCAATTAAATGTATGTTCATATGTTATGGCAAGGATTACCATATTATGATCTTTTATAAGATCAAGCAATTGATCATTGATTAAAGTGTTGTTGTGTTGGTTTTAATTCCATTTGATCTAACCCCTTAGATCAAATCATCTCTACCCAAAACAAGGTTTTAACAAAGTCACATTGAGGTTTATAGCGCTTGACTTGATGAGCTACTTCAATTCCACCAAGGTCAAGTGAAACTTCAGTTACTGTGACTGTTTTACTTTAAAGCGCGAAAATTCCCCAGATTTTCTATGCATGAATGCAATGCACACATCTGTTTCCTCTATTTTTGTAACCCCAATACTGGGATATTACAGTCTCTACCCCTTAAACTAAACTTCGTCCTCGAAGTTTGATCTCTCTCACGTTTCCGGAGTGTGGATCTGACTTGTGCAGACTATATCTTTTCTCGAACTCCGTATTGATCTTGTTGGATATATTTGAATATATCCCTTGTCCAGATTCTTCCTGGAATCCATTAGTGTCTGTCTCTGAACCATGGTTCTTACTTTGATTCTTTGATTTCTTCCAACTCTATAAGCTTGTTTCCTTTCTCATTGAAGATTCAATGATTGAGACTTCTTCTGGTGCTGCTGGTCTTATTTGAAGGCTAATTTGATAATAAACTCCTAATTGCTAAATAGGTCTTTGTTTTCCCTTACTACCAAAAGTGCAATAATGGTACTTAGTAAGGTACTTACCATGGAAATGATTTTGACGGTTTCTTTTACTAAGAAGGTTAGACTCATTTAGCCTATCCAATCATGGTTTATAGTTGATACCTATAACTATTTTGGGTTATTTAGGTTCCATGAAAGGAATCATTCTATTAGTCTGTGGTTCTGGTATGGTCAATTTCCTTCGGTCTTTGGCCTTCTTGAGCTGTATTTGGTCTATGGTATTTTCTTCGTCCAACTTCTTTATGCTTAACTTACTTGAGCTTTCGTACTTCTGAGTAAATACTACTCACTTTCTCAAGTTATAGTCCACTTCTTACTTCCTCGAGGTATAAACCTCGGCTTCTGGTCTGACATCCTTCTGAAAGTAGTGTTCAACAATCTTATGAAAATAAGATCGAACTTCCTCTCAGTTCAGACCTTCATCTTCTAGCTTGCTCAAAATATTGAGTTATTGTACATCCATCTCAATCTTTACTCTACCCCTTTGAGTTTTCTTATGGTCTTCAACTCCTTTTCTTCCAACCATTGGATTGATGGTTAGAATATTGGTCTAGGTGTAGCTTATGGTTTATATTCTTCTAAGGTCTTGTGAAGAATCCTTGTGGTGTATCCACTCAATTGTGGACATCCAATGTGAATCCTTCGACTAAATGATTATAGGTCATTGTTATTTGGCTAACAAAATTTTATTTGTTCACAACTTCTTGGTACAAATAATCCAATGGTGGACTACTTGATACCAATTGTGGCTATTTGTTATCTAAAAATGGATTCTATTATAGGTTCTGATCAACTGGACGAGACATCTTCTACTTTATCTCGCAGTATTGATCCTATACCAACTGTGGTCTTCTGATACCAACTGTGGTCTTCTTATATCTGCTATGGTTTCATAGGTCATCTTCCTTCCTTCAGGGTTTATTTTGCAAGAGAACCACTAGCTGACACTATGAATATAGTATCCTGAGTGATTTCCCATGCATTCCCTCTTTTATATTGACTATGGATCTGCTTCAGCTTCACCATAATCATCATATTTCTGACCTTCATGCTTCTTATGTACTAAAGTACTCCTCTATTGAGGTAAGCATGAGTTTTGATTGGTACTTCCTTCTGAATATTGTGGTTGCTTCCCACAACTTTGTTTCCTTTATCTGATGAACCTTCATCTTGTCTTCAGAATCTTCAGAATTCGTCACTTCCTCACACGAATACCATTACCCTCTAGATCTATAACATCAAGTAAGAACTTGATATTGCAACATGCATTTGCATATCAAAGTCAAACTTCATGTATGGATCTAGTCAAACAATGAAAATCCAATAAAATCCAAGAAGATTCAGCTTTGTGCTTATAATACACATCATCATAAGCCTGAATATAATAGTTGAGTAAGACATCTCTAAACATCAGGCTCTGATGTGTAGTATATAACACCACATAAGATAGGTTTATATCGTGATACTTAGCACAATATGTGGATTTCTACTATTTGTCTCAACATTTAAATTGCACAATTGCAATGAGATAAACTTGAAACAAAGTGGTCTAGGATAGTTAAGGTTAACCTAATTTTCTTTGGAAGTACTACTTAACTTCCATTTTGTTGAGGACTATCTCACATGGCATGTCTAGGTTCTAACATTGCTACTCTAAACACATAACTATGGAAATATAGCTCTTATACTTCCATGTGTTTCTACCATAAGACTATGGTCATGATGTGCTTGGCACAATTACCATGGTTTTGGAACATAGCTCTTGTACTATTATTTAGCACTTGGCTTCTTATTGTATTCCTACCAAATGTTTATGATGTTCTAGTCCATCACATAATGACTCTCAAGTGAATCATATATGATTAACAACTCTACCATGAAAAGTAGACATATTTTATTCCTATCTCTCTTCCTTACCTCCCATGATTGACTCATCATGGTCTATACTACCTCATATGACTCATAGTTATCACTTACTATCAATTGTTTCACATGTCTAGATAATTTTACTTACTCATTACTTAACTTGGTCTACATCTTCTATTAGGATATCTTACTTATCTTTATCACTTGATATTACTCCTATTACAGGTCTGGATAACTCTTTACTTAATCATGACATATGTTGGTACACATCTTCCAATAGGATATCTTCCTTATGGTTGTATCCTCTCTTTGGACTACCATGTATTGTATACCAACTGTGGTCTACTCATCTATGATTTTAAGGACTTAATGGTGTTCTACATACTTGGGATTAGCTAACTAACTTTACTTAGGAAAGATAGGTAAGAAAGTTGACTCAAGTGTGTCAGGATTATTCTCAAGTGAATATCCATCTCAAGTCATAAGAAGTATTTGGTTTAGCTAAGACAACTTCCTATAGACACTACCAATCCTATAGGTCTCCTTTAAAGGGTTTTAATCCTAAGGTCAAAGCATTTGCTCTGATACCAACTGTGGTGACCCAGCATACCACTGCATGGTGTAGTATGCAAGTCTGATATAACACCAATGAAACACCGTTCCACTAGTATTATATCGCTCAGAGTGGTACAACAGAAACATATGCGGGTCCAAGGTATGTCTATAGAATTACAACATTGACTCTGTTACAAAAGATCATCACAGCCTCCTACTTTACAATGAGGTAAAACTGCAAATAAACTCCAGAAGAACGACTCGTAGTCTAGACTTATCACGAACTCTACTTGTAGAGTATTTAACTAGCTATAGAGGCTAAGAATAGATTCTAGCTAAATAGGAGCTAGGTTTTGGAAGCTAGTTCCTTTCTATTGCTAATCTAGGTTTTCTCCTTGTTGAATGTGGTATCTGACTCTCCTGACATGGTCCTGTCTCTTGAAGTAGTTGTTGACTCCTCGGCCTTCGAGTTGCACTGTAGATCCTCCTTTGATGCCTCCATACCTAAGCAGGGGATTTAAGAGTGGGATGAGTACGAGCGTACTCAACAAGTTCATTATAGGAAAGAGGTGTTTAATGCACTAGCTACAGCCATAGACCAGAAAGTCATAGGCAATGCAAGTTTTTGTAAACATTTCTTCAAAAGGTTGCTTTTATTCTGAAGAGCTATGTCCGTCAGCCTTCACCGGTTGACTAGAACTTCATGGAGTTCCTTTCCGGCCGCGTTCGCAGTTCCATATCCCGGAACAGGGAGTGACTGGTCACAGTTCGTTACACTCTGCAGAGGTGTGTTGCTTTACCCATAAGAGATCTTAACCTTGGTGCCAACCGAGCAGCGAGCTCGTCCACACTTCCTTTGGTGTGAGGCCCGGTATAAGGTCTTAGCCGTTCATATTCCTCCGCTACCTCGCACACCCACCCTTTGTTGCATACCCCGACCCTGGGTCCTCGTCGGTCCTCTTATACCAATTAAGGATGGACCCCGACCACGACGACAGTTTGGGACTCGTTAACCAAACTCCTTCGCCGGTAGCTGCAACCCATCATAGACCACTTACCGTGGGGAATTAGAATGGGATCCCCACCCCACCGCTTGCCCAACCTGGGTCAAGTGTCTACGGTAAGCGCATCCGTTGATGTACGAGAGGTGGAAATACAATTGGCTACTCCGTCCCACTCCAGATCTTATGGTGAACACGAGTTTTACGGCACAAGAATCACTGGACGACATTTGTTGTTTAATCCTAGATGGATATAAACCCTTGCAATGGAACCTCCACCATATCAACACAATCCATGGTTCCATTGCCCACCACATAGTCATATTCATAGTTATGAAAATAGTGGTTTTGCTTTTTATGCAAGAGTGATAAACATAGTACTTTGCAAGTAATTTGGTAAAAATACTCAAATGACATGAGCAAGCGATGAACTTGCCTTTCTTGGCTGCAAGATTATGCAGACAAGGTCTTCGATACGCAATAACTCCAAATTCTGAAATAGCATCATCGTCCGGTAAGGACGATGTTTAAAAGATTGGCAAGGATGCAATAATGCATAAGTATGAGATGCAATCGTTCTAAACGTGACCTAACCCCGATGATTTAGGATTAGTGAGTTGTAGTGATTTGTTTAGGGTGTGTTGTGTCGGGGGGAAGACCCCGGGTAGGGCAAGGACTAAGAACAACCGGCTCAAGGCCTGTCGGCCGCGGCAAAGGCCGGCTGAGGAGCAGCCGGCTAGAGCCGTGGCCGGCTGCCTTGGGAGTCGGCTGGTTCAAAGTCCACGCGGCCTGCTATGACCGTGTGTTATACCTAGGCCGGCTTCACTTTGTCATATCCGGCTTGGTTTGTCTCTCCACGACATGGTCCGGGTTGGTGAGGCTTGCGGGAGAAGGAACTGGAAAGGTAGTCCGGCTCCTAAAGTCCATGATGATCTCACCTTCCGTAGGGCGGGGCACTGTAGAGCAGCAATAGTGCCTCCGTCGGACAGGACGGCATGGCGCCGTACGGCCGCAGGTCATGATGACGACACAGACACTTCCTCACCATGTCGCTGACTCAGGCAGGCGGATGGGACGTGCCACTACGCCTCAACGGCTCCATGACGTCAACGCCTCGGGAAGGAGCGGAAGCCGGAGCCGGCCAAGCCGGCCACTAGACTATAGGGACTTATATGTAAAGTGCCGGTGCCTATATAAGCCGGGCTACCCCCTCGTGCGGGGGACGATCGATCACTTCTTACTCATTCTAGTCTTAGCGCTGCCCTGAGAGAGAGACCTTCGTCTACCTTAGCCTCCCAGGAGCAGCCGGATACAGCTCTAGGAGCACCATTGTACTGTGTGATCACCATATACACTCATAGCAGGAGTAGAGGTGTTACCTCCACAGGAGGGCCTCGAACCTGGGTACGTCGACCGTGTCACTCGTCCCCATACCCGCATCCGGATACCACCGTGAGACCACTAGGAACCACCTCGATTAGCCACCCTATGGCATATGTCATGACGATACCACGACATTTGGCGCCCACCGTGGGGCCTTCAGCGTCCGCGGCCGGTGTCTTCATCCGGACGGGCCTCACCATCACCACCGGCGAGCGGGTCGCTTCAGGCTTGATCTGGAGATTCGGCTCCCTCGACTGCGTCAGCGACAACGCTGGCTGCTTCGCCGACCGGCCATTCCCTGCCGGCGGCAACGTCATCAGCTTCGGCGGCTTCGACGTCTACGTCGCCACCGTCGCACCACCGCGCTACCCGCGCGAGATCGTGCGCTGCGCAAGCCCTCCCCCTGGAGCCGGCGCCAGCCTCACCACCACCGGCCCTTGCATCATGCAGGAGGTCATGGCCACCGGCGACGACGCCGGCGGCAAGTCCACGCGCGTCCGCGGTCCTGAGTTGGAGCGCAACAAGGAGACCGGCGCATCCGCCTCGGGCCCAAAGGCGCCGCCACCACCGTCCCGGCTGGATGAAGTCCGGGCAAAGCTGAGTTCCCGCTCACAGCCTGGCGACCCCACCACCATCGAGAAGGACCTGAGGCGCACCGCCTCCTCCTCCTCAAAGGAGAGGGCTGCTGCAAGCGCCAGTGGGAGATCACCCAGCGCGAGTTCAACCGCGCCCACGGCCTCACGCCAGCCGGCGACAACCCAAGCCGAGCCGGCCAGATCCGCCGGAGGGAGGCGGCCTGGGCGCCGAGATCGCCCGGGACGGCGCAGAATCGCCGGCTCCGTCCGCGGAGCAACCCGTCTACAACACCCCCGACAAGAACATGCGCGCGGCGCAAGCCGCCGCAGAAGAGCTGAACCGCCTCGAGGGCGAAGAGTTACGCCGCCAGACAAGCGGGTGACTGAGATGCTCAACGCGGCCGCGGCGACGCCGACCCCAGGTACGCCATGCCCCCAGAGCTTCTCACGCTCGTGGCGCTGCAGGCAACGACAGGGACGGCCCAGGGACACGGCCGAGTCCGCCTCCCCTGCGCCAAGCCGGCCCCGGGATTCCCGGGCCACCCACGCAAGTTCCAGCCGCACAAGCCGGCCGCCCAGTGGCAACAGCGGTGATACGTCTCCAACGTATCGATAATTTCTTATGTTCCATGCTACATTATTGATGATATCTACATGTTTTATACACATTATATGTCGTATTTACGCATTTTCCGGCACTAACCTATTAACAAGATGCCGAAGAGCCAGTTGCTGTTTTCTGCTGTTTTTGGTTTCAGAAATCCTAGTAACGAAATATTCTCGGAATTGGACGAAATCAACGCCCGGGTCCTATTTTTGCACGAAGCTTCCAGAGACCGAAGGGGAAAGGAAGTGGGGCACGAGGCGCCGCCACACTAGGGCGGCGCGGCCTGGCCTTGGCCCGCGCGGCCCTGTGTGTGGGGCCCTCGTGTGGCCCCCGCGTTGCCCTTCCGCCTAATTAAAGCCTTCGTCGCGAAACCCCCATCGAGAGCCACGATACGGAAAACCTTCCGAGACGCCGCCGCCACCAATCCCATCTCGGGGATTCAGGAGATCGCCTCCGGCCTGCCGGAGAGGGGAATCATCTCCCGGAGGACTCTTCATCGCCATGATCGCCTCCGGAGTGATGAGTGAGTAGTTCACCCCTGGACTATGGGTCCATAGCAGTAGCTAGATGGTCGTCTTCTCCTAATTGTGCTTCATTGTTGGATCTTGTGAGCTGCCTAACATGATCAAGATCATCTATCTGTAATACTATATGTTGTGTTTGTCGGGATCCGATGGATAGAGAATACTATGTTATGGTGATTATCAATCTATTACCTATGTGTTGTTTATGATCTTGCATGCTCTCCGTTATTAGTAGAGGCTCTGGCCAAGTTTTTGCTCTTAACTCCAAGAGGGAGTATTTATGCTCGATAGTGGGTTCATGCCTCCATTGATACCTGGGACAGTGACAGAAAGTTCTAAGGTTGTGGATGTGTTGTTGCCACTAGGGATAAAACATTGATGCTATGTCTAAGGATGTAGTTGTTGATTACATTACGCACCATACTTAATGCAAATGTCTGTTGCTTGCAACTTAATACTGGATGGGGTTCGGATGATAACCTGAAGGTGGACTTTTTAGGCATAGATGCATGCTGGATGGCGGTCTATGTACTTTGTCGTAATGCCCGATTAAATCTCACTATATTTATCATATCATGTATATGCATTGTTATGCCCTTTTCTATTTTTCAATTGCCCGACTGTAATTTGTTCACCCAACATGCTTTTATCTTATGGGAGAGACACCTCTAGTGAACTGTGGACCCCGGTCCTATTCTTTACATCGCATACAATCTACTGCAATACTTGTTTTACTGTTTTCTTTGCAAACAATCATCTTCCACACAATACGGTTAATCCTTTGTTACAGCAAGCCGGTGAGATTGACAACCTCACTGTTTCGTTGGGGCAAAGTACTTTGGTTGTGTTGTGCAGGTTCCACGTTGGCGCCGGAATCCCTGGTGTTGTGGCGCATCACATTTCGCCACCATCAACCTTCAACGTGCTTCTTGGCTCCTCCTGGTTCGATTAAACCTTGGTTTCTTTCTGAGGGAAAACTTGCCACTGTGCGCATCATACCTTCCTCTTGGGGTTCCCAACGGACGTGTACATCTACGTGCATCAAGCAAATTTCTGCGCCGTTGCCGGGGAGATCAAGACACGCTGCAAGGAGTCTCCACTTCCATCTCTTTACTTTGTTTTTGTCTTGCTTTATTTTATTTACTACCTTGTTTGCTGCACCTAAACAAAACACACAAAAATTAGTTGCTAGTTTTACTTTATTTACTGTCTTGCTCTCTATATCAAAAACACAAAAAAATTAGTTACTTGCATTTACTTTATCTAGTTTGCTTTATTTACTGTTGCTAAAATGAATACTCCTGAAAATACTAAGTTGTGTGACTTCACTAGCACAAATAATAATGATTTCCTATGCACACCTATTGCTCCACCTGCTACTACAGCAGAATTCTTTGAAATTAAACCTGCTTTACTGAACCTTGTTATGAGAGAGCAATTTTCTGGTGTTAGTTCTGATGATGCTGCTACCCATCTTAATAATTTTGTTGAACTTTGTGAAATGCAAAAGTATAAGGATGTAGATGGTGATATTATTAAATTGAAATTGTTTCCTTTCTCATTAAGAGGAAGAGCTAAAGATTGGTTGCTATCTTTGCCTAAGAATAGTATTGATTCATGGACTAAATGTAAGGATGCTTTTATTGGTAGATATTATCCTCCCGCTAAAATTATATCTTTGAGAAGTAGCATAATGAATTTTAAGCAATTAGATACTGAACATGTTGCTCAAGCATGGGAGAGAATGAAATCTTTGGTAAAGAATTGCCCAACCCATGGACTGACTACTTGGATGATCATCCAAACCTTCTATGCAGGACTAAATTTTTCTTCGCGGAATTTATTGGATTCAGCTGCTGGAGGTACCTTTATGTCCATCACTTTGGGGGCGGCTACAAAGCTTCTTGATGATATGATGATAAATTACTCTGAATGGCACACGGAAAGAGCTCCACAAGGTAAGAAGGTAAATTCTGTTGAAGAAACCTCTTCCTTGAATGATAAGATTGATGTGATTATGTCTATGCTTGTGAATGGTAGATCTAATGTAGATCCAAATAATGTTCCTTTAGCTTCATTGGTTGCTCAAGAAGAAAATGTTGATGTGAATTTCATTAAAAATAATAATTTCAACAACAATGCTTATAGGAACAACTCTGGTAATAACTATAGGCCATATCCTTCTGCTAATGGTAATGGTTATGGTAATTCTTATGGGAATTCTTACAATAATAATAGGAGTGTACCCCTGGTCTTGAAGCCATGCTTAAAGAATTTATTAGTACACAAACTGCTTTTAACAAATCTGTTGAGGAAAAGCTTGATAAAATTGATATTATTGCTTCTAGAGTTGATAGACTTGCCTCCGATGTTGATCTATTAAAATTGAAAGTTATGCCTAATGAGGATATTGATAATAAGATTACTACTACAGCAAATTCCATCCAAGTTAGAATTAATGAGAATATAAGATTAATGGCTGAATTGCGTGCTAGGTGGGATAGAGAAGAAAATGAAAAACTAGCTAAAGAGAATAATGTAGCTAAAGTTTGGACTATTACCACCATTAGTAATGATAATGATTCATATGTTGCTGCACCTCCTACTATCAATGGTAAAATAATTGGTGTTGGCAATGTTTCTACTCCTAGTGCAAAGCGTACAAAACTGCCTGAAATTGCTAAAACTGCTGAAACTGCTTGTGATAAAACTGCTGAAATTTTTTCCAACCTTGGGGACAATGATCCCATTGATGTAGCTCATAATGATTTAGATTTTGATGATTGCCACATCTCTGAAGTTATAAAGTTCTTACAAAAACTTGCTAAAAGTCCTAATGCTAGTGCTATAAATTTAGCCTTTACAAAACATATTACAAATGCTCTCATAAAAGCTAGAGAAGAGAAACTAAAACTTGAAACTTCTATTCCTAGAAAGTTAGAAGATGGTTGGGAGCCCATCATTAAAATGAAATTCAATTACTTTGAATGTAATGCTTTATGTGATCTTGGTGCAAGTATTTCTGTTATGCCTAAAAAGATTTATGATATGCTTGACTTGCCACCATTGAAGAATTGTTATTTGGATGTTAATCTTGCCGATAATGTTAAAAAGAAACCTTTGGGGAGGATTGATAATGTGCGCATTACGGTTAACAATAACCTTGTCCCCGTTGATTTTGTTGTCTTGGATATCGAATGCAATGCATCTTGTCCTATTGTGTTGGGAAGACCTTTTCTTCGAACCGTTGGTGCTACTATTGATATGAAGGAAGGTAATATTAGATATCAATTTCCTCTCAAGAAAGGTATGGAACACTTCCCTAGAAAGAGAATGAAGTTGCCTTTTGATTCTATTATTAGAACAAGCTATGATGTTGATGCTTCTACTCTTGATGTTACTTGATTTACACTTTCTGCGCCTAGCTGAAAGGCGTTAAAGAAAAGCGCTTATGGGAGACAACCCATGTTTTTACTACAGTACTTTGTTTTATATTTGAGTCTTGGAAGTTGTTTACTACTGTAGCAACCTCTCCTTATCATATTTTTGTGCCAAGTAAAGTTTCTATGTTAAAGTTGATGTTATATTTGGGATCGCTGCGCAGAAACAGCATTGCTGTCTGTCACGAATTCTGGCACAAGTCTCTGTAGAAAATTCTAAAAAATCTGCAAAATTACGAGCATGATCCTCAGATATGTACGCAACTTTCATTAGTTTTGAGTTTTTCCATTTGAGCAAGTCTAGTGCCCCTTTCAGGTTCGTCTTTACGGACTGTTCTGTTTTTGACAGATTCTGCCTTTTATTTCGCATTGCCGTATTTGCTATGTTGGATGAATTTCTTTGATCCATTAATGTCCAGTAGCTTTGTGCAATGTCCAGAAGTGTTAAGAATGATTGTGTCACCTCTGAACATGTGAATTATTAATTGTGCACTAACCCTCTAATGAGTTTGCTTGAAGTTTGGTGTGAAGGAAGTTTTCAAGGGTCAAGAGAGGAGTATGATATACTATGATCAAGAGGAGTGAAAGCTCTAAGCTTGGGGATGCCCCCGTGGTTCATCCCTGCATATTTTAAGAAGACTCAAGCGTCTAAGCTTGGGGATGCCCAAGGCATCTCCTTCTTCATCGACAACATCATCAGGTTCCTCCCCTGAAACTATATTTTTATTCAGTCACATCTTATGTTCTTTACTTGGAGCGTCGGTTTGTTTTGTTTTTGTTTTTGTTTGAATAAAATGGATCCTAGCATTCACTTTGGGAGAGAGACACGCTCCGCTGTTGCATATGGACAAATATGTCCTTAGGTTTTACTCATAATGTTCAAGGCGAAGGTTGAAATTTCTTCGTTAAATTGTTATATGGTTGGAATCGGGAAATGCTACATGTAGTAATTCTAAAATGTCTTGGATAATGTGATACTTGGAAATTGTTGTGCTCATGTTTAAGCTCTTGCATCATATACTTTGCACCCATTAATGAAGAAATACATAGAGCTGCTAAAATTTGGTTTGCATATTTGGTCTCTCTAAGGTCTAGATAATTTCTAGTATTGAGTTTTGAACAACAAGGAAGACGGTGTAGAGTCTTATAATGTTTACAATATGTCTTTTATGTGAGTTTTGCTGCACCGGTCCATCCTTGAGTTTGCTTCAAATAACCTTGCTAGCCTAAACCTTGTATCGAGAGGGAATACTTCTCATGCATCCAAAATCCTTGAGCCAACCACTATGCCATTTGTGTCCACCATACCTACCTACTACATGGTATTTCTCCGCCATTCCAAAGTAAATTGCTTGAGTGCTACCTTTAAAATTCCATCATTCACCTTTGCAATATATAGCTCATGGGACAAAATAGCTTTAAAAACTATTGTGGTATTGAATATGTACTTATGCACTTTATCTCTTATTAAGTTGCTTGTTGTGCGATAACCATGCTTCTGGGGACGCCATCAACTATCTTTGTTGAATATCATGTGAGTTGCTATGCATGTCCGTCTTGTCTGAAGTAAGAGAGATCTACCACCTTAATGGTTGGAGCATGCATATTGTTAGAGAAGAACATTGGGCCGCTAACTAAAGCCATGAATCATGGTGGAAGTTTCAGTTTTGGACATATATCCTCAATCTCATATGAGAATATTAATTGTTGCCACATGCTTATGCATTAAAGAGGAGTCCATTATCTGTTGTCCATGTTGTCCCGGTATGGATGTCTAAGTTGAGAATAATCAAAAGCGAGAAATCCAAAATGCGAGCTTTCTCCTTAGACCTTTGTACAGGCGGCATGGAGGTACCCCTTTGTGACACTTGGTTGAAACATGTGTATTGCGATGATCCGGTAGTCCAAGCTGATTAGGACAAGGTGCGGGCACTATTAGTATACTATGCATGAGGCTTGCAACTTGTAAGATATAATTTACATAACTCATATGCTTTATTACTACCGTTGACAAAATTGTTTCATGTTTTCAAAATAAAAGCTCTAGCACAAATACAGCAATCGATGCTTTCCTCTTTGAAGGACCTTTCTTTTACTTCTATGTTGAGTCAGTTCACCTATCTCTCTCCACCTCAAGAAGCAAACACTTGTGTGAACTGTGCATTGATTCCTACATACTTGCATATTGCACTTGTTATATTACTTTACATTGACACTATCCATGAGATATACATGTTATAAGTTGAAAGCAACCGCTGAAACTTAATCTTCCTTTGTGTTGCTTCAATACCTTTACTTTGATTTATTGCTTTATGAGTTAACTCTTATGCAAGACTTATTGATGCTTGTCTTGAAGTACTATTCATGAAAAGTCTTTGCTTTATGATTCATTTGTTTACTCATGTCATTACCATTGTTTTGATCGCTGCATTCATTACATATGTTTACAATAGTATGATCAAGGTTATGATGGCATGTCACTCCAGAAATTATCCTTGTTATCGTTTACCTGGGACGAGCAGAACTAAGCTTAGGATGCGATCGTCCAACGTATCGATAATTTCTTATGTTCCATGCTACATTATTGATGATATCTAAATGTTTTATACACATTATATGTCGTATTTACGCATTTTCTAACCTATTAACAAGATGCCGAAGAGCCGTTGCTTTTTTCTGCTGTTTTTGGTTTCGAAATCCTAGTAACGAAATATTCTCGGAATTGGACGAAATCAACGCCCAGGGTCCTATTTTTGCACGAAGCTTCCGAAGACCGAAGGGAAAGGAAGTGGGGCCACGAGGCGCCGCCACACTAGGGCGGCGCGGCCTGCCTGGCCCGCGCGCCCTGGTTTGTGGGGCCCTCGTGTGGCCCCCGCATTGCCCTTCCGCATACTTAAAGCCTTCGTCGCGAAACCCCCGCAGAGAGCCACGATACGGAAAACCTTCCGAGACGCCGCCGCCACCAATCCCATCTCGGGGGATTCAGGAGATCGCCTCCGGCACCCTGCCGGAGAGGGGAATCATCTCCCGGAGGACTCTTCATCGCCATGATCGCCTCCGGAGTGATGAGTGATTAGTTCACCCCTGGACTATGGGTCCATAGCAGTAGCTAGATGGTCGTCTTCTCCTAATTGTGCTTCATTGTTGGATCTTGTGAGCTGCCTAACATGATCAAGATCATCTATCTGTAATACTATATGTTGTGTTTGTCGGGATCCGATGGATAGAGAATACTATGTTATGGTGATTATCAATCTATTACCTATGTGTTGTTTATGATCTTGCATGCTCTCCGTTATTAGTAGAGGCTCTGGCCAAGTTTTTGCTCTTAACTCCAAGAGGGAGTATTTATGCTCGATAGTGGGTTCATGCCTCCATTGATACCTGGGACAGTGACAGAAAGTTCTAAGGTTGTGGATGTGCTGTTGCCACTAGGGATAAAACATTGATGCTATGTCTAAGGATGTAGTTGTTGATTACATTACGCACCATACTTAATGCAATTGTCTGTTGCTTGCAACTTAATACTGGATGGGGTTCGGATGATAACCTGAAGGTGGACTTTTTAGGCATAGATGCATGCTGGATGACGGTCTATGTACTTTGTCGTAATGCCCTGATTAAATCTCACTATATTTATCATATCATGTATATGCATTGTTATGCCCTTTTCTATTTGTCAATTGCCCGACTGTAATTTGTTCACCCAACATGCTTTTATCTTATGGGAGAGACACCTCTAGTGAATGTGGACCCCGGTCCTATTCTTTACATCGCATACAATCTACTGCAATACTTGTTTTACTGTTTTCTTTGCAAACAATCATCTTCCACACAATACGGTTAATCCTTTGTTACAGCAAGCCGGTGAGATTGACAACCTCACTGTTTCGTTGGGGCAAAGTACTTTGGTTGTGTTGTGCAGGTTCCACGTTGGCGCCGGAATCCCAGTGTTGCGCCGCATCACATTTCGCCACCATCAACCTTCAACGTGCTTCTTGGCTCCTCCTGGTTCGATTAAACCTTGGTTTCTTTCTGAGGGAAAACTTGCCACTGTGCGCATCATACCTTCCTCTTGGGGTTCCCAACGGACGTGTACATCTACGCGCATCAAGCAGCCGTAGCCGGCCACCATCAAGTCGGCGTGAGGAAGAAGAATCTGAGAGGCCGGCGCCAAGACGCCAGCACCGCGCGGCTCCAGAGGCCAGTGGCCAGCGCCAGCCGGCCCGCTCCCGGCTGGGCCCGCGCGTCGAGCCGGCCGACGCCAGAGATCGCCTCGACCGGCTGGTCGAATCCCGCATCGCGGAGGAAGAAGGGCCAGCCGGCCCCAAGTGCTTCGGGCCGCGGATCCTCAACGAGCCCATGATCGACGGCTTCCAGCTCCCCCGCGACACGCCCAAGTACGACGGCACGGCCAAGCCGGAGGACTGGCTGCAGGACTACTCCACCGCAGTCGGCATCGCCAAAGGCAACAAGCGCTGGGCTGTGCGCTACTCCCCCCTCATGCTGCTCGGCTCCGCCCGCACATGGCTCAACAACCTGCCAGCCGGCAGCATCAACGGCTGGCTCGACTTCGAGGAGGCCTTCATCAGCAACTTCACCGGCACCTACCGCCGGCCGGGTCGCCCCCAACAGCTTGAGATGTGCAAGCAGGGCCCGGACGAGACGGATCGCGCGTACCTGACGCGCTGGTGCGAAATGCGCAACTCCTGCGAGGGCGTGCACGAGATCCAGGCAGTCGGCTTCTTCATGGCCGGCTGCCGGCCCAACACCATGCTGTGGCACAAGCTGCGCCGCAGCGAGCCCAAGACGATGGCCGCCTTGATGGCCATTGCGGACAAGTATGCGCTGGCTGAGGACCAGCAGTGCCGGCTGAGATTTCGCCGGCCCCGTCCAGGCGGGACAACAACAAGCCGGCCGAGCACAAGCCGGCCGAGGGCGCCTCTCATGGCAGCCGGCGGGACAACTACCGCGGCAAGCGGCACAGCGACCAGCCGGACCGCCGGTACGGTTCCGCCCATGTGGCAGCCGTGTCAGACCACGCGGCGGCGGCAAGCCGGCGCCAGAAGCAAGACCGGCCCTGGAAGCCGAAGTACACCTTTGAGCAGATGCTCGACTCGCCGTGCAAGTACCACAGCGGCAAGAACCCCTCCAACCACACCACCCGCGACTGCCACTTCATGAAGCGGCTGACGAGCGGCGAGCCACTTCCGCCTCCACCCCCGCCTCCACCAGCCGGCGGGCCGGGTGGCCAAGCCGGCGCAGAGAACGCCAACCTCGAGCACCACGAGGCTAACCAAGTGCACCATGGCGGCCGGTACCTGGCTGAGGATGCCACCTACATCATCTTCACCACCGAGCCGGAGGACAAAACGAGCCAGCAGCGCCGTTCCCTCGAAGTCAACGCGGTCATGCCGCCGGTCCCCCAGTACCTAAACTGGTCAGAGCAGGCCATCACCTTTGATCGCCGCGACACACCGGCTGTCCTGCCAAAGCCGGGCAGCTACGCCATGGTCCTCGACCCCACCATCGGCACAACCCGGCGCAGCGTGCGTTTCTCGCGCGTCCTCATCGACGGCGGCAGCAGCATCAACATCCTCTACCGCGACACCGCCCGCAAGCTGGGCATCCAGGAGGCCGAGTTGCGCCCCACCCCCACCGTCTTCCACGGCATCGTGCCAGGCCACTCGTGCCAGCCGATCGGCCGGATCACCCTGGAGGTCATGTTCGGCAAGCCGGACAACTTCCGCACGGAGAACATCGAGTTCGAGGTGGTGGACCTGGTCAGTCCCTACCACGCGCTCCTGGGCAGGCCGGCCCTGACCAAGTTCATGGCGGTGCCCCACTACGGGTACCTGAAGATGAAGCTGCCGGGCCCAAAGGGGGTCATTACCATAGCCGGCGACTATCGCCGCTCCATGGACTGCGCCACGCAGAGCTCCAAGATGGCCCAGACGCTGGTCATCGCCACCGAGAAGCAGCTCATCCACGACGCCGTCGCCTTGGCTAAGGCCGCGCAGGCGGACATGCCGGCTGTAGGCAACCCGGCTGGGACGACTCACTTCCAGCCGGCCAACGACACCAAGAAGATCCTGCTCGACCCGGCGCAGCCGGACAAGTTCGTCACCATCGGTGCCGGCTTGAGCAGCAAATAGGAAAGCGAGCTCACCAGCTTCCTCCGTGAGAATCGGGACATCTTTGCATGGTCTCCAAGGGACATGCCGGGTGTGCCGAGGGAGTTGGCTGAGCACCACCTCCACGTCAGGCCTGAAGCCAAGCCGGTGAAGCAGCCTCTCAGGCGCTTCGCCGAAGAAAGAAGGAAGGCCATCGGTGAAGAAATCGCCCGGCTCCTAGCTGCCGGCTTCATCATGGAAGTGCTGCACCCGGACTGGTTGGCGAACCCGGTCCTGGTTTTGAAGAAGAACGGCTCCTGGCGCATGTGTATCGACTACACCAGCCTCAACAAGGCGTGCCCGAAGGACCCCTTCCCCCTGCCGCGCATAGATCAAGTCATAGATTCGACTGCCGGCTGTGAACTGTTGTCTTTTCTAGATGCCTATTCAGGCTACCACCAGATTCCTTTGAATCCGGCTGATCAAATAAAGACTTCGTTCATTACCCCGTATGGGGCTTACTGCTACACGACTATGCCATTCGGCTTGAAAAATGCAGGCGCCACCTACCAAAGGTGCATGCAAAAGTGTTTGCAGGATCAAATCGGCAGAAATGTTCACGCATACGTGGATGATGTCGTTGTAAAAACCAAGGAGATGCCTACCCTCCTTGATGACCTGAGAGAAACCTTCACCAATCTGCGAAGATTCCGGATGAAGTTGAACCCGGCCAAGTGCACTTTCGGCGTGCCGTCTGGCCAGCTCCTGGGCTACCTCGTCTCTCAGCGGGGAATCGAAGCCAACCCGGAGAAGATCAGTGCCATTGAGAAGATGGAACTGCCGCAGTGCCTCAAGGACGTCCAGAAGTTCACCGGATGCCTGGCCTCCTTGAGCCGCTTCGTCAGCCGGCTGGGGGAGAAGGCACTGCCCCTGTACCAGTTGCTCAAGAAGACAAACTCCTTCAGCTGGACGCCGCAGGCGGATGAAGCCTTCCGCGACTTGAAGCGCATGCTCTCGCGCCAATCCTTGCAACGCCGGCTTCAATGGAGCCGATGCTGTTGTACATCGCAGCCACCAATCGAGTGGTTAGCGTTGTCCTGGTGGTGGAGCGCAAAGAGGCCGGCAAGGAGCAGCCGGTCCAGCGCCCAGTCTATTACCTGAGTGAAGTGCTTTCCCAGTCAAAGCAAAACTACCCCCACTACCAGAAGGTCACCTATGGCGTGTACATGGCGGCCAAGAAGCTCAAGCACTACTTCCAAGAGCACCCCATCAAGGTGGTGGCCACAGCACCCTTGGCGGAAATCATTGGCAGCAAGGACGCCAACGGCCGGGTCGCCAAGTGGGCCCTGGAGCTAGCCGCCCACACTATCCTCTACGAGCCACGCACAGCCATCAAGTCGCAGATCCTCGCGGACTTCTTCGTCGACTGGGCCGAGATGCAATACCTGCCGCCTGTGCCGGACTCCACGCACTGGAAGCTGCACTTCGACGGCTCGAAGATGCGCACCGGCTTGGGAGCCGGAGTCGTCATCACCTCTCCTAAGGGGGACAGGCTGGACTACGTCCTGCAGATCCACTTCGCCGCATCCAACAATGTGGCGGAGTATGAAGCGCTCATCCATGGGCTCAAGCTGGCCAAGGAAATAGGCGTCCGTTGCATCCTCTGCTTCGGCGACTCCGACTTGGTCATACAGCAAGCATCTGGCGACTGGGACGCGAAGGATGCCAACATGGCCTCATACCGCTTCCATGTCCAGCAGCTATCCGGCTTCTTCGAGGGCTGCGAATTCCACCATGTGCCAAGGGCCAACAACGAGGCGGCTGACGCCCTGTCCAAGATAGGCTCAACCCGGCAGGCAATTCCGCCGGGTGTGGCCCTGCAGCATCTGAAGAAGCCGTCCATCATACCGTCACCGGACTCGGATTCCATATTCGTGCCGGCTGACCCGGGGGCTTCTCAGCCAAACCCGGGGGCTTCGCAGTGTCGGGGGCTTCTCAGCGAACCCGGGGGCTAGCAGCCGAACCCGGGGGCTCATCAGCCCAAGTCGGGGGCTTCTCAGCCGAACCCGCCGGCTCCACAGCCGAACCCGGCGACCACGCAGTCGAACCCGGAAGCTCCGAAGATGGAGGCCTTGGTGGTTAGCGTGTTTGAAATAAAATGCGTACCATCATGGGCACAAGAATTCCTCTCCTACCTCACCGATGGTGTGCTGCCCAATGATAGGGTTCAAGCCAGGCAGATTGAGAGAAGGGCCAAGGCCTACACAATCATCAACCACCAGCTGTACAAACGCAGCGTAAGTGGGGTGTTCCAGCGGTGCGTCGAGCCGGCTGAAGGGATTGAACTCCTACGGGAAATCCATCAGGGAGAGTGCGGCCACCACGCCTCCTCTAGAGCCATAGTAGGCAAAGCCTTCCGGCACGGCTTCTATTGGCCGACTGCGCTAAGAGACGCAGAAGAACTGGTGAAGAAGTGCAACGGCTGCCAGCGCTTCGCAAAGCAAAGGCAAACGCCGGCTTCCGCCTTGAAAACCATCCCCATCACCTGGCTGTTTGCCGTATGGAGCTTGGACATGGTGGGCCCATTCAAAACAGCCCGAGGCGGCATGACACATCTCTTGATGATTGACAAATTCACCAAGTGGATTGAAGCCAAGCCGATCAAGAAGCTGGACGGCTCCACAGCCGTCACATTCCTCAAGGAAATCATTGTGAGATTCGGCTACCCCCACAGCATCATCACCGACAACGGCAGCAACTTCGCCGAAGGCATATTCAAGCGCTACTGTGGGGAGATGGGGATCCGGATGGACCTATCATCAGTGGCGCACCCAGAAACCAACGGCCAAGTGGAGAAGGCAAACGGCTTGATCCTAGCCGGCATCCGGCCCCGGCTGGTGGAGCCGCTTGAGCGCTCAGCCGGCTGCTGGATTGAAGAGCTGCCCTCCGTGCTTTGGAGTCTGCGCACCACGCCAAACCGCTCCGTCGGCTTCACACCATTCTTCCTCGTATACGGGGCCGAAGCCGTCCTGCCGACTGATATCGAGCACGACGCGCCAAGGATCAAGCTCTACACGGAAGCTGAAGCTAAAGAGGCTCGTGAAGATGGAGTCGACTTGGTCGAAGAGGCCCGGCTGCTGGCTCAGTCCAGATCGGCCATATACCAGCAAAGCCTCCGACGCTATCACAGCCGGAAGGTGCAGCCCTTAGCATTCCGAGAAGGAGACCTAGTGCTCCGGCTGATCCAACGGACAGCCGGACAGCATAAACTAGCATCCCCATGGGAGGGTCCCTTCATCGTGAGCAAGGCAGTAGGCAATGATTCCTACTATCTCATAGATGCCCAAGAGGCCAAAAAGAACAAGGCGAGCAAAACTGACGAGGAGACAAAACGTCCCTGGAATGTCAGGTTGCTTCGACCATTTTACACTTGAGAGCAGGAATGTATGTATCCCTTGTACTCCCTTTTGTAAGCTATGAAAAAGCAAGCGCCAAGAGCGCCGTTTCGACAAGTTTTTCGCGTACTCTATTGTTTCGCCGATTGGCTAACACCCTCTCACGCGGCCGGCTCAGTAACGTGATCCGGTTTCCGACAGCCGGCTTCCGACCAGCTACAGACCGCAACCCGGCTGTCCGGCTGGCGGGAGTAAGGCCTAGGGAGCCGGCACGCGAAAAACGACTAAGGGAAAGAGTAAAAGCGAGTTGACTTGCAACTTTTCATAAAAGTGCCGGATTGCCGAACTCGGCTCGTTCGACTGAAATACTGTCGGCCTCACCCAGCGGCACGCTCTTGATCCGGCGACGGACCGCAAGTCGGACGTACGATCGGCAAGGGCAACGCCAAAGAGTGGGGCGGATGGGAAAAAGCGAACGAGGCGGAAGAAAGTAAACCGGCACACAAGTGATTAACAAACACATTAAAGTGTGCCCTAATAAAAGGATAATAATATTGTCTTACATATGCACCCGGCATCCCGGGGATTTAACAGAT
Organism: Lolium multiflorum; assembly: GCA_030979885.1. Lineage (NCBI taxonomy): Eukaryota > Viridiplantae > Streptophyta > Magnoliopsida > Poales > Poaceae > Lolium > Lolium multiflorum. Next base: position 181,332,246 of record CM061753.1, on the reverse strand, counting down.
TGTCTTGGCAAAAGCAAAGTTGCATAAACAGGAAAGTTTAAACACCGGCTGGAGCAGGACCAGTTGGATCAACAGCAGGCGGCGGAGAATCCATCTCGACCCCTTCGTCTTCAAGCTCCTCCTCCTCGTCAGAGTGAGGGTTCGGATCTGCGATGAAGATGCGCTTGTCGACGAAGTCGGCGCGCGAGCGCTCGGCGGTCTTGTTTTCGGCTGGGAGCTTCTCTTCCACGCCGGCGAGCCGGTACTCCAGCTGGTTTATACGTCTCCAACGTATCGATAATTTCTTATGTTCCATGCTACTTTATTGATGATACCTACATGTTTTATGCACATTATATGTCGTATTTACGCATTTTCTGGAACTAACCTATTAACAAGATGCCGAAGAGCCAGTTGCTGTTTTCTGCTATTTTTGGTTTCAGAAATCCTAGTAACGAAATATTCTCGGAATTGGACGAAATCAACGCCCAGGGTCCTATTTTTGCACGAAGCTTCCAGAAGACCGAAGGAGAGTCGAAGTGGGGCCACGAGGTGGCGACACCATAGAGGGCGCGGCCCAGGCCCTGGCCGCGCCGACCTGTGGTGTGGGCCCCTCGTGCCGCCTCTTGACCTGCCCTTCGCCTACAAATAGCCTCCGTCGCGAAACCCCGGTGCCGGAGCCACGATACGGAAAACCTTACTGAGACGCCGCCGCGAATCCCATCTCGGGGGATTCAGGAGATCGCCTCCGGCACCCTGCCGGAGAGGGGATCCATCTCCCGGAGGACTCTACACCGCCATGGTCGCCTCCGGAGTGATGAGTGAGTAGTTCACCCCTGGACTATGGGTCCATAGCATTAGCTAGATGGTCGTCTTCTCCTAATTGTGCTTCATTGTTGGATCTTGTGAGCTGCCTAACATGATCAAGATCATCTATCTGTAATTCTATATGTTGTGTTTGTCGGGATCCGATGGATAGAGAATACTATGTTATGGTGATTATCAATCTATTGTTTATGTGTTGTTTATGATCTTGCATGCTCTCCGTTATTAGTAGAGGCTCTGGCCAAGTTTTTGCTCTTAACTCCAAGAGGGAGTATTTATGCTCGATAGTGGGTTCATGCCTTCATTGATACCTGGGACAGTGACAGAAAGTTCTAAGGTTGTGATGTGCTGTTGCCACTAGGGATAAAACATTGATTCTATGTCTAAGGATGTAGTTGTCGATTACATTACGCACCATACTTAATGCAATTGTCTGTTGCTTTGCAACTTAATACTGAATGGGGTTCGGATGATAACCTGAAGGTGGACTTTTTAGGCATAGATGCAGTTGGATGGCGGTCTATGTACTTTGTCGTAATGCCCGGATTAAATCTCACTATATTTATCATATCATGTATATGCATTGTTATGCCCTTCTCTATTTGTCAATTGCCCGACTGTAATTTGTTCACCCAACATGCTTTTATCTTATGGGAGAGACACCTCTAGTGAATTGTGGACCCCGGTCCTATTCTTTACATCGCATACAATCTACTGCAATACTTGTTTTATTGTTTTCTTACAAACAATCATCTTCCACACAATACGGTTAATCCTTTGTTACAGCAAGCCGGTGAGATTGACAACCTCACTGTTTCGTTGGGGCAAAGTACTTTGGTGTTGTGCAGGTTCCACGTTGGCGCCGGAATCCCTGTTGTTGCGCCGCATCACATTTCGCCACCATCAACCTTCAACGTGCTTCTTGGCTCCTCCTGGTTCGATTAAACCTTGGTTTCTTTCTGAGGGAAAACTTGCCGTTGTGCGCATCATACCTTCCTCTTGGGGTTCCCAACGGACGTGTACATCTACGCGCATCAAGCACTTTTCTGGCGCTGTTGCCGGGGAGATCAAGACACGCTGCAAGGGGAGTCTCCACTTCTCAATCTCTTTACTTTGTTTTTGTCTTGCTCTATTTTATTTACTACTTTGTTTGCTGCACCTAAACAAAACACAAAAAATTAGTTGCTAGTTTTACTTTATTTACTGTCTTGCTCTCTATATCAAAAACACAAAAAAATTAGTTACTCGTCTTTACTTTGTTTGCCTAGTTTACTTTTTGCTTATTGCATCATGTTTCCTTTTAATTTTACCACAAAAGACATACCGGTAGGACGTGGGTCTATAGTTGGGAGAAATAATATAGAAGAATTTTTCAATCATGTTAGTATTACTGAAGATTTTGAAGATAGACACTTGGTAGAACTTGCACCTACCTATGAAATTGCTGCTGCTGCTTTAGTTCGTATGTTGGAAACTAAATTTGTTAATCTCAATCCTATAATCCAACACATGTTTCTTACACTTGGTGATATGGAAGAAGGGGAAAAGAAAGATTTTGTTTTAGAAACTCTTCTTAGAGAATTTGGTGGTCTAGCAAGAGAGGCTAGAAAGGTCTTTGCTAAATTTAATATGCTAGGTTCTCATACTAATTTTGTTGGTCTCCTTGAAAAAATGGACATGGATAGAATAAGGTACACTAATAATATTAATGATGGTGGGGAGATCAAAGCACCAATACCATGTAAACTCCTAGCTATGAATGATGCACTAGAAAATAACTATGCTTGGCTTGTTCCTGAAAATTTGTTCGATGAGAATAGCAAGCCCAAGACTAATGAAAAGGGAGATGCTAAAACTTATGTATCCAATATACTATGCTTGGTTGAGAAAACTCCCAATACCCCTGGTTATGATGTTGATGCTTCTACTCTTGATAATACTTGATTTGCACTTTCTGCGCCTAGCTGAAGGCGTTAAAGAAAAGCGCTTATGGGAGACAACCCATGTTTTTACTACAGTACTTTACAAAATTTGATAGACAACGTCCCAAAATCGTCAACTAAGGGGCATTTTTCGTCGCCTATGGGCCTAACCCGACGATATGGGTTCTGTTGTCGAAACTGCGTCAGGCAAAGTCCAACGACGATTTTTTCGGTCCGTCGCGCTTGGGCGCCCTTCCGCCACGGAAAATCGGACCGTTGCGCAAGTGTTTCCGGGAGCCCGTTGACTGCTGACGTCATGCAAACTGACACGTGGCAGACGCCGTTAACGGGTTAACGGCGTTAACCGGCTGAAACCCCGTGGTAGATGGTAGGCCCACACGAGGCCTGCCACGTCTTAAGCGGGCCGGGCCAGATGACATAGTTTGACCGGTCAACTATATAGCTGGGCTGGTCCATTAGTTACGTGGGCCGGGCCTAACCTCTAAGGTTGACTGGTCAAAACTTAAATGGGCCGGCCCATTTAACATGTGGGGTCCACCTTAAGTGGGCCGGCCCAAGAAGCAAGTGGGCCGGGCCAAACACAGGTGGGTCCCACTTGTTAAAGGGCCGGCCCATTTAGTGTGTGGGTCCACCATATAGCAAGTGGGCCGGCCAAAAACACAGTGGGTCCCACTTTCCAGTTAAAGGGACGGCCCATTTAGTTCCACCATATAGCAAGTGGGCCGGCCCAACAAGATAGTGGGCCGGGCCAAAAACACAGGTGGGTCCCACTTTCTGTTACAGGGCCGGCCCATTTGGTTTGTGGGGTCCACCATATAGCAAGTGGGCCGGCCCAACAAGATAGTGGGCCGGGCCAAAAAGCACAGTGGGTCCCACCTTCCTGTTAAAGGGCCGGCCCATTTAGTATGTGGGGTCCACCATATAGCAAATGGGCCGGCCCAACAAGATAGTGGGCCGGGCCAAAAACACAGGTGGGTCCCACTTTCCATTAAAGGGCCGGCCCATTTAGTATGTGGGGTCCACCATATAGCAAGTGGGCCGGCCCAACAAGATAGTGGGCCGGGCCAAAAGCACAGTGGGTCCCACCTTCCTAAAAGGGCCGGCCCATTTACCATGTGGGACCACCATATAGCAAATGGGCTGGCCCAACAAGATAGTGGGCCGGCCCAATAAGCATGTGGATCCCACTATCGTGTAACCGGGCCGGCCTACTAAAGAAGTGGGCCGGCCCAAAATGAAAGTGGGTCCCACACTACTGTAAGTGGGCCGGCCCAATCTGTTGTAGTGCCCTACTTGTTTGACTAGTCAACTTGCATTAAATTTCATGAGCCTAAAATCTGATATCAATGATACACACAATTACATACACAAATAAAACAAGTAGGAAAATTACAAGGCAATTAATGTGCCCAAATAAAAAAATTACATAGAATCATTGAGAACTTCTATTAGCATCATCAATAACACGTTGACATTTGGCAATCGCCTTGATTGAATCTTGTGTACTCTTTGTCAACATATCAGCTACAGATCTTAAAGCAGCAATACCATGTCTTTTATAAAGTACAGCCTTGAGATATTTACTGTTTGATGAAAGCAATGGTCTAGGTTGACGGCTATGAGAAGATGCATCAGAAGAAATATCAGAACTTTTTGTGGGCCTCACTTCTAATGAAGATTGCTTCATCACAACTGCATTCTGATAATAATGCAAAAAGAGTTAAACGATGAACTATGCAAACATTTATTATGCAATGTAGATATAAGATAATAACAAGTTGCATAAATAAGACAATGTATGGAACTTGTACTAAGCACAAACTTACATCATAATGTTGCACAGGGTCGCTACAGATCCTTTTTTGGCGACTATCTTCTAATGATGACTGCTTCATTAAAACTGCATTCTGGTAACATTGCAAACATAGTTACAACAATTAACTATTCAAACATGTATTACGCAATGTAGAGATCAGATAACAGCATGTAGCAGAAATAAGCACAAGATAAGATAAGATGCATGTACTAAGCACATACTGGCTCGCTGCAGGTCCTTCTCTTGCGTGCACTAGTCGTGGTCAACATGCCTATCATTTTAGGTTCAGCCATCAAGTGAAATGCTAATCCTCCTGCTCCATTGTCCTTAATCTGTGTTTAGATATCACATTTAAGACCAAGTCAGCTGGTTTCAAATAACAAAAAACTTGAGCTGCCAAATGAATAAGCCAATATTTACAAGATATCAGATTAAAACCAACTAGATGTTGCTTTGCATGAGATACGAATTTCAGACATTCAGATTTAGAGTAGGGTAATGCCAAGGTTTTCCACATAAAGTAAACTGGCATTAAGAATGACCAAATGTCAGGTTCAAATCACCTTCGCAGTTTCTCCAAGACAAGCATATCAAATAGGCAGAAACATAGTAAAGCATGAATGGCATTGCTATGGCAGGGTTCCAAGTGTTAATCTCTTGCATAAGGAACAATGCATATAGGTTATAGATAATAACGGAAGTAAACTACCAAAATTACCAACCAAGAACTCAGATTCCAACCTTCCCTAGCGTCCCCGCTGTTAATGTTGGATGTTCTAATAAGTGGTTCGCATGATCAAACCCTAGGAAAAATAACATTGACAAGTCAGTCTACGATAATACAAAGACCAGACATGCACGCAGCAATAACTATATAAGCTAAAGACGAGGTATAAGAGCAAGCAGATTGGAAATGCACATAGCATGATTATAAAAGCAGTGTGAGAATAGCAGACACGAGAAAACAGCTAGCGGTGAGCTAATGACGTGGTATAAGAACAAGCAGATTGGAAATGCCCATAGCATGACTATAAAAGCAGTGCGACAATAGCATGCAGTACAAAAACAGTTGGCAGCAAATGAATGGGTACAAGGCTATAAATATGTGGATGCACACAGGTGTCAGTAGAATGAACAGGATGGTAGCGACCGGATAATGCTTTTGTACTGTACAATATTTAAACAAACTTCATGCGAAGCAACACATCAAGAAAGTTAACGGCATATGAGATCTGCAAATAACTACACAAAACATGGCTAAAGAAACACCGCGATCTAACGGGCCAGCGTACTAACCAAGCTGCGGCGGGGTGGACGGGGGCGGCAACTTGCATTCCAGCGGCGGCGAACGCGGGAGACGATGAATCGACCCTGTTTCAGTAGAAGCGGGCGTTAGTGAAGCAGATCTGGTTGGCTGGCAAGGTATTCGGTGAAGTTGATACAGCCGCTGCGGCGAGGTAGTCGGTGGCGAGGTCGGCGGTGAAGCAGATCCGTCGGTGGCGAGGTCGGCGGTGAAGCAGATCCGTCGGTGACGAGGGCGGCGGGGGAGCGGATCAGGTGGGTGGACAGCCAACACGATCAAGGCTACGCTGTGGAGGAGTATGCCGGCGGCGAAGCAGATCTAGTACTGTAGAGAGTCAGAGCTTTGGCGTGTGAGAGTATTTTTGAGCTAATGGGGCGAATGGTTGGTGGGTGGGTGTGGGCCTGTGGGGAGGGTTCGGGATCTAGGCAAGATATTTCATTGTTACCGAATGAGCCCTCCATGGTCGGTGGGTTGTAGCTTCCGGACCAGGGTTAAAAGGGTAAAACTGGTCACGGGATTTTCGAATGGATGCGGCGGGATGATTTGGCGCGCGGCCGAAATTTTCAGTTTCAAGCTACGAGCAGAACGACAAAAATAATGTTCTTCCCCAGGGAGCTCTCATTTCTTCCTCTTCTCTTTCTCTCTCGAGTCTCTCCCACTCCCCCGGCTCCTCTCCCCCTTCTCTCCGGCGGCCTCGCCGGCCGGAGACGAGGCCGACTTCTCTCTGTATATTGTACACCCTCCGAACTAAATTAATTGATTCAACTTTCCTTAGACGTGTATGTATCTAGAGTAAAAACATGTGTGGATACATCCATATTTAGATAAGCAAAGTTGAGTCAGCTAATTTGGATCCGAGGGAGTTAGTGTTGTTGTAAGCTTAGATCCAGTGTTTCCCATGAGCAGAATGGCGCAATGGAGTCGGGGATCTCGTCATCGGCTTCAGATCTGGCCTATGGTGAATCTGGCGGATCTTGCCGGCCAAACCCCGATCTGGTGCCATCAATGTGATGGCGCTAACGGTGAGGCTTGCTTTGGTCAGTGCTTCAGATCTGGCCAATGGGGAAGTCAAGCTGCTAAAGTTCACAAGCTCGGGGCATACGACGGCGTCATCCGTCTTGCCCGTGCACATCTTGGCCTTTCAGCGGCCCTTCTCAGAGCCAATATGCCGTTGCTGAGGCCCTTCTTCTCCTTCGTCCTGGCGACTACCGGCGACACCGTCCCAAGTGGTGCGTCCCCGGCGACGGAGTTGCTGGAAAGGATGCGGAGCAGAGATCTGATGTGCGGTCGAGAAGGACTCGATTGATTTTCTTCTATATGTTTTGGGGTCCTTTTTGTAAAGTTGCAGGTTCTATTAGTTATTGTCTAGTACTTTTGGTCCTCTATGTAATTTTTTGGACTAGTTTCCATTGGCACTGATAAACTTGAATTTTGACAAGTTCACGGGGAAAAAATTCCTTTGCACATATGGCCTATCATGTATAAACATTCTTGAGATTTAAACTATATGTAATGTGCCATGCATTAACCCTAAACCATATATATGTAACTAACCCTAGCTGATCAAACCCTACTTAATTAAAACAAATAACCCTAAACTATACGCATGCACTTTATGCGCAAAGGCGCGGGTGCCTCTAATAATGTGTGTGCGCACTCGATCGATGATCCCTAAACCTTATACAACCCTGAAACCCTAATCCCTAATCCCTAAACCCTAAACACCCTAAACACTAAACCCTATACCCTAAACCCTAACCCTAACCCTAATTAAACCCTATATATAGGCCAACGACACTTAATTGTGCATCAAGCAGGCCAGGGGTGCCTCGCGGTCCTCTAATTAAATTAAATGTGCCATGCATTAACCCTAAACCATATATATGTAACTAACCATAGCTAATCAACCCTACTTAATGAAAACACATAACCCTAAAGTATACTAGCTATAACCCGATCTAATAAAAACATGCTCTATATATAGCAGCTAGCTAGCAAACCGTAGATTAACACCAATTAATATATACATGGCCTATATCGATCATGTTGTATAACATATCCCTGAGATTCATTAATTAATTATATAATTATCGTGATAAATTAATTAACTCTAATTTTGACAAGTTCTCTCGAATGAAAACACATTTGATTAAGTTGCCTCATAATATATATATATAATTAGTGTGCATGCATGGCCTACCATGCATTCGTGCATATATTTTAATGTATATTTGAACATATTCTTGGGGATTTCAATCTCTCTCTCTCGATCATCTATATATCGTTGGTGGCCAAAAAACACACATATATATGCATGCAATTTATGCGTAAAGGCGCGGGTGCCTCTAATAATGTGTGTGCGCACTCGATCGATGATCCCTAAACCTTAAACAACCCTAAAACCTTAAATCTCTAATCCCTAATCCCTAAACCTAAACACCCTAAACACTAAACCCTAAACCCTAGACCCTAACCCTAACCCTAACCCTAACCCTAAACCCTAGCTAACCCTAAACCCTAATTAAACCCTATGTATAGGCCAACGACACTTAATTGTGCATCGAGCAGGCCAGGGGTGCCTCACGGTCCTCTAATTAAATTAAATGTGCCATGCATTAACCCTAAACCATATATATGTAAAACTAACCCTAGCCAATCAACCCTACTTAATTAAAACACATAACCCTAAACTATACTAGCTAGCTATATAACCCGATCTAATAAAAACATGCTCTATATATATATAGCAGCTAGCTAGCAAACCGTAGATTAACACCAATTAAAATATGCATGGCCTATATCGATCATGTTGTATAACATATCCCTGAGATTCATTAATTAATTATATAATTATCGTGATAAATTAATTAACTTGAATTTTGACAAGTTCTCTCGAATGAAAACACATTTGATTAAGTTGCCTCATAATATATATATAATTAGTGTGCATGCATGGCCTACAATGCATTCGTGCATATATTTTAATGTATATTTGAACATATTCTTGGGGATTTCAATCTCTCTCTCTCATCTCGTTGGTGGCCCATCACACATATATACGCATGCACTTTATGCGTAAAGGCGCGGGTGCCTCGATCTAATAATGTGTGTGCGCACTCGATCGATGATCCCTAAACCTTAAACAACCCTAAAACCCTAAATCCCTAATCCCTAATCCCTAAACCCTAAACACCCTAAACACTAAACCCTAAACCCTAGACCCTAAACCCTAACCCTAACCCTAACCCTCTGCCCTAGCTAACCCTAAACCCTAATTAAACCCTATGTATAGGCCAACGACACTTAATTGTGCATCGAGCAGGCCAGGGGTGCCTCGCGGTCCTCTAATTAAATTAATTAAATGCGCCATGCATTAACCCTAAACCATATATATGTAACTAACCCTAGCTAATCAACCCTACTTAATTAAAACACACATAACCCTAAACTATACTAGATATAACCCGATCTAATAAAAACATGCTCTATATATAGCAGCTAGCTAGCAAACCGTAGATTAACACCAATTAAAATATACATGGCCTATATCGATCATGTTGTATAGCATATCCCTGAGATTCATTAATTAATTATATAATTATCGTGATAAATTAATTAACTTGAATTTTGACAAGTTCTCTCGAATGAAAACACATTTGATTAAGTTGCCTCATAATATATATATAATTAGTGTGCATGCATGGCCTACCATGCATTCGTGCATATATTTTAATGTATATTTGAACATATTCTTGGGGATTTCAATCTCTCTCTCTCGATCATCTATATATCGTTGGTGGCCAAAAAACACACATATATATGCATGCAATTTATGCGTAAAGGCGCGGGTGCCTCTAATAATGTGTGTGCGCACTCGATCGATGATCCCTAAACCTTAAACAACCCTAAAACCTTAAATCTCTAATCCCTAATCCCTAAACCTAAACACCCTAAACACTAAACCCTAAACCCTAGACCCTAAACCCTAACCCTAACCCTAACCCTAACCCTAAACCCTAGCTAACCCTAAACCCTAATTAAACCCTATGTATAGGCCAACGACACTTAATTGTGCATCGAGCAGGCCAGGGGTGCCTCGCGGTCCTCTAATTAAATTAAATGTGCCATGCATTAACCCTAAACCATATATATGTAAAACTAACCCTAGCCAATCAACCCTACTTAATTAAAACACATAACCCTAAACTATACTAGCTAGCTATATAACCCGATCTAATAAAAACATGCTCTATATATATATAGCTAGCTAGCAAACCGTAGATTAACACCAATTAAAATATACATGGCCTATATCGATCATGTTGTATAACATATCCCTGAGATTCATTAATTAATTATATAATTATCGTGATAAATTAATTAACTTGAATTTTGACAAGTTCTCTCGAATGAAAACACATTTGATTAAGTTGCCTCATAATATATATATAATTAGTGTGCATGCATGGCCTACAATGCATTCGTGCATATATTTTAATGTATATTTGAACATATTCTTGGGGATTTCAATCTCTCTCTCGATCATCTATATATCGTTGGTGGCCCAAAAAACACATGTATATGCGCACTCGATCGATGATCCCTAAACCTTAAACAACCCTAAAACCCTAAATCCCTAATCCCTAATCCCTAAACCCTAAACACCCTAAACACTAAACCCTAAACCCTAGACCCTAAACCCTAACCCTAACCCTAACCCTAAACCCTAGCTAACCCTAAACCCTAATTAAACCCTATGTATAGGCCAACGACACTTAATTGTGCATCGAGCAGCCCAGGGGTGCCTCGCGGTCCTCTAATTAAATTAATTAAATGCGCCATGCATTAACCCTAAACCATATATATGTAACTAACCCTAGCTAATCAACCCTACTTAATTAAAACACATAACCCTAAACTATACTAGATATAACCCGATCTAATAAAAACATGCTCTATATATAGCAGCTAGCTAGCAAACCGTAGATTAACACCAATTAAAATATACATGGCCTATATCGATCATGTTGTATAACATATCCCTGAGATTCATTAATTAATTATATAATTATCATGATAAATTAATTAACTTGAATTTTGACAAGTTCTCTCGAATGAAAACACATTTGATTAAGTTGCCTCATAATATATATATAATTAGTGTGCATGCATGGCCTACCATGCATTCGTGCATATATTTTAATGTATATTTGAACATATTCTTGGGGATTTCAATCTCTCTCTCTCGATCATCTATATATCGTTGGTGGCCAAAAAACACACATATATATGCATGCAATTTATGCGTAAAGGCGCGGGTGCCTCTAATAATGTGTGTGCGCACTCGATCGATGATCCCTAAACCTTAAACAACCCCTAAAACCTTAAATCCCTAATCCCTAATAATCCCTAATCCCTAAACCCTAAACACCCTAAACACTAAACCCTAAACCCTAAACCCTAACCCTAACCCTAAACCCTAAACCCTAAACCCTAAACCCTAGACCTAAACCTAACCCTAACCCTAACCCTAAACCCTAATTAAACCCTATGTATAGGCCAACGACACTTAATTGTGCATCAGGCCAGGGGTGCCTCGCGGTCCTCTAATTAAATTAAATGTGCCATGCATTAACCCTAAACCATATATATGTAACTAACCCTAGCGAATCAACCCTACTTAATTAAAACACATAACCCTAAACTATACTAGCTAGCTATAACCCGATCTAATAAAAACATGCTCTATATATAGCAGCTAGCTAGCAAACCATAGATTAACACCAATTAAAATATACATGGCCTATATCGATCATGTTGTATAACATATCCCTGAGATTCATTAATTAATTATATAATTATCGTGATAAATTAATTAACTTGAATTTTGACAAGTTCTCTCGAATGAAAACACATTTGATTAAGTTGCCTCATAATATATATATAATTAGTGTGCATGCATGGCCTACAATGCATTCGTGCATATATTTTAATATATATTCTTGGGGATTTCAATCTCGATCTCTCTCTCTCGATCATCTATATATCGTTGGTGGCCCAAAAAACACACATATATACGCATGCACTTTATGCGTAAAGGCGCGGGTGCCTCTAATAATGTGTGTGCGCACTCGATCGATGATCCCTAAACCTTAAACAACCCCTAAAACCTTAAATCCCTAATCCCTAATAATCCCTAATCCCTAAACCCTAAACACCCTAAACACTAATTAAACCCTAAACCCTAGACCCTAAACACCCTAAACTAAACCCTAGACCCTAGCTAAACACCCTAAACACTAAACCCTAAACCCTAAACCCTAGCTAACCCTAAACCCTAATTAAACCCTATATATAGGCCAACGACACTTAATTGTGCATCAAGCAGGCCAGGGGTGCCTAGCTCGCGGTCCTCTAGTTAAATTAAATGTGCCATGCATTAACCCTAAACCATATATATAACTAACCCCTAGCTAATCAAACCCTAGTTCATTAAAACACATAACCCTAAACTATACTAGCTAGATATAACCCGATCTAATAAAAACATGCTCGATCTATATATAGCAGCTAGCTAGCAAATTAAACGGTAGATTAACACCAATTAATATATACATGGCCTATATCGATCATATGTTGTATAACATCTCCCTGAGATTCATTAATTAATTATATAATTATCGATGATAAATTAATTAACTTGAATTTTGACAAGTTCTCTCGAATGAAAACACATTTGATTAAGTTTCCTCATAATATATATATATAATAGTGTGCATGCATGGCCTACCATGCATGCATTCGTGCATATATTTTAATATATATTTGAACATATTCTTGGGGATTTCAATCTCTCTCTCTCTCGATCATCTATATATCGTTGTTGGCCAAAAAAACACACACATATACACATGCACTTTATGCGCAAAGGCGCGTGTGCCTCTAATAATGTGTGTGTGCGCACTCGATCGATGATCCATAAACCTTAAACCCTAAATAAACCCTAATCCCTAATCCCTAAACCCCTAAACACCATAAACATTAAACCCTAGACCCTAGACCCTAAACCCTAACCTCCTAACCCTAAACCCTAAACCCTAATTAAACCCTATATATAGGCCAATGACACTTAATTGTGCATCAAGCAGGCCAGGGGTGCCTTAGCTCGCGGTCCTCTAATTAAATTAAATGTGCCATGCATATATATATGTGTTTAATTTGGGGATTTCAATCGCTCTCTCGTATGTAGCTCTCTCTCTCTACCTCTCTCTCTCTCTGTCTCTCTCTCTCTCTTAATTGGTGGCCAACAACACACACATGCACTTTGTGCGCAAAGGCATGCGCCTCTAATAATGTGTGCGCAGTCGATCAATCTAGTTTTGATTAATCATAGCACACAAATAAAGAAGTTGTATTTGAATCCACACAACCTAATCTAAAACACATAACCCCTAACATGGCCTAATTAATTAACCCCTTCTCTCTACCTAATTAGTGGAAATTGCACAAAATCAAAAGGGGTCCCTCACTAATTGTGCATATCTGCTAGATTGTGATAAACTTTTGCCCCATATATATTTGGTGGATGGGTGCATCTTGGCATGTAAAACAATTAGTGTTTGCAAATGGCGTTGTCAAAATTTATGTACAAATGATTTCTTTCCATCCAAAGTGCATAAAATGGGAGTTTTAATGAAGAAAGTACAAATAAAACAGCTCAACATGCTTCCACACCCCGATTTCCACACGAAGTAGAGCATATTTAAAGGATAATTCCAGAGTTTTACTATTTTTCAAGCAACTTTGCTAATTTTCCCCCACTCACATGACTTTATGTCGATTTAACGAAAATATGGCGAATTTAAACTACATGGGCGGGATAGTTTGAATTGTGCGCGCGGCAAAGGGAACCGCCTATTCCTCAACCTTGTGCACGGCAAATTACACACGCAACTCCATTAAACGCCACCTACCGACCTTAATTATCACCCCGGCGGCCCGGCCGCATGACCCCCCACCCACCCCTACACAACTTATCCCCGTCCGTGCGAAGAGCTTCCCCTCCCCGTCCCGTCCGTGCGAAGAAGAAGCTTCCCCTCCCCGTCGTTCTTCTCGAGACGCACCGGCGGTCAAGTTGATCCACGGTAGGGCTGCTATCTCTAGCTCAATCATGTATCGGGCAAGACGGCCTAACGATTTATATTTTCTTGATGCTGCTAAAAAAATCGTCAGTATGCTCGAACTAATTGGCACTTTATAGTTTTCCGCTCGATTTGTCATCGATCAATTTGTTCATTTGCGTGGGCATATAGAGTCAGTTCTGCACTCGATCCGTTAATTTGCTGAAATGCCATGGCAGAGTTTTGTACACGATCTGTTTGCTAAAATGTCGATGGGCATTTTTTGTTTTGTACTCGACATGATTGCTGAAATGCATAATCATGTAGTATAGTTTTGTACTCGATGGATATACATTTCCTACTTCGCCTTAAATTAATCACCAACCACTGTATCTCATAATTAAACAGATGGACAGAACTTGGATACTGCATGGACACTTATGTTCCCCTTCATATATAAATGGTGTTCAACCCTTTATGGGGTTTATTAGAGCTCATGAAGGTCACAACCTGGACGTGTATTGCCCGCGCTGCACATGTATGAATGGTGAGAAGAGGCCTCACCCTGTAGTGGCAGATCATTTACACATTTTTGGGATGGACCGCACATATGTTAGGCGGGTTTAGCATGGTGAACCATATAATGATCCTTTAGCAGGAGAAGCAGATCTTGCTCACACTGTATGTGTGCTGGCATATGTAGTTAATTATTTATATTGATGCTGCCGCTGTTTCAATCAATAGTTTGCATTGCTGTGCAAGGTTCTGTACTCAAATTTAACTTGTTGCAGATGGATGGACGGGAAGGAGAGAAAAAGCGCTTGCTTCAGGAAACGGGTTTCAGCTCTGGGACATGTGCTGTGCCAGATGAGAAGGTAAATATGTAAAACGGCATTTGTTCAGGTTGCATCCCTTAGATGTTTGTCTAATCGGTTGATGTACTAATTGCAGAAGCATAGAGTTGAAGAGGTCTCTCAGTTTGATGGGAGATTTGAAGATGAATCTCAGTTTGATGCACCTGTGGATGGTACTGATGACGAGCCTTTCATAGACGAAGGTCCTGCACCTGAGATTATCCAGCCTACAGAAGGAGGCCGTGGACCGAGTACACAGCTTTGCGTTGAAGTGGATGCACGCCCGGAGATCATCACGGGCGTCCGGGTAGTCTCAAGACCACCCAGCCCTGATGCACCTGTGGATGGTACTGATGACGAGCCTCTCATAGACGAAGGTCCTGCACCTGAGATTATCCAGCCTACAGAAGGAGGCCGTGGACCGAGTACACAGCTTTGCGTTGAAGAGGATGCACACCCGGAGATCATCAGGGGCGTCCCGGTAGTCTCAGGACCACCCAGCCCTGATGCAAAATGTTGAGCTACTTTATGATTCGTACTCTTATGTTCTGGTGCTGTAGTATGTTATGATTTGTACGCCTTTGGCGCTAGATTAAGCATTCAGTGGATGATCGCGTTGCAAAATTCGACACCCACACAATCAGTTCATCGTATGAGTAGTAGCACAATTACTTCTACAGCGATTCCTGCCAGCGCATTAGTTGGTAGCATGAAACACTTTCAGGTACTCCCCTCTGATTCATATTAATTGACTCAATTCTGTCTAGATATGGATGTATCTAGATGCATTTGTTAACTAGACTAACAAACTTGAGTCAGTTAATATGAATCCGTGTAAACCGCCCAAGTCCTCGAGCAGCTAGTTTATTGACTCTGGACTCCAAGCCTCTCGCGGCAAGCCATCGACGAAGCTTTGACCAGATCTTGGCCCGCAATTTTTTGTGTGTGGCGAATAGCAAAGCTTTGACCAGTTCCTCTCGGGATACAGCACGCCGGTGAGCTTGCACGGTTGCCATGAGCACTTTCCGGCGGAACTTCCTCTTCAGCGCCCTCAAGCCGCTGCTGCGAGACAGCACGCAGTGCCTCGAGGTGGACGGAATTCTGGATCTCAGGGCGGGTGGTCCGCATCGTCCGGGAACGATCTCCAGCGGGTTAACGAGGACATGCATGGCGGCCAGGGGATTTGTTTGTTTTTTTTTTGGTTTGAGCTTGGGATTTGGGGTTTTTTCGGATAGGGGAGGAGGAACCGAGGAAGAGGAAGGAACAGCCGCGTGCTTGGCGCGTGGCGGTGTGCTTGAATTTCGAATTTTTGTGAAATGTTTCATTTCCCCGCTACAATTCGGGGGTTTCTTGACGCGCCAATGCGTCCCGCCGGGCAGCTTCAAGTGAATTTGGGGTGCCACACTATGGGCCCTAGTTTCAGTGAGACATGTAATGACTAGTCACATCAGTAAGTTCACTGTGTAATAAAATATGTTACCCCTCCCCTTTATGTAGCACCCCTTCTCTCCCGATCGAGTGCCGATTGCCGACGGATGCAAGCCGCTAGCTCGATCCCCTCCTTTCGCCTCCACCGTCCAGGCATCCAGCTTGGAGGGGCAAGCTGCATCTAGACCAAGCGGATTAGGTAGGACTAGTAATGTTCTCTCCTTTCTCGAGATCGGTTCTTTTTTCCTCTCCTCGATATCTTGCGCATCTCTTTCCTATTCTGGGCGAAGGGGTGTCTTTCTGGTCACCCTCGAGCTGGGAGTGATTGATGGGGGTGGGGGGCGGGGGCTACCTTTGCTTGGATTGGGGTGTTCTTCCTTTATTTGTCGACATTTGCAACCTTTGTAGTTTCTGCTGATCCTCACTGTATCTTTTGTCAGCTTGTACAGGAAAGGTAAGACCTCGGCGGTGGGGGCAATGGAGCGTAAGGCCACCACGCATGTGGGCAGTTGGCTGAGCCTGAGCTGCGTCCCCAGCCCCGCGAAGCAGGTACTCCGTTTGCTTATCCACTCTTTACCTTTTAAGTGTCTCTCTGCATCCTCAATCTGTTCCTGTTCTGGAATATGCTTAAAGTAGCACATGTCTTCAGCTGTTTGTGCGTAAAGCCTCTGTGACACCATGCTCTATATTCTCTGTATCAGGTTGGTACCTCCAGGTTCCGTGCTGAGGCTATGGGGAACGAGAATAGCGCCCCACCTGCTGCAGGAGCATGGCCCGATCTGCAGCACAAGAAGCGAAATGCCACTGCCGAGCTGGGCAGGGACCGCCCAGGGGTAATTTTTTTAACCAACTTACCATGATGTAGTCTGAATCTGATACTCCCTCAGATCCAAATTAATTGACTCAACTATCTGTAGATACGGATGTATCTAGATGTGTTTTAGCTCTAGATACTACTGCCTCCATCCCAAAGCTTTGGGCTTATATTATTTTTAGAAAGTCAAACTATACCATGTTTGACTAAGCTTTTACCAAAAATCAGTAACATGCAAAATACAAAATTAATATCATTAAATAGATAATAAAATATATTTTCCTACGGTATCTACACAGTATTATATTTGTTGATAGAATGTTCTAAAATTTTGGTCAAACTTTGCTTGTTTTGATTTCTCAAAAATAAATAAGGCTTAAGCTTTTGGATGGTGGTAGTACATTCATATCTAGACAAAGCTGAGTTAACTAGTTTTTTGTCTGTCCATAGCTAGTGTTCACGCTGCAAAAGGCTAAGAGCATCCACTATATGCATCAGTCTATCTCATACAGTAATTCAATATCACTGCTGAGGTCTGCCTTTTGTTTTGCTATTCATATGCAGACTGAAACTTTAGGGCCTTTACTCAAAAGGAAGATCAAAACTGCGGCTGATCAGGCTGCCAGTATGTTGATGCCGCCCCCATCTTCTAAATGCCTCTACAAGCACAAGGCCACGCGCCAGCTGGGTGGTGATCTTTTAATGAATATGGTATATTTTCTTAATCCACAAAACATGCCTTGATTTTTCTCTGTTTATTGTCGGTTTTTTCTATGCTTGCCAAAAGTTTACAACAACAACAACAACCAAGCCTTTCAGTCCCAAACAAGTTGGGGTAGGCTAGAGTTGAAACCCATAAGATCTCGAAGCCAAAAGTTTAGAAACACCAAATTCGTTTGCTTACAATCATCATACAGTAATGTTCATCTACTCCAGTTCCCCTAACCCAACAAAAAATGATGTTAATTACGATTTTTAGATTAAAAGAGCACCATTAGGCGCTGTTAATTACGACTTTGAGATTAAAATGTCATTTGCAATTGTTAATTACAATTTTGAGACAAATGGTTAGTTTAACCTCGATCTCTTCTGCTCTCCATTTATCCCAACCGAACAAAAATTTAACCATTCCATTCCTCTGAAATGGAACCATTCCATTCCATTCCACGCTGTTTCAGAACCGAACACACCCTTGCATTGTTGTGAACTGTTGTCCATACACGGCCATACCCTTCCACTTACATCCAGCACTATATGCATCAGTCTGTCTCAGAGTCATTCAATATCACTGCTGAGATCTGTTCCCATTCTTATGCAGGCTGAAACTGCTGCGCCTTTACTCAAGTGGATGCAAAATGAGGCTAATGAGGCTGCTGTGAGGACGATGGTGCCGGCACCATCTTCCGAAAACCTCTACAAGCACGAGGCCATGGGCCAGCTGGGTGGTGACCTTTTAATGAATCTGGTATATTTTCTTAATCCACATACATGATTTCATTATTATCTGTTTAATTACTGTTGGCTTTGTCTAATGCTTACCAAAAGTTCAGAAACACTGCGTTTGCTTACAATCATCATACACTAATTTTTCACTTTTCAGTCTGTCTCATCCAGTATATAAACTGTTGATTTCCATTGGCTTCTTTTGTAATCATTTGCATTGTTGTCAACTGTTCTCTATGCACAACCCTATTCTTCCACTTACACCCGCACTATTTGCATCAGTCTATCTCATAGATTTATTAAATATCAATGATGAGTTCTGTTGCTATTCATATGCAGGATGAAACTTCTGTGCCTCTACTCAAATGGATAAAAAATGATCCTGATGAGGCTGCTGTGAAGACGATGGTGCCGCCACCATCTTCTGAAAACCTCCTCAAGCACAAGGCCACGGGCCAGCTGGGTGGTACCCTTTTCAGTAAGCAGGTATATTTTCTTAATCCTCATACATGATTTGATTTTTGTCTGTTTATTGCCGGCTTTGTCTAATGCTTACCAATAGTTCAGAAACACACACACCTATTCTTACACTTACATCCAGCACTATATGCATCAGTGTCTCATAGATTCATTTTATATATCACTGCTGATGTCTGTTGCTCTTCAATTTTCATATGCAGACTGAAACTGCTAACCCTTCATTGGTCAAAAGGATTGCAACTGCTGCTGATGAGGCATCTGCAGAGGCTGCCACCAAGTTACTGTCAGCCCCACCTTCTGGATGCTTATATAAGCTCAAGTCCAAGGACCAGCCGGGCCGTAACCATCCAAGGGTTCGGGTATATTTTCTTAAGCCACATATACATGCCATGATTTATGTCTGATATTATCACCGGCTCTGTCTAATGCTTTTTGGAATTCGGAAACACCAAATTAGCATGCTTATATTCATCATACACTAATTTTTCACTGTTCAGTTTGTAACATAGTGTTATGCACTCGCTTGTCAACATTTGCATTGCTCTGAACTATGCACTTTACACAACCTAATTCTTCCACTTACATTCAGCGCTACGCACCAGTAGTACCTCCCATGTTTCCTTCACCATCCCGATGCCGAGCTTGCGGGAATATGGCGGGCCCATGTACATACCCCGCATATAACACCTCCTATGGCTCTATCTACCTTTCTAGTAGCTCCTTCACAGAGTTACAGGTATGTATTCTCAGTGGTTTAGCATGAATTGGCATATAGTAAAGTCTTGTTTTTAGTCTTCCTGCTTCTTACATTTGTATCAATTTTCACATGCAGACTGTACCTTGTGAACTTCGTCCAATGATTAACCAGATGTGTCCGCATGAAGGGTCTTTCACTATGCATGGCAATGGCAAATTGATGAACACCTACACGGTCTATGAGGTGTATGTCTACAAGACGCAGGCCATCACATATTTGTATGGACATGATTGGAGAAAGTTTGCTTTTGACTACGGTCTGAAGAAGGGCGACGAGCTGAGGATCAGAAACTCAAACGGGCAGATATACGTAACTGCTTACAGAGTTGGAGACACTTCCAAATATATAATATGTAACTTTTTTCTACTCATATCTTTTGATAACTGTTCTGAGCAGTTGTTCTAAACCATTCCCTCTGTTCTAGCTTGCTGGGTTTAACATGATCAAAGCTGCAGATCCCCTGATGGAACATGAGCGGATGTCACAAAGGGCAACCACACCAGCACCGGCACCGGCTTCCCACTCTCCTGCATCAGCACCGGTTCCTGTAGAGGCCCCATATACTACACCTGCCCAGCAGGCTCCTGCATCAGCACTGGTTCCTCTAGCTGCACCGTTTACTGCACCTGCCCAACAGTCTCCTGCATCAGCACCGGTTCCTCTAGAGGCACCGTTTACTGCACCTGCCCAGCAGTCTCCTGCATCAGCACCAGCTCGTGTACCAGCCCAGGCTCCTGCACCTGCCCCAGCCAGATCACCGAGGTCTCAGCTCATTGCTGTGGCCACCCGTGTGGTGACCAGGACGCATCTGAAGGCTATGTTCGTGAGTATATGACAGCATAACTGCTCTTATCTTGATGTCTTCTCTGCTCAAAGTCTCACATGGTTCAGTGCATTGGTGCCATTGACTAATTTTTGGTGGTATCTCTTGCTTTGAATCAGAAATTGCCTAAAAGTATCTCCAAGGATCTCAATGCTGGCCGAAGGGGCAAGATATCCCTCGTCATGGAGAGTGAAGGTCTCACCGTGGAGGGACGGTACTCTGTCAGTCCCACAGATGGCCGCTTGGCTGTTACTTCCAGGTGGAAAAAGTTCATTGACGGTGCCAAACTTCGCATTGGATCAAAGTTGAAGGTCAAGATCTTTCGATGCCGCTGTGACATGCTGGTCATAAAGTTCGCGGTTGTCTAGTTCTGTTGCCCCATGAGCCCTTAGCAAATGCATTTGTAGTTATACTTATATAAGGTTATCTTATCTGAACTGCTAATTAATTGTATGGGTGGTAAAACTCTGGCAAGCTTTTGCTCTTAGCAAGTATGTATGTATGATCAGCTATTATGATAACTAATGTTTGTGTTCATCTTAATTTGCATTTCCGTTTTAGAAAAAAACTTAATTTCTATTTTGGCTGACCTGTTAGAGAACTATCAGATTGAACCCACAACATGATTCAAATAGATTCATTACACCGAGCCACATGTCTTGACCTTGCTATACACTACTTCCATTAATCAGTGCAAGAAGGCTTACCTGAGCTGCCTGAACCATGGCAGATTCGAATCCACCTTATCTATCTAGAAATACAACCTTTGCAGAAAGAGGATTTGCAGTATGGGGAGGCTGACATTGGGGACCCATGAGCCAGCAGCGTCGTCAACGTTTTAAAGGTGGCAGGAGATCGAAAGAAAAAATAAGCCAAAAATCAGTTGGTAAACAAATTCAAGAAAAGAAACATTTACCTTTCTGAGAGGATGACATGCGGGACCCATGAGGCAGCAGCATCCTCAACTATTTCAAGGCGGCAGGGGATCAAAAGAAAAAAGGAAATAGCCAGAAATTAATTAGGGTCAAAAATAAATCCATCAAAGGAAACTTTTATTGTTCATAGAGGATGACATGTGGGACCGACTTGCCAGCTGCGTCGTCATCGTTTCAAAGGGGGCAGGGGATCAAAAGAAAAAGGCAAATAGCCAGAAATTAGGGGAAAAAATAAATCCAACAAAGGAAACTTTTATTGTTCATAGAGGATGACATGCGGGACCCATGAGCCAGCAGCTTCCTCAACGTTTCAAAGTCGGCATGAGATTGAAAGAAAAAGGCAAGTGACATAATATCAGGAGCCAAAAATAATCCAAGAAAAGAAACTTTATTGTACATAGAGGATGACATGCGGGTCCCATTTTGTAGCAGCGGTCTCAACGCTTCCAAGGCGGCACAGGACCGAAAAATGAAGTAGCCAGAAATCAGGGTGTGAAAAAAATCCAAGAAAAGAAAGATTTCAATTGGGCTGTATCTGGACATCTGGGCCTTCGAACTATCCTGCTGGGCCTTTTGACTCGTACAATTTCAGCCCACTCCAAAACAGGAAAGGTCGGATTTTTCTCAAAAAAAACAGGAAAGTCCTATGCTTCGCAAAAACAAAAAACAAGGAGATTCAACATATAAGTTTGTTTATGTAGATATAAAGATTTAATTTATCCGTTTGCAATAGCTCAGAGCGAAATACAACGTTTATTGTCTGCAAAATAAAATATCACATGTTTCTTGTACGGGGAGGCTGACATCGGGGACCCATGAGCCAGCAGCGTCGTCAACGTTTCAAAGGCGGCAGGGGATCGAAAATAAAAAAAGCCAAAAATCAGTTGGTAAAAAAATACAAGAAAAGAAAACATTTATCGTTCTGAGAGGATGACATGCGGGACCCATGAGGCAGCAGCATCCTCAACGTTTCAAAGTCGGCATGAGATCGAAAGAAAAAGCCAAGTGACATAATATCAGGAGCCAAAAATAATCCAAGAAAAGAAACTTTATTGTACATAGAGGATGACATGCGGGTCCCATTTTGTAGCAGCGGTCTCAACGTTTCCAAGGCGGCACAGGACCAAAAGAAAAATGAGGCAGCAGCATTCTCAACAATTCCAAGGCGGCAGGGGATCAAAAGAAAAAAGGAAATAGCCAGAAATTAATTAGGGGTCAAAAATAAATCCACCAAAGGAAACTTTTATTGTTCATAGAGGATGACATGTGGGACCGACCTGCCAACAGCGTCCTCATCGTTTCAAAGGGGGCAGGGGATCAAAAGAAAAAGGCAAATAGCCAGAAATTAGGGGTCAAAAATAACTCCAAGAAAGGAAACTTTTATTGTTCGTAGAGGATGACATGCGGGACCCATGAGCCAGCAGCTTACTCAACGTTTCAAAGGTGGCATGAGATCGAAAGAAAAAGGCAAGTGACCAAATATCAGGAGCCAAAAATAATCCAAGATTTATTGTACATAGAGGATGACATGTGGGTCCCATTTTGCAGCAGCGGTCTCAATGTTTGTAATGCGGCTTGAGATCAAAAGAAAAAGAAAGTAGCTAGTAATTAGGGGGTGAAAAAAATCCAAGAAAAGAAAGTTGATGGACATAGAGGATGACATGCGGGTCCCTTGAGCCAACAGCTTACTCAACGTTTCAAAGGGGGCAGGGGATCAAAAGAAAAAGGCAAGCCAAAAATCAGAGGGTGAAAAAAAATCCAACAAAGGAAACTTTTATAGCACATAGAGGATGACATGCGGGTCCCATGAGCCAGCAGGTTCCTCAACGTTTCAAACGTGGCATGAGATCGAAAGAAAAAGGCAAGTGACCAAATATGAGGTGCCAAAAAAACTCCAAGAAAAGAAAGTTGATTGCTCATAGAGGATGACATGCGGGTCCCATTTAGCTGCAGCGGTCTCACCGTTTGAGAGGCGGCAGGGGATCGAAAGAAAAAGGCAAGTGACCAAATATCAGGAGCCAAAAATAATTCAAGAAAAGAAAGTTTTATAGTACATAGAGGATGACATGCGGGTCCCATTTAGCAGCAGCGGTATCACCGTTTGAGAGGCGGCAGGGGATCGAAAGAAAAAGGCAAGTGAAAAAATATGAGGAGCCAAAAATAATTCAAGAAAAGAAAGTTTTATAGTACATAGAGGATGACATGCGGGTCCCATTTAGCAGCAGCGGTATCACCGTTTGAGAGGCAGGGGATCGAAAGAAAAAGGCAAGTGACCAAAAATCAGAGGGTGAAAAACCAAGAAAATGAACTTTTATAGTACATAGAGGATGACATGCGGGTCCCGTAAATGTACACGTCCGTTGGGAACCCCAAGAGGAAGGTATGATGCGCACAGTGGCAAGTTTTCCCTCAGAAAGAAACCAAGGTTGATCGAACCAGGAGGAGCCAAGAAGCACGTTGAAGGTTGATGGTCGCGAAATGTGATGCGGCGCAACACCAGGGATTCCGGCGCCAACGTGGAATCTGCACAACAAAACCAAAGTACTTTGCCCCAACGAAACAGTGAGGTTGTCAATCTCACCGGCTTGCTGTAACAAAGGATTAAACGTATCGAGTGGAAGATGTTTGCAAAGAAAACAGTAAACACAATTGCAGTAGATTGTATGCTATGTAAAGAATAGGACCGGGGTCCACAGTTCACTAGAGGTGTCTCTCCCATAAGATAAAAGCATGTTGGGTGAACAAATTACAGTCGGGCAATTGACAAAATAGAGAAAGGCATAACAATGCATATACATGATATGATAAATATAGTGAGATTTAATTGGGCATTACGACAAAGTACATAGACCGCCATCCAACTGCATCTATGCCTAAAAAGTCCACCTTCAGGTTATCATCCGAACCCCCTCCAGTATTAAGTTGCAAAGCAACAGACAATTGCATTAAGTATGGTGCGTAATGTAATCGACAACTACATCCTTAGACATAGAATCAATGTTTTATCCCTAGTGGCAACAGCACATCCACAACCTTAGAACTTTCTGTCACTGTCCCAGATTCAATGGAGGCATGAACCCACTATCGAGCATAAATACTCCCTCTTGGAGTTAAGAGTAAAAACTTGGCCAGAGCCTCTACTAATAACGGAGAGCATGCAAGATCATAAACAACACATAAACAATAGATTGATAATCACCATAATCATAGTACTCTCTATCCATCGGATCCCGACAAACACAACATATAGTATTACAGATAGATGATCTTGATCATGTTAGGCAGCTCACAAGATCCAACAATGAAGCACAACAAGGAGAAGACGACCATCTAGCTACTGCTATGGACCCATGGTCCAGGGGTGAACTACTCACTCATCACTCCGGAGGCGACCATGGCGGCGTAGAGTCCTCCGGGAGATGAATCCCCTCTCCGGCAGGGTGCCGGAGGCGATCTCCTGAATCCCCCGAGATGGGATTCGCGGCGGCGGCGTCTCGGAAGGTTTTCCGTATCGTGGCTCTCGGTATGGGGGTTTCGCGACGGAGACTTTAAGTAGGCGGAAGGTCAACGCGGGGGCCACACGAGGGCCCAGGGGGGGCGCCAGGGCGGGCCGCGCCGCCCTAGCTCCTGGCTGCCTCGTGGCCCCACTTCGTTATCTCTTCGGTCTTCTGGAAGCTTCGTGCAAAAATAGGACCCTGGGCGAAAGTTTCGTCCAATTCCGAGAATATTTCCTTACTAGGATTTCTGAAACCAAAAACAGCAGAAAACAGCAACTGGCTCTTCGGCATCTTGTTAATAGGTTAGTTCCAGAAAATGCATAAATATGACATATAATGTGCATAAAACATGTAGGTATCATCAATAAAGTAGCATGGAACATAAGAAATTATCGATACGTTGGAGACGTATCAGCATCCCCAAGCTTAGTTCTGCTCGTCCCGAGCAGGTAAAACGATAACAAAGATAATTTCTGAAGTGACATGCCATCATAATCTTGATCATACTATTTGTAAACATATGTAATGAATGCAGCGATCAAAACAAAAGTAATGACATGAGTAAACAACTGAATCATAAAGCAAAGACTTTTCATGAATAGTACTTCAAGACAAGCATCAATAAGTCTTGCATAAGAGTTAACTCATAAAGCAATAAATCAAAGTAAAGGTGTTGAAGCAACACATAGGAAGATTAAGTTTCAGCGGTTGCTTTCAACTTATAACATGTATATCTCATGGATATTGTCAACATAAAGTAATATAATAAGTGCAATATGCAAGTATGTAGGAATCAATGCACAGTTCACACAAGTGTTTGCTTCTTAGGTGGAAGGAGATAGGTAAACTGACTCAACAATAAAAGTAAAAGAAAGGTCCTTCAAGAGGAAAGCATCGATTGCTGTATTTGTGCTAGAGCTTTTATTTTGAAAACATGAAACAATTTTGTCAACGGTAGTAGTAAAGCATATGAGTTATGTAAATTATATCTTACAAGTTGCAAGCCTCATGCATAGTATACTAATAGTGTCCGCACCTCGTCCTACTTAGCTTGGACTACCGGATCTTCGCATGCCATGTTTCAACCAAGTGTCACAAAGGGGTACCTCCATGCCGCATGTACAAAGGTCTAAGGAGAATGCTCGCATTTCGGATTTCTCGCTTTTGATTATTCTCAACTTAGACATCCATACCGGGACAACATGGACAACAGATAATGGACTCCTCTTAAATGCATAAGCATGTAGCAATGATTATTATTCTCATATGAGATTGAGGATATATGTCCAAAACTGAAACTTCAACCATGGTTCATGGCTTTAGTTAGCGGCCCAATGTTCTTCTCTAACAATTTTGCATGCTCCAACCACTAAAATGATAGATCCTTCAGACAAGACGGACATGCATAGCAACTCACATGATATTCAACAATAGTTGATGGCGTTCCCCAGAAGCATGGTTATCGCACAACAAGCAACTTAATAAAATATAAAGTGCATAAGTACATATTCAATACTACGATAGTTTTTAAGGCTATTTTGTCCCATGAGCTATATATTGCAAAGGTGAATGATGGAATTTTAAAGGTAGCACTCAAGCAATTTACTTTGGAATGGAGAAATACCATGTAGTAGGTAGGTATGGTGGACACAAATGGCATAGTAGTTGGCTCAAGGATTTTGGATGCATGAGAAGTATTCCCTCTCGATACAAGGTTTAGGCTAGCAAGGTTATTTGAAGCAAACTCAAGGATGAACAGGTGCAGCAAAACTCACATAAAAGACATATTGTAAACATTATAAGACTCTACACCGTCTTCCTTGTTGTTCAAAACTCAATACTAGATATTATCTAGACCTTAGAGAAACCAAATATGCAAATCAAATTTTAGCAAGCTCTATGTATTTCTTCATTAATGGGTGCAAAGCATATGATGCAAGAGCTTAAACATGAGCACAACAATTGCCAAGTATCACATTATCCAAGACATTTTAGAATTACTACATGTAGCATTTTCCAATTCCAACCATATAACAATTTAACGAAGAAGAAACTTCGCCTTGAACATTATGAGTAAAGCCTAAGGACACATGTGTCCATATGCAACAGCGGAGCGTGTCTCTCTCCCACAAAGTGAATGCTAGGATCCATTTTATTCAAACAAAAACAAAAACAAAAACAAACCGACGCTCCAAGTAAAGAACACAAGATGTGACTGAATAAAAATATAGTTTCAGGGGAGGAACCTGATGATGTTGTCGATGAAGAAGGGGATGCCTTGGGCATCCCCAAGCTTAGACGCTTGAGTCTTCTTAAAATATGCAGGGATGAACCACGGGGGCATCCCCAAGCTTAGAGCTTTCACTCCTCTTGATCATAGTATATCATACTCCTCTCTTGACCCTTGAAAACTTCCCACACCAAACTTTAAGCAAACTCATTAGAGGGTTAGTGCACAATCAAAAATTCACATGTTCAGAGGTGACACAATCATTCTTACACTTCTGGACATTGCATAAAGCTACTGGACATTAATGGATCAAAGAAATTCATCCAACATAGCAAAAGAGGCAATGCGAAATAAAAGGCAGAATCTGTCAAAACAGAACAGTTCGTAAAGACGAATTTTAAAATGGCACCAGACTTGCTCAAACGGAAAAACTCAAAACTAATGAAAGTTGCGTACATATCTGAGGATCACGCTCGTAAATTGGCAGATTTTTTCGAATTTTCTACAGAGAACTGTGCCCAGATTCGTGACAGACAGCAATGCTGTTTCTGCGCAGCGATCCCAAATATAACATCAACTTTGACATAGAAACTTTACTTGGCACAAAAACATGATAAGGAGAGGTTGCTACAGTAGTAAACAACTTCCAAGACTCAACAAAACAAAAAATTGCTGTAGGTAAAAACATGGGTTGTCTCCCATAAGCGCTTTTCTTTAACGCCTTTCAGCTAGGCGCAGAAAGTGCAAATCAAGTAACATCGAGAGTAGAAGCATCAACATCATAACTTGTTCTAATAATAGAATCAAAAGGCAACTTCATTCTCTTTCTAGGGAAGTGTTCCATACCTTTCTTGAGAGGAAATTGATATTTAATATTACCTTCCCTCATATCAATAACAGCACCAACGGTTCGAAGAAAAGGTCTTCCCAACACAATTGGACAAGATGCATTGCATTCGATATCCAAGACAACAAAATCAACGGGGACAAGGTTATTGTTAACCGTAATATGCACATTATCAATCCTCCCCAAAGGTTTCTTTTTAACATTATCGGCAAGATTAACATCCAAATAACAATTCTTCAATGGTGGCAAGTCAAGCATATCATAAATCTTTTTAGGCATAACAGAAATACTTGCACCAAGATCACATAAGGCATTACATTCAAAGTCATTGAATTTCATTTTAATGATGGGCTCCCAACCATCTTCTAACTTTCTAGGAATAGAAGTTTCAAGTTTTAGTTTCTCTTCTCTAGCTTTTATGAGAGCATTTGTAATATGTTTTGTAAAGGCTAAATTTATAGCACTAGCATTAGGACTTTTAGCAAGTTTTTGTAAGAACTTTATAACTTCAGAGATGTGGCAATCATCAAAATCTAAATCATTATGAGCTACAGCAATGGGATCATTGTTCCCAAGGTTGGAAAAAATTTCAGCAGTTTTATCACAAGCAGTTTCAGCAGTTTTAGCAATTTCAGGCAGTTTTGTTCGCTTTGCACTAGGAGTAGAAACATTGCCAACACCAATTATTTTACCATTGATAGTAGGAGGTGCAGCAACATGTGAAGAATTAGCATTACTAGTGGTGGTAATAGTCCAAACTTTAGCTACATTATTCTCTTTAGCTAGTTTTTCATTTTCTTCTCTATCCCACCTAGCACGCAGTTCAGCCATTAATCTTATATTCTCATTAATTCTAACTTGGATGGCATTTGCTGTAGTAGTAATCTTATTATCAATATCATTATTAGGCATAACTTTCAATTTTAAAAGATTAACATCAGAGGCAAGTCTATCAACTCTAGAAGCAATAGTATCAATTTTATCAAGCTTTTCCTCAACAGATTTGTTAAAAGCAGTTTGTGTACTAATAAATTCTTTAAGCATGGCTTCAAGACCAGGGGGTACACTCCTATTATTATTGTAAGAATTCCCATAAGAATTACCATAACCATTACCATTAGCAGAAGGATATGGCCTATAATTATTACCAGAGTTGTTCCTATAAGCATTGTTGTTGAAATTATTATTTTTAATGAAATTCACATCAACATTTTCTTCTTGAGCAACCAATGAGGCTAAAGGAACATTATTTGGATCTACATTAGATCTACCATTCACAAGCATAGACATAATCACATCAATCTTATCACTCAAGGAAGAGGTTTCTTCAACAGAATTTACCTTCTTACCTTGTGGAGCTCTTTCCGTGTGCCATTCAGAGTAATTTATCATCATATCATCAAGAAGTTTTGTAGCCGCCCCCAATGTGATGGACATAAAGGTACCTCCAGCAGCTGAATCCAATAAATTCCGCGAAGAAAAATTTAGTCCTGCATAGAAGGTTTGGATGATCATCCAAGTAGTCAGTCCATGGGTTGGGCAATTCTTTACCAAAGTTTTCATTCTCTCCCATGCTTGAGCAACATGTTCAGTATCTAATTGCTTAAAATTCATTATGCTACTTCTCAAAGATATAATTTTAGCGGGAGGATAATATCTACCAATAAAAGCATCCTTGCATTTAGTCCATGAATCAATACTATTCTTAGGCAAAGATAGCAACCAATCTTTAGCTCTTCCTCTTAATGAGAAAGGAAACACTTTCAATTTAATAATATCACCATCTACATCCTTATACTTTTGCATTTCACAAAGTTCAACAAAATTATTGAGATGGGCAGCAGCATCATCAGAACTAACACCAGAAAATTGATCTCTCATGACAAGATTTAGTAAAGCAGGTTTAATTTCAAAGAATTCTGCTGTAGTAGCAGGTGGAGCAATAGGTGTGCATAGGAAATCATTATTATTTGCATTTGTGAAGTCACACAACTTAGTATTTTCAGGAGTATTCATTTTAGCAACGGTAAATAAAACAAACTAGATAAAGTAAATGCAAGTAACTAATTTTTTTGTGTTTTTGATATAGAGAGCAAGACAGTAAATAAAGTAAAACTAGCAACTAATTTTTTTGTATTTTGTTTAGGTGCAGCAAACAAAGTAGTAAATAAAATAAAGCAAGACAAAAACAAAGTAAAGAGATTGAGAAGTGGAGACTCCCCTTGCAGCGTGTCTTGATCTCCCCGGCAACGGCGCCAGAAATTTGCTTGATGCACGTAGATGTACACGTCCGTTGGGAACCCCAAGAGGAAGGTATGATGCGCACAGTGGCAAGTTTTCCCTCAGAAAGAAACCAAGGTTTAATCGAACCAGGAGGAGCCAAGAAGCACGTTGAAGGTTGATGGTGGCGAAATGTGATGCGGCGCAACACCAGGGATTCCGGCGCCAACGTGGAACCTGCACAACACAACCAAAGTACTTTGCCCCAACGAAACAGTGAGGTTGTCAATCTCACCGGCTTGCTGTAACAAAGGATTAACCGTATTGTGTGGAAGATGTTTGCAAAGAAAACAGTAAACACAATTGCAGTAGATTGTATGCTATGTAAAGAATAGGACCGGGGTCCACAGTTCACTAGAGGTGTCTCTCCCATAAGATAAAAGCATGTTGGGTGAACAAATTACAGTCGGGCAATTGACAAAATAGAGAAAGGCATAACAATGCATATACATGATATGATAAATATAGTGAGATTTAATTGGGCATTACGACAAAGTACATAGACCGCCATCCAACTGCATCTATGCCTAAAAAGTCCACCTTCAGGTTATCATCCGAACCCCTTCCAGTATTAAGTTGCAAAGCAACAGACAATTGCATTAAGTATGGTGCGTAATGTAATCGACAACTACATCCTTAGACATAGAATCAATGTTTTATCCCTAGTGGCAACAGCACATCCACAACCTTAGAACTTTCTGTCACTGTCCCAGATTCAATGGAGGCATGAACCCACTATCGAGCATAAATACTCCCTCTTGGAGTTAAGAGTAAAAACTTGGCCAGAGCCTCTACTAATAACGGAGAGCATGCAAGATCATAAACAACACATAAACAATAGATTGATAATCACCATAATCATAGTACTCTCTATCCATCGGATCCCGACAAACACAACATATAGTATTACAGATAGATGATCTTGATCATGTTAGGCAGCTCACAAGATCCAACAATGAAGCACAACAAGGAGAAGACGACCATCTAGCTACTGCTATGGACCCATGGTCCAGGGGTGAACTACTCACTCATCACTCCGGAGGCGACCATGGCGGCGTAGAGTCCTCCGGGAGATGAATCCCCTCTCCGGCAGGGTGCCGGAGGCGATCTCCTGAATCCCCCGAGATGGGATTCGCGGCGGCGGCGTCTCTGGAAGGTTTTCCGTATCGTGGCTCTCGGTACTGGGGGTTTCGCGACGGAGACTTTAAGTAGGTGGAAGGTCAACGCGGGGGCCACACGAGGGCCCAGGGGGCAGGGTGGCGCGGCCAGGGCTTGGGCCGCGCCGCCCTAGCTCCTGGTTGCCTCGTGGCCCCACTTCGTTATCTCTTCGGTCTTCTGGAAGCTTCGTGCAAAAATAGGACCCTGGGCGAAAGTTTCGTCCAATTCCGAGAATATTTCCTTACTAGGATTTCTGAAACCAAAAACAGCAGAAAACAGCAACTGGCTCTTCGGCATCTTGTTAATAGGTTAGTTCCAGAAAATGCATAAATATGACATATAATGTGCATAAAACATGTAGGTATCATCAATAAAGTAGCATGGAACATAAGAAATTATCGATACGTTGGAGACGTATCAGGTCCCATGAGCCTGCAGGTTCCTCAACGTTTCAAACGTGGCATGAGATCGAAAGAAAAAGGCAAGTGAAAAAATATCAGGAGCCAAAAATAATTCAAGAAAAGAAAGTTTTATAGTACATAGAGGATGACATGCGGGTCCCATTTAGCAGCAGCGGTATCACCGTTTGAGAGGCGGCAGGGGATCGAAAGAAAAAGGCAAGTGAAAAAATATGAGGAGCCAAAAATAATTCAAGAAAAGAAAGTTTTATAGTACATAGAGGATGACATGCGGGTCCCATTTAGCAGCAGCGTTATCACCGTTTGAGAGGCGGCAGGGGATCGAAAGAAAAAGTCAAGTGACCAAATATGAGGTGCCAAAAAAATCCAAGAAAATAAAGTTTTATAGTACATAGAGGATGACATGCGGGCCATTTAGCAGCAGCGGTATCACCGTTTGAGAGGCGGCAGGGGATCGAAAGAAAAAGGTAAGTGACCAAATATGAGGTGCCAAAAATAATTCAAGAAAAGAAAGTTTTATAGTACATAGAGGATGACATGCGGGTCCCATTTAGCAGCAGCGGTATCACCGTTTGAGAGGCGGCAGGGGATCGAAAGAAAAAGGCAAGTGACCAAATTTGAGGTGCCAAAAAAACTCCAAGAAAAGAAAGTTGATTGCACATAGAGGATGACATGCGGGTCCCATTTAGCAGCAGCGGTCTCAACGTTTCCAAGGCGGCAAGGGATCAAAAGAAAAAGGAAGTAGCCAGAAATCAGGGGGTCAAAAAAATCCAAGAATAGAAAGAATTTTGGTTCATAGAGGATGACATGCGGGACCCATGATCCTGCATCGTAAACGGCTCGATCGGAGAACGTTGAACGAGATGGCGCGATGTAGAAAAAAAACAATGCCAGAGAGGCTGCCATCTGGGCCCTACATCCCTCGGCGGTGCGGATTTGCGTTGACTCGGCCGGCGAACCCGAGATTTCGAGATGCACCACGTCCCGGGCCACCATACGCGACGTTTTGGCCGCTTTCGTCGGGCTAGGTGGCCTCAAAAACGAGAAAAAAAAAGTTTTGACATGCACCACGGAGGGACCAAAAATCGTCGGCCATGGTACACCAGCAACCACGGCGCGACTTCAACTTCGTCGGCCATGGCAACTTTTCTAGTAGTACTTTGTTTTATATTTGAGTCTTGGAAGTTGTTTACTACTGTAGCAACCTCTCCTTATCATGTTTTTGTGCCAAGTAAAGTTTCTATGTTAAAGTTGATGTTATATTTGGGATCGCTGCGCAGAAACAGCATTGCTGTCTGTCACGAATCTGGGCACAAGTCTCTGTAGAAAATTCTAAAAAATCTGCCAATTTACGAGCGTGATCCTCAGATATGTACGCAACTTTCATTAGTTTTGAGTTTTTCCATTTGAGCAAGTCTGGTGCCATTTAAAATTCGTCTTTACGAACTGTTCTGTTTTTGACAGATTCTGCCTTTTATTTCGCATTGCCTCTTTTGCTATGTTGGATGAATTTCTTTGATCCATTAATGTCCAGTAGCTTTATGCAATGTCCAGAAGTGTAAAGAATGATTGTGCCACCTCTGAACATGTGAATTATTAATTGTGCACTAACCCTCTAATAAGTTTGCTTGAAGTTTGGTGTGAAGGAAGTTTTCAAGGGTCAAGAGAGGAGTATGATATACTATGATCAAGAGGAGTGAAAGCTCTAAGCTTGGGGATGCCCCCGTGGTTCACCCCTGCATATTTTAAGAAGACTCAAGCGTCTAAGCTTGGGGATGCCCAAGGCATCCCCTTCTTCATCGACAACATCATCAGGTTCCTCCCCTGAAACTATATTTTTATTCAGTCACATCTTGTGTTCTTTACTTGGAGCGTCGGTTTGTTTTTGTTTTTGTTTTTGTTTGAATAAAATGGATCCTAGCATTCACTTTGTGGGAGAGAGACACGCTCCGCTGTTGCATATGGACAAATATGTCCTTAGGCTTTACTCATAATGTTCAAGGCGAAGTTTCTTCTTCGTTAAATTGTTATATGGTTGGAATTGGAAAATGCTACATGTAGTAATTCTAAAATGTCTTGGATAATGTGATACTTGGCAATTGTTGTGCTCATGTTTAAGCTCTTGCATCATATACTTTGCACCCATTAATGAAGAAATACATAGAGCTTGCTAAAATTTGATTTGCATATTTGGTCTCTCTAAGGTCTAGATAATATCTAGTATTGAGTTTTGAACAACAAGGAAGACGGTGTAGAGTCTTATAATGTTTACAATATGTCTTTTATGTGAGTTTTGCTGCACCGGTTCATCCTTGAGTTTGCTTCAAATAACCTTGCTAGCCTAAACCTTGTATCGAGAGGGAATACTTCTCATGCATCCAAAATCCTTGAGCCAACCACTATGCCATTTGTGTCCACCATACCTACCTACTACATGGTATTTCCGCCATTCCAAAGTAAATTGCTTGAGTGCTACCTTTAAAATTCCATCATTCACCTTTGCAATATATAGCTCATGGGACAAAATAGCCTTAAAAACTATCGTAGTATTGAATATGTACTTATGCACTTTATCTCTTATTAAGTTGCTTGTTGTGCGATAACCATGCTTCTGGGGAACGCCATCAACTATTCTTTGTTGAATATCATGTGAGTTGCTATGCATGTCCGTCTTGTCTGAAGGATCTATCACCTTAATGATTGGAGCATGCATATTGTTAGAGAAGAACATTGGGCCGCTAACTAAAGCCATGAATCATGGTTGAAGTTTCAGTTTTGGACATATATCCTCAATCTCATATGAGAATAATAATTGTTGCTACATGCTTATGCATTAAAGAGGAGTCCATTATCTGTTGTCCATGTTGTCCCGGTATGGATGTCTAAGTTGAGAATAATCAAAAGCGAGAAATCCAAAATGCGAGCTTTCTCCTTAGACCTTTGTACAGGCGGCATGGAGGTACCCCTTTGTGACACTTGGTTGAAACATGGCATTGCGAAGATCCGGTAGTCCAAGCTAAGTAGGACAAGGTGCGGGCACTATTAGTACACTATGCATGAGGCTTGCAACTTGTAAGATATAATTTACATAACTCATATGCTTTATTACTACCGTTGACAAAATTGTTTCATGTTTTCAAAATAAAAGCTCTAGCACAAATACAACAATCGATGCTTTCCTCTTTGAAGGACCATTCTTTTACTTTTATTGTTGAGTCAGTTTACCTATCTCCCTCCACCTTAAGAAGCAAACACTTGTGTGAACTGTGCATTGATTCCTACATACTTGCATATTGCACTTGTTATATTACTTTATGTTGACAATATCCATGAGATATACATGTTATAAGTTGAAAGCAACCGCTGAAACTTAATCTTCCTTTGTGTTGCTTCAACACCTTTACTTTGATTTATTGCTTTATGAGTCAACTCTTATGCAAGACTTATTGATGCTTGTCTTGAAGTACTATTCATGAAAAGTCTTTGCTTTATGATTCAGTTGTTTACTCATGTCATTACCATTGTTTTGATCGCTGCATTCATTACATATGTTTACAAATAGTATGATCAAGATTATGATGGCATGTCACTTCAGAAATTATCTTTGTTATCGTTTTACCTGCTCGGGACGAGCAGAACTAAGCTTGGGGATGCTGATACGTCTCCAACGTATCGATAATTTCTTATGTTCCATGCTACTTTATTGATGATACCTACATGTTTTATGCACATTATATGTCGTATTTACGCATTTTCTGGAACTAACCTATTAACAAGATGCCGAAGAGCCAGTTGCTGTTTTCTGCTGTTTTTGGTTTCAGAAATCCTAGTAACGAAATATTCTCGGAATTGGACGAAATCAACGCCCAGGGTCCTATTTTTGCACGAAGCTTCCAGAAGACCGAAGGAGAGTCGAAGTGGGGCCACGAGGTGGCGACACCATAGGGCGGCGCGGCCCAGGCCCTGGCCGCGCCGACCTGTGGTGTGGGCCCCTCGTGCCGCCTCTTGACCTGCCCTTCCGCCTACAAATAGCCTCCGTCGCGAAACCCCAGTACCGAGAGCCACGATACGGAAAACCTTCCCGCCGCCGTGAATCCCATCTCGGGGGATTCAGGAGATCGCCTCCGGCACCCTGCCGGAGAGGGGATTCATCTCCCGGAGGACTCTACACCGCCATGGTCGCCTCCGGAGTGATGAGTGAGTAGTTCACCCCTGGACTATGGGTCCATAGCAGTAGCTAGATGGTCGTCTTCTCCTAATTGTGCTTCATTGTTGGATCTTGTGAGCTGCCTAACATGATCAAGATCATCTATCTGTAATTCTATATGTTGTGTTTGTCGGGATCCGATGGATAGAGAATACTATGTTATGGTGATTATCAATCTATTGTTTATGTGTTGTTTATGATCTTGCATGCTCTCCGTTATTAGTAGAGGCTCTGGCCAAGTTTTTGCTCTTAACTCCAAGAGGGAGTATTTATGCTCGATAGTGGGTTCATGCCTTCATTGATACCTGGGACAGTGACAGAAAGTTCTAAGGTTGTGATGTGCTGTTGCCACTAGGGATAAAACATTGATTCTATGTCTAAGGATGTAGTTGTCGATTACATTACGCACCATACTTAATGCAATTGTCTGTTGCTTTGCAACTTAATACTGAATGGGGTTCGGATGATAACCTGAAGGTGGACTTTTTAGGCATAGATGCAGTTGGATGGCGGTCTATGTACTTTGTCGTAATGCCCGGATTAAATCTCACTATATTTATCATATCATGTATATGCATTGTTATGCCCTTCTCTATTTGTCAATTGTCCGACTGTAATTTGTTCACCCAACATGCTTTTATCTTATGGGAGAGACACCTCTAGTGAACTGTGGACCCCGGTCCTATTCTTTACATCGCATACAATCTACTGCAATACTTGTTTTACTGTTTTCTTGCAAACAATCATCTTCCACACAATACGGTTAATCCTTTGTTACAGCAAGCCGGTGAGATTGACAACCTCACTGTTTCGTTGGGGCAAAGTACTTTGGTTGTGTTGTGCAGGTTCCACGTTGGCGCCGGAATCCCTGTTGTTGCGCCGCATCACATTTCGCCACCATCAACCTTCAACGTGCTTCTTGGCTCCTCCTGGTTCGATTAAACCTTGGTTTCTTTCTGAGGGAAAACTTGCCGCTGTGCGCATCATACCTTCCTCTTGGGGTTCCCAACGGACGTGTACATCTACGCTCATCACTGGTCGAGGCTAACCTCGTTGTACCAGGAAAGCACGAAGGACAACGCTATGTCGGCGAACGCGCGCGACTCCTTCCACGAGGAAGCGATCGTGCGCCGACTCCAGCCATTTGATGAAGTTGCCCAGCTCGCGGGGCAGTCTCGCCGGCCGAGCAGCGGCACAACTCCTCGCCGCCTTCCGCAGCTCCCAGCCCAGCTTGGTGATGGGCTCCACACGGCGGCCATGGACGCCAAATAGTCGTCCATGGAGAAGCAATCCGAGCTCTCTCCCCGGTGGTCCGCCGGCGCTCGTCCCGCGCCTGCCGCCGCTAATGCCTCGCGCCTCCGGAAGGCCGCGCAAAGAAAAAGCAAGTCGAAACCTGTCGGGGCGTAAAAACGCGAATTTTCAGCAAACGGCGGCAGCCGGCAAGAACCGACTGCCCCAGCCCGAAGATGGAGATTGAAGCTCTAGTAAGACCGCGGCAGCCGGCAAGAACCGACTGCCCCAGCCCGAAGATGGAGACCGAGTTTAAAGTAAGATCGGCCAAGAACCGATTCAGCCAACATGGAGATTCCGAAGCTCTAAAGATCGGCGGCAGCGGCAAGAACCGATCGCAGCCCGAAGATGGAGATTCCGAAGTTCTAGTAGATCGGGCAGCCGGCAAGAACCGACTGCCCCCAGCCCGAAGATGGAGATTTCTCTAGTAAGATCAAGGCAATGGCAAGAACCGCCGCTCACCCGAAGATGGATATTGCAAAGTGATGCGCGTAGATGTACACGTCCGTTGGGAACCCCAAGAGGAAGGTATGATGCGTATAGAAGCAAGTTTCCCTCAGTATGAAACCAAGGTTTAATCGAACCAGTAGGAGCCAAGAAGCACGTTGAAGGTTGATGGTCGCGAAATGTGATGCGGCGCAACACCAGGGATTCCGGCGCCAACGCGGAACCTGCACAACACAACCAAAGTACTTTGTCCCAACGAAACAGTGAGGTTGTGAATCTCACCGGCTTGCTGTAACAAAGGATTAAACGTATCGAGTGGAAGATGTTTGCAAAGAAAATAGTAAAACACAATTGCAGTAGATTGTATGCTATGTAAAGAATAGGACCGGGGTCCACAGTTCACTAGAGGTGTCTCTCCCATAAGATAAAAGCATGTTGGGTGAACAAATTACAGTCGGGCAATTGACAAATAGAGAAAGGCATAACAATGCATATACATGATATGATAAATATAGTGAGATTTAATTGGGCATTACGACAAAGTACATAGACCGCCATCCAACTGCATCTATGCCTAAAAAGTCCACCTTCAGGTTATCATCCGAACCCCATTCAGTATTAAGTTGCTAAGCAACAGACAATTGCATTAAGTATGGTGCGTAATGTAATCGACAACTACATCCTTAGACATAGAATCAATGTTTTATCCCTAGTGGCAACAGCACATCCACAACCTTAGAACTTTCTGTCACTGTCCCAGATTTAATGGAGGCATGAACCCACTATCGAGCATAAATACTCCCTCTTGGAGTTAAGAGTAAAAACTTGGCCAGAGCCTCTACTAATAACGGAGAGCATGCAAGATCATAAACAACACATAAACAATAGATTGATAATCACCATAATCATAGTACTCTCTATCCATCGGATCCCGACAAACACAACATATAGTATTACAGATAGATGATCTTGATCATGTTAGGCAGCTCACAAGATCCAACAATGAAGCACAACAAGGAGAAGACGACCATCTAGCTACTGCTATGGACCCATGGTCCAGGGGTGAACTACTCACTCATCACTCCGGAGGCGACCATGGCGGTGTAGAGTCCTCCGGGAGATGAATCCCCTCTCCGGCAGGGTGCCGGAGGCGATCTCCTGAATCCCCCGAGATGGATTCGCGGCGGCGGCGTCTCTGGAAGGTTTTCCGTATCGTGGCTCTCGGTACTGGGGGTTTCGCGACGGAGACTTTAAGTAGGCGGAAGGGCAACGCGGGGGCCACACGAGGTGCCCAGGGGGTAGGGCCGCGCGGCCAGGGCTTGGGCCACGCCGCCCGTCCCCGGCTGCCTCGTGGCCCCACTTCGTTATCTCTTCGGTCTTCTGGAAGCTTCGTGCAAAAATAGGACCCTGGGCGAAAGTTTCGTCCAATTCCGAGAATATTTCCTTACTAGGATTTCTGAAACCAAAAACAGAAAACAACAACTGGCTCTTCGGCATCTTGTTAATAGGTTAGTTCCAGAAAATGCATAAATATGACATATAATGTGCATAAAACATGTAGGTATCATCAATAAAGTAGCATGGAACATAAGAAATTATCGATACGTTGGAGACGTATCAGCATCCCCAAGCTTAGTTCTGCTCGTCCCGAGCAGGTAAAACGATAACAAAGATAATTTCTGAAGTGACATGCCATCATAATCTTGATCATACTATTTGTAAACATATGTAATGAATGCAGCGATCAAAACAAAGGTAATGACATGAGTAAACAAGTGAATCATATGACAAAGACTTTTCATGAATAGTACTTCAAGACAAGCATCAATAAGTCTTGCATAAGAGTTAACTCATAAAGCAATAAATCAAAGTAAAGGTATTGAAGCAACACAAAGGAAGATGAAGTTTCAGCAGTTGCTTTCAACTTATAACATGTATATCTCATGGATATTGTCAACATAAAGTAATATAACAAGTGCAATATGCAAGTATGTAGGAATCAATGCACAGTTCACACAAGTGTTTGCTTCTTAAGGTGGAAGGAGATAGGTAAACTGACTCAACAATAAAGTAAAAGAATGGTCCTTCAAAGAGGAAAGCATCGATTGCTGTATTTGTGCTAGAGCTTTTATTTTGAAAACATGAAACAATTTTGTCAACGGTAGTAATAAAGCATATGAGTTATGTAAATTATATATTACAAGTTGCAAGCCTCATGCATAGTATACTAATAGTGCCCGCACCTCGTCCTACTTAGCTTGGACTACCGGATCTTC
Organism: Lolium multiflorum; assembly: GCA_030979885.1. Classification (NCBI taxonomy): domain Eukaryota; kingdom Viridiplantae; phylum Streptophyta; class Magnoliopsida; order Poales; family Poaceae; genus Lolium; species Lolium multiflorum. The sequence goes on along the minus strand of CM061753.1, from coordinate 181,292,075 downwards.
GCATGCCATGTTTCAACCAAGTGTCACAAAGGGGTACCTCCATGCCTGTACAAAGGTCTAAGGAGAAAGCTCGCATTTTGGATTTCTCGCTTTTGATTATTCTCAACTTAGACATCCATACCGGGACAACATGGACAACAGATAATGGACTCCTCTTTAATGCATAAGCATGTAGCAACAATTATTATTCTCATATGAGATTGAGGATATATGTCCAAAACTGAAACTTCAACCATGATTCATGGCTTTAGTTAGCGGCCCAATGTTCTTCTCTAACAATTTTGCATGCTCCAACCACTAAAATGATAGATCCTTCAGACAAGACGGACATGCATAGCAACTCACATGATATTCAACAATAGTTGATGGCGTTCCCCAGAAGCATGGTTATCGCACAACAAGCAACTTAATAAAATATAAAGTGCATAAGTACATATTCAATACTACGATAGTTTTTAAGGCTATTTTGTCCCATGAGCTATATATTGCAAAGGTGAATGATGGAATTTTAAAGGTAGCACTCAAGCAATTTACTTTGGAATGGCGGAGAAATACCATGTAGTAGGTAGGTATGGTGGACACAAATGGCATAGTAGTTGGCTCAAGGATTTTGGATGCATGAGAAGTATTCCCTCTCGATACAAGGTTTAGGCTAGCAAGGTTATTTGAAGCAAACTCAAGGATGAACAAGTGCAGCAAAACTCACATAAAAGACATATTATAAACATTATAAGACTCTACACCGTCTTCCTTGTTGTTCAAAACTCAATACTAGATATTATCTAGACCTTAGAGAGACCAAATATGCAAATCAAATTTTAGCAAGCTCTATGTATTTCTTCATTAATGGGTGCAAAGCATATGATGCAAGAGCTTAAACATGAGCACAACAATTGCCAAGTATCACATTATCCAAGACATTTTAGAATTACTACATGTAGCATTTTCCAATTCCAACCATATAACAATTTAACGAAGAAGAAACTTCGCCTTGAACATTATGAGTAAAGCCTAAGGACACATGTGTCCATATGCAACAGCGGAGCGTGTCTCTCTCCCACAAGGTGAATGCTAGGATCCATTTTATTCAAACAAAAACAAAAACAAAAACAAACCGACGCTCCAAGTAAAGAACACAAGATGTGATTGAATAAAAATATAGTTTCAGGGGAGGAACCTGATGATGTTGTCGATGAAGAAGGGGATGCCTTGGGCATCCCCAAGCTTAGACGCTTGAGTCTTCTTAAAATATGCAGGGGTGAACCACGGGGGCATCCCCAAGCTTAGAGCTTTCACTCCTCTTGATCATAGTATATCATTCTCCTCTCTTGACCCTTGAAAACTTCCTTCACACCAAACTTCAAGCAAACTCATTAGAGGGTTAGTGCACAATTAATAATTCACACATTCAGAGGTGACACAATCATTATTTTCACTTCTGGACATTGCATAATGCTACTGGACATTAATGGATCAAAGAAATAAATCCAACATAGCAAAAGAGGCAATGCGAAATAAAAGGCAGAATCTGTCAAAAACAGAACAGTCCGTAAAGACGAATTTAAAGCTGGCACCAGACTTGCTCAAATGGAAAAACTCAAAACTAATGAAAGTTGCGTACATATCTGAGGATCACGCTCGTAAATTGGCAGATTTTTTCGAATTTTCTACAGAGAACTGTGCCCAGATTCGTGACAGACAGCAATGCTGTTTCTGCGCAGCGATCCCAAATATAACATCAACTTTGACATAGAAACTTTACTTGGCACAAAAACATGATAAGGAGAGGTTGCTACAGTAGTAAACAACTTCCAAGACTCAACAAAACAAAAAATTGCTGTAGTAAAAACATGGGTTGTCTCCCATAAGCGCTTTTCTTTAACGCCTTTCAGCTAGGCGCAGAAAGTGCAAATCAAGTAACATCAAGAGTAGAAGCATCAACATCATAACTTGTTCTAATAATAGAATCAAAAGGCAACTTCATTCTCTTTCTAGGGAAATGTTCCATACCTTTCTTGAGAGGAAATTGATATTTAATATTACCTTCCCTCATATCAATAACAGCACCAACGGTTCGAAGAAAAGGTCTTCCCAACACAATAGGACAAGATGCATTGCATTCGATATCCAAGACAACAAAATCAACGGGGACAAGGTTATTGTTAACCGTAATATGCACATTATCAATCCTCCCCAAAGGTTTCTTTTTAACATTATCGGCAAGATTAACATCCAAATAACAATTCTTCAATGGTGGCAAGTCAAGCATATCATAAATCTTTTTAGGCATAACAGAAATACTTGCACCAAGATCACATAAAGCATTACATTCAAAGTCATTGAATTTCATTTTAATGATGGGCTCCCAACCATCTTCTAACTTCCTAGGAATAGAAGTTTCAAGTTTTAGTTTCTCTTCTCTAGCTTTTATGAGAGCATTTGTAATATGTTTTGTAAAGGCTAAATTTATAGCACTAGCATTAGGACTTTTAGCAAGTTTTTGTAAGAACTTTATAACTTCAGAGATGTGGCAATCATCAAAATCTAAATCATTATGAGCTACAGCAATGGGATCATTGTTCCCAAGGTTGGAAAAAATTTCAGCAGTTTTATCACAAGCAGTTTCAGCAGTTTTAGCAATTTCAGGCAGTTTTGTACGCTTTGCACTAGGAGTAGAAACATTGCCAACACCAATTATTTTACCATTGATAGTAGGAGGTGCAGCAACATGTGAAGAATTAGCATTACTAGTGGTGGTAATAGTCCAAACTTTAGCTACATTATTCTCTTTAGCTAGTTTTTCATTTTCTTCTCTATCCCACCTAGCACGCAATTCAGCCATTAATCTTATATTCTCATTAATTCTAACTTGGATGGCATTTGCTGTAGTAGTAATCTTATTATCAATATCATTATTAGGCATAACTTTCAATTTTAAAAGATTAACATCGGAGGCAAGTCTATCAACTCTAGAAGCAATAATATCAATTTTATCAAGCTTTTCCTCAACAGATTTGTTAAAAGCAGTTTGTGTACTAATAAATTCTTTAAGCATAGCTTCAAGACCAGAGGGTACACTCCTATTATTGTTGTAAGAATTCCCATAAGAATTACCATAACCATTACCATTAGCAGAAGGATATGGCCTATAGTTATTACCAGAGTTGTTCCTATAAGCATTGTTGTTGAAATTATTATTTTTAATGAAATTCACATCAACATTTTCTTCTTGAGCAACCAATGAAGCTAAAGGAACATTATTTGGATCAACATTAGATCTACCATTCACAAGCATAGACATAATCACATCAATCTTATCACTCAAGGAAGAGGTTTCTTCAACAGAATTTACCTTCTTACCTTGTGGAGCTCTTTCCGTGTGCCATTCAGAGTAATTTATCATCATATCATCAAGAAGTTTTGTAGCCGCCCCCAATGTGATGGACATAAAGGTACCTCCAGCAGCTGAATCCAATAAATTCCGCGAAGAAAAATTTAGTCCTGCATAGAAGGTTTGGATGATCATCCAAGTAGTCAGTCCATGGGTTGGGCAATTCTTTACCAAAGTTTTCATTCTCTCCCATGCTTGAGCAACATGTTCAATATCTAATTGCTTAAAATTCATTATGCTACTTCTCAAAGATATAATTTTAGCGGGAGGATAATATCTACCAATAAAAGCATCCTTGCATTTAGTCCATGAATCAATACTATTCTTAGGCAAAGATAGCAACCAATCTTTAGCTCTTCCTCTTAATGAGAAAGGAAATACTTTCAATTTAATAATATCACCATCTACATCCTTATACTTTTGCATTTCACAAAGTTCAACAAAATTATTGAGATGGGCAGCAGCATCATCAGAACTAACACCAGAAAATTGATCTCTCATGACAAGATTTAGTAAAGCAGGTTTAATTTCAAAGAATTCTGCTGTAGTAGCAGGTGGAGCATATATGTCCAAAACTGAAACTTCCACCATGATTCATGGCTTTAGTTAGCGGCCCAATGTTCTTCTCTAACAATTTTGCATGCTCCAACCACTAAAATGATAGATCCTTCAGACAAGACGGACATGCATAGCAACTCACATGATATTCAACAATAGTTGATGGCGTTCCCCAGAAACATGGTTATCGCACAACAAGCAACTTAATAAAATATAAAGTGCATAAGTACATATTCAATACTACGATAGTTTTTAAGGCTATTTTGTCCCATGAGCTATATATTGCAAAGGTGGATGATGGAATTTTAAAGGTAGCACTCAAGCAATTTACTTTGGAATGGCGGAGAAATACCATGTAGTAGGTAGGTATGGTGGACACAAATGGCATAGTAGTTGGCTCAAGGATTTTGGATGCATGAGAAGTATTCCCTCTCGATACAAGGTTTAGGCTAGCAAGGTTATTTGAAGCAAACTCAAGGATGAACCGGTGCAGCAAAACTCACATAAAAGACATATTGTAAACATTATAAGACTCTACACCGTCTTCCTTGTTGTTCAAAACTCAATACTAGATATTATCTAGACCTTAGAGAGACCAAATATGCAAATCAAATTTTAGCAAGCTCTATGTATTTCTTCATTAATGGGTGCAAAGCATATGATGCAAGAGCTTAAACATGAGCACAACAATTGCCAAGTATCACATTATCCAAGACATTTTAGAATTACTACATGTAGCATTTTCCAATTCCAACCATATAACAATTTAACGAAGGAGAAACTTCGCCATGAACATTATGAGTAAAGCCTAAGGACACATGTGTCCATATGCAACAGCGGAGCGTGTCTCTCTCCCACAAAGTGAATGCTAGGATCCATCTTATTCAAACAAAAACAAAAACAAAAACAAACCGACGCTCCAAGTAAAGAACACAAGATGTGATTGAATAAAAATATAGTTTCAGGGGAGGAACCTGATGATGTTGTCGATGAAGAAGGGGATGCCTTGGGCATCCCCAAGCTTAGACGCTTGAGTCTTCTTAGAATATGCAGGGGTGAACCACGGGGCATCCCCAAGCTTAGAGCTTTCACTCCTCTTGATCATAGTATATCATTCTCCTCTCTTGACCCTTGAAAACTTCCTTCACACCAAACTTCAAGCAAACTCATTAGAGGGTTAGTGCACAATTAATAATTCACACATTCAGAGGTGACACAATCATTATTTTCACTTCTGGACATTGCATAATGCTACTGGACATTAATGGATCAAAGAAATAAATCCAAAATAGCAAAAGAGGCAATGCGAAATAAAAGGCAGAATCTGTCAAAAACAGAACAGTCCGTAAATACGAATTTAAAGCTGGCACCAGACTTGCTCAAATGGAAAAACTCAAAACTAATGAAAGTTGAGTACATATCTGAGGATCACGCTCGTAAATTGGCAGATTTTTTCGAATTTTCTACAGAGAACTGTGCCCAGATTCGTGACAGACAGCAATGCTGTTTCTGCGCAGCGATCCCAAATATAACATCAACTTTGACATAGAAACTTTACTTGGCACAAAAACATGATAAGGAGAGGTTGCTACAGTAGTAAACAACTTCCAAGACTCAACAAAACAAAAAATTGCTGTAGGTAAAAACATGGGTTGTCTCCCATAAGCGCTTTTTTTAACGCCTTTCAGCTAGGCGCAGAAAGTGCAAATCAAGTAACATCGAGAGTAGAAGCATCAACATCATAGCTTGTTCTAATAATAGAATCAAAAGGCAACTTCATTCTCTTTCTAGGGAAGTGTTCCATACCTTTCTTGAGAGGAAATTGATATTTAATATTACCTTCCCTCATATCAATAACAGCACCAACGGTTCGAAGAAAAGGTCTTCCCAACACAATAGGACAAGATGCATTGCATTCGATATCCAAAACAACAAAATCAACGGGGACAAGGTTATTGTTAACCGTAATATGCACATTATCAATCCTCCCCAAAGGTTTCTTTTTAACATTATCGGCAAGATTAACATCCAAATAACAATTCTTCAATGGTGGCAAGTCAAGCATATCATAAATCTTTTTAGGCATAACAGAAATACTTGCACCAAGATCACATAAAGCATTACATTCAAAGTCATTGAATTTCATTTTAATGATGTGCTCCCAACCATCTTCTAACTTTCTAGGAATAGAAGTTTCAAGTTTTAGTTTCTCTTCTCTAGCTTTAATGAGAGCATTTGTAATATGTTTTGTAAAGGCTAAATTTATAGCACTAGCATTAGGACTTTTAGCAAGTTTTTGTAAGAACTTTATAACTTCAGAGATGTGGCAATCATCAAAATCTAAATCATTATGAGCTACAGCAATGGGATCATTGTTCCCAAGGTTGGAAAAAATTTCAGCAGTTTTATCACAAGCAGTTTCAGCAGTTTTAGCAATTTCAGGCAGTTTTGTTTGCTTTGCACTAGGAGTAGAAACATTGCCAACACCAATTATTTTACCATTGATAGTAGGAGGTGCAGCAACATGTGAAGAATTAGCATTACTAGTGGTGGTAATAGTCCAAACTTTAGCTACATTATTCTCTTTAGCTAGTTTTTCATTTTCTTCTCTATCCACTACTAGAAAAAGGCTTATAGCCGCACGGCTTACCGCCGGCGGTTTATAATTTTTTTCGCCGGGGGTAATCCCAGATGGGCAGAGCAGCATTTACCGCCGCGGTTTGGCCCAGAACTGCCAGTGTAATCCCATTAGCGCCGGCGACGCAGAAATTTGGCTGGAGGTAAAATGGGCCGCGGACCGGCTGGGCTAAAATTACCGCCAGTTCAAACCCGAACCGCCGGGATAACAACACCACTGCGGTTCAAACCCAAACCGCCGGGGTATTTGATGCACGTGGATAGCTCACATGGCATACACTAGCTGCACACGGATCACCCCATGGTACTTCATCTCAACCGTCTATATCTAGCCATCCAATGGCCCACCACCAAAAGAAACACAACCTAGAACCTAGCTATGCCCAAAAACTACTAGCACACCATCTCTGCACACCCACGTGAAGGTTCTTTGCTCACACGTGAAGGAAGCTACTAGCCATCGATCTCGCGCACGCGTGAAGCAGCTACTACCATCGATCTCTCGCGCGAGTTCTTCCTCTATCTCCTCGCCGCCACCTACTCACGACGCGGCGCCGACAGCCCTCGCCTCCCTCGAGGCCGCCGAGCTCAAGGAGGCCTCAGGCGACCACCAAGAGGCCCTCGACCTCGCCCTCAAGGCGCTCGCCCCCTGCAGGAGTCCCACGGCGGCTGGTCGCTCCCCGTCACGCGCGCCCTCCGCCTCGCCGGCGCGGCGGCCACGGCCTCGGCCTCAATGACAGCCTCGACTCCTCGACGCCGCAGCGGAGATCGTCGATTCCTTGCTGGGCGAGGCGGCCACCGCGGCGCGGCCGTGCTCGAGCAGGCGCGCACCAAGACGGCCATGGGGCGCCGGGACGCGTGGCCGACCGCCGTCCGTGCCTTTTTTTATTTGCCAAAAGTTATCCCCGGCGTTTTGATCAAAACCGCCCGCGCTAAACTCGGTTACCCCCGGCGGCAAACGGCCGCGGTAGCTACTTACCACCGGAGATACTACCGCGATTTGCAAACCGATAGCCCTTTTTCTGTTTCCGGTAACCCTTTCTCTAGTAGTGATCCCACCTAGCACGCAATTCAGCCATTAATCTTATATTCTCATTAATTCTAACTTGGATGGCATTTGCTGTAGTAGTAATCTTATTATCAATATCATTATTGGGCATAACTTTCAATTTTAAAAGATTAACATCGGAGGCAAGTCTATCAACTCTAGAAGCAATAGTATCAATTTTATCAAGCTTTTCCTCAACAGATTTGTTAAAAGCAGTTTGTGTACTAATAAATTCTTTAAGCATAGCTTCAAGACCAGAGGGTACACTCCTATTATTATTGTAAGAATTCCCATAAGAATTACCATAACCATTACCATTAGCAGAAGGATATGGCCTATAGTTATTACCAGAGTTGTTCCTATAAGCATTGTTGTTGAAATTATTGTTTTTAATGAAATTCACATCAACATTTTCTTCTTGAGCAACCAATGAAGCTAAAGGAACATTATTTGGATCTACATTAGATCTACCATTCACAAGCATAGACATAATCACATCAATCTTATCATTCAAGGAAGAGGTTTCTTCAACAGAATTTACCTTCTTACCTTGTGGAGCTCTTTCCGTGTGCCATTCAGAGTAATTTATCATCATATCATCAAGAAGTTTTGTAGCCGCCCCCAATGTGATGGACATAAAGGTACCTCCAGCAGCTGAATCCAATAAATTCCGCGAAGAAAAATTTAGTCCTGCATAGAAGGTTTGGATGATCATCCAAGTAGTCAGTCCATGAGTTGGGCAATTCTTTACCAAAGTTTTCATTCTCTCCCATGCTTGAGCAACATGTTCAGTATCTAATTGTTTAAAATTCATTATGCTACTTCTCAAAGATATAATTTTAGCGGGAGGATAATATCTACCAATAAAAGCATCCTTGCATTTAGTCCATGAATCAATACTATTCTTAGGCAGAGATAGCAACCAATCTTTAGCTCTTCCTCTTAATGAGAAAGGAAACACTTTCAATTTAATAATATCACCATCTACATCCTTATACTTTTGCATTTCACAAAGTTCAACAAAATTATTGAGATGGGCAGCAGCATCATCAGAACTAGCACCAGAAAATTGATCTCTCATAACCAAATTCAGTAAAGCAGGTTTAATTTCAAAGAATTCTGCTGTAGTAGCAGGTGGAGCAATAGGTGTGCATAGGAAATCATTATTATTTGCATTTGTGAAGTCACACAACTTAGTATTTTCAGGAGTATTCATTTTAGCAACAGTAAATAAAACAAACTAGATAAAGTAAATGCAAGTAACTAATTTTTTTGTGTTTTCGATATAGAGAGCAAGACAGTAAATAAAGTAAAACTAGCAACTAATTTTTTTGTGTTTTGTTTAGGTGCAGCAAACAAAGTAGTAAATAAAATAAAGCAAGACAAAAACAAAGTAAAGGGATTGAGAAGTGGAGACTCCCCTTGCAGCGTGTCTTGATCTCCCCGGCAACGGCGCCAGAAATTTAGCTTGATACGCGTAGATGCACACGTCCGTTGGGAACCCCAAGTGGAAGGTATGATGCGTATAGAAGCAAGTTTCCCTCAGTATGAAACCAAGGTTTAATCGAACCAGTAGGAGCCAAGAAGCACGTTGAAGGTTGATGGTCGTGAAATGTGATGCGGCGCAACACTAGGGATTCCGGCGCCAACGCGGAACCTGCACAACACAACCCAAGTACTTTGTCCCAACGAAACAGTGAGGTTGTCAATCTCACCGGCTTGCTGTAACAAAGGATTAAACGTATCGAGTGGAAGATGTTTGCAAAGAAAACAGTAAAACAATTGCAGTAGATTGTATGCTATGTAAAGAATAGGACCGGGGTCCACAGTTCACTAGAGGTGTCTCTCCCATAAGATAAAAGCATGTTGGGTGAACAAATTACAGTCGGGCAATTGACAAATAGAGAAAGGCATAACAATGCATATACATGATATGATAAATATAGTGAGATTTAATCCGGCATTACGACAAAGTACATAGACCGCCATCCAACTGCATCTATGCCTAAAAAGTCCACCTTCAGGTTATCATCCGAACCCCATTCGTATTAAGTTGCTAAGCAACAGACAATTGCATTAAGTATGGTGCGTAATGTAATCAACAACTACATCCTTAGACATAGCATCAATGTTTTATCCCTAGTGGCAACAGCACATCACAACCTTAGAACCTACTGTCACGATCCCAGGTGTCAATGAAGGCATGAACCCACTATCGAGCATAAATACCCCCTCTTGGAGTTAAGAGCAAAAACTTGGCCAGAGCCTCTACTAATAACGGAGAGCATGCAAGATCATAAACAACACATAAACAATAGATTGATAATCACCATAATCATAGTACTCTCTATCCATCGGATCCCGACAAACACAACATATAGTATTACAGATAGATGATCTTGATCATGTTAGGCAGCTCACAAGATCCAACAATGAAGCACAACAAGGAGAAGACGACCATCTAGCTACTGCTATGGACCCATGGTCCAGGGGAACTACTCACTCATCATTCCGGAGGCGACCATGGCGGTGTAGAGTCCTCCCGGAGATGAATCCCCTCTCCGGCAGGGTGCCGGAGGCGATCTCCTGAATCCCCCGAGATGGGATTCGGCGGCGCGTCTCTGGAAGGTTTTCCGTATCGTGGCTCTCGACTGGGGGTTTCGCGACGGAGACTTTAAGTAGGCGGAAGGTCAACGCGGGGGCCACACGAGGGCCCAGGGGGCAGGTCGGCGCGGCCGGGCTTGGGCCGCGCCACCCTAGCTCTGGCTGCCTCGTGGCCCCACTTCGTTATCTCTTCGGTCTTCTGAAGCTTCGTGCAAAAATAGGACCCTGGGCGAAAGTTTCGTCCAATTCCGAGAATATTTCCTTACTAGGATTTCTGAAACCAAAAACAGCAGAAAACAGCAACCGGCTCTTCGGCATCTTGTTAATAGGTTAGTTCCAGAAAATGCATAAATATGACATATAATGTGCATAAAACATGTAGGTATCATCAATAAAGTAGCATAGAACATAAGAAATTATCGATACGTTGGAGACGTATCATGCTCGCGCGCTGCTGCAACTGTACAATGGTGCACACTATTCTTCCGTTCTCAAAATTGTCCACAGCTAGTGCATACAGTTCACCATTGAACGGGGTAATGCAACGCAGACAATGGTTCTTGATCGAAAATCTTTCTTCTCCCCAATGTTCATCTATATCCTTAGTTGGAGTGCTCTCATCGACCCAACCAATTTCCGACGGGTAATGTGCGGCAACGAAGACCATAGTCGGGGATTTGATAACAGCGACTGATTTCAGGAAAACAGATGGCATCTGCGCCTCAAACATAGTGTTCGATTTCTTTGTGAGTGGGTTCAGAAGCCGTATCTTGTGCGGCGGGTTCTTCTGGGCAAGCACGATGACGCCACGGCAAAATCCGACGAAGTAGTATCTGGGCAAGCACGATAACATTCAGCACTAAGATGTTTAAGATTGAAAATAAAGAGGTAGATATGGAGGAAGTTGAACCTTGTATGAACTTCCGATAGATCTATGGTGACGTAGCGTGATGTGCCGAGTTGGAGGAAGGTGAACTCAGCGACGCGTGGAAGGGCGTGGTCTAGCATGATCCATTCGTCCAGGTGCACGTCGGGCTCAGGCAAACCTGAGCGCCAATTTCTACAGACTTGCCTCATGGCAGAGTAGGTGTCGGCGTACTCCTCGTTCGCCAGCAAGCATTCGCCGATCTTGTGAAGTGGTCCATCAGCCGAGAGAGAGGCCCAGTTCACGGAGGAGCCGCGCTTGGATGCGCCGCCCTCGGAGGCGACGCGCTCGGCGGCGACTGGCTCGGCGGCGACGGGCTCGGCGGCGACTGGCTCGGCGGCGACGGGCGCGGAGGCGACGGGCTCGGAGGCGACGGGCTCGGAGGCGACGGCCGCCGGCGCATTCTTCTTCTCCATCGCCGGCAGGGTAGCGTGCGTACGGCGGTTGGGGTTTTTTCGATTTGGAGAAGTTGATGGGACGTGAGAGGGGTGGTTTCGTGCGTGAGCGAGAATGAGACGACTGTGTGCAGAGGGAGGGAGGGAGGGAGGGGCTTACGCGTCCTAAATGCGACCCGCGTCCTACGCGTCCACTATTTGCACGTCTGCACCGCGACACGCGTCAACAATGGCACGTCTTCCACTTCTGCACCGCAACACGCGTCCTCGAGTCTAACCCTGGAAATTTAGATATACTCAGGTATACCCTCGAGTCATATACTAGCATTTTTTGTGTGCTCAGTTTTCTCCTTGAGTGCTAATACTGGCTAGTGCAATATACTCAGTTTTACCCTCAAGTGGCTGGTCAACAGAGAGTCAACAAATGGGATTAACTAGTTAAATGAGTTATTTAATGTGCAAAAAAATCCGAAAAAGAGTGGCACTTACTCATGGAGTCTTTACCACAAATTGCCACTTCTCAAATCATAGATAAATCAAGTTTCACCACAAATTGCCACTTCTCAAATCACCTAGTAGCTATGAAGGTGCATGGTTTTCCATAATAAGCCCTACCCAAAACAGCTTTCCCCAAAACATACTTTGTCTGAATGAGGCCATAATTTTCACACTCGTGTAGATTTGTATTGCAAATAGTTTGAGGTAGGCCAAGATGGGTTTCATTATACAAAACACGCATTTTCCAATTTTTAAATCTCATATTTGAATCCCTTAGTCTGTTTACTACTCACTTGCCCTTGGTTTCTTGATACTACTCAGTTTTGCCCTCTCCCTTCACACACTCTCACAGACGCCCAACATTGCCCTGATTGGTCTAGCCCATGTCACGCGGATCGTGCCCGACGACCGTTGATCGTATGATCTAACGGGCAGGATAATCCCTATCTCTCTCTCTGGTCGGGGCCACCACCCTCTCTCTCTCTGTCGTCGGTTAGCTTCCACCCTCTATGTATGCGAAAGGGCGGTTACCCAGTACGCTAAAGTTTGGTTTTCTGCATTATTTTTCACGAGCTAAATTATAAACTCTTTTAGGCATTACTTTTCACGCAAAAAATGATAAACCATCACCGATTTGTTGTAGCCATTACTTTCCACGCAAAAAATGATAAACCATCACCGATTTGTTGTAGCCAATACTTTTCACGCAAAAAAATGATAAACCATCACCGATTTGTTGTAGCCATTACTTTTCACGCAAAAATGATACACCATCACCCATTTCTTGTAGCCATTACTTTCCACGCAAAAAATGATAAACCATCACCGATTTTGTTGTAGCCATTACTTTTCACGCAAAAAAATGATACACCATCACCCATTTCTTGTACCCATTACTTTCCACGCAAAAAACGATAAACCATCACCGATTTTGTTGTAGCCATTACTTTTCACGCAAAAAATGATACACCATCACCCATTTCTTGTACCCATTACTTTTCACGCAAAAAACGATAAACCATCACCCATTTCTTGTAGCCATTACTTTTCTTTTAGGCATTACTTTTCACGGTAAAATGATAAACTATATCACGAAGTTCCATTTCCGTCAACATAGTCCGCATTACTTTTTTTGTTGAGATATATACCCCCACAACGGTCGTCTCCTCCTTAATTTATTGTGTATAAACCCCCACAACGGTCATCTCCTCCTTATTTTATTGTGTAAACCCCTACAACGGTCATCTCTCCCTTATAAACACCCACACGGCCATCCCTTGTGTCAATAGGTTCTGCCTCTCTCTTCTTCGTTCACATACACTTGATCCATTGCCATGGCTTCCACGTCTCGGACGCGGACCGGAAGGGGAAGGGGAAGGGGAAGGGGAAGTGGATCATCATCATTGCCACCACCACCGTCAACACTGCCATTGATCATAGAGGAGTTCTTCATCGTCGTCTATGAAGACCCTTTGGTCAAGAAGGTACGTACGCGTTCCCACATATATGATGCATGTGATTAATTATGGGCATGTTCTAAAAAACCTTTAATTTCAAGGGTTCCCTAATTTCAAACGATCGGCGCTCGATCTCTTTGCAGGAACTCCCAAAAAAATTTGCGGACTATCTTGACGGCAAGGAGCCAGCTAAGGTGTATCTGCGAGCAGCTGACTGCGGTCCTCGTCTCTGGACCGTGGAGGTCCTATTTGACGGACAAGGCCGGATGTACCTCGACAAGGGCTGGGAGAAATTCGCCATCGCGCACGGTGTGGATTTCGGCTGCTACGTACACTTCAAATATGAAGGCGATGATGTGCTCACAGTGAAGGTGTTCGACGGAACAATGTGCAGGAGGTACTACTACTCAGACGACGAAGATACTGACGATGAAAGCGACGACGACGTGAAGCCATGCATCCATCCCCTTTAGATAATTAAGGGGATTATGACCAAGAATATATATGTAGCTTCATATGCATCGATTTAGAGATCTAGCTATTTTCTATATATTATGCATGCATGTAAAAAATAATATCGCATTTCCACTATTATTCGAGCACCACATCCTCCAAACGATGCCGATGCCGATGCCGATATCGGCATGGTCAGAACGGCTATGCTCGCCGCCACTGCTAGGTCAACGTCGGGATGCACAATGTTTAGCATAAGAGTCACTTTAGATTAAGCTGCGAAAATAGTCACCTGCCATGGGCTGAGGCGGCCCCTACAGAGCGGCTCTATATTATATTCTCTAAATAAAATAGACGACCACAGCGGTCATTGGCTGCGGAGGCCCCACAGAGCGGCAATATATAATTTTCTATAAATAAATAGACGACCCACTGGTCATTGGCTGCGGCAGCCCCATAGAGCAGCCCCATTTGTCATTGGCAGCACCGTGTATACAATCAGGAAATAAAATGGCCCACGCGTCAGCGGTAGATGGATGGATACCCGTCAGCACGAGACGGTCAGAGAGGAACTGACCTCATGGTAACGGTAAGGCCTCTGACCTGACGGCAACCCGCGTCTTTGAGGGGTTTCAAACTAGAGGGAGGGGAAAACTGAGGAAAAACTAACGAGCTGGGGAAAACTGAGTACAACTAACGAAGCAGGGGCACGAAAATAGAAATCCCTATTTCTTATGTGAGCATCTTCTCAAATTACTGAGCCTAGCTGAAAGGCGTTAAAGAAAAGCGTTTATGGGAGATAACCCATTATTTTATTTATGTAATTTTTCTTTTATGTTGAGTCTTGGAAGTTATTACCCCTGCAATAACCTCTTCTTATCATTTTTATTTCGTTTTTTTTGTCACCAGTAGCCTCTAATAGGAAGAAAGTAATGTTTGGGGAAGTTGCTGTCCTGAAAACAGATTATGTGCTGTTATCATAAAAATTCTTATAAATAGCCAGAGTATAATTTTGAGCTGTCATCTTTTATGCTTATGCCCCAGGTTATTATCTAACTTTTGTTAGTTGAGAACTTTTCGATATAAGCAAAAGAGGATTTTCAAAACTTTTGAACTTTACCTGCTGTTCTGTTTTGACAGATTTTTGCCACTATTTGCATTTGCCTCTTAAATCTCTTTCTTTTTGAGTTTTTTGATCAGAGAACTATTTGAAAGGTTGCTACAGTATCTTATGCTTCAATATATTTTTTATATATGTTAGTACTGAACACAAGTGGATTTTTTTATTTTGATTGTACTAATGCTGCTAATGAAGAATTGTGCGAAATTTTTGTATGATGGAAGTTTTCAAGTGTAGGGAGAGAAGAATGATGTGATGGGATGAAGAATAGACAAAAGCTCAAGCTTGGGTATGCCCCTGCACCCCAAAGATATATTGAAGAGGTACAAGCTTAAAAACTTGGGGCTGCCCAAGGCATCCCCTCTTCATCAACAAAGCAACATGTCATCTCTCTATACGCTATATTTTTATTGCTTCATACGCTATGTGTTGTTCTTCAGCGTCTTTGTTTTTGTTTTTGTTTTTAGTTTAGTTTTGTTTTGTTTGCTGTAGCATATGTTGGATCCCGGCACATTTGTTTTGGAGAAAGACCCGCTCCTTTTTAATTACATAGACGCTCTAGTTTTCGCTGTTATTGTTCTGCGAGTGTTCTAGTTTTCTGGTACTGCGTTTAGATCTTGTTCTTTCACGTGAGTTTTGTTCAGAGGTCGTTATATTCTTTATTTGTGTATGATTATCTCTTTGGTCCATAATGAATTTCATCTCTGAGAGTTATTTCAAATAAGTTGATTGGTGTTGGATACGAGTAAAATATTTCATGACTATAGTGATGCAAAAAAAGCTTGTCTAGACTGTGGCATAGACTTTGGCATGTCATGTTGGATGTTATTCTTGTCATATGATTAGTATTTATTGTTGTAGCATGACTTGTCTCAAATGGCTGAGAGTGCATAATGTGTCATTGAAAGAATCATGTGTTGTTTCCATCATAAAAGCATAATATTGTGGTATTCTCCTTTGATGCTTTATTGGGTTGACTTGGCGCATGCTTATACCATGTTATGACTATAACCAGTCAACTAAAGCCTCTATGATCATTTAGTTTTTGACTTGTAATATCACTTTATGCTTTGATTGATAATGTTTTGTCGCTATGCATGATTATGGCCATTATTGCTCTCTTAGTTGGTCGCTCCCAGTCTTTTGCTAGCCTTCGCCTGTTGAGTATGATCTCTACTCGTGCATCCAACCACCATGAATCAAAGTTTGCCAATTGTTTCCACCATATCTACCTAGTAGCATTATTTCTATTCCAAGTAATTCATCATGTTTTTATTTATCTTCCAAATTAAATTTTGGCATGAGAAAATTAGTCAGTAAAGCTCTCACGAACTTGATGGCACATTTACTTTCTTGCACTTAATAAATTTGATCATTGTGCCTATCTTATGAAGTTTATATGTTTGCAAATTGCGAGTTGGGAGTTAGTAGAACCATGCTTTCATGGGGAACACTTTCTACATTGCACTTATATTTAGTTGATGTCATGTTCTTTTGTTTATGGATGCCTAGTGGTGCGAAATAAAATGGAAACTTATAAGTCCATGGAGTTTGTGTATGAGTTAGAGAAACGCCTGGGCCACTAATCTAAGCCATGCATCATTCATGGTGGAAATTTACAGCTAAGCCATAGTGAGCATTCTATGAAGCATTTGCAATAAAAAAACTATACCCATAGTAAATAAAAGATTGGTGAGATGCTCACTGTCTGTTTGTCTTGTCATTTTGGCATGGGATTGCTCTTACAAGAGTACCTCCATATCATCGGGCAAGAGGTACCCCATTGGCGGTTCTCCATGATATATGTATGCTTACAATGACAATAACTTATTTGGGACCTAAGTTGAGTAGCATGAGGTTTAGGTACTTGCATTCAAGGGGCATGAGATTTTCAACTTGTGATTTGCAAGCATATAGCTCATTTTTTACTCACATTAACTTTATCATTCAAGATGCTTATGATAGGGGTAATGAGAGCTCAAAGCTAATAAGTACCATACTTTTTGGAAGGTTTATAAAACTTGTTTATCTTGCTTACTCTGCAAAGAGTCTCTCTTTTACTATTATGTTGAGTCTTCATCTTCTACTTTATGCACCGATTAAGAGAGCATAGTTGTCATTCTTAGTGCAATGTGCATAGTCCTAAAATTATTATTGATTGATTCATGATTATGCTATTGCTTGTTCTTAAATTACTTGTATCTAGTCACCCTCTGAACTTTGAAGGTGTCCTTGCATTTATGTTTTGCTATTCCATAAGGACATGTTGAGTACCACTTTGTTATGTTTACTCTATGCTCATAAACACACAGTTGCTTTCAATGCACTATTATTCATGATCCTTTGTTTGAGTTACTTCTCATGATATAACATAGTTGCTAAGTTCTATTGTTAGAATTATATCTAGCATGCCTATGTTTAGAGTACTTATATCCCAGCTCACAATGCCTTTACATAACTTGCTCCATATTGTGTAGGCTTCATGTCACCTCAAATATTATTTTTGTTATCACTTACCTACTCGAGGACGAGCAGGAGTTAAGCTTGGGGATTTTGATACGTTGCAAACGTATCTGTAATTTTTTATGCTCCATGATTGTTTTATACCAATTGCTATATGTTTTGTTTACACTTCGTGGCACTTTATAATTTTTGATGCTCCATGAAAATGGAGTCGGTTCGATTTGGACTCGAACCGGACCAGACTGAGTCAGTGATTTGGACTCACAGTGACCAAGATAGGGCCCAAGTGAGTGGGATGCAAGTGTTGTGAAGCCCACACTCCCTCCCTACATAAAGTGGGGCGGGTGTTGCCCAAAGGGCAATGTTAGAGCATTCCATGAATTGGAAACCCTAGCCCCACTCAGTCCAGCCGCCGTGGTGAATCTAGCAATCCACCGTTGGTGCTCGTCCTCATACATGTGGATACCGGCAGAGGTGTTGCACGTGTGACGCTTGGCGAAGGAGTCCGTGGATCTGGGAGTTGTTCGTGTGATCGGTGATACATTTTAAACGTATCTATAATTTTTGAGGCTACATGCTTGTTTTACACCAATTGCTATATGTTTTGTTTACACTTTGTGGCACTTTTATGCATTTTCTGGCACTAACCTATTGACAAGATGCCATAGTGCCAGTTTCCTGTTTTCTGTTGTTTTGTATTTCAAACAAGTTGTACAGGAAATATTCTCGGAATTGGACGAAACAAAAGCCAAATTTCCTATTTTTCCCGGAGCGAAGACGGAGTCCAGAGTAGAGATGAAGAGGGCCACGAGGTGGCCAGACCTACCCTAGGCGCGGCCAGGCTCTGGCCCGCGCCTAGGAGTGGTCTGGGGCCACCAGGCCTCCACCGACCTCGCCCTTCCACCTTTATAAAGCTCCCGACGCAAAAACCCTAAATATACAAGCCTTCCCCCATGAAAAGTTCCGTAGCTCCGCCGCCGTCGCAGCACAAGATTCGGGGGACGTAATTCTCTGTTCGAGACTCTGGGACGGGGAATTGCCCCGGAGCCATCTCCATCGACTCCATCGTCGTTGCTGACTCCCATGATGATGAGGGAGTAGTTCTCCCTTGGGGCTGAGGGTTCTACCGGTAGCTATGTGGTTTATCTCTCTCTCCCATGGTGTGATTTTTATGATCATGAGCTTTGTAATCTAGAAGTCATTATGCTATTCAAGTGGATTTTACTTATGTGATCTCCGGAGACTCCTTGTCCCACGTGTGTAAAGGTGGAGTGTGTGCACCGTGTGGGTCTCTTAGGCTATATTTCACAGAATACGTGTTCACTGAATTATGATTTGAGTTGGATGTCTCTATGAAATTTTGGTGTGTTATACCTCCTATGAATGCTCAAAGTGAAGGAGTGGGGTGTTCATTAGTACTTGGGAATACATCTTTAAGGTTTTCTTTTGCAGCCCTACGCGGTGAATTAGTGTTCGTTATCCAACCGGAGAGTAGTTCAGAGTAGCATAGTGAAGTGCTTATATTTATATTCCTTTATGATATCATTGTTGAGAGTGACCACTAGTGAAAGTATGATCTCTAGGCCTTATTTCCAAACATCAAATCACCGTTTATTTAGTATTTTATGGCATGTTAACTTGCTACCATATTTATTTCAGATTGTTATTACCACTCATATTCATCCATATCACTTGCATTTGACTATCTCTTCGCCAAACTAGTGCACCTATACATCTGACAAGTGTATTGGGTGTGTTGGGGACACAAGAGACTTCTTGTATCGTAATTGCAGGGTTGCTTGAGAGGGGTATCTTTGACCTCTACCTCCCTGAGTTCGATAAACCTTGGGTGATCCACTTAAGGGAAACTTGATGTTGTTCTACAAAGCTCTGCAGTTGGAGGCCCAACATTGTCTACAAGAATAGAAGCGTGTGTATACATCAATCGGCTTGGAACAGATCGAGCACCGCACGCTCTAATGAGCTTCATCAAGTTCCGCACCTACGCATCTAGTGGTAATCCTCTTGGCCTTCTTCCTGAGCTAGTTCCTGGGAGTACCACATAGGGAAAAGGTTTTGTTTTCTGCTGCGTGGCCCATCATATAGCTAGTGTGTAATATCTTTGGTGTGGTAATATTGCTACATTTATTATTTTGTAATCATTTTTTGCTTGGGAAGAGTGATGCGATGGTAATATAGCTAGTTATCACAATCATCTCTTTCATCGCTAATGACATGACAATCAAAATGCTTAGTTTGCATACATGTGGGTGCATGGACAATAGTGTAGCTAGCAACCGACTATAGCAATTTTTCATGTCATCTTAGAGAACCTCCAACCCATATGTACAACACTTGAGCTGCGTCCACTCTAGGATGGACTCCAGATCCCCTAGTAGGTTTGGAGGAGGGACAAATGGGGGCCAACCGACCCCTATATAAAGTGGGGGCTGGACACTGCAAAGAACAACCCTAGCCCAAGCCTCCTCCTCCGGCCTCCACTACCATCCTCACCGCCACCCTAGTGTTGTTGCTGGCCACCACCTCCACACCACCTCTACCCTTGTTGCAGCCTAGACGACGCCATTGGGAGACCATTGCAGAGCTCTTCTTCTCCTTCTTCTTCTTGGAGTGATGTCAAAGTCTACCGCCGTCTAAATGGTCCCCAAGATCGAAAACTAGTGGAGCCAAAAAATCATTTTGCTTCCTTCATCCTGGTTGTGACCGAAAATTAACTCAAGTATTTTGAAGAAGTTACGAATTAACTTTAACGGAAACCAAAGATAACAAAGAAAAGGTTAAACCTAATTCTACTCGGACTCGTGTCTCAGTAGGAAAACAACGAGAAACCATGCCGCGGAAGGAAAACAGCGAGAATCCATGTTGCTACAGAGGTGGCCTTTATGGAAAGTATAGCGGATGTGGATGGTGGTTGTTAGGGTTTATGAAAGTTATTAGCATATGGTGGAGGTGGCAGAAGTATATTGTAGATGCATGCGGTGGTGGAGGGCGAGGATCTGCGAGATGTGCGAGAGGTGCAGCGGCGTGACTAATGTGACCAGAACTCCAATCTCTAAAGGAATTAGATGCTAAGACCAGCAACTTGACATGAAGATGCAGACACAAGTTCAAAAATGAAAAACTCAAAAGACAATGCAAAGGCTCGAGATGGTTTATATGATGATATGATCTAAAACCATAATTGTATTTTGGGCTTTTTCGTGGTTTATAGGTACTAGTAAGGTTGCACGTGCATAGCACGTCCCACACCGTGTCATAAAAAATATTGTGAATACTATTTCTTTTTTAGGTTGCACATGTTTTCACATAAAATTCACAATCATATTCGTATTTTATAATTAGTTACAGAACTATTTAAAAAATTAAGCAACATTCTCCAAGCCGTCTTCGTAATTCGCCAAGCATTGATTTCTAATATTATGATCATTCAGTTTCGAGTATCGATCACATTTTACAATCTATGGTATCCGTGTCGTCTTCATCATTCTGAAATTTAATGTATCCAATATTTCATGGAATTTAACATTCACTTAAACCATAGGATGGCATGCACGATTCTGAAATTTAAATACATATCTATACCTAATAATCTATACCTAATAATAAAAGCAAAAGGGATTCTCCCTCGGTCGTCATCCAACTTAAAAGTACCCCTAAAAATTGAAGATAATTACCCACCGTGCCACCATTATCTATACCTAATAATAAAAGCAAAAGGGCTTCTTGTTGGTCCGTTTTTTGTTACCCATGATTTTTGTACAAATTACAGCACTGCCACCGGTAAGTTAAAATAACGGTTCGTTATAAAGTCTCTCTTTTCCCGTCGCTCTTCATGGGCCTGGCCCAATCGTTGGCTTCTATCCTTTTCCTCCGTCTCTCAAGTCCTAGCAGCTCACGTTGTACATCCATCGAGCAGAGTAGGAACCGAACCAGAACGTCCATGCAATCTAGCTTAAATCATGTTCTTCCTATATAGTATTTGCTCTATCGAAGGAAACAGGACGCCTACTCGCGTACGATTGCTTTCGGCATCGGCAATATAAGCACCAGATCTCCTAAGCCGATCAAGGGATGGGAGCAGAGGACGCGGGAGGAGGTCATGTAGACGACGGATTTGAGGCGGAACTACCCCACCGTGATGCACCACTTCCGATCCGCCGCGAGCGCCACGTTCACCTCTCCTGATCTGCGACGAGACGACGTACAACCGCTACACCGTTCCGTGGCTGCATGGGTCTGCGGCGAGGCAGCAGAGGACAATACGATTGGCGACGGCGAGGGGAAGGTGATGTTCGCAGTGCCCCCGACTGCGGCACCCGGCATGGTTTGCCTACCTCCTCGTGGAGGCCAAGTTCCCGGCGCACTCGATCTAGCGCCCGGAGAGACCAGCTCCAAAGAAGAAGAGAAGTACAGGGCAGTTATCCAATCCACTTGCACAGAGAGATACTTTCCAGCGCTAACCGTCCTCAGACACCGATGCTACACAACAGAGAACTTGGTCGCGAGGGGACGGAGCGTGCCTGGATGCGGCCGGACGAGATTTAGCAGCATGGCAGGGGACAGTCTACCGCGGTGGCGCGCTTCGAGATGGCGCGAGCAACGACCGACTAACCAACTCTTTCTTCGGCGACCGTCCGTATTTTCTTCGTCCAAGTTAATTTCTAAATTCACCCCGGCGGAGCTCATGTCATCATGGCCAATACCGTCGTGACTTGCAGGACAGCAGCAGCGAGCATGCATTGTGATTCTACACGATTCGATGATGTTTTCTTTTTCTCAGAACCAGAATGCTTTATTGGTTCAGAATTTTGTCATGAAAGCGTTCTAATAGGCCTGAGAAGTGAGAAGGTGAATAGGCGATGTGCAGATCCAACTTTCTGCACTTCTCTATCTACATGTTTGTGAAAATACAATTCAGTAGCACTTCGTTTTTACTGATTGATTGCAGAGACATTGGGTCAGTTCAGGAATTCACCCCATCAATTTGGCTTGGTGCTTGATCATATAAATGCCAATCTGAAATTAAATTCAGCAGACTCGACCTGCCGCTCAGTTACGAGAATGACAACTACTCCTCCCGAACCGTCCCAAGTCTTTAATGTTGAACCATGTTGAACCATGTTTCACTCAATAATCAAATGACTACAAATCTCTAGCAGTGACAATAATGTTCAGCAGGGTTAGTCTTTGCTAATCACAGTGTGAACCTCTTCCTGACATGGCTTACCCCGTGCACTATGAGCACAGGCTCACATGACACTCGAGGGGTGTACTACCTTGGTAATAAAATGCAATAGCTCAATATCAGACGCAGTGTCAATTTTAAAGTTTTGAGTTTATGAAAACGGTGTCCAAATCTTGGCATGCCTTTTGCTCAACGGGGGTGACAATTTGAGAATTTAATACTCATTGTGATTATTTACTTCAGTGAGGGATTTTCCTAATTAGCATCCACGGAGTATCAATAGTAGATTAAAGTAAAAGTAAAATTAAGTATAAAACATAGATCAAACAAAAATAATATCTTCCGTGTGAGCAAGTGGATGCTACGACCACCGTCGATGAGGGTGCGAAGGAGCTACACGGATAGATCACTGTGTTGAAATAGGGGAGATGGGCTTGATGGGGGTGTCCCTGAGTCATGCTTCTCCTATGCAATAGAATATATTTTTCTCCGCTTCTCCTATGCGATAGAATATTATTTTCTCCCGGTGCAACGCACAGGCAAATTTCCTAGTGAGTACATATAACGATCGGAAGATGCGCCGATGGCGGCACGAATTCTCTGTGCGGGAGAGAAACCCAACGCCGACGCCGCCGAGCCTCGACAGCTTCAAAAGTTTCTCCCGACGGGAAAATTTCCTTGGGGAGCAGCACACTACCGAGCGCATAAACTGAAACCGGCGAGCTTGAGTACACGCTGCTCACGAGCTTCGCGGTAGCCCAGGCGGACACGACGCGCGGATTGTACCTGGGTGTAGTGTGGTGCAGCATGAGCTACAGGAGCTGGTTGGGTCGTGACCCGTGAGGCTGGACGATGGGCCAAGATGGCGGCCTGGCTCTAGAAGATCTTGATTACGTTTGTCTTTGTGAGGAGTCAAGGAACGCAACGATCGGTACCCTCTGAGACAACGCCTCGTGAAAGAGCGTGGGGCAGAGCAACGAGCTAAGAAGAACATCCGCTTTGAGCTCCATAACGACAGTAGTGTGTATTACGCCTCGTGAGGGAGCGTGGGGCTTCCTTTGTCTATTTTTCTGCTCCTGACGTACAGCCACTACAACTTGGTGCTATTGTACGGAATGGCACAATCGATGTGAGTGTTTTTTCAGATGTATGTGTTCCATTATGTATGTGTTGAATAGAACATATGCTGATGCATCAAGATCATGTGCACGACATTCACAAGGTATGTGCTTTTTCCTATGTGAATCTTCAGAATTTATAGACAGTACGTGCAACAGTTTAAAGAAGACGGCATCCAGCTCTACTTGAGGATCTGACACTCCTAAATGGAATCGAACCGCAAACCGACGAGCCCCCATCTCGTTGGCCTCCCACCTCCGTTATCCGGCGCTCGTAGCGTGAGGTCCACGGTTTTGCTGTATCCAACGATCCGTGGCAGGAGCTGCAGCGGGCCATGGTCGAAGTCAATGGTATGTCCAATGCCATGAGAACGAGGGTCCATCGACCAATACGGATGTCGAAGACGCCCATCGATGCAGGCGCCATGCATCTCCGCGATGAGTGTCTCCCC
The DNA here is from genome assembly GCA_030979885.1 of Lolium multiflorum. Taxonomy (NCBI): domain Eukaryota; kingdom Viridiplantae; phylum Streptophyta; class Magnoliopsida; order Poales; family Poaceae; genus Lolium; species Lolium multiflorum. Next base: position 181,267,750 of record CM061753.1, on the reverse strand, counting down.
ATAGCTCGATTACACTAAGCAAGGGCAACCAACATGCCGAGGATCATGCGGCAGAGCCTCTGGATGCATGGTGGCCATGGTGGTCCGATGACATGCAGGCACTGTGTGTTTGAAAAAAATTCTTCCCGTCGCAACGCACGGGTATCTTTCCTAGTAAGTTAAAAAAAACGTTTGGATATTTTTTTCTGTCCGGATCCGTTCCGTCCCGACTACCACACTTTCCTCTTATTCCCCATCTCCTGCAGGCTACTCGAATCTCGCGCATCTCCTCCATGGCTGGCCAGCGATGCTCCAGCGAGCGAGCGACGACGCTAGCGATAATCGGGGGCACCTCCTGCACACTTCTTCTCCTGTCGCAGCACCCGATCTCCATGCATACGACGGCAACGAGCAGCTCGACGGCCTGCGTGCATAGCCGCGACGCGGCCGAGACAAGCATGTAAAATTCCTCTGACCGCCGTCTGGCGCGTGTGCTGTACCGCCACAGCCTTTTTGCGATTCGACTGCACGGCCGCCGCCTCACCGATTGCTTCCAGCCAGGGGCGGCTCCGGTCTCCGGTGCGGCCTCCACCACTGCATCTGCGTGGGCAGACCGGACATCCGCGCACAGTGCACGCGCGCATGAAGCTCCGTCTTGGCCTATTTGCAATTTGCTACCTGATGTGGTCTGCTACTTGCAAAATCAAATTTCTGCACACATGGAAAAGCTCGTGACATAGTAGATGAGTTCTTGAGTTTATTACTTCAGTGTCCTAAAGGTGTTCGTTTATTTGCCTAAGTGATGTCTACATGGTGTGACTGGGTGCTTTCGTGAAACTGGTGAGTTCGAAGCTAGCGCTCCCGGACTACAGGCCGGTGGCAGCAACCTAGGGCGCGAAGGTTTTCTTCGGACTGCGGCAGGTCAACAAGCAGACTAGGTGACCGGCTCTCGGTCCCTTTACATACGCAGCTGTGGGAGCTGTGAAGGCTGGATCCGGATGATTTCTCTTTTGATTTTTGAAGTGCAAATGTTCTGGCAGGTTTGTATGTCCCTTTTTCTCATTCAGCCTATGATGATTTCTAGACAGAATTTGGTGCAAGTTCTACATGATTCGGGAGAAGTTTTTAAAACATGAAGATGAACTACCGAATTGTTTTTGTTGTTGTTGTGGAAATATATTCTAGATTATACTACATATACCCTATAAATTGTACTGATTTGGTGATGAACCAATTTAATGGATCCTCGAGTTTGATGCAAGCTTTCGTGTTTTCGTGCTTTATCCACGTAACCAAGTTGAAATACTATTTTTTCTAGAGGGCCTATTTTTTTGTTGTTTTTATTGATTTCAAATTCTTAGAGAGGCATGCTGGTTTTTGAAATTCATGGTGCTCGTAGTATTCGCTGAATGGTCCAAATATTTGTTTGTAACTTTTTTACTTTTCGTGTTCTTTGTACTGCTTTTAATAATGATTAATAGATTGACGTACCTTTTCGCAAAAAAATAAACAATGCTAAAAATAATAATAAAAGCAAAAGGGATTCTCCCTCGGTCGTCATCCAACTTAAAAGTACCTAAAAATTGAAGATAATTACCCACCGTGCCACCATTATAAGTTAAAAAAAACGTTTGGATATTTTTTTCTGTCCGGATCCGTTCCGTCCCGACTACCACACTTTCCTCTTATTCCCCATCTCCTGCAGGCTACTCGAATCTCGCGCATCTCCTCCATGGCTGGCCAGCGATGCTCCAGCGAGCGAGCGACGACGCTAGCGATAATCGGGGGCACCTCCTGCACACTTCTTCTCCTGTCGCAGCACCCGATCTCCATGCATACGACGGCAACGAGCAGCTCGACGGCCTGCGTGCATAGCCGCGACGCGTCCGAGACAAGCATGTAAAATTCCTCTGACCGCCGTCTGGCGCGTGTGCTGTACCGCCACAGCCTTTTTGCGAGTCGACTGCACGGCCGCCGCCTCACCGATTGCTTCCAGCCAGGGGCGGCTCCGGTCTCCGGTGCGGCCTCCACCACTGCATCTGCGTGGGCAGACCGGACATCCGCGCACAGTGCACGCGCGCATGAAGCTCCGTCTTGGCCTATTTGCAATTTGCTAGCTACCTGATGTGGTCTGCTACTTGCAAAATCAAATTTCTGCACACATGGAAAAGCTCGTGACATAGTAGATGAGTTCTTGAGTTTATTACTTCAGTGTCCTAAAGGTGTTCGTTTATTTGCCTAAGTGATGTCTACATGGTGTGACTGGGTGCTTTCGTGAAACTGGTGAGTTCGAAGCTAGCGCTCCCGGACTACAGGCCGGTGGCAGCAACCTAGGGCGCGAAGGTTTTCTTCGGACTGCGGCAGGTCAACAAGCAGACTAGGTGACCGGCTCTCGGTCCCTTTACATACGCAGCTGTGGGAGCTGTGAAGGCTGGATCCGGATGATTTCTCTTTTGATTTTTGAAGTGCAAATGTTCTGGCAGGTTTGTATGTCCCTTTTTCTCATTCAGCCTATGATGATTTCTAGACAGAATTTGGTGCAAGTTCTACATGATTCGGGAGAAGTTTTTAAAACATGAAGATGAACTACCGAATTGTTTTTGTTGTTGTTGTGGAAATATATTCTAGATTATACTACATATACCCTATAAATTGTACTGATTTGGTGATGAACCAATTTAATGGATCCTCGAGTTTGATGCAAGCTTTCGTGTTTTCGTGCTTTATCCACGTAACCAAGTTGAAATACTATTTTTTCTAGAGGGCCTATTTTTTTGTTGTTTTTATTGATTTCAAATTCTTAGAGAGGCATGCTGGTTTTTGAAATTCATGGTGCTCGTAGTATTCGCTGAATGGTCCAAATATTTGTTTGTAACTTTTTTACTTTTCGTGTTCTTTGTACTGCTTTTAATAATGATTAATAGATTGACGTACCTTTTCGCAAAAAAATAAACAATGCTAGAAAAATAAAATATGGTAATTAGCCTAAGAATTCGTTAGTGATGTTCAAATAAACAAGTATTTATAAGCCCTCTCGAGGGATAGAATTACTATGATCATGAGAAAATGCCTCAAGCTTAAGCTTTTGCAACCCCTTTTATTGCTTATTACGGAAGTGGAGGAAAGTACTTCAAGTTTCATTGGCTGTGGTTAAAGTTGGACAAGAGGTGCGCGATGGAGTCTCAAAGGCTGATAAAACAATAGGGAAATACACTGTCACGGTAAATGGTACTATTATGGATATATATCCAACGACCTTTTCAAGAACCCACATTGTACAAATCAATACAATTCTAGCTCACATTTGGAATAGCGCGGTCCAGGATGAGGTCGGAGCCCAATCATCCACAATGAGGTTGGAGCAACAAATGAAGGAAATAAAAAGTTCATACTAGAGATACTCAATGGGAATGACGCCGAGCTTCCAGGACACATTATTCTCAAAGGTTTGGATGGGAAACACGAAATGGTTGTTCACCGGGTTGTAGACGCCGCCGTCGGCGATAGGAAAGCCGTAACTGGGCAAAGCTAACCGGGCTCTACGGCGACCGCGCGCACGAGCTAATGAGGTTAATATGCTCGGTTACAAAGATTGTCGGCAAAATTTGAGTAGTACGGACTAAATTTTGGAACCTTTAGCAAAATATTATGTGTGTAATAATTGTAAATTTGTTTGAATTAATACATTAAAAAATTAAGAATGCCTCCAACCATCTTACCCGTAGGCGGTATTGCAAGTCTGGGCGGCTAGCGGCTTGCAATCTAATTTACTAGGTACAATTTTTTTCGTCATGAATAGAAAAAACATGACCACCATCAACGATGGTGACAAAGATGAGAAATGCCAACGTGGATTGTTTGCTAGAGTGTTTGAGTATTTTTTCCCGCAAAGACGGGTATTTTTGCTAGTTAAAAATAATTAATATAAATAGTTTTAAAAAGTTCATTTCTTTTTAAAACCTTGTGACAGGCACACGCTCCATTGTTGTACGGGAAGATCGCACACAGACACAGCTAGTCAGATAAGCTCTATCTCTAAAATGAAATGAAAAGCAAAAATCGGACAGGCTCGAATGAAGAAGAAAAAGAAGAGATAAAGCCCACACTTCGTCACCTACCTCCCCTGCCCCCCACTGGAATGGCGAGTTGCTGCTCTCCCTGCCATTCCTCATTCGCCAGCGCCCACTTTCGATCTCTCCCATTCCCCTTCGTCCCCACTATCAGCGTCCTGCCGCTTCTCGTCTAATCCGGTCGCGCAAGTGCTAGAGGAGGCGCTCGAGCTGGGTACGCTCGCTGGCGAGCCAGCGCTAGGCGTCGTCGGATGCATACGCGGATGCGCTGGAGCTGGGCATGCTCGCGGGCGAGCAATCGCTAGGCGCCGTCGGACGCGGTCGCGGAGGCGTGGGACTGGTCTTCACTGGATCGGGGTCGCGGCCATCACACGTCAGAGGGCCCCACATCGCCGGCCACCAAAAATAGAAGGTCAAATCCTCTTGCAATTCCTCATTCCGAGCTACCGTTCTGTTTGGGCCAGGGTGATCTTTCCGAGATTATATGAGGATGGGCTTAGTTCGTTATAGTGTGCTGGTTCTATCTGCCAGCTGTTGTTTATGTTCTCAAGTGAAATCTCAATTTTCTTGTCCTCAAGTTTCAGTTATGTTTTGCCACCATGGGAACTACTGCTATTTTTTTCAATATAATTCATGTTTAGCACATCATTTTTGTCAATAAGGCTCGAAAGCAACACAACCAAAATGAGGTTCACTAAGTAATGTCATGGAAGCTAGAGCTTCGATGAACTGATATCTAAAGCGTTTGCTGCATGTTTTTTAATCATAGTTGCTCGAGCTTCTGGGAAATTTTAATCAGACTTAGTTTTGTCAATTGGAATCTCATGCTAATTTGTATGATTACTCTTATTTAGCAGAGAATTGTTTCAGTAACAAGGATTGAAAGAAATAGGGCCAAAGGGAGATCCTCTATTATGAGCTTTATACAGCTAAAATGAGTATATTTTGCTTAAATCTTGCATTTCAGTTTGCATAAATTGGTAAGTTTCAGACTGGGTTACTCTTCATCCCTGTTTTGCTTTTGCAGATGGCACCACTAATTCCTCATACACTTTCAGGTATGACACATTAGCATCTCTGCCGGTTAAGAAAGAAATCTCTGCACTGGTGGAGGAAGCGTAAGCTTCTATAGACACTTGTACCGATTGTTCTGTGCACATTAAAACATTTCTCTAGCCCTCTGTGTTTTAGTTTATTTTGTGACCTGTGGCAAGGACAGAGCCATGAAGTGTTAACTTGCATCAAGGCATGAAATCATTTCCTCTTGAATACACTCCTATTTCCTGGACATCTGTTGTTCGAAAAATTGCATTTTAATATTATTTGGTCATGATGCAAAGATATTTGTTTATGTTAGTATTTATTTGTACTTGTTCTGAAGGAAACCATCACATATGTAAAATTTTCAATGTTATGTTGCTTTCGTCATTGTGGATCGATATCGAGGAAGGATTTGAAGAAACTCAAATCTAGTGGTTCAGAAATCCAAGTTTTAAGCAATGACAAGAAATGCAGAGGTCGTTTACTACAGTTTCTTAAATTTCATCTGGACATTTTTCATCATTCAGAGCATGTGATCAAATCGAGTAGACTACCGAATCTCAGAAAACAATAAAGTGAAAGGACGCAGAAAAATGTATCGGTGCTTCCACATACACATATCCTTTCCACCTCTTCATCCTAAAACAACAACCTTTACCCTACCATGATAAACACCGTAAATATCATCAGACAAGCTAAGAAAACACCTGTTCCTTCCAAAATTATTTTTGAACAGTGGTGATGAAGCAGAGAATCTGATTGTGCATAACAATAGCTACAAAGAAAAAAATCTTTTTTTACAAAACGCCTCATGCCTTTCACTTGCACGCATGCGTTGGAGGCAATATCAAGATAAATAACATGTCACAGGCCGTGGTGCTGCCAGACACGAACTTTGTTTGAAAGCATATACAGCGGGTAGATGACATGACCCGTCCCTCTGCCGCCCAATATAGGTCCTCAAAGTGAAGATGTAAGGAGCGACATCGGAACTTTGACGTGAGCATAATTACAACAATGGATGATGAGACGGATGAGAAGAAGGGCAACCTAAGGAATGACACACATACCTTATAAGAAAAATATAAAGTAAATCCCCAAATGGCACTATCTCTCATAAGACGATTTCACATGAACGGGTGTGGTCCTCCAACCTGTAGATGTGTGAGTATCTCTAAAAATCAAACACCACCGACAATAAATCTGTGGATTGTAACCTAGCCCTGAATTTAAATCCATGTGACATGTCATATTTCTTTTGTCCACATGTTTGTTTGTTCTATACATGGATACATTCAGTACGGCATGTGAGACAATAAGAGTAAAGAATGATCAAAAGAGAAGCGACACTACCCATAGAATTGCAATTAATAAGCACTACAAGAAAAGTTGCCATGGCCGACGAAGTTGAAGTCGCGCCGTGGTTGGTGTACCATGGCCGACGATTTTGGTCCCTCCGTGGTGCATGTCAAAACTTTTTTTCTCGTTTTTGAGGCCACCTAGCCCGACGAAAGCGGCCAAAACGTCGCGTATGGTGGCCCGGACGTGGTGCATCTCGAAATCTCGGGTTCGCCGCCGAGTCAACGCAAATCCGCACCGCCGAGGGATGTAGGGCCCGGATGGCAGCCTCTCTGGCATTGTTTTTTTCTAGATCGCGCCATCTCGTTCAACGTTCTCCGATCGAGCCGTTTACGATGCAGGATCATGGGTCTCGCATGTCATCATCTATGAACCAAAATTCTTTCTATTCTTAGATTTTTTTTGACCCCGATTTCGGCTACTTCCTTTTTCTTTTGATCCCTTGCCACCTTGGAAACGTTGAGACCGCCGCTAAATGGGACCCGCATGTCATCCTCTATGTGCAATCAACTTTCTTTTCTTGGAGTTTTTTTGGCACCTCAAATTTGGTCACTTGCCTTTTTCTTTCGATCCCCTGCCGCCTCTCAAACGGTGATACCGCTGCGCTAACCGGGACCCGCATGTCATCCTCTATGTACTATAAAACTTTCTTTTCTTGAATTATTTTTGGCACCTCATATTTGGTCACTTACCTTTTTCTTTCGATCCCCGCCGCCTCTCAAACGGTGATACCGCTGCTGCTAAATGGGACCCGCATGTCATCCTCTATGTACTATAAAACTTTCTTTTCTTGGATTTTTTGGCACCTCATATTTGGTCACTTGACTTTTTCTTTCGATCACCTGCGCCTCTCAAACGATACCACGCTAAATGGGACCCGCATGTCATCCTCTATGTACTATAAAACTTTCTTTTCTTGGATTTTTTTGGCACCTCATATTTGGTCACTTGACTTTTTCTTTCGATCCCCTGCCTCTCAAACGTGATACGCTGCTGCTAAATGGGACCCGCATGTCATCCACTATGTACTATAAAACTTTCTTTTCTTGGATTTTTTTGGCACCTCATATTTGGTAACTTGACTTTTTCTTTCGATCCCCTGCGCCTCTCAAACGGTGATACCGCTGCTGCTAAATGGGACCCGCATGTCATCCTCTATGTACTATAAAACTTTCTTTTCTTGAATTATTTTTGGCTCCTCATATTTTTTCACTTGCCTTTTTCTTTCGATCCCCGCCGCCTCTCAAACTGATACCGCTTGCTAAATGGGACCCGCATGTCATCCTCTATGTACTATAAAACTTTCTTTTCTTGAATTATTTTTGGCTCTGATATTTTTTTCACTTGCCTTTTTCTTTCGATCTCATGCCACGTTTGAAACGTTGAGGAACCTGGCTCATGGAACCCGCATGTCATCCTCTATGTACTATAAAAGTTCATTTTCTTGGTTTTTTTTCACCATCTGATTTTTGGCAATTTCTTTTTCTTTTGATCCTCCCGCCTCTCAAATGCGATACCGCTGCTAAATGGGACCCGCATGTCATCCTCTATGTACTATAAAACTTTCTTTTCTTGAATTATTTTTGCTCCTCATATTTGGTCACTTGCCTTTTTCTTTCGATCTCATGCCAAGTTTGAAACGTTGAGGAACCTGCTGGCTCATGGGACCCGCATGTCATCCTCTATGTACTATAAAAGTTTATTTTCTTTATTTTTTTCACCCGATTTTTGGCTATTTCCTTTTTCTTTTGATCCCGCCGCCTTGGAAACGTTGGTAAGCTGCTGACTCATGGGACCCGCATGTCATCCTCTATGTACAATCAACTTTCTTTTTCTTTTGATCTCAAGCCGCATTTGAAACGCTGAGACCGCTGCTGCTAAATGGGACCCGCATGTCATCCTCTACGTACAATAAAGTTTCTTTTCTTGGATTATCTTTGGCTCCTGATATTTTGTCACTTGCCTTTTTCTTTCGATCTCATGCCACCTTTGAAACGTTGAGTAAGCTGCTGGCTCATGGGTCCCGCATGTCATCCTCTACGAACAATAAAAGTTTCCTTTCTTGGAGTTATTTTTACCCCTAATTTCCGGCTATTTGCCTTTTTCTTTTGATCTCCTGCCCCCTCTGAAACGATGAGGACGCTGTTGGCATATCGGTCCCACATGTCATCCTCTATGAACAATAAAAGTTTCCTTTGATGGATTTATTTTGAACCCCTCATTAATTTCTGGATATTTCCCCTGCCGCCTTGGAATCGTTGAGGATGCTGCTGCCTCATGGGTCCCGCATGTCATCCTCTCGAACGGTAAATGTTTATTTTCTTGGATTTTGTTGACCAAACGATTTTTGGCTTATTTTTTCTTTCGATCACCTGCAGCCTTTAAAACGTTGAGGACACCGCTGGCTCACGGGTCCCACATGTCAACCTCTATGAACAATAAACGCTGAGGATGCTGCTGCCTCATGGGTCCCGCATGTCATCCTCTCGAACGAAAATGTTTCTTTTCTTGGATTTTTTACCAACAGATTTTTGGTTTATTTTTTCTTTCCATCCCCTGCCGCCTTTAAAACGTTGACGACGCTGTTGGCTCATGGGTCCCCGATGTCAGCCTCCCCGTACAAGAAACATATGATATCTTGATTATTTTGCAGACAATAAACAATGTATTGCGCTCTGAGCTATTTCAAACGGATAATTAAATCTTTATTTTTACATAAACAAACTTATATGTTGAATCTCCTTGTTTTTTTGTCTTTGCGAAGCATAGGACTTTCCTGTTTTTTTAGAAAATTCGGAACTTTCCTGTTTTGGAGTGGGCTGAACTAGTCAAAAGGCCAAGCAGGATAGTTCGAAAGCCCAGATGTCCAGATGCAGCCCAATTGAAATCTTTCTTCTTGGATTTTTTCACCCCCGATTTCTGGCTACTTCATTTTTCTTTTGGTCCCGTGCCGCCTTGGAAACGTTGAGACCGCTGCTGCAAAATGGGACCCGCATGTCATCCTCTACGTACAATAAAATTTCTTTTCTTGGATTATTTTTGGCTCGATATTTGGTCACTTGCCTTTTTCTTTCGATCCCGTGCCCTCTCAAACGGTGATACCGCTGCAAAATGGGACCCGCATGTCATCCTCTACGTACAATAAACTTTCTTTTCTTGGATTATTTTTGGCTCGATATTTGGCCACTTGCCTTTTTTCTTTCGATCTCATGCCACGTTTGAAACTTTGAGGAACCTGCTGGCTCGTGGGACCCGCATGTCATCCTCTATGTGCTATAAAAGTTTATTTTCTATGGTTTTTTTCACTCTCTGATTTTTGTCTATTTCCTTTTTTCTTTTGATGCCCTGCCGCCTTGGAAACGTTGCTGCTTACACATGGGACCCGCATGTCATCCTCTATGTACAATCAAGTTTCTTTTCTTGAATTATTTTTGGCTCCCGATATTTTGTCACTTGCCTTTTTCTTTCGATCTCATGCCACGTTTGCAACGTTGAGGAACCTGCTGGCTCATGGGACCCGCATGTCATCCTCTATGTGCTATAAAAGTTTGTTTTCTTGGATTTTTTTTCACCCTCCGATTTTGGCTCCCGATATTTCGTCACTTGCCTTTTACTTTTGATCCCTGGCCCCTTTGAAACGTTGAGTAAGGCTGGCACATGGGACCCGCATGTCAACCTCTATGTCCATCAACTTTCTTTTCTTGAATTTTTTGACCCCCTACTTTCTAGCTACTTTCCTTTTCTTTTGATCTCAAGCCGCATTTCAAACATTGAGACCGCTGCTGCAAAATGGGACCCGCATGTCATCCTCTATGTACAATAAATCTTTGATTATTTTTGGCACCTCATATTTGGTCACTTGCGTTTTTTTCTTTCGATCTCATGCCACCTTTGAAACGTTGAGTAAGCTGCTGGCTCATGGGTCCCCCATGTCATCCTCTACGAACAATAAAAGTTTCCTTTCTTGGAGTTATTTTTGCCCCCTAATTTCTGGCTACTTCCTTTTTCTTTTGATCCCCTGCCGCCTTTGAAACGTTGAAAACTTTCTTTTCTTTGATTATTTTTGGCACCTCATATTTGGTCACTTGCCTTTTTCTTTCGATCCCCGCCTCCCAAACGGTGATACCGCTGATGCTAAATGGGACCCGCATGTCATCCTCTATGTACTATAAAACTTTTTTTCTTGGATTTTTTTTCCCGATATTTGGTCACTTGCCTTTTTTCTTTCGAGACCTCCCGCCGCATCTCAAACGGTGATACCGCTGCTGCTAAATGGGACCCGCATGTCATCCTCTATGTACAATAAAGTTTCTTTTCTTGGATTATTTTTGGCTCCTGATATTTGGTCACTTGCCTTTTCTTTTGATCCCATGCCGCCTTTGAAACGTTGAGGAAGCTGGGCTCATGGGTCCCGCATGTCATCCTCTATGAACAATAAAAGTTTCCATTGTTGGAGTTATTTTTTACCCCTAATTTCTGGCTACTTCCTTTTTCTTTTGATCCCCTGCCGCCTTTGAACGTTGAAGAATCTGCTCGCTAATGGGTCCCACATGTCGACTCTATGGACGATAAACCTTTCTTTTCTTGGAGTTATTTTGACCCCTAATTTCTGGCTATTTTGCCTTTTTTTTGGATCCCGTGCTGCCTTGGAAACGTTGAGGATGCTGCTGCCACATGGGTCCCGCATGTCATCCTCTCGAACGATAAATGTTTCTTTTCTTCGATTTTTTTACCAACTGATTTTTGATTTATTTTTTCTTTCGATCCCCTGCCGCCTTTAAAACTTTGACGACGCTGCTGGCTCATGGGTCCCGATGTCAGCCTCCCCGTACAAGAAACATGTGATATCTTGATTATTTTACAGACAATAAAAAGTGTATTTCGCTCTGAGCTATTGCAAACGGATAAATTAAATCTTTATTTTTACATAAACGAACTAATATGAATCTCCTTGTTTTTGTTTTGTTTTTGCGAAGCATAGGACTTTCTTGTTTTGGAGTGGGCTGAAATTGTACGAGTCAAAAGACGTCCAGCAGGTTAGAAGGCCCAGATGGCCAGGCAGCCCCAATTTATATCTTCCTTATCTTGGATTATTTTTTGATCAAAAGGCCCAGCAGGGGTACATCCTTTTTCTTTTGGTCCTGTGTGCCGCCTTGGAAACGTTGTGGACGCTGCTGCCTCATGGGACCCGCATGTCATCCTCTATGAACTATGAACTCTAAAAGTTTCTTTTTTCTTGGATTTTTTTTCACCCCTCTGATTTTTGGCTATTTCCTTTTTCTTTTGTTCCCCTGCCGCCTTGGGACCCGTATGTCATCCTCTATGTACAAAAAACTTTCTTTTCTTGGAGTTTTATTCCCCCTAATTTCGGGCTACTTTCGTTTTCTTTTGATCTCAAGCCGCATATGAAACATTGAGACCGCTGCTGCAAAATGGGACCCACATGTCATCCTCTATGTAAAATAAAAGTTTCTTTTCTTGGATTATTTTTCACGCTCTGATTTTTGGCTATTTCCTTTTTCTTTCGATCCCCTGCTGCTTGGAAACGTTGAGGATGCTGCTGCCTCATGGGTCCCACATGTCATCCACTATGAACAATAAAAGTTTCTTTTCTTCGATTTTTTTCACCCTCTGCTTTTTGGCTATTTCCTTTTCATTTGATCCCCTGCCGCCTTGGAAACGTTGAGAATGCACGTCATGGGACCCGCATGTCATACTCTATGTACAATAAAAGTTTCTTTTCTAGGTTTTTGACTCCTGATATTTGGTCACTTGCCTTTTTCTTTCAATCTCATGCCGACTCTCAAAGGTACAATAAAAGTTTCTTTTCTTGGATTATTTTTGGCTCCTGATATTTGGTCACTTGCCTTTTTCTTTCGATCTCATGCCGTCCTTGAAACGTTCAGACCGCTACAACATGGGACCCTATGTCATCCTCTATGTACAATGAAAGTTTCTTTTCATGGATTATTTTTGCTCCTGATATTTGGTCACTTTCCTTTTTCTTTCGATCTCATGCCGCCTCGGCCCTCTGAAACGACGAGTAAGTTGTTGGCTCATGGGACCCGCATGTCATCCTCTATGTACAATAAAGTTTTTTTCTTGGATTTTTTACCCCCTGATTTTTGGTCACTTGCCTTTTTCTTTCGATCCTGTGCCGCCTTTGAAATTGTGGACGCTGCTGGCTCATGGGTCCCACATGCCAGCCTCTATGAACAATAATATTTTTTTCTTGAATTTTTTTTACCCCTGATTTCTGGCTATTTGCCTTTTTCTTTGGATCCCCGACCGCCTTTGAAACGATGAGGACGCTGCTGGCGCATAGCTCCCACATGTCAGCCTCTAAGAATAATAAACATTTCTTTTCTTGGATTTATAGTTGACCCCTAATTAATGGCTACTTCGCTTTTTTTTCGATCCCCAGCCGCCTTAGAAACGTTGAGGACGCTGCTGGCTCATGGGTCCCATATGACAGCCTCTATGAAAAGTAAAACATTTACTTTCTTGGATTTATTTTTGACACCTAATTAATGACTACTTGGTTCTTTTCTTTTGATCCCGTGACGCCTTTGAAACGTTGAGGGCCCTGCTGGCTCATGGGTCCAACATGTCAGCCTCTATGAACAATAAGAGTTTCTATTGTTGCATTTATTTTTGACCCCTAATTTCTGGCTATTTGCCTTTTTTCCATTGCCTGCCACCTTAGAAACGTTGAGGACGCTGCTGGCTGGGTCCCACATGTCAGCCTCTTTGTACGATAAAAGTTTCCTTTGCTGGATTTATTTTTGACCCCTAATTTCTGGCTATTTGCCTTTTTCTTTCGAACTCCACCGCCTTTGAAACGTTGATGACGCTGCTGCAAACTGGGTACAATATGTCAGCCTCTTTGTGCGATAAACCTTTCCTTTCTTGGATTTTTTGGACACCTGATTTCGAGCTACTTGCCTTTTTCTTTCGATCTCCTGCCCCCTTTGAGAAACGCCGAGAACGATACTGGTTCGTGGGTCCCACATGTCATCCTCTCTGAATGATAAATGTTGGGGCCGCGGCTGCAAGATACGTCCCACATGTCAGCCTGACTGTTGAATAAACGTTTCCTTTCTCGAATTTATATTTGACCCCTGATTTCTGGCTACTTTGCCGTTTCTTTCGATCCCCTGCATGTCTGCTACTCCACCGAAAAACAGACCGGCATGTATTCATCACAATACTGGTAGCTAATTTAGGAAAAATGTGTTCATCACGGGATTCAAACAAAGATCTTCATCTCTGCTAAATTTTGATTTCACCAAAAACCGAACAGCGTGTGTTCATGACTTTAACTTCACAAACACTATGGTTTCTCTATAAAATAAGGTCACCATCCGTTCCTTTATTGTAGGCATTTGCGAAAAGTGTCTTTGGCTAATGGGCACCAGTGCTCTGCTGTTTAAAAAAAATCAAATAGCATACATATTTGTTTCAAAAAAATCTGAAAATGAATGTAGACATAATAAATAAAGTAACCTACAAGCGTGTAAAATTTTAATATGATATTCTTTATATTGTAGACTACACAAAAAAGACAAAATCTGAAACTGAAATTTTGCACGTTTATGGGACAATTCATTAGCTACTCCATGATTTGTTTTCTAATTTTTTGAACAAATAAATATATTTTTTATTTTTTTCTAAAATAGCAGGAGCAATGGTGCCCAAGAGCACCAAATCTCTTAATAGGCATTTGCGCCTAATAGCGTGAGCTTAGCTAATTTTTGAAGAAAAAAAGATGTCCATTGTGGTATTCAGGACAAAGATCTTCATGTCTGCTACTGCACCAAACAACAAACCAGCATGTATTCATCACAATACGGGTAGCTAATTTGTGAAAAATATGTTCAGCACGGGATTCAAACAAAGATCTTCATCTCTGCAAAATTTTGATTTCAGCAAAAACCGAACAGCGAATGTTCATGAGGTTAAGTTCACGAACACTATGTTTTCTCTATAAAATAAGGTCACCATCTGTCTCTTATTTCTCAAGGAAAAACAGGTGGAAGTGTTGGGACGAACCACATGGGTGCTTCGGCTCTATGTTCAGTCTTCTCTTTTTTGTACTGCAATCTTGAGCCTATGGCAGGACCTCCATTGACGTGCATTCTGCACCAATTTGGCCTTGGACGTATCCATGTATCACGGGCGCGATTGTGGGTAGCAAAGACACAGTCAGGTTTGAACAATTGGAAATCTGGTTCTGCAGCCTCTGCGTCGACTGGCGGGGGTAGCATGAAAATTGGGTGATTGAGTCCAAGAAATAAAGAACGCCCCTTCAAATTGTTCAATCTTTCCCACCTTGCCTCTTCTACAGGGTCCAAGGTATGGGCAGATCTCAAGAAAACGTAGCACCGTACCAAAGGATAAGACCTCAGCTTGTTACCCATATGTAATATTGGAGGACCGAGGATGGGCCGATAACCTTTAACCTGAATCCACGCGAGATCAGATTCACCAGTAATGGACTCTGCTCTCATTGGTGCCAGGAACCAAGTGCGCTGGTCAGAAAATCCAAGAAATACATCTTCATCTTCATAATTATGATTATCACCATCATCATCTAATTCTTCATCATCTAATTCTTCATCATCAAATTCGTCTTCTTCTAATTCTTCTTCTTCTAATTCTTCTTCATCAGCATCATTATCTTCATCGGCACCTCCATCGCCTTGAGCCACATTTGCTTCATCATCTTCCATGACAGCATCTCCCTCGATTTGAGCGAAAATTGCAGCCACTTCTGCTTCTTCATCTTCAATGACAGGGGCGTCAATGAGACGCGGGGCTGCATGTGTCCCTGCAATGCACAAAGATCAACCACAATGCAGCAAGTAGGAACTACACTGAAAATTATCTCTTCTCTTCTATCTTCTATTTTCTACTACTATAAGGCACCAGTTTTTAACAAGACATGTAGCAGCAATTCCAACTGTTGGTGTCCAAAATCTAACGGTTGGGATTAGAGGTATTCGCGTGAAAAAAATACCACACCAGTGTCCACGTGTTTCTAGAACCGTCATGTTTCCATTATGAAGAAAAATCAGAGCAGTCTCACACCGATATCACACGTCCCACTTGATAGTGATTAAGAAAGGTTCCAAATTTTTGTTCATATTTATAAACTGTATGCTCACACTTATTTTGATGGTATAACCAAATTATTAGTTGTATTGAAAGTTTGAACAACATTTAGAACGCAACTTTTATACATCAGTATTGCGAATCGTAATTGGTCCAACATGTGCAGCATGCCATTTACTAGTTAAGACATAAAACAAAGACTCACCACAGGTATATGGTTCCCAAACCAGAACATCTCCATACGGATATGTAACTGCGTATACACGATGTAGGTGTGAACTTGTACCATATCCAGGAATGCCCATGGCATCGACATAGTTGTTTCTATCAAAGAATTCAGGGTTTCTCAGGATATTCCACTCCTTTTCTAGGGGCGCTTGTAGGATAGCGATCAATTCGTCAAATACAACGATTACCTCGTAATGCCATGGCCCTGCTAGATCATCTTTGTACGGCCTCTTGACGATCCGTACTTTGAGCAGTTCCAAACTTTTATCTATTTTGTATTTGAACAGGAATGGTGGGCTGCCATGCCACCATTCACTAGTAGGGCCCAAAGAAATTCCTGCATCTTGCAGAGATGGAAGAGGTATAATAGTATCTGATATGTATATGTTGCGGATCGTCAAGTGCCCGTCCTGCTGGACAAATGCCACCCAGTCGCCGTTACAACCCACCCAGTGCATGGGTCCATGTCCATCCAGTTCCTCCTTGGTATGGATAAATGCTGGAACTGTCGGCTTGTCTAATGGCATCAGCAACGCGTGAATGCCCTGCAAATAGGATTTGTTTCAAAATTGTCTATGCATGCAAGGTATTCGACAGAATGAAGAGCGGATTGTGCAGAACTGAAGCACAGATGTAATGGATAAATAAAGCAATTCCGAAGAGTACATGTGCATAGTGAAGGCAGCAAACCTTACAGTACTCCCAAATCAGGTGATTATGTTGAGTCTAAATTCATGCATGATGTTTGGCAATAAGAAAAGTTGATTGAAAAAACACAAGCTGAAACGAGATGAGTAAATAAATAAATACTCTTACAGTATTGTCGCGGTCGTCTGGCCATGTCTCGGGGTCGCAGTGGAGCAGGCTCGGTAAACCGAACGGAACCTTATGCGCTCCGCGGATGGCATGCCGCATGCCGATCATGCCTCGAGCGAGGCGACCAGTGCTGAGGATATCCGCCCGCTCGGCTATGTTCTCCACCAGTGGGTAGTGGAGGTTGCCCCACCCCATGGACTGGTGGTAGCAATCAGGAATCTCCTCAATCTTACGCTTCTGCTTCATTGGAGTCGGTAATCCAATGCAAGGGAGAGAGGGGTGAACGGGAGAAAGAGACAGAAGAGGGTTTTTTTTGGAGAAGATGCAGTAGTAGTACTACGATACTAGGAGGTGGAGATGCGGGGCATGTTTCCGGGGGAGAGGAACCACTATTTCCCTTAAAAAAATAACAGCACTTGCGCATTAGAACTTGGGGCGGGGATATAGCGGTAAGAGGTATTGACCAACTTTCCCTCACCTTGACCCCACGTGGTTGTGAACCCGAGATAATTCTTTTTGATGAACCCGATATACTTATTATAGTACTAAAATAGTACAAGTATATACCTTGTACTCCTATATACTAACATTACTATTTTAAGGACTTATGTTCCATGAGCAACAACTTCCCCCACTCCGCTCATCCGAAATCCTAGCCCCTCCAACTTCAAGGACCAATCAACATAGCTATGGCCTTCTAATTTGGCTCAAGTCGCCGCACACATAGTCCTCCCGCCGACAAGGAATAGGAGCATCAGCCCTTTCGTCGCTTGTTGTTACACATAATCATATACAGTACCATATATATTTCAAATTTCCATATCAAAAAATAGTTCAAATCTGAATTTTAACATCTCAAGCTAAACCCTCGCTTGCTCTTAAACATAAGCATACCATAGTTCTACTTTTGTCTTCACCGAACAACAGAACACAATTTCATCACAACATAGCCAACCGGAGTACCTAGTAATGTAACTAGAGAAGTGAACCTATAGTTGATCAAGCCTTCAACTTTAACACAATAATACCCCCACATTATGTGTTGAGGAGCCACACCCATATATTTAAGAGTACCATCATGTAGACCACAAATGCATCAATGAAGAGAGGGGTATACTTATAGACCACCTCTTTACAAAACAGTTGTAACTAGTAGACCACAATTGCCTCGTTCATTAGCTATGAAATTACATACTATCAGTAGCTACAATGGCTGCAGGCCCTGTTTCAGAATTAAACATCACACTTGTTCCAATCCGGGGCGTTGGCGAAGTTTGGGATGAACCAAAGCGGTGTCTTTACCAGGTACCTATCTTTTTTTGTTTTGCATGTTTTCTCCAAGGCGTTGGTTTGGAAACCAACGGCGCAATCTTCACGATTCAGACTGAATCGGCATATTTCAGGCAGCTGCGAATTGCGAAGCCATGCTTCATTCGGCAAGGTGTACACACAATTTCTTCTCGTCAGACATCCTGGGACAACATCTGCACCGCCTAATGGCAGCATAATCGGATAGTTCACTCCAAGGAAAAGAGAATATTCTCCAAGGTCATCAATCTTTTCCCATGGAATACCTTCATTTAACTTACTAGTGTCCTTCGTGAACACCAGGCAACCAAACCCAGAAGCATAGTTGCCAACAGTGCGACCATGATGAACACGACGATCAGAAGCAGTATGGCAAACTTTACAGGAATATTCCCTTTCATCAGCAATGCCCAGTGTATGGATCAGAAGAAGTCTAGAACCATCTATAGATCTTGCTAACCACCACATGCCATAATCGACCTCGTGATCATGGCCAAGAGCATCATCAAGTGCACACCGCCATTCAAACACAATGGGCGGTGGCTCTACGATCAGCGGAGGACCTGCTTGAAAACGAAATTACTGTTAAGAAGGGTATGTTTGGTTTGCACAAATCTGAAAACGTAAGAATTGGGAAAACGCATTAGGATTCAGATGGGATGATATAATGGCATTTCCATTCAATAATACAGCATATTGGTGTATTTCAGTACATCACATGGGAAACCAAAGGATTCATTTCAAGAAGTTCAAGTAGAGGTCAAAATCCAACATAATTCAATCTGAGAATAAAACTCCTAATTATACAATCCTCAAATTTTTCTATGGTAATCATCTCGAATAAAAAGTCTAAATACCAATGAAATTTCATCCGAAGCAAATATGCCCCAAGCCTCCAAGTCAGATCAGTCAGGTTCGAAAATTAATAAGTTTGTGCATTAAAATTATCTTTACAGCCATGAATAATGAAGCTCATCATACACTACTTACGTCCGGAGGAAAATTACCAGCTTGCTGAGGATTCCATGCGTGAACAGTGCCAGTATGAGTTGTGGCAAACACAAGCCCATTGTGGAGAATTGCATCGCTGTAATTGTAAAAGATGTGGGACTTGGGCTCTGTAAGAACTGTCCATCCAGAATCTTCGCCGCAAAGGAGGGCAACTCTGATGTCAAAAACAGCAACAAGAGAGAAATTTTTGTACCCCCCAGCAGCTGTGGGAACTTGGCAAATATATATCTTGTGAAATATAATAGCACGAAGGTTGTGGTGGTATATATTTGGAATGTGGGTGGTTTCAAACGGCACAGGGAGAGGAATTTCACGGCGAGTGTAGACGTTGACAAGTTTCCATTTGCAAGCAGGAAAGCCAGTGTCAACCATGGCAACCCAATCTCCATTGGCACCTACCCACTGCTTACCCGTACCGTCTGGCATCACAGCGTCGGAGGAGAACCTGTCCAGCGGCGTCAGCTTGCAATCCCGTGCTACCTTCGTCGGGTGAGAATGAAGAACACATGGGAGGCCAAACGGGAGAGAAAAAGATAGAGTTGCACTATCATTTGCAGAGTCGAAAAATAGTTTGGACGAACCGACGAGGCTCGCGGCGGTGATGACGTCGCATCTTGTTACGAGTTCTTCAAGGGGACCTTCGGAAAAGACCTTCTGAAACAGTTCAGAGTCATCATTTTCCTTGTTCGATGCCGCCATCGCAGGGCAGGGGGTGGGTCTATGAGGTTTGGGTTCAACTGATTGGAGTTTAATTTGGGTTCGATGGCGGCAGGTGGCGGGGAAGATGAAGAACGGAGGCTCTCAAACTGGGCGGTGGAATTGATTCTAAAGCTGCATGGCGGCGGCACTGGCGCGTGCTATGGAAGGTGGTCGATTGGTGCGGGCGGGGGCGGAGGTAGACGATGGAGGTGAACAGAAATAGGGCAGGTGGGGGCGGGGCGCTTGACTTCGCTCCTCTACACTCTACAACATCTCCTCCTGTTTCTTGGAAAGTGTATAGACCCATAATAAAAAGTCACTGTTCCCTCTGAAAAGGTGAAGAACAAGTCACTGGTCTAACGTGCAAATTTGGACATCCCAAGCTATGTGTTGTCATGTCAATTCAATGTCCATGGCAGTATTTTGAATTTTGCGTGACCAAAAGAAGTACGCCTTGGCCTTTCACAATCGGGGTTTCTTTAGAGCAAGAACAATAGAAGAGCCAACAGCTGGCAAAAGTACCACGTAGGCGGGCTATAAGCGCCCACTATTGTCCTACTTCCTCTTGGCGTGATACTCCCTCCGTCCACAAATAAGTGGACGTGCAGGATTTTCAAGGTAAATTAGTAAAAGGAAAGAAAAAATGCATTGGAGCACTCGTATCTTAAGAAACACATGTACTCAACCACGGTTGTAGATTTTCTCGGCGCAAGACTTTTCCCCAGCAGTTGTGGCTTTCAGTTATTCGTGGGTGTGGGGAGGAGCTCCGCCGCATCGGTAAAAAGCAAAGAGGGACGGCGGCTCTCGATCGTGCGGTGTACTCGTAAATCACGTGTGACCCATGCCCTAATAATTCACAATGCATTGATGAGGGCTATCACTTCATCATCCAATAAAATGTACTTAGTAACTATGGTAATAATATTGTCTTCTCGCAAAAAAAATGGTAAAAATATTGTCTCTTAAGCCATGTACTAGTACAGTGCAAGATGCTTTAGAGAAATAAACCTATATTTTATTGCTACTCCGTAATACACATGGTTATTTATTCTAGGCAAATGCCTACCGAAAGATGTAGGAATAGGGAAATGTAGGATTGCAATGTCATGTCCACTCCAATCCTATAGGAATTCATAGAATCCAAACTTTGTTTGATTCCACCATAGGAAAAGTAAAGCATTCTTAAAAAGAGGTATGAGTAGATGTTTAATTTTCTATGGAATCTGTGCAAAGAAATCCTTAGGAAAAATTCCTATCGGAAACAATCCTACAAATCAAACAGCCAAGGATTCAATTGTACCAATTCCCTATGCAAATCCTTGGTGTTCACCCAATCCTCTCGAATACTCATCCAAAAAATGCACTAATACTTTGATGGGGAGTTTTTGTATTCTAGGCAAGAATAGAGGGTTTGCGGGGATCACTTGAGAAGTGTATTAACCAAAGAAGGCATAAGTAATACACCAACACACACTAACATGCCCTTAATGGATGTATCTCCATAAACTCCCTCTGTTCTTTATTACTACTACTAGTTTATGTACTTCTTAACTAATATGGGATAATCATGAAATATATTTTCTAACATTCAGCCAAAATATAGTGTTTCGACTTTTTAAAATACTGAAAAACTAGTAATTAAAAATATTTGAGCTATCAAATCTAGGAAGTTTGAAAATATTTTGTATTCCGTCTGAAAGTTGTGTTACTTGGTGTAAGATTCACACAAAAATGATGAAAATATCAAACCTTCAAAAAAATTGTAGTAATTCAAACGTTATGTGCGTTTCATAATTTTGCAAAATCTATTCTATTTGCAATTAAAACTATAGTAGTTGGTGGTCCCCGATCATCTGATTTGCTCTTAAACAGCTCAATCCTAAATTTGAAATTCCCTGCAACAGAACACGATAGTTGGTGGTTTGTGCGGAAAAAAATTACAGTTTTAAAAAGTGTTTTAAGCAACGAAGGCAGCAATAAGCGGTAGTTTGTGCAATTTCCTCGTGTAAACAACATGTAGCGTCGAAGTAATAGTACTAGCAGTACAGAAATCTTGTGTAATTTCTAGTTCTACATATTACTAGTGTCCACTGTTTGAGAGTTGATGGTGAATGGGTCTAATTTTCAATCGAATGAGAATTATATCATACATCGCAATCCCAGGAAGATTGTTTTTGCGAGACATAATAGTAAGTCGTTCAGAGTCATCATTTATTACAACACATAAGGTCTTACATCGATGGATCACATGATCCAATATTACACAAATAGATTGTTCAACATCACACATAAGTAGCGGAAGCGTAGTAGTAGTAGTGGACTCATAATTCCACAGGCAACGCTTGACGTTAGAAGACGATCCTAGTTATCATAGACGTCCTGCTGTCCGTCATCCTGATACTGTTGCTCCTCTTCATAGTCTGGCATTTGAATAGCCAGGGCAAAGCCATGAGTACTTTTAAAGTACTCGCAAACTAATACTAAGGTAAAGCATAATGTATTGTAGTAAAGGGGGGTACTAAGCTCTAAGTTTATTTGCATAAAGCCAAGTTTCTTTGAATAAACATTTGATAAAAATCCTCATTATTTAGTAGACTAACTCAAGTGGGAACATTAGTGTCATTCCCATCATTCATTTGGGATTCAAGACAATTCATCAATCACTATTACTATCTCAACATAAAACCTGATAATGGAAGTAGTATGGCCCTTCCAACCGTCCGTAACCGTGGACACGGCTATTCGAATAGGTTTAACACTCTGCAGAGGTTGTACTCTTGTGCCACAACTTTTGATTACATCCGTCGAGGATAACCTCGAATCATCGTAACTCAGTACGCGGATCATCAACCATAACCTTTCACTTATATGTCCTAGTATAGGCACCTCTCCCCATGAGCTTGGCCTCCCGGTGAGAACCAACTGTTAACCCGGGAACTGCACAGGGCTTGGGTCGTACAATCACCTCATGAGTCACATCATTTCTCATATACGGAGGCAGCCTCGGCGTAACCCCTATGATGCTTGTTTAGAGGGAACCCATACTAAAATACACAAGTTTCTAGTTAAGCCCTACCCATAATCAGGTATTGTGGGGGTACTTGTATAATTGGAAAGGTATCGCATTCAAACCCATCTCAGTTTTATATCAAAAATCACCATCTTCTCTTGGTCATATTCACCTTCAAAGTCCTTCCTTGGAATGAACCATCATTCCCAAGGTTTCAATTTCATATCAACATCACTTGTTCCCATCTAGAGTAGTCAAATTTTAATTGATTAGCAATAGCCACTAAATGAGGGTGCTAATCTAACTTTGATTTGTGTTTATCTAACCCAAGTATTGTTCTAGACCAAGTGAATCATAAATCAAAAGGTACTTTGAAGTAAATAAGCCAAAGTAAAATTAAGTAAAACATGGGATAGGTAATACATAAAAGTAAAGTGTGATGATGCCTTTGCTCTTGTAGAGCTAAGCATTTGTATTTAGCAAGGGTTAGCTTGCCTTGGGCTGAGTAGTGATCAAAGTTCTCTTCCTCCTCTTGGGAATAAGCCTCCTCTTCTTGGTAATCCTCGTTACTAGCGTCTATATACGAATACGAGGTATAAATACTAAGACAAACTCATATGCTAAACTAAGAACACTCAAAGAGTTCACACTCTAGTCCTAATATCAATCAAACATGACATGGTGAGTTTATTGGATGAATTCTTATTTAATAGAAAAATAATTTCCTCTCATTATTAATTTTTAATATGTAGATCCTTAGAGAAATTTCATTTCTTCTCTTTACTTTATAATAAGTTTTAATCTCATCATATAATAATCAGGTATGAAATATAGGTTGACCCAAGTCAACATTTCATATCTATTATATGTGAGTCTTAATTTAATTTAAGTGCTACCCTACACATGTTATCATATTATTATTTTAGATGCATTAAAATCTCTAAGTAATATTTATCAAGGGTTCTTTAGCCTAGGTTATTCCCCCTGGTTATATTACTTAGGATCAAGATTTAAATGAGAGAGTAGCTCTCATACTATTCATTAAATTTGAATTTCAAGTTAAATGGTGCTAGAATTAACTACATAGCTATTTTATTTGATCTAGTCCATGATCATGCAAATAACCTGACTATATTATTGCATAATTAATTAGAGAACATCATTTGTGATTTATTAGAATTGGAATCAACTTAAAATCATTTATAGATTATTTTTAATAATTATTTGAAGTCAGAAAAGGCTCTGTCTTGTTATTTTTATCATTTAAAAATTAATACGAATTTGGATATGAGGCCAGTGGCATTAGTTAGATAATTTTATGGGCTTTCCAAAGATATAAAGTTTGCTAGATTTGGTTTGGCAGATTTCAAATTATTCAATTTTTACTAAACCATCTGCAGCACAATTCATATTAAGTTTAAACCTCTATTTGAATTTTGGGCCTGGGCGGGAAAAGCTAACGGGCCGAAACGAATTTTAAACCCACTTCGCAGCCCAGCAAGCAACTGGTGCGGCGGGCTGCGCTGACAGGGTGGGGTCCACCTGTCGGTGCCTCATAACACGCCGAAGCGGTACGAGTGATAGGGAGCGTCAGATCAAAACGCAGATCAACGGCTGGCGTGCGTCGTCGTCCCCGGCGAGACTCCGGCGAACCCAGAGCGCCAGTAGGGGGTCGGAGAGCTTACCAGGCCGTTGCAGGTCTCTGGCAATGTGCGTGGGGAAGTGGTGGTCGATGAGGAAGCGGCTGGTGCAGTTGTGGAGCTCGGGGAGGCTCCAATCGACGCAGAGCTTCTGCGGGCTCCGGCGGGCTCGAGCTCGCAATTCGAGCAGCTCCGGCGAGCTCTGGCTAAATTGACGGTGTAGAAATGCTCAGTGAGGAGAGGGGAGGAGATGGTGTGTGAAGTGAGGGTGCCGATCGTTGGTATTTATAGATGGAGGGAGGTGGCCGAGGGTGCTGCAAGGGCGCGGCCATGGCGCGGCTTCTGTGGTGCGCCAAAGGGCAAGGCGAGGACGGCTACGGCTAGGCAGGGTCCTGGCGATGCTCAACGGGTATTGGTGCGGACGAAAAAGCTACGGACGCGCTCGAGTTCTTCCAGTCATCATCGCGGTACCCGCGGTACGTCGACGACGAGGACGACGGTGACGAGGCTCTGGGCGGTGCTCGAGCATGTCTAGGACGTAGAGTGAGTGGAGTGGAGGCTAGACGCAGTGGTAGGGATGCAGGGCGAGGACGAGCGCGTTCGAGTGCACGGCGTCCTGGCGCGCTCCAGAGCGCGCTCACCGCGGCATGGGCACGGTACTGGCATCAACTTGGCACGCGCGTTCTGGCCAATGCCAAGGCTTGGCTTTGCTCGTGCGTGTACCATTCGATTCCTTGTGCTGTGTAGA
Source organism: Lolium multiflorum (assembly GCA_030979885.1). Lineage (NCBI taxonomy): Eukaryota > Viridiplantae > Streptophyta > Magnoliopsida > Poales > Poaceae > Lolium > Lolium multiflorum. The sequence goes on along the minus strand of CM061753.1, from coordinate 181,242,727 downwards.
TGCTCCAGGACAAAGGCAGAGGTTAAAACACGGGCTGGAGATGGAGATGCCAAAGTGGCCGGCATGGTGGAGTTGTGCATAGTTTAGGGTTTTTCCATGGCTTTAATCGACCATGCAAGTACTGGGCTAGAGGCAGGGGGTATAGAACTAGCTCATGATCACATTTGCAAAGGGGTTTAGCCTCAAATCTGTTGGACAAAAGGGTGTTGCTCATTACTGAAATTATGCCTGCCAAGTGTTCGACACAATGGCCGCATGAAGAAAATTTTCAAATTTTGAAATTCTTTTTGGTGAATCTCTTTTATATAATTATTGTGATGTAATGGTGGTGGTGGTACTCAATTTGGAAATGAAATGCAAAGTTTCAAATTTGAGATGATCTTCATTTTATTCTCTGGTCCTGTTTTGGCAATTAATTTCTGGTCAACCTAGTCAACTCTGGACATGGTGGTCAACATGAAAAGTGTTCACCTTGACATGGTCTTGGATGACATGGCTTTGGTTGACAAAGTTTAGTTTAGGTTTTAAGAAATACAGGGGTGCAAAGTGGTGAAGAAAATATTTTTCACCAAAGTGACCATTATCATATGTATGATGAGTTCTTGATTTCTCTTGCTTTGATTCATGATTCAATGATGCAATTGTGTTAGTTTATCATATTAAAGCTTTTTAGAAGCAAGGAAGCAAGCAATTATGGCCTTGGTGGTGGTTTTGTATTTTTGCATATGGTGTATGTGAGTGATGAAGGGATTTTTCTTATTTTCTTTGTTTCTCCTCAAGCTAGGGTTTTGTGATCTTGATTAGGGTTCATATAGTAATTGAATTACATGCTAACACTCATCATGGCAATAGCACACAAGAAAAATCACTTAGATGCACAACACTATATGTGGCACTATATGCATAGAAAAAGTTTTTGTTAATTGTAAATTTTGAGTAATTGACATATCACTTGCTTTATTATTTGTTGAAAACTTGGGATGTTACAAACCCTTCCCCCTTACAAAAGATCTCGTCCCGAGATCTGGAAGAAAACTAGGTACTAAAGAGATTGGGGTATTCAGTCTTCATAAAGTCTTCTCTTTCCCAAGTGGCTTCTTCTTCTGTGTGGTTACTCCATTGTATCTTCAGAAACTTGATACTCCGTACGAGTGGTTCTGAATGCTTCCTCCAGAATGCGAATAGGTACTTCGCGGTAGGTTAGATCTGAGTTGATATCCACAGTACGATGGTCAATGTTCTTGAACACCTCAGTCTTCTCAGGTACCTCCAAGCACTTCCGGAGTAATGAGATATGAAACACATTGTGCACCGTTGACATTTCTTCTGGTAACTCTAGTTGATAGGATACTTCTCCTCGGCGACTCAGGACTTTGAAAGGTCCGACATAACGGGGTGCGAGCTTTCCTTTAAGCTGGAATCTCTGCATTCCTTTAAGAGGGGACACCTTGAGATATACGAAATCTCCGATCGCAAAAGTCATCTCTCGGCGTCGCTTATCGGCGTAGCTCTTTTGTCTTGATTGAGCGGTCTTGAGGTACTCACGGATCTTGTGAACCTTCTCTTCAGCTTCTCGGAGAATATCTGGTCCAAAAACTTGACTCTCTCCAACTTCCGACCAATTCAGAGGGGTACGGCACTTCCTTCCGTACAGAGCTTCAAAGGGGGCCATCTGCAAACTGGCTTGGTAGCTGTTGTTGTATGAGAATTCTGCGTACGGCAAACAGTCTTCCCACTTGGATCCATATTCCAACACACATGCTCTCAGCATATCTTCTAGTATCTGGTTGACTCGTTCAGTCTGTCCATCCGTCTGAGGGTGATAGGCTGTACTAAAGTTCAGCCTAGTTCCGAGTCCTTCATGTACCTTCTGCCAAAATCTGGAGGTGAATTGGGATCCTCGATCAGATACTATTGACTTCGGAGTTCCGTGCAGGCTGACTATCCGTGAGATATATAACTCTGCCAGTCTTGGTCCTTGATAGGTGGTCTTGACGGGGATGAAATGGGCGACTTTGGTCAATCTATCGACCACTACCCAGATAGAATCATTCCCCTTACTAGATTTGGGCAATCCGGTGATGAAGTCCATTCCTACGGAATCCCACTTCCATTCGGGAATCTGCAGGGGCTGTAGTAGTCCTGCAGGTCGTTGGTGTTCTGCCTTGACTCTCTGACAGATGTCACACTTGGCGATGTAACTCCCGATTTCTCGCTTCATCCCATGCCACCAGAACTGTTCCTTTAAGTCCTGGTACATCTTAGTACCTCCGGGGTGAATAGAATACAAGGTGTCATGGGCTTCTTTTAGAATCACTTGTTTCCACTCTGAATCTGACGGCACGCACAAGCGTCCGTTGTACCAAAGTACTCCTTCTTCATCAATAGTGAATCCCGGTGCCTTTCCTGCTGCTAGCTGGCTTTTAATCCCGTCAATGCTTGCATTGCTCTTCTGGGCTTCCTTGATTTGACTAATCAGGGTGGGTTGGAGTTCAATGCTGGCGAGAAATCCTTCACTCACTAGCTCCATTCTGAACTGTTCAAACTCTTGGTGAAGGCTAGGTTGTTCTTTGGCAATCATGGAGTTCAACTGACACGGCAGTCTACTCAAAGCATCTGCTACTACGTTGGCCTTGCCTGGGTGATAGTGAATATCCATATCATAATCCTTGATTAACTCTAACCATCTCCTTTGCCTCATGTTCAGTTCCTTCTGGGTGAAGATATACTTCAAACTCTTGTGATCCGAATAGATCTCGCATCGATTACCCATGAGGTAATGACGCCATACTTTCAAGGCTAACACTACTGCTGCTAGCTCTAGGTCATGGGTTGGATAATTCTGTTCATGTTGCTTCAGCTGTCTGGACAGGTATGAGATCACCTTGCCTTCTTGCATAAGTACACATCCAAGACCAATCTTGGAGGCATCACAATACACATCAAATGGTTTGGTGATGTCCGGCATAATCAGTATTGGGGCTGACGTCAGTCTGTTCTTGAGCTGTTGGAAGCTCTCTTCACACTTGTTCGTCCATTCGAACTTCTTGTCCTTTTTCAACAATTGAGTCATTGGTCTGGCTATGCTTGAGAATCCTTCAACGAATCGGCGGTAATATCCCGCCAATCCGAGAAATGCACGGACCTCAGTCTGGGTGGTTGGGGCTTTCCATTCTGCAACGGTCTTTATCTTTGAGGGGTCAACGGCAATTCCTCCGGCGGACAAGATATGTCCCAGAAATCCTACTTCCCTCAACCAGAACTCACACTTGCTGAACTTGGCATACAGCTGGTGTTCCCGAAGAGTCTCTAACACCATTTCCAAGTGTTGCTCATGTTCTTCTTCAGTTTTGGAGTAGATAAGGATATCGTCGATGAAAACAACGACAAACTTATCCAGGAAGTTCATGAAGATCTTATTCATGAGATTCATGAAATAAGCGGGGGCATTGGTCAATCCAAATGACATGACATTGTACTCGTACAATCCATATCTGGTGGTGAAGGCAGTTTTGGGAATGTCCGATGCACGGATTTTCAGCTGATGGTAACCTGTCCTAAGATCAATCTTAGAAAACACGGTGGCACCGGTCAACTGGTCAAACAGGTCTTCTATTTTGGGCAGGGGATACTTGTTCTTGATGGTGACATCATTGAGTTTGCGGTAATCCGTACATAAACGAATAGTACCATCCTTCTTATCCACAAACAAAACGGGTGATCTCCAGGGTGATGCACTTGGTCTAATCAAACCTTTGGCTAACATGTCATCCAGTTGTTTCTTCAGTTCCACTAATTCTGCCGGGTTCATGCTGTAAGCTCTCTGGGCTATAGGTCCGGTTCCGGGGATTAACTCGATGATAAACTCGATATCCCGATCCGGGGGCATACCGGGTAGGTCTTCCGGAAACACATCAGGTATCGACAGACGACTCTGATTTGATCCAGGGTGGGTTTGGTTAAACTCTGGTTGCAGGTAAATTTTCTGGGCAGTTTTTCTGAGATGTGCTCCACTAACACTCCGGTGCTACTAGTCATGGTGATGGCCTTCTTGGCACAATCAATCAATCCATGATGTTTGGACATCCAGTCCATACCCAGTACTACCTCTAAACCTTTTGTTCCCAGAACAATTAGATTGGCATAGAAATCTATTTCATGAATCCTGATAGGAACATCTTTGCAAATTTTTCTAGCTTTAGTTGTTGATCCAGGTATTTGCACTACCATGACATGCTTCAAACTGATGGGTTGAATCTTACTAGTGCATGCAAATTCTTCCGTAACAAATGAATGCGATGCTCCAGAATCAAACAGCACTCTTGCAGGTATTGAGTTAACAGAGAACATACCCAGCACGACATCTGGGGCTTCCTGAGCTTCTTCCGCACTCATGTGAAAGAGGCGGCCGCTGCGGTTGTTCGGGTTGTTGGGGGCGAACTTCTTGTTGTTGGCGACACGGCGTTGCTGCTGAGCAGGGCCAGTGGTGTTGGCGGCCATCTTGGCGAGTCGCTGGGGACACTCTTTGGAGAAGTGCCCCAACACACCGCACTCATAGCAGTTGATGGTGGACTTGTCCTTGGGGGCGACAGGGACAGCATTGCTCCCAGTCCTTGGAGCAGTGTTGGTGTTGGGATTGGCAGGGGCTCTTGTCGGGGCGCGGTTGAAGTTGTTGTTGTGGTGGACGAAGTTGTTGCTGTTGTGGGGGTGTCCTCCCGTCCTGGGGTTTCCTCCGCTCCGGTTCTGATAACCGGGGCGCGACATCTGTGCCGGTGGCCTGTTGTTTCTGGGGGTGAAGCCTCCGCTTGAGCCAGAGCGAAACTTGGAGTTGTTGCTGGGCCCACTCTGGTGCATCATGCGACGCTTGCGGTTTTCGTTGGCCTGGTTCAGCTTGCCCTCCATCTGGATGGCGGAGTCAACAAGGGCTTCGAGGTCAGCAAAAGGGATGTTGACCAACACAGTCTGCATCTCATCGTGCAGTCCGTTCAGGAACCTCTCCTTCCTCTTCTCGGTGGTATCAGTCTCATCCGGGGCGTACCTTGACAAGGTGAGGAACTTGTCGCGGTATTCTACCACGGTCAGACGGCCTTGCTTTAACTCGCGGAACTCATCCCGCATCTTCTTGATGAGACCTGGTGGCACATGGTACTTGCTAAACTTGAGCTTGAAGTCTGCCCAAGTCATGAGCTGCCCGGCATTCAATGCGCGAGCACTCGTCCACCAGGCACGTGCAGGTCCTGCCAGATAGTGAGTGGCAAACAGCACCTTGTCATTTGCCTCCACTCCGGCAACCTCAAGATTGTTCTCCATTGTCTGGAGCCAATCATCAGCATCAAGGGGTTCCTCTGTCTTGCTAAACACCGGTGGGTTGGTGTTCTGAAAGTTCTTCAACTTGGAGCCCGGGTGATCATGGTTTCCGTGGCCTTGGTTGTTCTGTGCTAACTGTTGAAGTACAGCTAAGTTAGCCTGCCTTTCAGTCCTATCCACTTCTCTTTCAGCCAACATCTGTTGCAGTATCTGCGTCAGCGCATCCGGATTGGCGTTGCGATTGGAATGTGCCATCTGAACAGAGATATGGATCATGAGATAAGAGGGACAATTTCTATGGCTTAATGTTGGGGAAATAAACTCACATTTATTTAAAACATGGTTCATAATATACAACTATTACACATACGAAACAGAGTCATGAAGGTAGCACTTATTACAAGCCAACATTCCGGAGGGTTTGAAGAACCCTTTCAACAAGCTACGATACAAGGGGCGAATACAAAGGACCGATACATCTCAGGCTACGCGGTGCTCAAGGAGAGGATGGAAGCTATCCATCGATGCGGAGCGGGAAGGTGGTGTCCATCCCGGCAGGCAGGGTCTGGTGGAAGTCGTCGTCTCCCTCCTCCTCCGGCTCGTAGTCGTTGTCGTTGCTGACGTAGGAGTAGCCATCCCCTTGGATGTCTTCCCCCTCGCCTTCTCCCTCCAGGATCTGGAGCTGCTCCACCTGAGTGGAGATGGTCTCCTTCAGGACGGCGATCTTGGTCTTGAGGCGGTGGATGGTGGCATCCCTCTTCGCGACCAGCTGGCGCAGAGTCCTGCGCTCCTTCGCGATGACCTTGATGGTCTCCGCGTACTGGTTCAGCTGCTGCTGAGTGTGGTTGGCGGCGGAGCGGGAGTCGCTCAGCGCGGACCGAGTCTCGTACAGCATGTAGTCGAGGTGGTCCACATGGTGCCTCAGCACGGGGTGGTACGGCAGGCTGAGGGGCAGACCAACAGAGGAGTGCCTTGCGAAGTGCGCAAAGCGTTCCCCTTCGATGGCCAGCGAGTTCTGCCCGCACAGACGAGCGAGAGACTCCTGCAGAGCATGGGCGAGTCCATCCACCCAAGTGTTCTCGCGGAGCGAGAACTGGATCTGGCGGAACATGGGTGACTCCGGCTTTCCCGGAAGGTTAGCCATGATCAGCCATTGGAGCTGGCCGTTGTCCGAGATCTGACCCCCGTAGAACACGGGAGGCGTGCGTCCGAGGAAGTCGGTGAGAGCGAACAGATCTCGAAGATCAAGTCTCCCCCGTTCGCCAAGTCGTAGACTTGGGTCTGGAGAAAGGGCTCCGTCGGGATGATGGGATCCATCTGTAGAGGGAGTGACAAATAAGTTAATAATTGTCAGTGTTCAAAATTTTAAGTAATAATCAATGAAATGGATTATTTTGAAAAGGAATTCCAAGGTAAGGGTATGAGTATATTTTCATAACTATTTTATTTTAAACTAAGTTTGTTGGACGTCCATTCTAACTAAGGTCTTCTAAGGTCAAACAATGGCTCTGATACCAACTTGTCAACACCCGGGTTTTTAAGTCCGGATGCCCTATTATATCATACATCGCAATCCCAGGAAGATTGTTATTGCGAGACATAATAGTAAGTCGTTCAGAGTCATCATTTATTACAACACATAAGGTCTTACATCGATGGATCACATGATCCAATATTACACAAATAGATTGTTCAACATCACACATAAGTAGCGGAAGCGTAGTAGTAGTAGTGGACTCATAATTCCACAGGCAACGCTTGACGTTAGAAGACGATCCTAGTTATCATAGACGTCCTGCTGTCCGTCATCCTGATACTGTTGCTCCTCTTCATAGTCTGGCATTTGAATAGCCAGGGCAAAGCCATGAGTACTTTTAAAGTACTCGCAAACTAATACTAAGGTAAAGCATAATGTATTGTAGTAAAGGGGGGTACTAAGCTCTAAGTTTATTTGCATAAAGCCAAGTTTCTTTGAATAAACATTTGATAAAAATCCTCATTATTTAGTAGACTAACTCAAGTGGGAACATTAGTGTCATTCCCATCATTCATTTGGGATTCAAGACAATTCATCAATCACTATTACTATCTCAACATAAAACCTGATAATGGAAGTAGTATGGCCCTTCCAACCGTCCGTAACCGTGGACACGGCTATTCGAATAGGTTTAACACTCTGCAGAGGTTGTACTCTTGTGCCACAACTTTTGATTACATCCGTCGAGGATAACCTCGAATCATCGTAACTCAGTACGCGGATCATCAACCATAACCTTTCACTTATATGTCCTAGTATAGGCACCTCTCCCCATGAGCTTGGCCTCCCGGTGAGAACCAACTGTTAACCCGGGAACTGCACAGGGCTTGGGTCGTACAATCACCTCATGAGTCACATCATTTCTCATATACGGAGGCAGCCTCAGCGTAACCCCTATGATGCTTGTTTAGAGGGAACCCATACTAAAATACACAAGTTTCTAGTTAAGCCCTACCCATAATCAGGTATTGTGGGGGTACTTGTATAATTGGAAAGGTATCGCATTCAAACCCATCTCAGTTTTATATCAAAAATCACCATCTTCTCTTGGTCATATTCACCTTCAAAGTCCTTCCTTGGAATGAACCATCATTCCCAAGGTTTCAATTTCATATCAACATCACTTGTTCCCATCTAGAGTAGTCAAATTTTAATTGATTAGCAATAGCCACTAAATGAGGGTGCTAATCTAACTTTGATTTGTGTTTATCTAACCCAAGTATTGTTCTAGACCAAGTGAATCATAAATCAAAAGGTACTTTGAAGTAAATAAGCCAAAGTAAAATTAAGTAAAACATGGGATAGGTAATACATAAAAGTAAAGTGTGATGATGCCTTTGCTCTTGTAGAGCTAAGCATTTGTATTTAGCAAGGGTTAGCTTGCCTTGGGCTGAGTAGTGATCAAAGTTCTCTTCCTCCTCTTGGGAATAAGCCTCCTCTTCTTGGTAATCCTCGTTACTAGCGTCTATATACGAATACGAGGTATAAATACTAAGACAAACTCATATGCTAAACTAAGAACACTCAAAGAGTTCACACTCTAGTCCTAATATCAATCAAACATGACATGGTGAGTTTATTGGATGAATTCTTATTTAATAGAAAAATAATTTCCTCTCATTATTAATTTTTAATATGTAGATCCTTAGAGAAATTTCATTTCTTCTCTTTACTTTATAATAAGTTTTAATCTCATCATATAATAATCAGGTATGAAATATAGGTTGACCCAAGTCAACATTTCATATCTATTATATGTGAGTCTTAATTTAATTTAAGTGCTACCCTACACATGTTATCATATTATTATTTTAGATGCATTAAAATCTCTAAGTAATATTTATCAAGGGTTCTTTAGCCTAGGTTATTCCCCCTGGTTATATTACTTAGGATCAAGATTTAAATGAGAGAGTAGCTCTCATACTATTCATTAAATTTGAATTTCAAGTTAAATGGTGCTAGAATTAACTACATAGCTATTTTATTTGATCTAGTCCATGATCATGCAAATAACCTGACTATATTATTGCATAATTAATTAGAGAACATCATTTGTGATTTATTAGAATTGGAATCAACTTAAAATCATTTATAGATTATTTTTAATAATTATTTGAAGTCAGAAAAGGCTCTGTCTTGTTATTTTTATCATTTAAAAATTAATACGAATTTGGATATGAGGCCAGTGGCATTAGTTAGATAATTTTATGGGCTTTCCAAAGATATAAAGTTTGCTAGATTTGGTTTGGCAGATTTCAAATTATTCAATTTTTACTAAACCATCTGCAGCACAATTCATATTAAGTTTAAACCTCTATTTGAATTTTGGGCCTGGGCGGGAAAAGCTAACGGGCCGAAACGAATTTTAAACCCACTTCGCAGCCCAGCAAGCAACTGGTGCGGCGGGCTGCGCTGACAGGGTGGGGTCCACCTGTCGGTGCCTCATAACACGCCGAAGCGGTACGAGTGATAGGGAGCGTCAGATCAAAACGCAGATCAACGGCTGGCGTGCGTCGTCGTCCCCGGCGAGACTCCGGCGAACCCAGAGCGCCAGTAGGGGGTCGGAGAGCTTACCAGGCCGTTGCAGGTCTCTGGCAATGTGCGTGGGGAAGTGGTGGTCGATGAGGAAGCGGCTGGTGCAGTTGTGGAGCTCGGGGAGGCTCCAATCGACGCAGAGCTTCTGCGGGCTCCGGCGGGCTCGAGCTCGCAATTCGAGCAGCTCCGGCGAGCTCTGGCTAAATTGACGGTGTAGAAATGCTCAGTGAGGAGAGGGGAGGAGATGGTGTGTGAAGTGAGGGTGCCGATCGTTGGTATTTATAGATGGAGGGAGGTGGCCGAGGGTGCTGCAAGGGCGCGGCCATGGCGCGGCTTCTGTGGTGCGCCAAAGGGCAAGGCGAGGACGGCTACGGCTAGGCAGGGTCCTGGCGATGCTCAACGGGTATTGGTGCGGACGAAAAAGCTACGGACGCGCTCGAGTTCTTCCAGTCATCATCGCGGTACCCGCGGTACGTCGACGACGAGGACGACGGTGACGAGGCTCTGGGCGGTGCTCGAGCATGTCTAGGACGTAGAGTGAGTGGAGTGGAGGCTAGACGCAGTGGTAGGGATGCAGGGCGAGGACGAGCGCGTTCGAGTGCACGGCGTCCTGGCGCGCTCCAGAGCGCGCTCACCGCGGCATGGGCACGGTACTGGCATCAACTTGGCACGCGCGTTCTGGCCAATGCCAAGGCTTGGCTTTGCTCGTGCGTGTACCATTCGATTCCTTGTGCTGTGTAGATGCTCCAGGACAAAGGCAGAGGTTAAAACACGGGCTGGAGATGGAGATGCCAAAGTGGCCGGCATGGTGGAGTTGTGCATAGTTTAGGGTTTTTCCATGGCTTTAATCGACCATGCAAGTACTGGGCTAGAGGCAGGGGGTATAGAACTAGCTCATGATCACATTTGCAAAGGGGTTTAGCCTCAAATCTGTTGGACAAAAGGGTGTTGCTCATTACTGAAATTATGCCTGCCAAGTGTTCGACACAATGGCCGCATGAAGAAAATTTTCAAATTTTGAAATTCTTTTTGGTGAATCTCTTTTATATAATTATTGTGATGTAATGGTGGTGGTGGTACTCAATTTGGAAATGAAATGCAAAGTTTCAAATTTGAGATGATCTTCATTTTATTCTCTGGTCCTGTTTTGGCAATTAATTTCTGGTCAACCTAGTCAACTCTGGACATGGTGGTCAACATGAAAAGTGTTCACCTTGACATGGTCTTGGATGACATGGCTTTGGTTGACAAAGTTTAGTTTAGGTTTTAAGAAATACAGGGGTGCAAAGTGGTGAAGAAAATATTTTTCACCAAAGTGACCATTATCATATGTATGATGAGTTCTTGATTTCTCTTGCTTTGATTCATGATTCAATGATGCAATTGTGTTAGTTTATCATATTAAAGCTTTTTAGAAGCAAGGAAGCAAGCAATTATGGCCTTGGTGGTGGTTTTGTATTTTTGCATATGGTGTATGTGAGTGATGAAGGGATTTTTCTTATTTTCTTTGTTTCTCCTCAAGCTAGGGTTTTGTGATCTTGATTAGGGTTCATATAGTAATTGAATTACATGCTAACACTCATCATGGCAATAGCACACAAGAAAAATCACTTAGATGCACAACACTATATGTGGCACTATATGCATAGAAAAAGTTTTTGTTAATTGTAAATTTTGAGTAATTGACATATCACTTGCTTTATTATTTGTTGATGGTGAATGGGTCTGATTTTCAATCGAATGAGAATTAGCAAATTGATTTTTATGACAAAAGCATACAAAGGGAGTAAAACAACATACCCGCATTCGCCGCTGCTACCAGCATGCGATGCCTCCACGAGTGCATTGACGGCTGCTGCAAATCCTCGGAAGGCATCTAGGTTTTGCAGATCGTCGATTGCCGCTGTCCGGCTAAGCTTAACCAGCATAGCTGCCGCCAAGATATCTCGGATTTGGACCACAGGCAGAAGCTGATTGGGGTCGAAGGATTGCCTGATTCGGAATTTGAAGTACCAAGCCCTCGGCTCCGATGATGGAAGTTTGGAACTCGGCCCGGCCAGAACCTCCCAAATCTGTGTGTGGCAGTGGATGCCCATCGGCATCCCCAATGCTGCCGACGCCGTGATGTGGTCGGTCGCACTTTGGTCCCCACTAAAGGCTGGGGCTGCAGCACGTCGCCGCCGCCCCCGACGTCCCCACGACGGCAACGCCATGGACCGAGGCGCTGAGTTTGTTGGCGAACCCGAAGCCCTGGATGGCAAGTGCTTCTTCACAATGGAAGCATCCTCACCCGGCGAGGTTCGCCCCCGGCGCATGCCTATGCTCCGACCAGCCCACTTTGCCGCTGCTGCCTGGGCTGCCGCCGATACCTGGGCCACCGCCGCTTCATGGGACCCCCTCCCTCCTCTCCCTCTCCTAGATCAAAGGGCGCCAGGAGTCTAGCCACAGCAAGACACAGAGCCGCCTGCTTCATCGCACACCAATGGCACACAGACATTTGCGAGCTTTTAGCGCACACCCCTCCGAGGCTGAGTCGTGGAGCCTGGGTGCACGGGGCTATGGCTGGAGGAGTCGCCATGGGACGAGGGGTGTCGAGTGCTCGGGCAAATACGGGAAAGGCGAAGTTTTGGATAACCTTATATGATCACATCAATGCTTCTCAAGGAGCCAAATACTGTATGAGAAACCGGAAAAGTTTGAACGTTTGAAAACTTTGCCGGCATAATGCATCCTTCCAATGCACGCCTACTAAGGTAGAAAGCCAACTCAATTGCTACTTTGTTGGCAAAATGTACCATGGCTCAATCTTGGGTCACACACATCTATCAATTGGTATATTTTGGTCATATTCAAAATTTTACTTGAAACTTGTTGGTCATGCCATTCTACTACTCGCCTAACACTTTTTCTACGCGGGAAGGAGGGGGGTATGATGCTACCCTGAATTTTTATGCCCATTTGTATCTTGGACAAATCCTAGGTTTGACCAAAATTTAAAACATGAAGATGAAAAATTAAGCCTGGATCCACTACAAGAAAAGTTGCCAAACTTTTCTTGTAGTGATCCTTCTTAATTAGTAACTTCAAAATGAAGCTTTTGGAAGGTTTTTGAAATTTCCATGTCTGAAACCCAAAACACCTCTTCATGATTGACTTCATAAGACAAATCGAGTTTAGGGTTAGGGGTAGATACATGATTTTTCTAGTTTGAATATGTCTAGACCTGGCTTATCAACTTGAATGCTTAGTATATGACATAAGAAGATGTACTATGTGCATTGGTTTTTTATTTATTTGATTTGTTTTGAATTTTCATGCCGAATCAAATTTTGGTCAAATCATAGGTTTAACCAAGATTTAAACAAGTTTAAAACATTAAAATGAAAAATTAAGCATGGATCCTTCTCAATCACTCCAAAATGAAGCTTTTGGGAGGCTTTTGAAATGTCTATGTTTGAAACCCAAAACCACTTCTCTTCATGCTTGACTTCATAAGACAGATGAGTTTAGGGTTAGGGGTAGATACATGATTTTTCTGGTTTGAATAGGTCTAGACCTTGTTATCAAGTTGAATGGCTTACTATGTGACATAAGAAGACTATGTGCTTTGGTTTTTCATTTTTGATTTTTTCGATTGTTTTTATGCCCATTTGAACAAGAATTTAAACAAGTTTAAAACATGAAAATGAAAAGGTAAGCATGGATCCTTCTTAGTCAGTCCGAAATGAAGCTTTTGGGCGGTTTTCGAAATTTCCATGTTTGAAAACCCAAACCACTTCTCTTCATGCTTGACTTCATAAGACAAATTTAGGGTTAGGGGTATAGATACATGATTTTTCTTGTTTGATATGTCTAGATATTGTTTATCAACACTTGAATGCTTACAATATATGTGACGCAAGAAGACTATGTGTTATGGTTTTTCATTTTTGGGGGTTTTTTCGAATTTTTTATGCGCACTTGAATCTTGGTCAAATCCAAGCTAGCTAGGTTTGACCAAGCTTTAAACAAGTTTAAAACATGAAAATGAAAAAGTAAGCATGTATCCTTCTTAGTCACTCCAAAATTAAGCTTTTCGGAGGTTTTTGAAATTTCCATTTTGTAAACCCAAAACCACGTATCTTCATGTTTGACTTCAAAAGACAGAGTTTAGGGTTAGGGGGTAGATACATGATTCTTCTTTTAATATGTTTAGATCTTGTTTTATCAAGTTGAATGTTGACTGTATGACATAAGAAGACTATGTTTTTGAATTTTTTATGAATCTTGGTCAAATCCAAGGGTTGACCAAGATTTAAACAAGTTTAAAACATGAAAATGAAAACGTTTCAAGTTCACCTTTGGTTCGATCTTTCAGTAACCAGGCGCATATATATATGGATGCAAATTGAGATAATTAATTCGTGAAACATTGGAAATGTCCATCGTGTGTCATGTTTCCCCCTCACATGAAAATTGGATTGGTGGCAGACAAGTAAAAGCACATTTATGTGCGACAACCCAAAATGCACATATTTTGCTGAGTTTTCATGCATGCATTAAAAGTTGTGAATATATACATAAAATGCATGTGGGTCATGATTGAAAAGTTTGACATGTATATGGTTCTTGTGTAGTAGTAGTACTATAGTAGATTAGTAGGTACGCAAACTCCCATCCATCTTCTTTGTCAAGAGAAGACGCGCACCAGGATGCGTAGTGGAAGTCGTCTCTGGATCCTTCTGTTGTCCCTCTCACGGAAAAGAAAAAGAAAAAAACATCTCTCTCATTCTCGGCCTCGCTCGACTCGCTCGCTCGCAGCCTCGCACCTCCTGCGCACTGACAAACGCTGCACAACAGTCAACATCACCAGAAAAAAGATATACACCATAAATAATAAGAGGGGCCCCGTGACTGCTATCCCTTCTTCTCCTTCCGTGTGATCCCTCTTCCTCCGAGTTTCACTGGACGGGCAAACACACATGTGCTGCATAGTAAAAATAAAAAAGTAAAAAATCGACCTATGAATCTATGATTAAATAGGTAAAATCCTGGGTTTTATCAAGGTTTAAACAAGTTTAAAACATGAAAATGAATAGGTAAGCATGGATCCTTCTTAGTCACTCTAAAATGAAGCTTTCGCGAGGTTTTTGAAATGTTTGAAACCCAAAACCACTTCTCTTCATGCTTGACAGTAAGACAGTTTAGGGTTAGGGGTAGATGCTTTTTCTGGTTTGAATATGTCTAGACCTTGTTTATCAACTTGAATGCTTACTATATGACATAAGAAGGCTATTTATTTGGTTTTTCATTTTTTTCTGTTTTTTCTGATTTTTTATGCCCATTTAAATCTTGGTCAAATCCTAGGTTTGACCAAGAGTTAAACAAGTTTAAAACATGAAAATGAAAAGGTAAGCCTGGATCCTTCTTAGTCACTGTAAAATGAAGCTTTTGGGAGGTTTGTGAAATTTCCATGTTTGAAACCCAAAAGCACTTCTCTTCATGCTTGACTTCATAAGACAGAGTTTAGGGTTAGGGGGTGTAGATACATGATTTGTCTAGTTTGAATATGTCCAAATCTTATTTATCAACTTTTGAATGCATGCTACTCTCTCAAAGAAAACCTTTTGAATGCTTACTATATGACATAAGAAGACTATATGCTTTTAAAATTCAAACATATGGTAAGCATTCTTATGTCATATAGTAAGCATTCAAGTTGATAAACAAGCAAGGTTTGGACATATTCAAACCAGACAAATCATGTATCTACCCCTAACCCCTAATTAAATTGTCTTATGAAGTCTAGCATGAAGAGAAGTGGTTTTGGGTTTCAAACATGGAAATTTCAAAAACCTCCCAAAAACTTCATTTTAGAGTGACTAAGAAGGATATACAAGCTTCCCTTTTCATTTTCATGTTTTAAACTTGTTTAAATCTTGGTCAAACCTCTAGGATTTGACCAAAAGATTCAAATGGGCATGGAAATTCATAAAAAAACAAAAGAATGAAAAACCAAAGGACATAACATTATTATGTCATATATATATAGTAAGCATTCAAGTTGATAAACAAGGTCTAGACATATTCAAACCAGAAAATCATGTATATATCTACCCCTAACCCTAAACTCTGTCTTATGAAGTCAAGCATGCATGAAGAGAAGTGGTTTTGGTTTCAAACATGGAAATTTCGAAAAACCCTCCCAAGAGCTACATTTTGGAGTGAGTAAGAAGGATATATAGATGCTTAATTTTTCATATTCATGATTTAAACTTGTTTAAACCATGTTCAAACCTAGGATTTGACCAAGATTAAAATGGGCATAAAATTTAAAAAAATCAAAAAATAAAAAACAAGTCACATAGTATTCTTATGTCATATAGTAAGCATTCAATTAAGTTGATAAACAAGGTCTAGACATATTCAAACCAGGAAAATCATGCATATATCCCCTAACCCTAGCTAAACTCTGTCTTATGAAGTCAAGCATGCATGAAGAGAAGTGGTTTTTGGTTTCAAACGTTTAAGCCAAAAGCCCCTTTTCAAATATTTCAAACTTATTCAAATTTGGTTCAAATATGAAAGACATACAAGTTATAGCACACATAGTGCATACATTTTCACACATACTGCACTAGATGCTAACCCTATAGTTTGAGGCCATTTGGGTGACCTAGGTCGAAAAAATTCTTGGATTAGAATCGTGTTGTTCGAACCCCGTAGTTGGATTTTTTGAACCCTTGATCTGTAGAACTGGGCAAAACCCTAGTTTAACCTATTTAATTACAGATTCGTATATCGATTTTTCTACGAGTACTACCTTTTTATTATTACTATGCAGCACATGGGTGTTTGCCCGTCGAGTGAAACTCGGAGGAAGAGGGATCACTCGGAAGGAGAGAAGAAGGGAGAGAATTATGGTGTCTCCCCTTTTCGGGTGATGATGTTGACTTTTGTGCAGGGTTTGTCAGTGAGCAGGAGGTGCGAGCGAGCGAGCGAGCGAGCAGTCGAGCGAGGCCGAGAATGAGAGAGATTTGTTTTTTTGTGAGAGGGACAACCGAAGGATCTAGAAGGACCCACAGACTTCCAATACGCATCCTGATGCGTCTTCTCTTGACAAAGAAGATGGCTGGGAGTTTGCGTACCTATTGCACATGACTTGTGCTCACTGAAGTGTGGGACCTCAAGCGTGGGCACCACACGTAAGTGACAGACCTGTTGGTGTAAAAACTCGATTGATTATAATAGTGCATTAGAACAAAGTTTCCTATGGATTCAAGGGTAGGAAATCCAAGTTAACTCATTTACGTGTTAAACTTGTCTATATCTTGGTCAAACCTAGGATTTGACCAAGATTCAAATGGGCAGAAAAATAAAAACAGAAAAATGAAAAACCAAATCACATAGTTTTCTTATGTCATATAGTAAGCATTAAAGTTGATAAACAAGGTGTAGACATATTCAAACCAGACAAATCATGTAGCTATACCCCCTAACCCCTAAACTCTGTCTTATGAAGTCAAGCATGCATGTGAAGAGAAGTGGTTTTGGGTTTCAAACATGGAAATTTCAAAAACCTCCCAAAAGCTTCATTTTAGAGTGACTAAGAAGGATCCATGCTTCCCTTTTCATTTTCATGTTTTAAACTTGTTTAAATTATCTTGGTCAAACCTAGGATTTGACAAGATTCAAATGGGCATCAAAATTGAAAAAAAATTGAAAAAAGAAAAACCAAAGCAAATAGTTTTCTTATGTCATATAGTAAGCATTAAAGTTGTTGATAAATAAGGTCCATACATATTCAAACCACACAAATCATGTATCTATACCCCCTAATTAACCCCTAAATTAATTAACTCTGTCTTATGAAGTCAAGCATGTGAAGAGAAGTGGTTTTGGGTTTCAAACATTGAAATTTTAAAAACCTCCCAAAAGCTTCATTTTAGAGTGACTAAGAAGGATACAGACTTCCCTTTTCATTTTTATGTTTTAAACTTGTTTAAATCTTGGTCAAACCAAGGATTTGACCAAGATTCAAATGGCCCTAAAAATTCAGAAAAAAATCAAAAGAATGAAAAACCAAAGCACATAGCATTCTTATGTCATATGTATAGTAAGCATTCAAGTTGATAAACAAAGGTCTAGAGACATATATATTCAAACCAGAAAAATCATGTATATATCTACCCCTAAAACTCTAATTAAACTATGTTTTATGAAGTAAATCATGAAGAGAAGTGGTTTTGGGTTTCAAACATGGAAATTTCAAGAACCTCCCAAAAGCTTCATTTTAGAGTGACTAAGAAGGATCTAGAAGGACCCACAGACTTCCAATACGCATCCTGATGCGTCTTCTCTTGACAAAGAAGATGGCTGGGAGTTTGCGTACCTATTGCACGTGACTTGTGCTCACTGAAGTGTGGGACCTCACGCGTGGGCACCACACGTAAGTGACAGACATGTTGGTGTAAAAACTCGATTGATTATTATACTGCATTAGAACAAAGTTTCCTATGGATTCAAGGGTAGGAAATCCAAGTTAACGCATTTACATGACATTATTATTTCCATGAAGCAAAGTTAACACATCTATCGATTGGTACATTTTTGAGTGACTAAGAAGGATCCATGCTTACTTATTCGTTTTCACGTGTTAAACTTGTCTAAATCTTGGTCAAACCTAGGATTTGACCAAGATTCAAATGGGCAGAAAAATAAAATAAAAAACAGAAAAATGAAAAACCAAATCACATAGTCATCTTATGTCATATAGTAAGCATTAAAGTTGATAAACAAGGTCTAGAAATATCAAACCATACAAATCATGTATCTACCCCCTAACCCCTAAACTATGTCTTATAAATTAAGTCAAGCATGAAGAGATGTGGTTTTGGGTTTCAAACATGGAAATATCAAAAACCTCCCAAAAACTTCATTTTAGTGTGACTAAGAAGGATACACGCTTCCCTTTTCATATTCATGTTCTAAGCTTGTTTAAATTATCTTGGTCAAACCTAGGATTTGACAAGATTCAAATGGGCATCAATATTGAAAAAAATAAAAAAAAACAAAGGAAATAGTTTTCTTATGTCTTATAGTAAGCATTAAAGTTGATAAACAAGGTCTAGACATATTCAAACTAGACAAATCATGTATCTATATATACCCCCTAACCCCTAAACTCTGTCTTATGAAGTCAAGCATGTGAAGAGGAAGTTGTTTTGGGTTGCAAACATGGAAATTTCAAAAACCTCCGAAAAACTTCATTTTAGAGTTTCTAAGAAGGATCCATGCTTAACTTTGCATATTCATATTTTAAACTTGTTTAAATCATTATCAAGCCTAGCATTTGACCAATATACAAATGGGTGGGCACAAAATTCAAAAAAATCAGAAAAATGAAAACAAATTAAAGCACATAGTCTTCATATGTCATATCGTATGAATTCAAGTTGATAAACGAGGTCTAGGTATATCCAAACCAGACAAATCATGTATCTATACCCCCTGTCGATCTTATGAAGTCTAGCATGAAGAGAGAAGTCGTTTTTGGTTTCAAAAATGGAAATTTCAAGAACATCCCAAAAGCTTCATTTTAGAGTGACTAAGAAGGATACATGCTTCCCTTTTCATTTTTATGTTTAAACTTGTTTAAATCTTGGTCAAACCTAGGATTTGACCAAGATTCAAATATATGGGCATAAAATTCAAAAAAAACAGAAAAATTTAAAACCAAGGCACATAGTCTTCTTATGTCATATAGTAAACAATCAATTAATTAAGTTGATAAACCAGTTCTAGACATATTCAAACCAGGAAAATCATGTATCTACCCCCTAACGCCCTAGCTAAACTCTGTCTTATGAAGTCAAGCATGCATGAAGAGAAGTGGTTTTTGGTTTCAAACGTTTAAGCCAAAAGGTAAGCATGGATCCTCCTTAATTAGTCACTGTAAAATGAAGCTTTTGGGAGGTTTGTGAAATTTCCATGTTTGAAACCTAAAAGCACTTCTCTTCATGCTTGACTTCATAAGACAGAGTTTAGGGTTAGGGGGTGTAGATCGATACATGATTTGTCTGGTTTGAATATGTCCAAATCTTATTTATCAACTTTTGAATGCATGCTACTCTCTCAAAGAAAAACTTTTGAATGCTTACTATATATATGACATAAGAAGACTATATGCTTTTAAAATTCAAACATATGGTAAGCATTCTTATGTCATATAGTAAGCATTCAAGTTGATACACAAGCAAGGTTTGGACATATTCAAACCAGACAAATCATGTATCTACCCCCTAACCCCTAATTAAATTGTCTTATGAAGCAGTCTAGCATGAAGAGAAGTGGTTTTGGGTTTCAAACATGGAAATTTCAAAAACCTCCCAAAAACTTCATTTTAGAGTGACTAAGAAGGATATACAAGCTTCCCTTTTCATTTTCATGTTTTAAACTTGTTTAAATCTTGGTCAAACCTCTAGGATTTGACCAAAAGATTCAAATGGGCATAGAAATTCATAAAAAATCAAAAGAATGAAAAACCAAAGGACATAACATTCTTATGTCATATATATATAGTAATTAAGCATTCAAGTTGATAAACAAGGTCTAGACATATTCAAACCAGAAAATAATGTATATATCTACCCCTAACCCTAAACTCCGTCTTATGAAGTCAAGCATGCATGAAGAGAAGTGGTTTTTGGTTTCAAACATGGAAATTTCGAAAACCCTCCCAAGACCGAGCTACATTTTGGAGTGACTAAGAAGGATATATAGATGCTTAATTTTTCATATTCATGATTTAAACTTGTTTAAACCATGTTCAAACCTAGGATTTGACCAAGATTCAAATGGGCATAAAATTTTAAAAAAATAAAAAAATAAAAAAACAAGGCACATAGTATTCTTATGTCATATAGTAAGCATTCAATTAAGTTGATAAACAAGGTCTAGACATAATCAAACCAGGAAAATCATGCATCTACCCCCTTGATGACCCACAAGTATAGGGGATCGCAACAGTCTTCGAGGGAAGTAAAACCCAAATTTATTGATTCGACACAAGGGGAGGTAAAGAATACTTATAAGCCTTAACAACTGAGTTGTCAATTCAGCTGCACCTGGAAAAGCACTAGCAACAGGGGTGATGTGAAAGTAGCAGTGATGAGAGCAATAGTAACAGTAACACAGCAGTAGTAGTAATATGAGAGCAATGGTACCAGAAAATAGTTGACATGTAGAACGAGTATATGATGATGAAAGATGGACCGGGGTTCCCAGCTATCTACACTAGTGGTAACTCTCCAATAACAAGTGTCGGGTGAACAAATTACAGTTGGGCAATTGATAGGATTGATAAGGCATTAAGAAAGAACATCAATTCATTAATCATGTAGGCATGTTTTCCATATTTAGTCGTACGTGCTCGCAATGAGAAACTTGCACAACATCTATTGTCCTACCAGCCGGTGGCAGCCGGGCCTCAAGGGAATCTACTGGATATTAAGGTACTCCTTTTAATAGAGCACCGGAGCAAAGCATTAACACTCCGTGAAAACATGTGTCCCTCACATCACCGCCATCCCCTCCGGTTGTCCCGATTTCTGTCACTTCGGGGCCTTTGGTTCCGGACAGTGACATGTGCATACAACTTGTAGATACAATCTAAGCAATAATTATAGAGCTCAAATCTAAGATCATGCCACTCGGGCCCTAGTGACAAGCATTAAGCATAACAAGATTGCAGCAACAATAACTTCACAAACTTTATAGATAGACTAATCATAATGTATCATCCATCGGATCCCAACAAACACAACACCGATTACATCAGATGAATCTCAATCATGTAAGGCAGCTCATGAGATCATTGTATTGAAGTACATGGGGGAGAGAATACCAACTAGCTACAGCTAGAACCCGTAGTCCATGGGGGAACTACTCACGGAGCATGATGGAGGCGATGGCGTTGATGGAGATGGCTTCCGGGGGCACTTCCCCGTCCCGGCAGGGTGCCGGACAGAGACTTCTGTCCCCCGAATTGGAGTTTCGCGATGGCGGCGGCGCCCCTGGAGTCTTTCTGGAGTTTCGTCAAGTGGTACGGTGTTTTTAGGTCGAAAGGGGTTAAATAGGCGAAGAGGCGGCGGCAGAGGGCTGACAGGGTGGCCTCCTCATAGGGGGGCGCGGCCTGGGGCTAGCCCGCGCGCCCACCCTCCTGGTGGCCCCCTGGCTCTCCTCCGACTCTTCTTCGTGTTCTGGATGCTTCCGGGAAAAATAAGATCTTTGGCGTTGATTTCGTCCAATTCCGAGAATATTGCCCGAACAGCCTTTCTGGAACCAAAAACAGCAGAAAACAGGAACTGGCACTGTGGCATCTTGTTAATAGGTTAGTTCCGGAAAACGCATAAAAACATCATAAAGTGCAAGCAAAACATGTAAGTATTGTCATAAAACAAGCATGGAACATCAGAAATTATGGATACGTTGGAGACGTATCACCCCTAACCCTAGCTAAACTCTGTCTTATGAAGTCAAGCATGCACGAAGAGAAGTGGTTTTTGGTTTCAAACGTTTAAGCCAAAAGCCCATTTTCAAATATTTCAAACTTATTCAAATTTGGTTCAAATTTGAAAGACATACAAGTTATAGCACACATAGTGCATACATTTTCACACATACTGCACTAGATGCTA
Source organism: Lolium multiflorum (assembly GCA_030979885.1). Lineage (NCBI taxonomy): Eukaryota > Viridiplantae > Streptophyta > Magnoliopsida > Poales > Poaceae > Lolium > Lolium multiflorum. The sequence continues at coordinate 181,220,671 of CM061753.1, read as the reverse complement.
ACCCTATAGTTTGAGGCCATTTGGGTGACCTAGGTCAAAAAAATTCTTGGATTAGAATCGTGTTGTTCGAACCCCGTAGTTGGATTTTTTTGAACCCTTGATCTGTAGAACTGGGCAAAACCCTAGTTTAACCTATTTAATTACAGATTCGTATATCGATTTTTCTACGAGTACTACCTTTTTATTATTACTATGCAGCACATGGGTGTTTGCCCGTCGAGTGAAACTCGGAGGAAGAGGGATCACTCGGAAGGAGAGAAGAAGGGAGAGAATTATGGTGTCTCCCCTTTTTCGGGTGATGATGTTGACTTTTGTGCAGGGTTTGTCAGTGAGCAGGAGGTGCGAGCGAGCGAGCGAGCGAGTCGAGCGAGGCCGAGAATGAGAGAGATTTGTTTTTTTTTGTGAGAGGGACAACCGAAGGATCTAGAAGGACCCACAGACTTCCAAAACGCATCCTGATGCGTCTTCTCTTGACAAAGAAGATGGCTGGGAGTTTGCGTACCTATTGCACGTGACTTGTGCTCACTGAAGTGTGGGACCTCAAGCGTGGGCACCACACGTAAGTGACAGACCTGTTGGTGTAAAAACTCGGTTGATTATAATAGTGCATTAGAACAAAGTTTCCTATGGATTCAAGGGTAGGAAATCCAAGTTAACTCATTTACATGACATTATTATTTCCATGAAGCAAAGTTAACACATCTATCGATTGGTACATTTTTGAGTGACTAAGAAGGATCCAGGCTTACTTATTCGTTTTCACGTGTTAAACTTGTCTAAATCTTGGTCAAACCTAGGATTTGACCAAGATTCAAATGGGCAGAAAAATAAAATAAAAAACAGAAAAATGAAAAACCAAATCACATAGTCATCTTATGTCATATAGTAAGCATTAAAGTTGATAAACAAGGACTAGAAATATCAAACCATACAAATCATGTATCTACCCCTAACCCCTAAACTATGTCTTATAAATTAAGTCAAGCATGAAGAGATGTGGTTTTGGGTTTCAAACATGGAAATTTCAAAAACCTCCCAAAAACTACATTTTAGAGTGACTAAGAAGGATGCATGCTTCCCTTTTCATATTCATGTTTTAAGCTTGTTTAAATTATCTCAGTCAAACCTAGGATTTGACAAAGATTCAAATGGGCATCGAAAAAATCAGGAAAAAGAAAAACCAAAGCAAATAGTTTTCTTATGTCATATAGTAAGCCAATTAATTAAGTTGATAAACAAGGTCTAGACATATTCAAACTAGACAAATCATGTATCTATACCCCCTAACCCCTGAACTCTGTCTTATGAAGTCAAGCATATGAAGAGAAGTGGTTTTGTCGTTTCAAACATGGAAATTTGAAAAACCTCCCAAAAACTTCATTTTAGAGTGACAAAGAAGGATACATGCTTCCCTTTTCATATTCAGGTTTTAAGCTTGTTTAAATTATCTCAGTCAAACCTAGGATTTGACAAGATTCAAATGGGCATCAAAATTGAAAAAAATCAGAAAAAGAAAAACCAAAGCAAATAGTTTTCTTATGTCATATAGTAAGCCAATTAAGTTGATAAACAAGGTCTAGACATATTCAAACTAGACAAATCATGCATGCATCTATACCCCCTAACCCCTAAACTCCGTCTTATGAAGTCAAGCATATGAAGAGAAGTGGTTTTGCTCCCAAAAGCTTCATTTTAGAGTGACTAAGAAGGATCCATGCTTACCTTTGCATTTTCATATTTTAATCTTGTTAAATCATTATCAAGCCTAGGATTTGACCAAGATACAAATGGGTGGGCACAAAATTCAAAAAAATCAGAATAATGAAAAACAAAAGCATGTAGTCTTTTTATGTCATATCGTATGCATTCAAGTTAAACGAGGTCTAGGTATATCCAAACCAGACAAATCATGTATCTACCCCATGTTGATCTTATGAAGTCTAGCATGAAGAGAAGTCGTTTTGGGTTTCAAACATGGAAATTTCAAGAACATCCCAAAAGCTTCATTTTAGAGTGACTAAGAAGGATACATGCTTCCCTTTTCATTTTCATGTTTTAAACTTGTTTAAATCTTGGTCAAACCTAGGATTTGACCAAGATTCAAATATATGAGCATAAAATTCAAAAAACAAAAATGAAAACCAAGGCACGTAGTCTTATGTCATATAGTAAGCAATCAATTAAGTTGATAAACAAGGTCTAGACATATTCAAACCAGGAAATCATGTATCTACACCCCTAACGTACCCTAGCTAAACTCTGTCTTATGAAGTCAAGCATGCATGAAGAGAAGTGGTTTTTGGTTTCAAACGTTTAAGCCAAAAGGTAAGCATGGATCCTCCTTATATAGTCACTGTAAAATGAAGCTTTTGGGAGGTTTGTGAAATTTCCATGTTTGAAACCCAAAACCACTTAAGACAGAGTTTATGGTTAGGTGTGTAGATACATGATTTTTCTTGTTTGAATATGTCTAGACCTTGTTTATCAACTTGAATTTTTTACTATATGATATAAGAAGGCTATATATATGTGCTTTGGTTTTTCAATTTTTGATTTCTTTCGATTTTTTATGCCTATTTAAATCTTGGTCAAATCCTAGGTTTAAACAAGTTTAAAACATGAAAATGAAACGGTAAGCATGAATCCTTCCTTACTCACTCTAAAATGAAGGTACTTGAAAATTTTATGTTTGAAACCCAAAACCCCAGTTCTCTTCATATGTTTGACTTCATAAGACAGAGTTTAGCTAGGGTTAGGGGTAGATATGATACATGATATTTCTGCTTTGAATATGTCTAGAGATCGACCTTGTTTATCAACTTGAATGCTTACTATATGACATAAGATCAAGGCTATATATATATATGTGCTTTGGTTTTTCATTTTTTTTGAATTTTTCTGAATTTTTACTCCCATTTGAATCTTGGTCAAATCCTAGGTTTGACCAAGGTTAAAACAAGTTTAAAACATGGCAATGAAAAGGTAAGCATATGGATCATTCTTAGTCTCTCTAAAATGAAGCTTTTGGGAGGTTTTTGAAGTTTCCATGTTTGAAACCCAAAATCACTTCTCTTCATATGCTTGGCTTCATAAGACAAAGATTAGGGTTTAGGGGTAGATATATACATGTTTTGGGAGGTTTTTGAAATTTCCATGTTTGAAACCCAAATCCACTTCTCTTCATCCTTGACGTCTTCATAAGACAAAAGTATAGGGTTATATATATATGCATATGGGTAGATACATGATTTGTCTGGTTTGAATATGTACAAATCTTATTTATCAACTTTTGAATGCATGCTACTCTCTCAAAGAAAAACTTTTGAATGCTTACTATATGACATAAGAAGACTATATGCTTTTAAAATTCAAACATATGGTAAGCATTCTTATGTCATATAGTAAGCATTCAAGTTGATAAACAAGCAAGGTTTGGACATATCCAAACCAGACAAATCATGTATCTGCCCCCTGTCGATCTTATGAAGTCTAGCATGAAGAGAGAAGTCGTTTTTGGTTTCAAAAATGGAAATTTCAAGAACATCCAAAAAGCTTCATTTTAGAGTGACTAAGAAGGATACATGCTTCCCTTTTTATTTTTATGTTTAAACTTGTTTAAATCTTGGTCAAACCTAGGATTTGTCCAAGATTCAAATATATGGGCGTAAAATTCAAAAAAAACAGAAAAATTTAAAACCAAGGCACATAGTCTTCTTATGTCATATAGTAAACAATCAATTAATTAAGTTGATAAACCAGGTCTAGACATATTCAAACCAGGAAAATCATGTATCTACCCCCTAACGCCCTAGCTAAACTCTGTCTTATGAAGTCAAGCATGCATGAAGAGAAGTGGTTTTGGTTTCAAACATGGAAATTTCGAAAAAACCTCCCAAGAGCTACATTTTGGAGTGACTAAGAAGGATATATAGATGCTTAATTTTTCATATTCATGATTTAAACTTGTTTAAACCATGTTCAAACCTAGGATTTGACCAAGATTCAAATGGGCATACAATTTTAAAAAAATCAAAAAAATAAAAAACAATGCACATAGTATTATTATGTCATATAGTAAGCATTCAATTAAGTTGATAAAGTAGGTCTAGACATATTCAAACCAGGAAAATCATGCATCTATCCCCTAACCCTAGCTAAACTCTGTCTTATGAAGTCAAGCATGCATGAAGAGAAGTGGTTTTTGGTTTCAAACGTTTAAGCCAAAAGCCCCTTTTCAAATATTTCAAACTTATTCAAATTTGGTTCAAATATGAAAGACATACAAGTTATAGCACACATAGTGCATACATTTTCACACATACTGCACTAGATGCTAACCCTATAGTTTGAGGCCATTTGGGTGACCTAGGTCGAAAAAATTCTTGGATTAGAATCGTGTTGTTCGAACCCCGTAGTTTGATTTTTTTGAACCCTTGATCTGTAGAACTGGGCAAAACCCTAGTTTAACCTATTTAATTACAGATTCGTATATCGATTTTTCTACGAGTACTACCTTTTTATTATTACTATGCAGCACATGGGTGTTTGCCCGTCGAGTGAAACTCGGAGGAAGAGGGATCACTCGGAAGGAGAGAAGAAGGGAGAGAATTATGGTGTCTCCCCTTTTTCGTGATGATGTTGACTTTTGTGCAGGGTTTGTCAGTGAGCAGGAGGTGCGAGCGAGCGAGCGAGTCGAGCGAGGCCGAGAATGAGAGAGATTTTTTTTTGTGAGAGGGACGACCGAAGGAACCAGGAGGACCCACAGACTTCCAATACGCATCCTGATGCGTCTTCTCTTGACAAAGAAAATGGCTGGGAGTTTGCGTACCTATTGCACGTGACTTGTGCTCACTGAAGTGTGGGACCTCAAGCGTGGGCACCACACGTAAGTGACAGACCTGTTGGTGTAAAAACTCGGTTGATTATAATAGTGCATTAGAACAAAGTTTCCTATGGATTCAAGGGTAGGAAATCCAAGTTAACTCATTTACGTGTTAAACTTGTCTATATCTTGGTCAAACCTAGGATTTTACCAAGATTCAAATGGGCAGAAAAATAAAAACAGAAAAATGAAAAACCAAATCACATAGTCTTCTTATGTCATATAGTAAGCATTAAAGTTGATAAACAAGGTCTAGACATATTAAACCAGACAAATCATGTATCTATACCCCTAACCCCTAAACTCTGTCTTATGAAGTCAAGCATGTGAAGAGAAGTGGTTTTGGGTTTCAAACATGGAAATTTCAAAAAACTCCCAAAAACTACATTTTAGAGTGACTAAGAAGGATACATGCTCCCCTTTTCATATTCATGTTTTAAGCTTGTTTAAATTATCTTGGTCAAACCTAGGATTTGACAAGATTCAAATGGGCATCGAAATTGAAAAAAAGTCAGAAAAAAGAAAACCAAAGCAAATAGTTTTCTTATGTCATATAGTAAGCATTAAAGTTGATAAACAAGGTCTAGAAATATTCAAACTAGACAAATCATGTATCTATACCCCCTAACCCCTGAACTCTGTCTTATGAAGTCAAGCATATGAAGAGAAGTGGTTTTGGGTTTCAAACATGGAAATTTGAAAAACCTCCCAAAAACTTCATTTTAGAGTGACAAAGAAGGATACATGCTTCCCTTTTCATATTCATGTTTTAAGCTTGTTTAAATTATCTCGGTCAAACCTAGGATTTGACAAGATTCAAATGGGCATCAAAATTGAAAAAAATCAGGAAAAAGAAAAACCAAAGCAAATAGTTTTCTTATGTCATATAGTAAGCCAATTAAGTTGATAAACAAGGTCTAGACATATTCAAACTAGACAAATCGTGTATCTATACCCCCTAACCCCTAAACTCCGTCTTATGAAGTCAAGCATATGAAGAGAAGTGGTTTTGCTCCCAAAAGCTTCATTTTAGAGTGACTAAGAAGGATCCATGCTTACCTTTGCATTTTCATATTTTAATCTTGTTAAATCATTATCAAGCCTAGGATTTGACCAAGATACAAATGGGTGGGCACAAAATTCAAAAAAATCAGAATAATGAAAAACAAAAGCACGTAGTCTTCTTATGTCATATTGTATGCATTCAAGTTAAACGAGGTCTAGGTATATCCAAACCAGAAAAATCATGTATCTACCCCCTGTTGATCTTATGAAGTCTAGCATGAATAGAAGTCGTTTTGGGTTTCAAACATGGAAATTTCAAGAACATCCCAAAAGCTTCATTAGAGTGACTAAGAAGGATACATGCTTCATTTTCATGTTTTAAACTTGTTTAAATCTTGGTCAAACCTAAGATTTGACGAAGATTCAAATATATGAGCATAAAATTCAAAAAAAAACAAAAAAATGAAAACAGGCTTTTATGTCATATAGTAAGCAATTAAGTTGATAAACAAGGTCTAGACATATTCAAACCAGGAAAATCATGTATCTACCCTAACTAAACTCTGTGTTATGAAGTCAAGCATGCATGAAGAGAAGTGGTTTTTGGTTTCAAACGTTTAAGCCAAAAGGTAAGCATGGATCCTCCTCAGTCACTGTAAAATGAAGCTTTTGGGAGGTTTGTGAAATTTCCATGTTTGAAACCCAAAACCACTTAAGACAGAGTTTATGGTTAGGTGTAGATACATGATTTTTCTTGTTTGAATATGTCTAGACCTTGTTTATCAACTTGAATTTTTTACTATATGATATAAGAAGGCTATATATGTGCTTTGGTTTTTCATTTTTTGATTTCTTTCGAATTTTTTATGCCTATTTAAATCTTGGTCAAATCCTAGGTTTAAACAAGTTTAAAACATGAAAATGAAACGGTAAGCATGAATCCTTCCTTACTCACTCTAAAATGAAGGTACTTGAAAATTTTATGTTTGAAACCCAAAACCCCAGTTCTCTTCATATGTTTGACTTCATAAGACAGAGTTTAGGGTTAGGGGTAGATATGATACATGATATTTCTGCTTTGAATATGTCTAGACCTTGTTTATCAACTTGAATGCTTACTATATGACATAAGAAGGCTATATATGTGTTTTGGTTTTCCATTTTTTTTGAATTTTTCTGAATTTTTACTCCCATTTGAATCTTGGTCAATTCCTAGGTTTGACCAAGGTTAAAACAAGTTTAAAACATGGCAATGAAAAGGTAAGCATGGATCCTTCTTAGTCACTCTAAAATGAAGCTTTTGGGAGGTTTTTGAAATTTCCATGTTTGAAACCCAAAATCACTTCTCTTCATGCTTGACTTCATAAGGCAGAGTTTAGGGTTAGGGGGTAGATACATGATTTGTTTGGTTTGAATATGTCTAGACCTTGTTTATCAACTTGAATGCTTACTATATGACATCAGAAGACTATGTTCTTTGGTTTTTTTCCGTTTTTTTTGAATTGTTATACCCATTTGAATCTTGGTCAAATCCTAGGTTTGACCAAGATTTAAACAAGTTAAGAAATTGAAAATGAAAAAGGTAAGCCTGGATCCTTCTTAGTCACTGTAGAATGAAGCTTTTGGGAGGTTTGTGAAATTTCCATGTTTGAAACCCAAAACCAGTTCTCTTCATATGTTTGACTTCATAAGACAGAGTTTTTATCAACTCGAGTGCTTACTATATGACATAAGAAGGCTATATATGTGCTTTGGTTTTTCATTTTTTGATTTTTTTCCGAATTTTTATGCCCATTTAAATCTTGGTCAAATCCTAGGTTTGACCAAGGTTTAAACAAGTTTAAAACATGAAAAGAAAAGGTAAGAATGGATCCTTCTTAGTCATTCTAAAATGAATGAAGCTTTTGGGATGTTCTCACAAATCGATCTAGTCTACATGACTTTGATAAATTTTAATTAAGAAGCAGCAACTTAACAATAATTACCCAAAATCTAACAGCTGGTTCGACAACAACCTGGACGTTACGCTAAAATGAACTGCGAAAACAACGAACAACACTTTTGTAGTACTGTACTCGGTACTCCGTACTTGCTCCAGATAATCCCCATTGCTTCACTACTACAGTAGTACTACCCTGGCTCGCATTCATTGTTTCCCCTGACTATTCAGAGCTTTGGACGTCCATCAGAGTTGTAGTCAGTAGTACAGTACTGCTAGCTCGATTAATGGCGTGCTATAAAATTCTATACTAGCCGACAGATGTCCATTCCTCGGGTTGCGCGCCAGAGCCTTCGAAGAGAAGGTAGCCGCTCTGTCCCGTTGATTTACGGTGGACGGACAGGATACTCCGGACCGCTCTCGATTCATTTGCTTCTGCTCCCGCGTCCTGACCCTTCGCGGACTGAGATCCAGTGACTTCACTAAGAGAAGTCACCATGCGACTTTACACACGTGAGCCATTCGATCAAGATCCAACGCTCGCGGTTGATCCAAATTTCGAACTTAAACTAAACTAATATTTTAAATGGACTGGAACTTTCCGAGAATACGTCTTAATGTAAAGTTTTTCTGTTTTTTTCTGAGCTACATAAATTTTAATTTCAAATTTTAGATCGACCATGTTCGTTGGATCTTAACCTGATGGCTCGTATAGGTAAAGTTCATGGTAACTTCTGTTGGGTAAAGTCACTGGATCTCAGTTCGCAAGGGAGCCCCCTCTCGGCCGTTGATTTAGGATGGGCGGACCAGGTTGCTCGAAGCGAGGGCAGGAGACGGTTGTCTGGTTTTAATAGGGGGGAGTACTTCTTCCATCCCCTTCTTGCTTCACTTCCAGTCTCCTTCCACTTCCAGCGATGCCTCCGAAGTCAAGGCCACCATCTCGCTTGAAGAAGCACCATCTAGTGTTGACCAAGGACGCGGAGAGTTCCCGCCGGCGGTCTATCCAGATGCTGGCCGCGAGAAAGGGCCCGCCAGAAAACGAAGGCCCTGCTTCGCGCTCGTCTCGGAACGGCGTCAGTCGTGCGGTCGAAGATTCCTGGTTGGTTTCCATCGCCATGTTTCTTGATTCTTCCTGGCCCGGAGGTCCCAACTCTTTATTCCGTATTAATCCTTTTTATACATATCTCAGTGCCCCACGACGCACCCTGACATCTTCTCATGACGACTTCAACCCCTGTCTCCTGCGCTTAGAGGTTACCACTGATTGGACATTTTCGTCTTCCTCTCGTCACTTTGTTTCGGTACTGATGATATTGCCATGCAGGAAGCATCGGCGTGTTTCAGAGATGAGCTTAAAACTCTCGTGGAACTCGCCTCCAACTTTCGCGATGATGTCGATACTTTGAAGGACGAGGTCACCGGCCGGGGCAAGCTGCATGATGTGAGGGTTCCATCAAGTGAGGAAACGAACTCTGTCATCAAGAAGCTCAAGGGCGAGAATTTGATGCTTAAGATCGAGTGCGGCTTTCTTCGCGAAGAAAACGTCGAGCTATCAAACAGGTGCGTTCAAGCTCTCAACGGGAGCCTCAACACCCAACATGATGCGGTGAAGAAGATGATGGATGACAGCATCTTGAAGAAAAACAATATGGTGGAGGACACGCGCGGGATGGTCGATCCAATCCAGGCACCGCAGAAGGAAGTCGATGCGCTCCGAGTCCAGCCACCTTTGCGTAGGTCGCCGAGGCGCCCTCGCGCAGGTCACTGAGGAGCGCACGTCGCCGAGTAGGCTGGGGGATAAGGAATTCCAACGAGAGAAGCGGAATCACCACCTGTCCTGATGGAGGGCCACTCCGCCAAGTAGGCTGGGGGAGAGAAACACTGCCTCTCATTGTTCTTTAGCTAGTCCTCCGATCCATATTACTTGATGTTAAAATGGATGTATCTACAACTGAAATATGTCTAGATACATATATTTTAGTATCACAAAGTAAGTATCAACGTTTATATTGCCCAAGTCTTATTATCCATCCCTAAGGTGGGTCGCTTTTGTAACTACTGATTGCAGATTCGACTCTTCTGCAGACCGAAAGATTTTTAGAGTGACTAAGAATGATTCATGCTTAGCTTTCCATTTTCATGTTTTAAACTTGTTTAAATCTTGCTCAAACCTAGGATTTGACCAAGATTCAAATGGGTTTAACAATTTAAAAAATCAGAAAAATGAAAAACCAAAGCACATAGTATTCTTATGTCATATAGTAAGCATTCAAGTTGATAAACAAGGTCTAGACATATTCAAAACACACAAAACATGTATCTACCCCCTAACCCTAAACTCTGTCTTATGAAGTTAAGTATGAGGAGAAGTGATTTTGGGTTTCAAACATGGAAATTTCACAAACCTCCCAAAAGCTTCATTTTAGAGTGACTAAGAAGGATCCATGCTTACCTTTTCATTGCCATTTTTTAAACTTGTTTTAACCTTGGTCAAACCTAGATTTGACCAAGATTCAAACGGGCGTAAAATTCAAAAAAATAAAAAATGAAAAACCAAAGCACATATAGCCTTCTTATGTCAATAGTAAGCATTCAAGTTGATAAACAAGGTCTAGACATATTCAAACCAGAAATATCATGTATCATATCTACCCCTAACCCTAAACTTTGTCTTATGAAGTCAAACATATGAAGAGAACTGGGGTTTTGTGTTTCAAACATAAAAATTTCAAGTACCTTCATTTTAGAGTGACTGAGAAAGGATTCATGCTTACCTTTTCATTGTCATGTTTTAAACTTGATTAAACCTTGGTCAAACCTAGGATTTGACCAATATTTAAATGGGCATAAAAATTCGAAAAAATGAAAAAATGGAAAACCAAAGCACATATATAGCCTTCTTATGTCATAAACATTCAAGTTGATAAACAAGGTCTAGACATATTCAAACAAGAAAAATCATGTATCTACGCCTAACCAAAAACTCTGTCTTAAGTGGTTTTGGGTTTCAAACATGGAAATTTCAAGAACATCCCAAAAGCTTCATTTTAGACTGACTAAGAAGGATACACACTTCCCATTTCATTTTCATGTTTTAAACTTGTTTAAATCTTGGTCAAACCTAGGATTTGACCAAGATTCAAATAAGTAAAAACATGAAAATGAAAAGGTAAGCATCGATCCTTATTAGTCGCTCTAAAATGAAGCTTTTGGGAGGTTTTTGAAATTTTCATGTTTGAAACCCAAAACCACTTCTCTTCATGCATGCTTGACTTCATAAGACATAGTTTAGGGTTAGGGGTAGATACATGATTTTTCTGGTTTGAATATGTCTAGACCTTGTTTATCAATTTGAATGCTTACTATATGACATAAGAAGGCTATGTGCTTTGGTTTTTCATTCTTACGATTTTTTTCTTAATTTTTATGCCCATTCGAATCTTGGTCAAATCCCAGGTTTGACCAAGATTTAAACAAGTTTAAAACATGACAATGAAAAGGTAATCAATCCTGGATCCTTCATAATTAATAAGTTAGTCTAATTAAAATGAAGCTTTTGGGAGGTTTTTGAAATTTTTGTGTTTGAAACCAAAAACCACTTCTCTTCATGCTTGACTTCATAAGATAGAGTTTAGGGTTAGGGGTAGATACATGATTTGTATTATTTGAATTGTCTTGACCTTATTTATCATCTTTTAAATGCTTACTATATATATGACATAAGAAGACTATGTGCTTTAGTTTTTCAATTTTCTGATTTTTTAATTTTATGCCCATTTGAATCTTGGTCAAATCCTAGGTTTGACAATGATTTAAACAAGTTTAAAATATGAAAATGAAAAGATAAGCATGGATCCTTCTTAGTCACTCTAAAATAAAGCTTTTGGGTGGTTTTTGAAATTTCCATGTTTGAAACCCAAAAGCACTTCTCTTCATGCTTGACTACATAAGACAGAGTTTAGGGTTAGGGGGTAGACACATGATTTTTCTTGTTTGAATATGTCTAGACCTTGTTTATCAACTTTAATGCTTACTATATGACATAAGAAAACTATGTGCTTTGTTTTTTCATTTTTTTATTTTTTTGGAATTTTGATGCACATTTGAATCTTGGTAAAATCCTAGGTTTGACCAAGATTTAAACAAGTATATAACATGAAAATGAAAAGGGAAGCATGTATCCTTCTTAGTCACTCTAAAATGAATTTTTTGGGAGTTTTTTGAAATTTCCATGTTTGAAACCCAAAACCATGCACTTCTCTTCATGCTTGACTTCATAAGATAGAGTTTAGGGGTTTGCGGATAGATACATGATTTGTCTAGTTTGAATAAGTCTAGACCTTGTTTATCAACTTTAATGCTTACTATATGACATAAGAAGACTATGTGCTTTCGTTTTTCATTTTTCTATTTTTTTTATTTTATGCCCATTTGAATCTTGGTCAAATCCTAGATTTAACCAGGATTTAAACAAGTTTAAAACATGAAAATGAAAAGGTAAGCCTTGATCCTTCTTAGTCACACTAAAATGAAGCTTTTGGGATGTTCTTGAAATTTCCATGTTTGAACCCAAAACGACTTCTCTTCATGCTAGACTTCATAAGACAGAGTTTAGGGGTTAGCGGGTAGATACATGACTTGTCTAGTTTGAATAAGACTAGACCTTGTTTATCAACTTTAATGCTTACTATATGACATAAGAAGACTATGTGCTTTGGTTTTTCATTTTTCTATATTTTTATTTTATGCCCATTTGAATCTTGGTCAAACCTATATTTGACCAGGATTTAAACAAGTTTAAAACATGAAAATGAAAAGGTAAGCCTTGATCCTTCTTAGTCACACTAAAATGAAGCTTTTGGGATGTTCTTGAAATTTCCATGTTTGAAACCCAAAACGACTTCTCTTCATGCTAGACTTCATAAGACAGAGTTTAAGGTTTAGGGTTATAGATACATGATTTGTCTGGTTTAAATATGCATAGACCTTGTTTATCAACTTGAATGCTTACTATATGGCATAAGAAAACTATGTGCTTTGGTTTTTCATTTTTCTGATTTTTTTAAATTTTGATGCCCATCGAATCTTGGTCAAATCCTAGGTTTGACCAAGATTTAAACAAGTTTAAAACATGAAAATGAAAAGGGAAGCATGTATCCTTCTTAGTCACTCTAAAATGAAGTTTTTGGGAGGTTTTTGAAATTTCCATGTTTGAAACCCAAAACCAGTTCTCTCTTCATGCTTGACTTCATAAGACAGAGTTTAGGGGTTAGGGGGTAGATACATAATTTGTATGGTTTGAATATGTCTAGACCTTGTTTATCAACTTTAATGCTTACTATATGACATAAGAACACTATGTGCTTTGGTTTTTCATTTTTCTGATTTTTAAATTTTATGCCCATTTGAATCTTGGTCAAATCCTAGGTTTGACCAAGATTTAAACAAGTTTAAAACATGAAAATGAAAAGGGAAGCATGTATCCTTCTTAGTCACTCTAAAATGAAGTTTTTGGGAGGTTTTTGAAATTTCCATGTTTGAAACCCAAAACCACTTCTCTTCATGCTTGACTTCATAAGACAGAGTTTAGGGGTTAGGGAGTAGATACATGATTTGTATGGTTTGAATATGTGTAGACCTTGTTTATCACCTTTAATGCTTACTATATGACATAAGAAGACTATGTGCTTTGGTTTTTCATTTTTCTGATTTTTTTAATTTTCTGCCCATTTGAATCTTGGTCAAATCCTTGGTTTGACCAATATTTAGACAAGTTTAACACGTGAAAACGAACTGATAATCCCATTTGTTGACTCATTTAACTAGTTAATCCCATTTGTTGACTCTCTGTTGACCAGGCACTTGAGGTAAAACTGAGTATATTGCACTAGCCAGTATTAGTACTCAAGGGGAAAACCGAGCACACAAAAAATGCTACAGTATAAGACTCGAGAGTATATCTAAATTTCCAGGGTTAGACTCGAGTACGCGTGTTGCGGTGCAGAAGTGGAAGACGTGCAATTGTTGACGGGTACTGACGCGAGTCGCGGTGCAGAAGTCGAAGACGTGCAATTGTGGACGCGTGTCGCGTTGCAGAAGCCCAAGACGTGCAGACGTTAAATGGTGGACGCGTAGGACGCGGGTCGCATTAACCACCCCTCGCCTTTATAGACGCCTCCTCGCACTATCTCTGTCACTCTCACTCGCTCATGCAACGCCGCCTCTCACGTCCCATCATCTTCTCCAAAGCAAAAACCCTCTCCCTCTCTGCAGGCGAGATGGACATGGAGAATGCGAATCCCATCGTCCATGACGCCGTCGGCTCCAAGCGCGACGCCTCCCTCTTCGACGTCGTCCCCTCAAAGGCCGTCGCCGCCGCCGGTGGCGGTCGTATCCCGCCGGGATGGGACCCCTATGAGCCGGTGCCGTACATCTCGCCTCCGAACCCCTACGACACCTTCATGGACGACCCATGGAACGAGGTAACTATGGTTTGCTCCCTTTTTTGTTCCCCCATTCCTTTTTGAACCCTATTTTTGCTGGTTCCCTAGTAACTATTAGTGCCGATCTGTAGATGGTTGAGTATTGGGTTAATATTTGCGCCGATTTTATTCCATTTTGCTTTGATCCCTTCTTGATTTCGTTTAAGATTTGGAGTTCGGCCGTTCGGTTAATTTATGCAAGTAATAATGGGATCTCAATCAGTTAATTTATGGGATCTCAGTCAGTTATTTTATGCAGGAATCAAAAGATATCAACCGTTTAATTTTGCAAATATTCTGGAATCTGTTCAAAATCAGATCTGGAATCTGTTTCTTTGCCTATGATGAATCGTTGGGCACAAATTTTTACAGAGTGGGTTCAGCGAACCATTGCTGTGTACAAATCTGTTGTGCATGAGCTATGGTTCGCTAACACCATCCCTGTAGACATATAATCGTGTCCACTCTAACTGAGGCTGGCTCTGTTTTTCCTTACTTTGTTATCATGCACGTTAGTCATCGTTGCATCTCATTCACTAATAGTTCCCGTTTGATATGGATCAGCTGTCTGGCAGCGACGTCGGCAGCGACGACGAGCACCATGACGTCAAGACTCGCCAGGTGCTGCGGAGGCTGCAGGTCGGCCAGTACGTCTCCTACTTCGCCAAGGGTGTCTACAGGTGCCCCTTCTGCACTAGGAGGCTCGGCCGCACTGACTTCAACTGCCTCCTCACGCATGCCGAGAACATCGGCAACACCAACCCCAAGGTCGGCGCGTCGGTGAACCCCCACTCCTTCCGCGCCAAGCACATGGCGCTCGGCATGCACCTCCGCAGCATCCAGCGGGTGGAGATCTCCGCCGGGCGCATGCCTCCGCTCAAGCCCAAGGCTCCCAAGGGGAGCAACAAGTGGAGGCAGATGGGGTAGGCGGAGTCCCGGACGTGTGCTGCTGCTGCTGCAAAGCAGCTTCTATTTTGTTGTTAGCTAGGGATCCCTTGTTGTTATGTTGTTAGTATGATGGTGTTGTGAAGAACCTCGAACCTGTTGGCTGCTGTGTATGCAGCTTATTATCTAGGGAGGGATCCCTATTATCTATCCCTATTCTACTGGAGTATATTTTGTTGGCCCTACTTTGTTTTCTCGATTTACTATTACTGCGAATTTGTCGTACGGAGTACATTACCCTGGAGATTTGCTTCTAGATTTAACTACATACATATGGACCAGAGGGAGTACTAGATTTGCTGCCATATTGGGCAAACAACGAGGGCCAAAAGGCACAAATAATTGAAGAAAGACAGAAATGCAAGCTTCTCTAGATTTGATACTAATTTGGTTAATAAAGACAAAGAGACAGAGGGGGAAAAGGTGCTCTTAAAAATGCCAATTCGCGCCGAGAGAGACAGAACCCAGCTCCTGCTCACGTACAACCAAACGCGGTCTCGTCCTGTCCCACGCGGTCCCTTTCTACTAGCCCCACACGTCAGCACGGAACGGTCAACTAAACTGGAATCCTCCCGTCTGAGCTCCTTCTGCGGGTTACAAATAAGGGCTTGGCGAAAACTGAGGAAAAACATAAGGCAATCTTATTGACTAATATAGCTGTTTAATTAATAAAAGGATTAGCTACAACGTGCTCAGTTTGCCCATTTATTAAGGTATAAGACTGGCAGGAGAGAAAGTAATCGCTAGTTTCCTCATTTTGCCCCTGCATGCTCGCACGATTAAAGCTCCTTCCGCACGCGCTGGACTCCTCGTTTCCTTAAACCTCCTCGTTTCTCGGGATAGACCAACAGTTTTTCAGGATCTTGGGTTTTTTTTTTGACAATCAATACCACATATATTCATAGCAAAAATAGTACATGGTAGAGGGCTACATGACGACTAGATATATCACCAAAAAAGGTGATGCATGTCTCCTTCACCAAAACAGCTGAAACAAGTACACGAACGCAAGTACACCACCATAATAATACTACTACATTAACACAAGTACGAGTAATAAAGTAAGAGTACTACTCCCTCTAATCTAATTTAAACCAAAATAAAACTTAAACTTCATCCTAAATTTGAACTAGTGCCTCGTCCTCGTTCTTCGCTCATTTTCTGATCCAAGACGGCGCAGAGTGCCAGAGTGCATGGCACGGAACTCTTCATCGGTGGCATGCCATGGGCATGTCACCGGATGCATGATTTTTTTCGCAATGTTTTAAATTTGAATTTAGGCCGCATGTCACACGGTGACATGCAAAAGGTGCATGTCACCTGGTGGTGGTAGGCAACTACCCTCATTTACGGCGGCGTAGGCGACTGGACGCCGCGTGGCCAGCCGCTGCCTCGTGGCCGCCTCGGTTTCCACGCGGGAGACCATTAAACGCCGACGACCAACCTTCCCGCGTCACGGTTAGCGACTATGACTATAAGGGCAAAACGCTAAACTCTCTCGTTCCATTCACTTTCTTCCTCTCTCCACCTAACAAACATTTGTTCGTCGCTCTCTCCTCCAGCAATGTCTTCAAAATTCAGGTCGTCGGCGGTCAAGTACGCGGAGAAAAAACGCCGGCTCGAAATTTCGAGAGACGCTTCCAGAAACCAAGTGGGCTCGCCGTCGCCGCCGCCGCCGCCGAAACGCGTCCGTGCTGTGCTCACCGGGTTAGTTTCCTTCGCCATGTACTTTCGTTTCTTTCGTCGCTCTCTCCTCCAGCAATTAATGTGTTCAAACTTCAGGTCGCCGGCGGTCAAGTACGCGGATAAAAAACGCCGGCTCGAAATTTCGAGAGACGGTTCCAGAAACCAAGTGGGCTCGCCGTCGCCGCCGCTGCCGCCGCCGCCGAAACGCGTCCGTGCTGTGCTCACCGGGTTAGTTTCCTTCGCCATGTACTTTCGTTTCTTCTTGCCCGGGCTCAAGCTCTTTAAGAGTCTCTATGGTTATACATCTTAAAGGGTTGGAAGTTCCAACGACGCCCCTACTGCACCAACTTCCACGACCAAGGAATCATCGTCGTCCGATGATTTCAACCCGGCCCTACCCCGGCGAAATGAGGTAGCACCAAGCACTGTGTAGTTATCTTCTTCTTCTTCTTCTTCTTCTTCTTCTTCTTCCTTTGCGCTTACTTGCTACCGATGATTTCGCCCTGAAGGAAGCGGCGCCGACTATCGACACCACTGTCGCCATCTTGATGGAAAAAAACGAGGAGCTCAGCTTAGAGTGTGATCGCCTCCGAGACGATTTGGCTGCCAAGAAGAAGAATTCGAAAACTCTTGTGGAGCTCATTTGCAGCCTTCGAAATGAGCGCGATATGTTGAAGAACGAGCTGATTAAGCAGAAAGCATCAGCGGAGAAAGCCAGCAGCATACTCAAGACTGTGTGCCTCGACAGAGACAAGTCTGATATAGAGTACAAAATCCTTCTTCAGGATAAAGTACAGCTCCAAAAGTTGAACCTTGAATATGCTGACATCGCCATCCTTGCCCTTCTCGAGAGGCAGAAGGCACAAGATAAGTTGATGCACCTGATGTTGGAGAGCTGCAGTGAAAGAGAAGAGACATTGAAAGAAGTGAGCAGTTTGGTGGGATACATGAGTGACGTCGGGCGAACTTCGCAGAATCCGCCCCGGCTGAGCTCAAATTCCAGCGGAACCAGCTTTCAGCAATGCATGTTAGGCGCACCTACAACTTCTACTCATTGATTAGAGGTCGCACGACATGGCATTTTCCCTCGAAATAGTAGTACTGTACTAATAGTTGTACTACTTAATATGTACCTTTTTGTAAAATAATTTCTTACATGTATTAGAAACTACCCCTCTCGTTTCTGGATGCACCCGGGACATTGTCATCCGGCCCTCTTCTGGACAAACCCCCTCGGGAAGGGCGGTATATTTTGCACATTTCGCTACTAGTACTTCTAATTCCACCGCTTATTTTTCTAATCCGTTAAATCGTTAATTGGATGACCAACTGATGGAAGCTGCGATAGATTAGACCAACAAGTGGTGAATTGTGCAAAAGATATGTCCGTGTTTTATGCAAAAGAGTGATATGGGGATCTGGTGGAATCTTGAATTTCCTCTTCAGTGGTAGGCATGCTTCACTTATAGCTGGAGTACATTGCGGACCTGGTGCATTTCGTCAGTACCGATCAGCTATTTTTGCTTATCCGGGAAGAAAAGGTAGTACTAGCCTTTTCTGTGAGATGTCTTTTCAGTGCTACGGAGTTGTCTGTTCACTGCTTGCTTTGTCTGTCGGTGACTTTGCCAAGCTGACTTTGCCATGACTTTGGGTGACTGATATGTGGACCACAGTTGTAAGTGACTCAAAGTCACTGACTTTGGGGACTCGTGAATGCTTCGTATATTTCTGACGGTTTCTGAATTATGTACTCCGTACAACTTTTGTAATATTGGTCAAACTAGTTTTGACCAGGGTTTGTGTAGGGTGTTTTTTTTTTGGTTGGTCCAAATGGTGTTGTGTGGTCCAAATGTGATGTATCATCACACCACCATGTGCCCCCCTCCCCCCACCCCACCCCTAGGTTTTGGTAATGCCATTCTGATACATGCTTCTTAGAAGGAGTACATTTTTTCCGTTAGGGCATGACAATTTTGAAAAATTCAAAAAAAAATGGGAAGACAGAATGGTAACATCATTTTCCATGTGATGATGCACCCCTGTGCCAAATTTTGGTTCATTTTAAGAATGTAAGGTGACAAATTACTCGAGGAAGCTAGTTGGAGTAGACGGGCATGATCGGATTGGCATAGGCGATTTATTTTTTGAAGGATGTTATTTTTCATAGACAATATCTGACACAAAAAATAAAATGTTAAGGTCTCATATTATTCTGAATGATTTTGAATTACTTATGACGTTTGGAAGTATTGGTATACATGAGTCCCACATGAAGTTAAATGGTCCAAAAAAAAGTTTCGTACACGTCTCCCAGAAAGTGGAAAGTCGAGTACATGCATGACTTCACGCGTCCACTACTGGATACAGGGAGTCGGAGGCTATAACATAATCGGCCTCATCATCTCTCGCGAGCTCGTCCTCTCCACTCCCCCAACTTGCCTCCCCCACACTGTGAAAACCCCCATCCACTCACCGCACCTCTGAGGCATCGACTTTCCCGTTTCCAACCACAACAGCATGAAGATAGGTATTGCATACGAGGCGGAGCAATAGGCGACCGCCCACGCAGAGGATGCCTCTACGGTAGTGGCCGTCGTGGTGGGTGAGGCTTCACCGGGCACCCAAGCCGCTCGTCTCCTCTGCTTGTCGGATTCTTCGACCTCGGTCGAAATGGGCATCCTGGCCGTCACGACGGGTGAGGCTTCACCGGGCACCCATGCCGCTCGTCTCCTCTGCTTGTCTGGTTCTTCGACCTCGGTCGAAACGGGCGTCCTGGCCGTCGAGCAGAAGGTGGATACCAACGTTGTTTATCCCGCCGAAGATGTGCACGGCGTTGCAGGCCACCACGGCGAGGTCTTCCTAGGCCCGATGCTGGACGCGAACCTCGACCCCTTCGATGATTTCGGCCCAAACGTTCAGTTCCAGGAGGATGTTGAGGGTGATGACGAGGAGGTACTTCTCTTTTACCGAAACTGTCCCAACCCTCTTTGTGTCATATTGCTGTTCACATGGTTTGCACGAGCCTGGTTCTTGATTGATTTGATATCCTACCTTGTTCTTGTAGATGTAATTGATTCTACGATTCGTAAGATCAGATTCTAGTTTAATTTCGACTAATCTGCCATGTAGTCATATAATCAATTTATGTGTTCATACTTAGTGGACTTGCAATTGTTGTGGCTAATGTTCATGGTTGTTCATAGGGTTTCTCATGATTTATTACGATTTCTTCTGCCATTTACTTGTTCTACACATTTAATTTTAGGGTTTCTAAGGTTTGATTATGTTAGTGGAGTATTTATTCGATCTGTCATAAAAAACCTGATTATGTAGTACTTAATAATTCATAGGAGTATTCTGATGACATGGACAACAACAAGGTGCGCAGGGACCGGAAAAGCCGCTATGTTCTCAAGCGGCTGAAGGGTGGTGAAATTCGTTTCTGCATGCGCGCGGGGAGCTATTTTGCCCATTATGTGGCAAATTTCTCTAGAAGGACATCCACAGCCTGATCCAACATGCGATGGGTGTAGGCCTAAGTACATAGGGGGAAACACCGCCCTGCAACCAAGGCCAAGTACGCATCATATGGCCTCTTCCTCCAGAATTACGTCTTGCCTAGCTTGCTCCACGTCAACGCCCCTGCTGCTGGCCCTCATGCTCCTGGTCATGTTTAAAGTTCATATGTGTAATCTTAATCCCTTTGGAAGTTCAGCATTAAACTCTACTAGTACAACCGTGGTGGTCTTGTGATGTAGTACTCTTTTGATGCATTTGTGATGTAGTAGTACTTTTTTTGAAATGATATAGTACTATCTAAGAAAAGTACTCCCTCCGATTCACATTCATTTCACATCAAGAAATATGGATCAGAGCGAGGGAGTAAATTAAACATGGCATCTCGTGCATGAAGCTTGACATATCGATCAGGTTGGCTAGAATAGCAATACAATGTTGCTCATTAGGCAAATGCATGCCATGTACGATAGTATACATCCAGTAAAGAAGTCTATACTGACATAAAAAAACTACTTTGGGGATGAGAGTCAATTGGGGCATCTACAATATAGAAAATCTTGCTCGTAGATGATTTTGGCTAAGAGGGTTTTACTCACATTACACGTGCCACTTTCCTTGTCTGCAAAACAAGTTCCAATAAAGGGAGAGGAAAGAAGAGGGTATTGTGGGCGAGATTGAACACCTTTTTTATGTGTTAATCTGAGGCCTCGTTTAGATGAGGATTTCGACTTATGCCTAACAGCTCAACACATCCACAAATAACTCTGCTTGCGCACACCACCGTTCATTAAAAATAACAATATTAGCTCGCAAGATTAAGAACAAAGTGAATTTAAGTAACTTGGTAAGCTTTTCAAGCAATATATTCAGAGAAAGAGCACACATGTTCGGCTCAAAATAATCATAAGAGAAGAACAATAAATCTAAGACACCACATGGATTCATACCTTGAGTCGACGCTGGCTCGTAGAAGGGCGGCCGCGCCTCGAGGATGCCGGGGACGTCTCCACCTCGGTCTCACATGTGACTGCTTATCGGCGGGTGGTGCGCCGCGCCATGTAGAAGATCTATCAAGAGATGAGAGCCCGATGACGCTACCGACGCCTCAACCTTGATAGCACCGACTTGTTGCTCCGCACCGAGATGCGCCACGTGCAAGATTTAGCGGATGCACTAATTTTAGAGATATGTCATGATCATTGTAACAAATTTCAACGTGATGATGATTTGATCTTGTACTCGGCCTTGAACATAAGAACTAGTACAATCTCACCTTTTTTTATCATTATCCTTTGCGAGATTTAGCGGTTGCGCCAAATTCAGAGAAATATCATGATCATGGTAACACAATTTTCAATATAATGATGATTTGATGTTGCACTCGACCTTGAACATAAGTACTAGTACGGTCTCACAAATTTGTATCATTATACTTTGCAAGTTTTAGTGGATGCGCCCATTTTCAGAGGTAGATCATGATCATGGTAAGTTGGTAACAAATTTTCAACGTGATGATGATTTGATTTTGCACTCGGCCTTGAACAGAGGTACTAGTACGGTCTCACAATTTTTTATCATTATACTTGGACGGTGGCCAAATTCAAAATCTCATAGCGGCAAAACTTCCCGCCCACAAAATACAAAAATTTCACACGCTTCCAAATTCCCATTCTACCCCTGTGGAGATGGCAGCAAAGTCGGTTGGTGGGGGGGTCTGCCCGTCATTTTTTGGATCACCACCTCCCTAGCCCGGAAACCCTCCCAAAAAAAATTCATTTCCCTCAGACCACCCACCGGAACTTCCCAAGTCCCTCTCTCCCACCTCCACGACCACCGCACCGGAACATCCCCGCCGGACTTCCCTGGCCTACCCGAGGCCTCGCGATCCTCGTCATCCGGCTGCCTGCCGGAGCCGCTTCATCGACGCCGTCATCAACCGGACCGGATCATCCCCGCCGAACCTCGAAACCATATGCTCATCCAGCAGTCTACCGCAGTCGCTTCAGCTGCGGTATCGTCCACCCCGCCGGAGCCGCTTCGCCGGATCCGTCGTCCACCGCATCGGATCTTGCTCACCGACACCGCTGTGCATGAACCGGATCTGCTTCACCGGCGCAGTGCATGATCTAAACTCTTCTACTGTCGCTTTTCTATTGCTTGCCTGCAAGTTCTTGTTTAATCTTGGGGGAACCTGTTTGTGCTAACGACGCGCCGTTACGTTTTTGCAGATGAGATGAGTAACCATGAAGTGTAATGGCCGTCTCTCCAACCCCAAGTAGCACATGTAGCGTACTTCATCACCGGATCTATCAACCCCAGGAAGATCTGCTGTGACTCCCACAGAGTGCTTCTCCTAATGTAAGTCCCTTGTTTTAGCGCCATGTTCTGGGTTCAGTTTCTTGTTTGTCTGAAGCTCTTTTAGTTCATAGCTATGACCGTAACACGTTGCTATTTTCTACTTCATTGCTAACTTTAAGCGATTGAACATTTTGGTTTGCATTCCCTGCTCTGTAGATGTAGCCATCATAACTTCTATCTTGCTCAGTCGTTGTTACAAAAATTATAGGTATTATAGTAACATCCTGCTATTATTTAGTTCATGGCCAATTTTAAGTAATTGCACATGTTGGTTCGCATTCCCTACTCTATAGCTTTTGGCATCGTAACTTCTATATTTGGTTTACATTCCCTGCTCTGTAGATCTAGCCATCATAACTTTATCTTGCTCAGTCGTTGTTACAAAAATTATGGCCTGCTACTATGTTGTTTGTGCCAATTTTTTACTCCATGAACATGTTGGCTTGCATTCCCTGTACTACAGGTGATGCCATTGTTTTGTATCTAGTTCATTGTAAGCTAACAAAGTAAGGACTTAGTTTGGCATGCTATCACTCTGCTATCTAGCCTGTAGTACAAATAAACTTGTCATACTACTAGATAATAATTTTGCGTGCCATCTTGTTCTTCAAAAGCTGCATTATTGACTTGTTTCTCTGACTTGGCATGACGCTCACATATGGAAAGCTGAACATATTGGTTTGCATTCCCTCTTATACAAGTTCACAGGTGATCCCACTATATTCTGTATCTGGTCCATCCTAAGCTCCAGCATTAACTATCCTCTATGTGTTGCTCATTACAAGTTTATATCCCGAAACATCTTGATTTGCATCCCCTTCACTATAAGTTCAGGAGTATTATTTAGTTCACGGCCAAAATGAAGTAATTGCACTTGGCACATGTTGGTTCACATTCCCTCCTCTTTAGCTTTTGCCATCGTAACTTCTATTTTTGGTTTACATTCCCTGCTCTGTAGATGTAGCCATCATAACTTCATCTTGCTCAGTCGTTGTTACAAAATTTATAGCCTGCTACTATGTTGTTCATGCCAATTTTGTACTCCCTGAACATGTTGGTTTGCATGGGACTCGACAGTAGTAAGTCTGCTGTTTCATTCTAACATGCTCTGTTATATTGGCTGTTGGTATGCGGCATGCACTCTTTGTTTTCTTATTGTGCGCATTACAATGATCTTGTTATAACGACGAAATGATGAGTTCCAAATTCTTTGGCAAACAATATTGTAGTGTCTTTGCCTTTCCATTGTTGCTGTCTTAACTTGTAATGTCTTTGTTTCAGATATAGGTGCTGCATGGACAACTTAAAATATTGCCGGATCGCTTCATTGTATTGCTAGGTTTAATTACCATTCAATTTCTCTGGGTTCTGTAATATTTTTTTCAATGCCTTGCAGCTGATGTAATATTTAGTTAGTTTTTATAGTTCTTTCGCGCATTTTTTCTTTGGTGCTTGTGGTAAGTGAGGCTATCCGACAGAAATCAATGTTGCGTAAATATTCTCAGTATCTAAATCACGAATTCCCATCCCTTAAACGGCCCAATTAATCGAAATCACATATGTGCCTCAAAATCCTAAAGCGCATATTATGCCGGCATATAAACAACAACTAAACGGGCTGGCCCACTTACTTCTTGGGCCAGCCCATGTGAGTTACGGTGGACCCCACACTCTAATTGGGCTGGCCCACTTGCTTTAAGGTGGACCCCACCCACTACCGGGCCGGCCCACTAATTAGTTGGGCCAGCCCATTTGCTTTTGTGGTGGACCCCACATACTAAACGGGCCGCCCTTCAAGAGGAAAGTGGGACCCACCCGTGTTTTTGGCCCGGCCCACTATCTTGTTGGGCCGGCCCACTTGCAATATGGTGGACCCCACATACTAATTGCCGGCCCTTTAACAGAAAGTGGGGCCCACCGTGCTTTTGGCCCGGCCCACTATCTTGTTGGGCCAGCCCACTTGCTATATGGTGGTCCCACATGGTAAATGGGCCGGCCCTTTAATAGGAAGGTGGGACCCACCTTTGTTTTTGGCCCGGCCCACTATCTTGTTGGGCCGGCCCACTTTCTATATGGTGGACCCCACATAACAAATGGGCCGGCCATTAACAGGAATGTGGGACCCACATGTGTTTTTGGCCCGGCCCACTATCTTGGTGGGCCAGCCCACTTGCTATATTGTGGACCCCACATACTAAATGGGCCGGCCCTTTAACAGGAAGGTGGGACCCACCTGTTTTTGGCCCGGCCCACTATCTTGTTGGGCCGCCCACTTGCTATATGGTGGACCCCACATACTAAATGGGCCGCCCTTTAACAGGATTGTGGGACCCACCATGTGTTTTTGGCCCGGCCACTAGCTTGTTGGGCCGGCCACTTGCTATATGGTGGACCCCACACACTAAATGGGCCGGCTTTTAACAGATAGTGGGACCCACTGTGTTTTTGGCCCGGCCCACTTGCTTCTTGGGCCGGCCCACTTGCCGTAAGGGGACCCCACATGTTAAATGGGCCGGCCCATTTAACTTTTGACCACCAACATTAGAGGTTAGGCCCGGCCCACGTAACTAATGGACCAGCCCAGCTATATAGTTGACCGGTCAAACTATGTCATCTTGTGGGCCTACCATCTACCACGGGGTTTCAGCCGGTTAACGCCGTTAATCGCCTAACGGCGTCACACGTGTCGCTTGCATGACGTCGCAGTCAACGGGCTCCCGAAACTTCCGCAACGGTCCGATTTTCCGTGGCGGAAGGGCGCCCAGCGCGACGGACCGAAAAAATCGTCGTTGGACTTTGCTCGACGCAGCTTTCGACAACGAACCCATATCGTCGGGTTAGGCCCATAGGCGACGAAAAATGCCCCTTAGTTGACGATTTTGGGACGTTGTCTATCAGAACTTTTCTTGTAGTGAAGTAAAAAGAAAGGAGCGAAATCACATGACCAGAAAGTAGGTGCAGCGCTAGCTAGAAAATGCATATAGCCGGTTCATTAGCAGTATAAATAGGAGATTAGCACCAAGAACATTAAATAATAGACGAAAAGACCGGCAAGAAAGAACAAACCTGTTCTATCCCTCCAATACATCCCTGTACACAATGTTCTTTGTGCTTTTTCCAGTGGGGTCTATGTCTATATTTGGCTTGGCCAAAATCCGAGTGGTCTGCCTTGACACACCCCTTGAAAGTGCAACATAAAGCTGGCCATGGGAGAATACAGGCTCTGGGAGGTAAATACCAACGGTCGGAATGGTTTGCCCCTGGGCTTTGTTGATGGTCATTGCAAAACTTAACCGGACGGGGAACTGTTTCCTCTTAAACTTGAAAGGAAGTGAAATGTCCTCCGAGGGCGACAAAGGGATCCTCGGTATGAACACTCTATTTCCAGCATGTTGTCCACCGACAATCTCGGCGTCGATTGCGTTATCCTGGAATGCTCTAATCATCAGTCTTGTTCCATTGCACAGCCCATTGTGCGGATCGAGATTCCGGAGTAGAATGACGGGACAATTGATTTTGAGTTTCAAATCATGCGGGGGCAGGCCATTTGGAGTGAGTGAGTTGAGATATTCCAGTGGGTAGTTATTGCGTGCATCATCCTCGACAGAGTCAAAGCTATAATATACCTTTGCCTGGCCAGGAAATCGGTCAATCATCTTTTTATTCAGATTGTCCACATGATCATTCTTTGTTGAAAGAATGGCACGCGCACTCATGTAGGGTCCAGACGCGGCGTTCTCATGAAGCGATGGGAACACATCTTCAATAAGCTTGTTCACTGGTTCGTCGGTAGGAGTGAAAGGAATAACAATGTCATCCGGAAGACGCACATAGTCACCACCGATTGTCTCTTCTGTTCCATTGCCAATTCTCAGTAGGTACTCGGAGAACCACTGATCGGTCTGTGCCCTCATATTGCGTGTGAGGCGTATCTTCCTAATCTTATCCCATAAATAAGACCTCTGTAGCGTAGCATCAGTGATTTGAGCTCTTGTCCCACGTGTTACAACGGGAAGGACCTGCCTAAAATCTCCTCCAAACACCACGACTTTCCCCCCAAAAGGTAAATCAGATCCCATGATGTCCTGTAAGGACCTATCAAGCGTCTCAACAGTTTGGCGCTTCGTCATGGCAACTTCATCCCAGATTATTAAAGATGCCCTACGGAGCAGCTTTGCGGTACCACTCTGCTTGGTGAAATTGCATGTGCTGCTGTCTGTGAGCCTAATCGGAATTTTAAACCTGGAATGGGCGGTGCGCCCACCAGGCATGATCGATGCCGCTATGCCAGATGTAGCTGTAGCAATAGCTATTTGACCTAGGGAACGGACCTTCGCAAGGAGTGCTTTGTATAGATATGTCTTTCCCGTGCCACCCGGACCATCAACAAAGAAAATCTGGCTCCTTTTGTTGAGAACATGAGAGAGGATTTCATCAAAACCAGCGCGCTGCTCTTTGTTAAGAGATGTAAACATGTTTATGTCATCTTTATCAAAAGTAACCGACAACTCCTCTTGTACCTCTCTGGAATCTCCATTCGAACACTCATCATCCACCAGATCCAAATCCGGGAGTCCATAACTGCTAATATCTTTTCCCATGGAATGAACCAGATCCCTAATGTCTCTAAGGACCATCTGCTCTAGTGCGGCCTGGTTGGGCTGGTTACGACGGTAGTCCTCAGACATTGACTCAAGGTGCTTCTCCCACAGTGATCGGATTTGGGTGACCTCGCAGAACACCAGAATAGTTGCAAAAAGCCTTCTTAGAGCATAAGGCATCTAGAAAGTAGCTGCCTCAGTCAAGCAATCATCAATTGACTTGTCGGTCTCTATGAGACCTCTTCGCTCACATGATTCTCTGAAAGTCAAGCAAGGCCTGCCATTTACACTTTTCAAATCCTGAAATGATGCTGCACCTCTCACATGATTCATGAGCACTCTAAGGAAGTACCTCTCACCTTCAGCAGGATGCGCATAGACAATTCTTCCAATCTGCCCCCGCCCCTTTAATTTTCTTTTCTGCCACTTCTTCTCACCCTTGATCCACCGGTAGAATTCTGGGAACTCTTTGTACAAGAAGTTCCTCGCAAAAGGATCGACCAGGTTCATCTTGAAAAATTCAGTGAGCATGGTGCTGGAAGAAGAGGGCCGGTTGATGATGTCATCAAGATTATCGCCATCTCTGAATGTGACAGGCTGCATATCTTCCAAATGAAGTTGCAGTTGGAGAACAGAGGGAGAGACACCGAACATTGGGAAACCACAAATCCTGGTGATAGACTCCTGTGGCCCCACAAACCTAGCATCCCTATATTGTTTAATCTCATTGATTACTTGACCATCATTCTCTACCGCTGGATCGACTGAGAATGAGGCACGATCATGTCCTTTATAGATGTACTTAAATAGATACTTCACTGCCTTGATGCTAGAGCAAGCTTCAACATTGATGTGACAATTATACCGCATAAGCAAACCAGGGTTGTATGGGACAACCCATCTATTATCCAGCTCGGCTCTTCTGACCTTCACTTGATGACAATCGTGCCTCCTCCTATAGATAGGATATGAGTCATTTCCTTGTTGCGTGGCATCACAAAACTGCCGAGGATAGCGAAACCGACATTGACCATCTATCATGCATGGACAACTTTTCCTAAGAGCACCACATGGTCCATGGAGCATATGTTTGACCACCAGAGCATGCAATACAGGGTACTTGTCCTTGTTAGGAAGTTCTGCTGATATCACCTTGTCGTATCCGTCTGGGTTTGTTAGCTTGCTATCCGAGCTCATGATCAGAAGCATGTGCTCGTGTGGCAGCCCCCTCTTTTGAAACTCGGTAACATGGACATATGCAAAAACCTCACCAAAGTACTTTTTTATCAAGAGTTCCTTCATACTTCACAATTTGGCCCTGTATACTCTCGCCACAAGGTCTGGACGGTCCTGGGGTGTCTGCCCGGGTTCAAGTCTGGATGTAATCTCCTCCCAGTGTGGGTTGCAAGTCATTGTGATAAAGTAATCAGCCTTCCCAAACCGTTGGACTATCGCCATCGCATCAAGAAACCTTCGCTGCATGTCTCTATCACCTCCCGGAAAAGTCCTCGGAAGCACGATTCTCTTACCAACCCGACAACCACATGTCTCTCCAGCATCCATGACATCAACAACACCCTTAAGAAGATAAATCAATCAAAACATCATTCTGCACGGTATTTTTAAATGTGTAGTGGCGATGCGTGCGTAATATAAAATGGAAATGGAGAGCAGCATGATACCTGGTATAGATCAGCACGAATGCGTTTTTGATTCTTAGGATCAGAGAAGAAATCAAGTCTCATAGTCTCCATCTTGATGTACATGTCGACTGCCCATTGCTGGAACCCACGTGCACCGAACAATATAATGTTGAAAAGTCCTTTTCTGACTTGTATCTTGAAGCAGTAGTACTCCCTTGCGCTAACAAATTTTCTAGACCCTCTGGTTGCATCATCATCGTGGTCCTCTTCATCATCTAGAACATGGATAAAGAAATGATTGATTGCTGATCTCTAGAAAGAATGAACAAAATGTGAAACAAGTTGAAAGCATGTGGATAATTACCTGTTACCTCATCCGTGTTTTGTTCAAGATGTACATTTGAACTCCGATCTAGACCTTGCAAGTCTTCATGCTCGATGTTATCGTCGTTCTCCTCTTGAGGGACTTTAGGTGGTGTCTCATATGGTATCCAGCGGTTCCATCCCGTCTCCCCTCTCGGGAAAAATAATGGATATGCCAAAGGATCATAGCAACCATAGTAAGCTCTAATAAATATAGGACGGTCCCCTTTGCCATACAGGACAACTTGCCTATCAAAAGTGTTTTGTGGGTCACTTCCTTCAACCCACATCGCGGCCACCTGGGAAGCGGTGGGGGCATTGTACCTTCGCTGGTCTAGTCTTATATCTGTGTTAAGTGATATCCTATATTCTTCTAGGTTCGGAACGGATCCAATGCTCTTAAAGGTCTGCACATATGGGTTGTCCTCTAGTATCTCCAGAATCTTCCGTATGATATTGATATCAAGATCTGGAGACCGCTTCACTCTATGTTCCAAGGTTTCATCTGTATCATAGAAGTAGAGCTGGAGATGTCTAGGTCCTTGACCACCATGCACCAGATCGTCCATCTTATAATACATTGCCCCTTGTGCTACAAATGTATACACACCGGTTCTCGCCGCTGTGCTGACCGTCTTGTCAAGGGTGACTCCAAGCCTTGTGAAGGAGAAGTGGGTGTTGAAATATCGTATGTGCTTTCTGAAGTATTTTGCATCAGCATCAACCTGACTTGTAAACAACCAGCGCAACTCTTGAGGAACTTCAGGGGTAGCTATCTTGACCTTTCCTTTTCTGCAACAGAACGCGGGGCCCTCATATTGGAGCCTCATTGCTCCACAATGTACGCAGTCATTTACTGGCTTCAACACATGATGCTTCTGTGGTAGATTGTGGTACACGAAGTCATAAGGATCATCATTCTGGTTACTTTGAGGAACATCAGTTGTCACTCTGTAAGAATCGAACACATCGCCTGCACAAATACAATCAGGAGTAAAATAGATGTGCCACAATTAATTATATTAGAATTTATTAGTGAAGTTACCTAGACCACTAAAAATCCTGCACTCCTCGTCATCCTCCTGCATTGTTTCTTTCTCTTGCATGGTATCCACGTTATCTATGAAAAATATATAACACATTGGGTTTCACATTTGGAGATGAAGGAATTCTAGAAACTCCAAAAATTGTTATCCTATTTTTACCTTCGAACCTCGCTTCATGTTCGTCTGGTTCAAAAATGCCTGCAGGATCGGATTCATCACCACTGTTTGGGTCCCCTGGATATGCATTAAATAGACTATAATTGGTAGACACCATCCATTAAAAGGACTACCTAAACACATAGAAAATGGAATGATATGACAAATAATACCTGTAGGGTTTTGTGCTCCATCTGGCATAGGTACATTGTTCGTCGTGGCCCTCGAGTGTCCTGGTTTCCCGTCTGCATGGCTTGTACTGGCGGTTCTTGCGCAAAAGCGCATCTCTCTGTTCATCTGTCATCAGCGAGTACATTACCCTGCGTTGATGTCGTCTCTTTTCAGGATCTACTCTTTTTGCTAGGAAGCTGTCTTGCCCATGCAATTCTGCAGATGTGGACCCATGTTCCATAGTTGCCTTGCAGCATGGCGTTTGAAGGCCACTTGTATGTGTGTTGGTCATGTTGCTCATTGGGGTATGAGGTGAACCCAGGACAGAAGCAGGTGATGCTTGAGTCACGTCGACTCCACTTCTTGATGCATCTTTCTTTTGTCTGCGGGCTATACGCTGCCTCTGTAGATACTCAGATTTTTTTTCGTCAGACAGTCGAGCATACCACGATAGACCAGTCCGCTGTTGGCGTTGACGAATGGGACAACTAGGATTGTTTGTTAGGTTTGCCACTAGCCCACACACACCAGATTGTGAAGATGATGCCCCCATTTCTTCATGTGAAACACTATTACATCTAACAAGATCATCATCACCTGAACACCGAGAATAATTGTACATGAGATTGTAGAGCATATATAGTACATAATTGGGCTATTGAACATGATAATTGAAGTCTGGATGACATTATAGTATGTGATGCATGTTATTATACTACCTGATAATTGGACGATTGAACCCGTCGCAACATTATTGGACTGGGCAATAAGAATATGTGTAGTTCCTCCTGGTTCTGGTATCATCTGGTATGCATCATTTCTGTGGAACCAATCGGAATCATCGTCACCGCCCACCTGAGATGCATTATGCTGAACATCTATCGGCATACCTGTAAATTCATTGCAGATTTAGAAAGTCAGCCTTTTCATATAATATAGATCCAGAATAGAAGCTGGAAGTATAGAACACAAGACCTTCAGAAGGCATGTACTGTATGATTCCAGAGTTTCCAACATCCGCCTGTGTATGAGATGGTATGTTTTCAACATTCGCAGCGTCCATTGACTCTTTTTTGAGATCCCGTAAATGGCGTCGACGTTTTAAAATTTCATCTTTATTATTTGCATACCGATCCCTTTCCCTCCGCCTTTTGACTTCTTTAGTATCTGCATACAGACAGCACTTCAGAATTTGACATAATAATGGGTACTGATCATTGCATTTGTTTCGAAGTACCTTGACTTAGCCCATTGCTTATATCCTGAAATGGATTGCGCCTGGATGATGACATTGAGATTTATGGCTTCTCTTTCTGCAAAATTAAGATGATGATAAACAATACTACCTCTCTGTAGAAGCCAATATATGGCAGAATTGTGTGTAATTCCTTGTAGGATGGCAAAAACTCCAGTATATCCTATCTTGTATATGTAGTAGATTTGTCCAGCTAAACTCCAGTATATAATAATCGCTTTAAGTTGACAATGTTCATATAAAGGTAAACATGTTGGTATAATAATTGCTTTAAGTTGACAATGTTCATATAATAATTAAGGGGAGATCAGTTGGTATTAAAAAATACCATCCTAGCCCCTATAAAGGTAAACATGTATTTTAGAAAAGTTAGCATTGTTTTCGTTGCCTATTATTAAGACTACTATTATTCAGATGAATAGTAGTTTGCCTACACTGTATAACCTTCTGATCAGTTTATTTATGCTCAAACTTTATGCTTTCGAATGATGCATGCGCGTTCATGCTTTGGTAGGATTCAGTTCGTTGGATATGGATCATGAGCTGTCAATAAGAATATTTGGTGCTTATTGACTATTGGTCAATCATGTCATGTTTTTAATTAGTGGAGATCAGTTGAGTCAAATGCAGATACATGTAATTATCGCCGAAATGGAACACAGTATGTACAAACCAGCTATTGTAAATTGTTATAGAAAAAACTTCAATTGTTTCTCCATTCAAATGCAGGTCCAAATGCAGGTCCATTGATTGAGAAAAATACTGTGTTGAAAATAAAGGCGGCAGACCTGCAGGTACTTGTGGAGTTGCTTGTCGAGCGTCCCAGGCGAGAAATTGTTCTTCCTTGAGGTTAAGATTGACTTTTGGACTGAAAGGTTGCAACTGTTTGATAGGTTTTCAGGTTCAGATTGAACTGGTAAAAGCCAATTCTGAAGAAACATGAAGAAGCTGCTGTTTGGGCAGCCGCCCGGGTACCGTCAGCGTCCTCGACTCCCAGGCGATGGTGTCGTCGTGGCGGCCATCTTCGTGGAGGTGACAAGGCGTCGGCGAGGGCGAGGACTGCTGTGGTGGCAGGGATGCGATGGCGGCCGTCTTCGTGGAGGTGACAGGGCGTCGGCGAGGGCGAGGACTGCTGTGGCGGCAGGGATGCGATGGCGGCCGTCTTCGTGGAGGTGACAGGGCGTCGGCGAGGGCGAGAAGGACTGCTGTGGCGGCAGGGACGCGATGGCAGCAGCGAGGGCGAGAAGGATTGGTGCGGCGATAGGTGAGGCGACGACGGCGAGAAATACTGGTGCGGCGATAGGTGAGGCGACGACGGCGAGAAGTACTGGTGCGGCGATAGGTGAGGCGACGACGGCGGCAACAGCTTGAAGGACTGATGCGGCGTGCAGGAGAGGCGATGATCGTGTGGAGTGGTGCGTTGGTGGAGATGAACGGTTATGGTGATGAAAGGAGAGAAAACTGTTTGCGTGGTTGATGGTGGATGTTGTCTGCCAATGTAAATCACGGAATAGGTGTGGGGCGTTTGATTTTTTGCTTGTACGGCTGAGATGCATTGGATGGGACTCTCTGTGCCAAAGGATCATACCAACCATAGTAAGCTCTAATAAATATAGGACGGTCCCCTTTGCCATACAGGACAACTTGCCTATCAAAAGTGTTTTGTGGGTCACTTCCTTCAACCCACATCGCGGCCACCTGGGAAGCGGTGGGGGCATTGTACCTTCGCTGGTCTAGTCTTATATCTGTGTTAAGTGATATCCTATATTCTTCTAGGTTCGGAACGGATCCAATGCTCTTAAAGGTCTGCACATATGGGTTGTCCTCTAGTATCTCCAGAATCTTCCGTATGATATTGATATCAAGATCTGGAGACCGCTTCACTCTATGTTCCAAGGTTTCATCTGTATCATAGAAGTAGAGCTGGAGATGTCTAGGTCCTTGACCACCATGCACCAGATCGTCCATCTTATAATACATTGCCCCTTGTGCTACAAATGTATACACACCGGTTCTCGCCGCTGTGCTGACCGTCTTGTCAAGGGTGACTCCAAGCCTTGTGAAGGAGAAGTGGGTGTTGAAATATCGTATGTGCTTTCTGAAGTATTTTGCATCAGCATCAACCTGACTTGTAAACAACCAGCGCAACTCTTGAGGAACTTCAGGGGTAGCTATCTTGACCTTTCCTTTTCTGCAACAGAACGCGGGGCCCTCATATTGGAGCCTCATTGCTCCACAATGTACGCAGTCATTTACTGGCTTCAACACATGATGCTTCTGTGGTAGATTGTGGTACACGAAGTCATAAGGATCATCATTCTAGTTACTTTGAGGAACATCAGTTGTCACTCTGTAAGAATCGAACACATCGCCTGCACAAATACAATCAGGAGTAAAATAGATGTGCCACAATTAATTATATTAAAATTTATTAGTGAAGTTACCTAGACCACTAAAAATCCTGCACTCCTCGTCATCCTCCTGCATTGTTTCTTTCTCTTGCATGGTGTCCACGTTATCTATGAAAAATATATAACACATTGGGTTTCACATTTGGAGATGAAGGAATTCTAGAAACTCCAAAAATTGTTATCCTATTTTTACCTTCGAACCTCGCTTCATGTTCGTCTGGTTCAAAAATGCCTGCAGGATCGGATTCATCACCACTGTTTGGGTCCCCTGGATATGCATTAAATAGACTATAATTGGTAGACACCATCCATTAAAAGGACTACCTAAACACATAGAAAATGGAATGATATGACAAATAATACCTGTAGGGTTTTGTGCTCCATCTGGCATAGGTACATTGTCGTCGTGGCCCTCGAGTGTCCTGGTTTCCCGTCTGCATGGCTTGTACTGGCGGTTCTTGCGCAAAAGCGCATCTCTCTGTTCATCTGTCATCAGCGAGTACATTACCCTGCGTTGATGTCGTCTCTTTTCAGGATCTACTCTTTTTGCTAGGAAGCTGTCTTGCCCATGCAATTCTGCAGATGTGGACCCATGTTCCATAGTTGCCTTGCAGCATGGCGTTTGAAGGCCACTTGTATGTGTGTTGGTCATGTTGCTCATTGGGGTATGAGGTGAACCCAGGACAGAAGCAGGTGATGCTTGAGTCACGTCGACTCCACTTCTTGATGCATCTTTCTTTTGTCTGCGGGCTATACGCTGCCTCTGTAGATACTCAGATTTTTTTTCGTCAGACAGTCGAGCATACCACGATAGACCAGTCCGCTGTTGGCGTTGACGAATGGGACAACTAGGATTGTTTGTTAGGTTTGCCACTAGCCCACACACACCAGATTGTGAAGATGATGCCCCCATTTCTTCATGTGAAACACTATTACATCTAACAAGATCATCATCACCTGAACACCGAGAATAATTGTACATGAGATTGTAGAGCATATATAGTACATAATTGGGCTATTGAACATGATAATTGAAGTCTGGATGACATTATAGTATGTGATGCATGTTATTATACTACCTGATAATTGGCCGATTGAACCCGTCGCAACATTATTGGACTGGGCAATAAGAATATGTGTAGTTCCTCCTGGTTCTGGTATCATCTGGTATGCATCATTTCTGTGGAACCAATCGGAATCATCGTCACCGCCCACCTGAGATGCATTATGCTGAACATCTATCGGCATACCTGTAAATTCATTGCAGATTTAGAAAGTCAGCCTTTTCATATAATATAGATCCAGAATAGAAGCTGGAAGTATAGAACACAAGACCTTCAGAAGGCATGTACTGTATGATTCCAGAGTTTCCAACATTCGCCTGTGTATGAGATGGTATGTTTTCAACATTCGCAGCGTCCATTGACTCTTTTTTGAGATCCCGTAAATGGCGTCGACGTTTTAAAATTTCATCTTTATTATTTGCATACCGATCCCTTTCCCTCTGCCTTTTGACTTCTTTAGTATCTGCATACAGACAGCACTTCAGAATTTGACATAATAATGGGTACTGATCATTGCATTTGTTTCGAAGTACCTTGACTTAGCCCATTGGTTATATCCTGAAATGGATTGCGCCTGGATGATGACATTGAGATTTATGGCTTCTCTTTCTGCAAAATTAAGATGATGATAAACAATACTACCTCTCTGTAGAAGCCAATATATGGCAGAATTGTGTGTAATTCCTTGTAGGATGGCAAAAACTCCAGTATATCCTATCTTGTATATGTAGTAGATTTGTCCAGCTAAACTCCAGTATATAATAATTTCTTTAAGTTGACAATGTTCATATAAAGGTAAACATGTTGGTATAATAATTGCTTTAAGTTGACAATGTTCATATAATAATTAAGGGGAGATCAGTTGGTATTAAAAAATACCATCCTAGCCCCTATAAAGGTAAACATGTATTTTAGAAAAGTTAGCATTGTTTTCGTTGCCTATTATTCAGACTACTATTATTCAGATGAATAGTAGTTTGCCTACACTGTATAACCTTCTGATCAGTTTATTTATGCTCAAACTTTATGCTTTCGAATGATGCATGCGCGTTCATGCTTTGGTAGGATTCAGTTCGTTGGATATGGATCATGAGCTATCAATAAGAATATTTGGTGCTTATTGACTATTGGTCAATCATGTCATGTTTTTAATTAGTGGAGATCAGTTGAGTCAAATGCAGATACATGTAATTATCGCCGAAATGGAACACAGTATGTACAAACCAGCTATTGTAAATTGTTATAGAAAAAACTTCAATTGTTTCTCCATTCAAATGCAGGTCCAAATGCAGGTCCATTGATTGAGAAAAATACTGTGTTGAAAATAAAGGCGGCAGACCTGCAGGTACTTGTGGAGTTGCTTGTCGAGCGTCCCAGGCGAGAAATTGTTCTTCCTTGAGGTTAAGATTGACTTTTGGACTGAAAGGTTGCAACTGTTTGATAGGTTTTCAGGTTCAGATTGAACTGGTAAAAGCCAATTCTGAAGAAACATGAAGAAGCTGCTGTTTGGGCAGCCGCCCGGGTACCGTCAGCGTCCTCGACTCCCAGGCGATGGTGTCGTCGTGGCGGCCGTCTTCGTGGAGGTGACAGGGCGTCGGCGAGGGCGAGGACTGCTGTGGTGGCAGGGATGCGATGGCGGCCGTCTTCGTGGAGGTGACAGGGCGTCGGCGAGGGCGAGGACTGCTGTGGCGGCAGGGATGCGATGGCGGCCGTCTTCGTGGAGGTGACAGGGCGTCGGCGAGGGCGAGAAGGACTGCTGTGGCGGCAGGGACGCGATGGCGGCAGCGAGGGCGAGAAGGATTGGTGCGGCGATAGGTGAGGCGACGACGGCGAGAAATACTGGTGCGGCGATAGGTGAGGCGACGACGGCGAGAAGTACTGGTGCGGCGATAGGTGAGGCGACGACGGCGGCAACAGCTTGAAGGACTGATGCGGCGTGCAGAGGCGATGATCGTGTGGAGTGGTGCGTTGGTGGAGATGAACGGTTATGGTGATGAAAGGAGAGAAAACTGTTTGCGTGGTTGATGGTGGATGTTGTCTGCCAATGTAAATCACGGAATAGATGTGGGGCGTTTGATTTTTTGCTTGTACGGCTGAGATGCATTGGATGGGACTCTCTGTGCCTTTTTATATTAGTGGAGATGAAGGCAAAATCAATCTACACTAGAAAATTGTAAATCTTACTAAGCAACTTGATATATGATACCACCTGATAGGGAAAAGGTGTCCGATCTTTTGATGAGATGATGATAAGTTATGTTTGACGATCCTACTACACGTGCAAAGTACGTGTGATGAGGGATTAACTCGTCAATGCCTACATATTGTAGACTTAGGGTTTAGACTTAGGGTTTTGTATGAATTAGAGGGCAAGTAGCTCTCGAAGTTTTCAGCCGAACAAAGGTGCTCAAATCAATATTACGGTGGCTAGGGTTATAATGGTTTCGATCCTTTCTTTCTCCCTCGGCCTCCCCTTTATATAGGAGCCAAAGCCGAGGATTTTCCGTGTCGTACAAGTTACAAACTGTCTAGCCGCATTGGGCTTTTCCTATAGTGATACAAGTTTCCTATTACAACACTACTTTCCTAACCCGAAAACCTTCAACCTTCTGGGCCTCCAAAGTTTCGAGTCCATGGGCTTCATACTTTCCTATAGACCCAGGGTACTTATTCGACATGCCTATTAGGCATACCTATGTCAGTAGCCCCCGAGATTTTGCTTGAATCATAGATTCGAGTAAAATCTCCATCATGCATTTGTTTTAATAAAACTTTCGAGTTACACTCAGCTTTTACTCAATGTCTATTTTACACAGGGAAAATGGTAGATGAGGTTGGTTCATCTAACGGATCAGGTACCAGTTAATTGCTCTCACGGCAAATCCGCATAAACCTACTTCAAGCTCAAGTCCCATGACTCGAACATGGAATACTAGGGTAATTCGATACATACCGCTTCAGGACTTATCGTGAATCAAATTCCAGCTTATTTTATCGAGTACCCAACGCGCCCGTCGGAATGTTTCTTCACATCTGCTGATGTGGATAAAGTGGGAGAGCGCAATCATGTGCGATACCACGCCACACAGGATGGATCATGGGGTCTTACCTTCGTGAACCCTTTTTACGAGTCACGGATTCAAAGTTTTTATCACGGCAGACGCGCTATGAGAATATATTGTCGAGTGCCTTTGTACGGCTGATGGAATTCCTTACTTCTTTGGGTTGTCATATTATATTGAATAATATCTTGGCCTTCCAATGGGAGTACATGACGAGTTATGTATAAATCGAAGATTTACGTAGAAACTTCTTCGGCTTCACTCTATATTGTCTTGTCATTTTTTATTTTTTCCTTCTATATTTCATCGGGTGCGCGACCAGCGCTCCCGATGAGAGTAGCCCCCGAGGATACAGCCGAGTGTTTGCACTTGGTTGTAGGCTCAACTTCTGCTATTTAACCAATTCCATATTTTTATCATCAATACAGTGTCTTATCAGAAGTATAAGAGTAGCCCCCGAGCATATGAACAGGTGCTTGCAGCTGGACATAGGTTCCCGAGCTTTACTTCTGACTATATATTGTTCTAGCAACTCGAAGATTTCTATTACCATGATTCGATGCTGACGAAAACCATGTGTGGCCACCTCGGGAAGACACGAGTTCTGGTGGACCACTGTTTGGTGGGTCCAAAATTTCTGCCCTTCCCCCATGTCGCGCGAGTGGGGCTTACACGTCCTCTGACATTCCCGGCACACGCGCAGTAACTTCAATTCCTCAAGTCCAAAATAAACTGTAAAAAAACTTTTTACCACGCAGCCACGTGTAGGGTTCAAGATCTTCCCGCGTTCATCCAAAGGTCGAGCCTCATCGTCTTCCAGGTTATAAATTCTTACCCCTAGGCTCATGTTTCCCCTTCGCTGCGCCGCACAACCATTCGTACCTGCCATTGCCCTACCTTTCTCCTTCCTTGAGCACCACCTGCGCCCATCTTCCTCTTCCCTTTTCTGCTCCGCCACTCCGTCACCATGCCTCTGCGGACCAAGCGCACCAGGAAGGCCGCACCCGGTACTAGCGAGCGCGTGGAGAAGGAGAGGATCTTCGGATGGGAGAGATCCAAGATCTCCTCACAGGACCGCCGGACGCTGAAGAATCTGGGCTTGTTCATGAACGACACGATGTTGATGCCAGGGGACAAGAGTGTTCCTCATCCTCCTGAAGGTTTTCGAGTAACTTTCACTGACTTCCTCATCCGTGGATTATCCATTCCTGTCCAAGAATTCCTCCGTGGTCTTCTTGTTATTTACGGGATTCAGCTTCATCTGCTAACCCCCAACTCTATCCTCCACATCTCTATCTTCATCACTCTATGCGAGTGTTTCCTTGGTATCCACCACCACTGGGGCCTGTGGAAACACATTTTCTACTTCCGCCGCAGCAAATCAAAGAACGCCACCTACAATGTAGGTGGCGTCTGTATATGTATTCGGCCAGAAGCCAGCTATTTTGATTTGAAGTTTGCCGACTCCGTTCAAGGCTGGCGCAAGAAATGGCTCTATGTCAAGGATGAATCTTCGGATACTCAAGAGTATGGACTTGCCCTTTTGACTCGTCGGAGGACATTCAGAGGCGCAAATCCTGGGATGCAGAAGCCACAACCAAAGAAATAGCGGCTTATGTCTACGTGTGCTTCTATTCTTGTAGACAGTGTTGGGCCTCCAAGAGCAAAGGTTTGTAGAACAGCAGCAGCAAGTTTCCCTTAAGTGAATCACCCAAGGTTTATCGAACTCGGAGGTAGAGGTCAAAGATAGTCCTCTCAAGCAACCCTGCAATTAAGATACAAGAAGTCTCTTGTGTCCCCAACACACCTAATACACTTGTCGATGTATAGGCGCACTAGTTCGGCGAAGAGATAGTAAAACACAGGTGGTATAGATGGTGGTAATATTGCAGAAGTAAAGATGCAAAAAACAAGAAACAAGCGATGTTTGCAGATTTGGAAACAAGGCCTAGGGATCCTACTTTCACTAGTGGACACTCTCAACATTGATCACATAATAAATAAATAACTTCTCCTCACTTGTGCTACCTCAAACACTCTCTTGTTGGATAACAAACACCATTCATTGTGTAGGGCTACAAGAGCTCCTCAAGCCGGAGTTAACAAGCTCCACAACATTCGGCATTCATATTTAAGTAACCTTTAGAGAATAATAGATCTTTGCAATTTAGATCGAGTACTAACATAGCATACACACTGTCACCTTTACACTATGAAAGGGGGAATAGATCACATCAATACTATCATAGTAATAGTTAACTCCATAATCTACAAGAGATTACAATCATAACCTATGCCAAGTACTACATGATGCACACACTGTCACCATTACATCATGAAGGAGGAATAGACTACTTTAATAACATCACTAGAGTAGCACATAGATTAATAGTGATACAAAGCTCATCATATGGATCTCAATCATGCAAGGCAATTCATGAGATCATTGTATTGAGGTACATGAGAGAGATTAACCACATAGCTATTGGTAGAGCCCTTAGCCTCGAGGGAGAACTACTCCTCCTCATCATGGGAGACAACAACGGCGATGAAGATGGCGGTGGTGTCGATGGAGATGGATTCCGGGGCAATTCCCCGTCCCGGCGGCGTGTCGAACAGAGACTTCGTCCCCGAACTTGACTTCGCGATGGCGGCGGCCGCGAACTTTTCTCGTCCCGTGGCTTATCTTTCTAGGGTTTTCGAGGTGGAGAGATTTTATAGGCGGAATGGCAGCCTCGGAGGAGACCTGGTGGTCCCACAACATAGGGGGCGCCCCCCCCTTGGCCGCACCGCCCTGTGGGGTGGGGCCCCCAGGGCTCTGCTCTGGTGCCTCTCTGGCTCACTGGAAGCTTCGTGGAAAAATAAGATTCTGGGCGTTGATTTCGTCCAATTCCGAGAATATTTCCTTTGTAGGATTTCTGAAACCAAAACAGCAGAAAACAGGAACTGGCACTTCGGCATCTTGTTAATAGGTTAGTTCCGGAAAATGCATCAAACCATCATAAAGTGTGAACAAAACATGTAAGTATTGTCATAAAACTAGCATGGAACATCAGAAATTATAGATACGTTGGAGACGTATCAAGCATCCCCAAGCTTAGTTCCTACTCGCCTCGAGTAGGTAAACGATAAAAAATAATTTCTGAAGTGACATGCTACCAACATAATCTTGATCAACAATATTGTAAAGCATATGAGATGAACGAAGTGATTCAAAGCAATGGTAAAGATGATGATTAAACAACTGAATCATATAGCAAAGACTTTTCATGAATAGTACTTTCAAGACAAGTATCAAAAAGACTTGCATAAGAGCTAACTCATAAAGCAATAGATTCAAAGTAGAATACATTGAAGCAACACAAAGGATGATTAAGTTTCAGCAATTGCTTTCAACTTGTAACATGTATATCTCATGGATAATTGTCAACATAAAGTAATATAACAAGTGCAATAAGTAAACATGTAAGAATCAATGCACACAGTTAACACAAGTGTTTGCTTCTAAGATAGAAAGAAGTAGGTAAACTGACTCAACATAAAGTAAAAGAATGGCCCTTCGCAGAGGGAAGCATGGATTACTATTTTTGTGCTAGAGCTTGTGTTTTGAAAACATAGAAACAATTTTGTCAGCGGTAGTAATAATTCATATGTGTTATGCATAATACTTCCTACAAGTTGCAAGCCTCATGCATAGAATAACAATAGTGCTTGCACCTTGTCCTAATTAGCTTGGATTTACATGGATTATCATTGCATAACATATGTTTCAACCAAGTGTCACAAAGGGGTACCTCTATGTCCGTACAAAGGTCCAAGGAGATCAATCGCATTTGATTTCTCGTATTTAATAGATCTCAACTTAGGACATCCATACCGGGACAACATAGAAAACAGATAATGGACTCCTCTTTAATGCATAAGCATTCAACAACAGATAATATTCTCATAAGAGATTGAGGATGAATGTCCAAACTGAAAACTTCCGCCATGATACATGGCTTTGGTTAGGGCCCAAGGTTCTTCTCTAACATATGCATACTCAAACCATTTGATCATGATAAATCACCCTTACTTCAGACAAGACGAACATGCATAGCAAGTCACATGATATTCAACAAAGGTGTAAAAAGTTGATGGCGTCCCCAGAAACGTGGTTACCGCTCAACAAGCAACTTATAAGAACTAAGATACATAGCTACATATTCATCACCACAATAGTTTTTAAGCTATTTTCCCATGAGCTATATATTGCAAATACAAAGGAATGAAATTTTAAAGGTAGCACTCAAGCAATTTACTTCGGAATGGCAGAGAAATACCATGTAGTAGGTAGGTATGGTGGACACAAATGGCATAGTTTTTGGCTCAAGGATTTGGATGCACGAGAAGGCTTCCCTCTCAATACAAGGCTTTGGCTAGCAAGGTTGTTTGAAGCAAACACAAGTATGAACCGGTACAGAAAAACTTACACAAGAACATATTGCAAGCATTATAAGACTCTACACTGCCTTCCTTGTTGTTCAAACACTTTTACCAGAAAATATCTAGACCTTAGAGAGACCAATCATGCAAACCAAATTTCAACAAGCTCTACGGTAGTTCTCCACTAATAGATTTAAACTACATGATGCAAGAGCTTAAACATGATCTATGAGAGCTCAAAACAATTGCCAAGTATCAAATTATTCAACAATATACCAATTACCATATGAAGCATTTTCTGTTTCCAACAAAATAACAACAAGTGAAGCGATCAACTTTCGCCATTGAACATTAAAAGTAAAAATGAAGAACACTAGTGTTCATATGAAGAAGCGGAGCGTGTCTCTCTCCCACACAAGGTATGATCCAATTTATTCAGAGAACTAAGATAACAAAACGAAAATAAAAGCACACAGACGCTCCAAGTAAAGTACATAAGATGTGATGGAATAAAAATATAGTTTCACTAGAAGTGACCGATAAGTTGTCGATGAAGAAGGGGATGCCTTGGGCATCCCCAAGCTTAGATGCTTGACTCTTCATGAGATATGCAGGGATGAACCACGGGGCATCCCCAAGCTTAGACTTTTCACTCTTCTTGATCATATTGTATCATCCTCTTCTCTTGACCCTTGAAAACTTCCTCCACACCAAACTTAAAGCAAACTCATTAGAGGGTTAGTGCATAATCAAAAATTCACATGTTCAGAGAGGACACAATCATTCTTAACACTTCTGGACATTACCCAAAGCTACTGAAAGTTAATGGAACAAAGAAATCCATTCAACATAGCAAAAGAGGCAATGCGAAATAAAAGGCAGAATCTGTCAAAACAGAACAGTCCGTAAAGACGAATTTTTCTGAGGCACTTAACTTGCTCAGATGGAAAACTCAAAACTAATGAAAGTTGCGTACATATCTGAGGATCATGCATGATTTTTCGCTGATTTTTTTGATTCTTCTACAGAGAGAAGGACGCGAATTCGTGACAGACAGCAAATCTGTTTCTGCGCAGTAATCCAAATCTAGTATCAACCTTCTATTAGAGACTTTACTTGGCACAACAATGCATGAAAATAAAGATAAGGAGAGTTTGCTACAGTAGTAACAACTTCCAAGACACAACAAAACAGTAGCAAAATAAACACATGGGTTATCTCCCAAGAAGTGCTTTCTTTATAGCCATTAAGATGGGCTCAGTAATTTTAATGATACTCTCGCAAGAAATAAGAGTTGAAGCAAAAGAGAGCATCAAGAAGCAAATTCAAAACACATTTAAGTCTAACCCACTTCCTATGAAAAGGAATCTTGTAAGGGAACAAGTACCGAAAGCACAAAGTAACAAGTGTAGAAAGGCAACACAAGTGCAACTTCAAGATTCTCAACATAAAGAGGGGAAACTTAATATATTAAGATGCATATAACCATGTTTTCCTCTCTCAT
Source organism: Lolium multiflorum (assembly GCA_030979885.1). NCBI lineage: Eukaryota > Viridiplantae > Streptophyta > Magnoliopsida > Poales > Poaceae > Lolium > Lolium multiflorum. The sequence continues at coordinate 181,176,154 of CM061753.1, read as the reverse complement.
AATAACTTTCAGTAGCATCATGAACAAACTCAACAATATAACTATCACATAAAGCATTCTTGTCATGAGCTACATGCATAAAATTATTACTCTCCACATAAGCATAATCAATTTAATTAGTTGTAGTGGGAGCAAATTCAATAAAATAGCTATCATTATTATTCTCATCACCATAATCATCATATATAGGAGGCATATTGTAATCATAATTAATTTTCTCCTCAATAGTAGGTGGACTGAAAATATCATATTCATCATTGCAAGCATCATATATAGGAGGTAAAGTATCATCAAAGTAAATTTTCTCCTCCATGCTTGGGGGACTAAAAATATCATGCTCCTCAAAACCAGCTTCCCCAAGCTTAAATTCTTCCATAGCTTTAGCAATAATGGTGTTCAAAGAGTTCATGCTAATAACATTGTTACAACTATTTTGCAAACAAAGTTCGATGGGTTTTTTAATTTTCTCTTCAAACACCTCATGTCCTAACTCAAGATAAATACTATAAAGATCTCTAATTTTTTGTTGTTTTCCATTAAGCCTAACTAGTGAAATAAGAAACAAGAAACGAAAAGATATAATTGCATAATCTAAAGGAGATAGCTTCGAGCACTCACACACCGGCAAAGTGCTAGGAAATAGCTTAGTAGTCGGAGGATGTGAATACCTTTTACCTTACCTCCCCGGCAACGGCGCCAGAAAATAGCTTGATGTCTACGTGTGCTTCTATTCTTGTAGACAATGTTGGGCCTCAAGAGCAAAGGTTTGTAGAACAGCAGCAAGTTTCCCTTAAGTGAATCACCCAAGGTTTATCGAACTCGGGAGGTAGAGGTCAAAGATAGTCCTCTCAAGCAACCCTGCAATTAAGATACAAGAAGTCTCTTGTGTCCCCAACACACCTAATACACTTGTCAGATGTATAGGCGCACTAGTTCGGCAAAGAGATAGTAAAACACAGGTGGTATAGATGGTGGTAATATTGCAGGAAGTAAAGATGCAGTAAAATAGTAAACAAGCGATGTTTGCGAGATTTGGAAACAAGGCCTAGGGATCCTACTTTCACTAGTGGACACTCTCAACATTGATCACATAATAAATAAATAACTTCTCCTCACTTGTGCTACCTCAAACACTCTCTAGTTGGATAACAAACACCATTCATTGTGTAGGGCTACAAGAGCTCCCTCAAGCCGGAGTTAACAAGCTCCACAACATTCGGCATTCATATTTAAGTAACCTTTAGAGCATAATAGATCTTTGCAATTTAGACCGAGTACTAACATAGCATGCACACTGTCACCTTTACACTATAAAGGGGGAATAGATCACATCAATACTATCATAGTAATAGTTAACTCCATAATCTACAAGAGATTACAATCATAACCTATGCCAAGTACTACATGATGCACACACTGTCACCATTACATCATGAAGGAGGAATAGACTACTTTAATAACATCACTAGAGTAGCACATAGGTTAATAGTGATACAAAGATCATCATATGGATCTCAATCATGCAAGGCAATTCATGAGATCATTGTATTGAGGTACATGAGAGAGAGATTAACCACATAGCTACCGGTAGAGCCCTTAGCCTCGAGGGAGAACTACGGCAATGAAGATGGCGGTGGTGTCGATGGAGATGGATTCCGGGGCACCGTCCCGGGGCGTGTCGGAACAGAGACTCTTCCCCCGAACTTGACTTCGCGATGGCGGGGCTGTGTAACTTTTCTCGTCCCGTGGCTTATCTTTCTAGGGTTTTCGAGGCGGAGAGATTTTATAGGCGAAGGGCAGCCTCGGAGGAGACCTGGTGGTCCCACACCATAGGGCGCCCCTGGCCGCGCCGCCCGGTGGGGTGGGGCCCTGTGGCTCTCCTCCGTGCCTCTCGTTCTCTCGAAGCTTCGTGGAAAAATAAGATTCTGGGCGTTGATTTCACAAATTCGAGAATATTTCCTTTGTAAGATTTCTGAAACCAAAAACAGCAGAAAACAGGAACTGGCACTTCGGCATCTTGTTAATAGGTTAGTTCCGGAAAATGCATCAAACCATCATAAAGTGTGAACAAAACATGTAAGTATTGTCATAAAACTAGCATGGAACATCAGAAATTATAGATACATTGGAGACGTATCAGCGGCCACCAAGTCCCTAATTGCTCATATCCAAGCGCTACAGAATACTGAGGGGGAGGAATTGTCGGTTGTACAATTTATCGCACACTTCCTGCGGATTCGAGTGCAACCTCTCCAAGCTCGCAAGAATCCCCTATGGCTATATTCGGGTGTTGAAGATGCTGATAGGGTTTCTGAAGATCTTCTGTTGAAGGATTTGGAAAAGCTAGTACGCCGCTTCACCTCCTTGAGAAAAAAAAGTGAAGTTCCTTCTTCCTGTCGCGTGGAACCATTCAGTGGTGTCCATGCCCTTGCAGCTGTAAGTACTTTTTTCTTCGAATTACACTATTCTTCTTGTGGGTTCAATAATTTTGTTGTATTAACTCGCTCTTTTTGTCTGCAGGACCACCAAACTCTTTCTTATCTTCCTCCACTTCCCAAAGGTGGAGATGTATCTGAACTAGCCATCATCACTGATGACTCGCAGGAAACTTCTATTCTTGAGAGAGAACCCGCAGAATCTGAAAAAAAGTGCGGGCTCCTCTGACAAAATCTCGGAGTCAGAACAAGTTTCTGGCTCCTTCCACACAAACACTCCTCCTCCTGCAGCTTCTCCAAATACACGCAAGATGAAGAGGAATCCTGACGAAGAAGATTCCGGCGCATCCAAACTGTCTGAACCAGCTGCCGAAGAATCTGCCGAAGGACAAGAAAACTTCGACCCCTTCTCTCCTGCTGGCAACGTCAGCTCGTAAGTTTTATCTTCCTTTCTTCCAACTATCTTGACTTGTAATTTATTGCGTGTACTGAAATTTCTGATGTGTGGACAGAGATGATGAAGAATTGTTGGAACTCGAAGCTCCTAGGCCCGCAAATACGAGCACATCCCACGCGTTGGTTCTTTCCGAGGAACCACATGTTGCTCCCGAATCCTCGGCTCCAACACCCGTTGCTCCAGAAGCTTCGGCTCCAACGCGTAGCCCCCGAGCATTGAAGAAGAAAAAAACTAGGATGGGTGTTGCTGGTAAAGAAGAAATTGCCACCGGGAGCTTGTTGACTCCTCTCCTTGACGATGTACGATATTTCTTCTTGTCTTGTCATATTCTTCCTTTACTCGGAAATTTTCCCAACTTCTTGATACTGTATTTTTGTCTGTGGACTATTTTGTAGCCGTTGATGAAGGAGATGGTCGACATAGGCTCCCGGTTTATCGGTTTCCATGATAAAGCTGAATCTCTGAGGGGTAAGTTTTTATTGCAGACAATACCTTATATGTTTTTTGTGTCTTATATCCTGCTTCCTTATTTCTTTCAGAGGGGTTGCACCTTGCCGAGAAGCGCGCCAACGACTTGGAGAAAAAGCTTATGGCCAGCGAGAAAGCTCGCAAAAGGCTGAAAAAGATGTTGCTGGTGTCGAAGATCTTTGGCAAAGACTGCCGCCAAAGATTCCTTGAGCGATAGAGAAGCGACACTCGCCCAACGGGAAGCCGATATAATTGCGCGCTTCGAGACGCAATCTGCCAGATTTTCAAGTAATATTGCCTTTCCCTTGTCTGTCTTTTTTTGCTTGCCTATCTATGCCGATGTTATGTCTATATTGATAAGATGTTTCCTTTCTTCAGCAGAAAAGATTGGCGAGCATTATACCAAGAACCAAGACTTGGATGAAGATCGTCTCCTGGATACTCTCATCATCCTGGAGTTGAAATGCTCCCTGGCGCGAGAGTGCTTGTAGTCAAGGCGGACTGCGTTGGAGCGCATATTCCCGTACTTCTTCCCCAAGACTGACCTGCCCGAGAGGTTTGACCAACTCGCCAAACGCTTCAATGGAAAAGATGACCCATCCTTGGCAAATCATCAAGTTTGAAGATTGGAGTCAAAGGCACTATTGCTCTCGTGGCGGCCAGTGGTGAGAAAGTCGACTGGGCCAAAGTTGCTGCTGTCAGAGGCTTGAACAACGAGAGGTGGAAAGTTCTGATAAAAAAGGATGCCAAGCTCTTCGCAAGGAAACACATTGTCATCCTTGACCCAAGGTCTTGTTCCTCTGCGAGCACTGCCCACATGGAGGTCAAGTAGACAAACTTGTACTCCTTTTTCTTTGTAGATATTTTCGCCTTTTGTAGCTCCCGATCGTTTATGTAAGCGCCTTATGAGCCATATATTATGAAACTCCTTTATGTAATGTATTGTGGCCATGAATGAAAAAATTCACCTTGCTGAGTGATTGATTTCGATAATTTTTTTCTTTCCAGTTGCTATTTGACAACTATACCGGGGATGGATGCTCCGACACGTCCCCTGCTGCATCACACTCTATGAAAGTTCCTGAAAGTCCTTCCTTGGACGTTTCATCATGTCCTGACTCAATGAAAAAGGAGGTGGCAGATTTGTGACAGCAGCTTCAGTCGATGAAGAAGCAAACCATGACAGCCTTGGAACAAGCGCGAAAATCCTCGAATCACGAACAAATTGCTCTTCGTCAGGCGCAAGAATCTCTTGATTTGGAGAAATTTGCGACTTCCAACACCGCCCGCTCTGTTCAGCTTGAAAATTATATGCTGGATCTTATGACTGATGCGAGTTATGATATGTCTGGTACATTATTCCTGCTCCGCTACTTTCATATTGCTTTTCTGTGTTTGTCCATGAACTATATTGCTTTTTACAAAAGAAGCCTGGTGACCGGGTGTATACGTGAGCATGCACTAGATTGCCAACACGTGTCTAACGCCGTTACTTTTCCGTGTGGTGCTGACAGGCGACAACACCAGCGCCCAGCATGCACTGATTGCTCTATTCTGTGGCGAAAAAAGCGCGACCGTCTCGTCTACGTGACGTGTGTCCCCGTAGACCCCACCATCAAGCTCTCTCTACCTTATCCCCAACCTCTCTCTCTACCCATGATTCCGCGACCAGAACTCCTGCTACTGCCTATCCTCTCCTCCTCACAACGTCCACACAGGTCCGGCTCCTCCTGTCGCTGCTGCCGCCGTCGGAGCGTGCGTGCGAGCTGAGATTCAGGGTGCTCGTCGTGAGATCCCACCGCTGAGGGCAGCGCTGATGCGGCGGAGGGAGGCACGGCCAAGGAGGAAGCGGTCACAGCCGACGAGCACGCGATAGGGGTGGCCGTCGCTGACGAGCGTGCTGCAAGGTTGGTCGCCGCGCAAGCAAGCGTCGTTCCGGTCGCCGTGGCAGGAGCTCCGACGACCTCCATCCCACCATAGCCGCCTGCGAGGGAGCTCCAACCTCCATCCCACCATGGACGCTGCATAGGGAACTCCGGCCTCCCTCCCCCTCTAAGACGCCACCTAGCGAGCTCTTGCAGCCGCCAGCTACAGGGAAGGCTTGACGCTGGTGCATACTTTCTGCTCGAGACGGTGGTGGAGGGGGGCGGACAGCGACGCACGGTGGTGGAGGGGTGCGTACGGCGACGCGCGTGGAGGACGGACGGCAAGCACGATGAGCCCGGCCGGTCGACGGGGGGCGCGGGGCGATGAAATGAGGAGGCAGAGGCGCGCGGCGGCCTCCGTGCGGCCCATGGCGAAGGGAGGCGGTGTGGAAGGAAGGGGTGCTCCTTGGGGCCGCCCTCTGGGTGGTGGTGCGGGCACAGGGATGGCCGGAGCAGGGCGAGCGACCCACGGACCAACGGCAGATGCCCTGCAAATCGAGTGAAGGGAGCAGGCCGCTGGGAGCCTGGCCGCAGCGTCCGCATGGCCCCGTCGCCTCATCAAGGTCCGGCGAGAGGAGCTTAGGGCCGCGCTGCCGCTGAAACCCCTGCGCCCAGTTGACCCCTGCATGTGTCGCCGTCGGGTGCTTGCTCCGGCTCCATCCTCGACGCACGCGGTTAACGACAGACCTTCCTTCTCTAACTCCTATCTCCGATGCTCGCCAACATCTTCCTCTCCTACAGTTGCACGCTCCCGAAGGTGGAGAAATATGGGCCGGCGCGAGGATGGCTTGGGCACCTCCGGCGACCGTGCACCCGCCCATCCCGAGCTGCTCCAGGTCCCCGCCCCAACAAATCCAGCTCCACCCATGGGGCAGAGCCCGTCGATATCCTCTTCTCCCGCCTATCTCTCTACATCTCCCGTCCGCGAGCTCCTCTGATGGAGGTCATGCCCGGGAGAGATGCAGGGCACCAAGAGGAAGGGTGCCTAAATCCAGTCAAAGGGGGACCGTCTATGGAGCCAGCCCGTCGCCCGCCCGACCTCACGCGTCTGCACAACGGCCGCGCTAGAAAGAGCGCATCGGGGTCGAGAACAACAAACAGCAAAAAAAAGATTCGCTTTAACACCGTATGTTGCCGTTAGTTCAGAAAGTGGGATGGCGGAATCTCAAAGGCAATCCAACGATGGCTGATACGTGCTCACGTATACACGCGGTTACCAAATCCACTCTCTTGCTTTTTATTCGTCTCGCGTAGGTGCTTTTTTGGACACTACTGCCGAAGAACAAAGAGTAAACTTGTGGGTTGATCGCCTTCTTCGTCTTGCCAGAGACAACAACATTGATTTTTGGGCGGATGAAGCACGTTGTCGCCGTATTGTTCAATTCCAAGACCGTGCCACTCAAACTCGAGAGTTTCTTGACTTCTGCAACAACACGTTGGCCATGGTATATAACGCCATGTTCCCTCGCAATCCTCAACCCGAAAATCTTACTCAACTCATGGTTAAGTTCAAGGATATATGCAATATTCATGAATTCGTGAAGGCTCAGATGGTGGCTGGCGCCAAATTTGCTTTGATTTGGCTAAGGATTTACCACCCGAAGATGGATCTTGACAAAGTCCTGGAAGGTGTTCTTCTCAAGAGCTCGAAGAGGAAGATATATCTTGATCGGCACAATGCAGTTGTGTCCCCTGTTGCCGAGAAGATGATAGATAAACTCCTTGAAATAGTCTCATGTTTCTTCAAAGAATACCGATACAATTATTCGACGCAACAGATGCTTGCTGCAAGGGAAAATATAGATAGGTTGATATAGTGACTCCTTATATTGCTTACTGCGTGAGGTCTGAGCCAAGACGCGATGTTATATATGTATGTCTTTGTCATATGTTTTGTTTGTTCTTAAATATCGGTTCCTTGTATGGACAACAATTTTCCCGTGTACTATATTGTCGTATCTTGTTGTAAAATTTTGCGAGACAGTTGGATAGTCAAAGCAAATTCTTCTGATTGTTTTTCCCTCTATTGAATTGTAATTTTCTTCTTAGCCCCCGAGTATCTGGGGTAACGTAAGAGTACTGTTTGTTCGCTTGGTTTTTGTGAAACCAAAGCGGATATATTTGCCAAGTTTGTCGAGGTAAACTATGTTGTATTTTGCGGGTTCGATCCCCGGAGCATTACTTGCAAAGAAAATAAAGATATTTGTCATCACTATTTTTATTTCAACCATGCTATATTGCAGCAAAGCAAGCTGATACGTCTCCAACGTATCTATAATTTCTTATGTTCCATCCTAGTTTTATGACAATACCTACATGTTTTGTTCACACTTTATGATGTTTTTATGCATTTTCCGGCACTAACCTATTAACAAGATGCCGAAGCGCCAGTTCCTATTTTCTGCTGTTTTTGGTTTCAAATTCTACACAGAAATATTCTCGGGTTGGACGAAACACAAGCCCACGGTCCTATTTTGCACGGAGCCTTCCAAAGTCCGAAGAGGAGACGAAGAGGGGCGACGAGGCGGCCACCCCATAGGCGGCGCAGCCCCACCTCTGGCCGCGCCGTCATATGGTGTGGGCCCCTGGCACCCCCGCGCTGCCCTTCGCTATTCTCTCGCTCGCGAAAACCTAGTACCGAGAGCCACGATACGAGAAAAGTTGCGAGACGCGCCGCGGTCCCATCTCGGGATTCAGAGACGCCTCCTGCACCTGCCGGAGAGGGCAATCATCACCGGAGGGCTCTACATCACCAATGCACCTCCGGAATGATGCGTGAGTAGTTCATCCTTGGACTATGGGTCCATAGAAGTAGCTAGATGGTTGTCTCTCCTCTTGTTCTGTCATGTTTAGATCTTGTGAGCTACCTATCATGATCAAGATCATCTATTTGTAATGCTACATGTTGTGTTTGGTGGGATCCGATGGATATTGAATACTATGTCAAGTTGATTAATTGATCTATCATATATGTGTTGTTTATGTTCTTGCATGCTCTCCGTTGCTAGTAGAGGCTCTGGCCAAGTTGATACTTGTAACTCCAAGAGGGAGTATTTATGCTCGATAGTGGGTTCATGCCTCCATTGAATCTGGGACAGTGACAGAAAGTTCTAAGGTTGTGGATGTCTTGTTGCCACTAGGGATAAAACATCGATGCTTTGTCTAAGGATATTTGTGTTGATTACATTACGCATCATACTTAATGCAATTGTCTGTTGTTTAACTTAATACTGGAAGGGGTGCGGATGCTAACACGAAGGTGGACTTTTTAGGCATAGATGCATGCTGGATGGCGGTCTATGTTCTTTGTCGTAATGCCCTGATTAAATCTCATAGTAGTCATCATGATATGTATATGAATCTCTATTCTGTCAATTGCCCACCTGTAATTTGTTCACCCAACATGCTATTTATATTATTGGAGAGACACCACTAGTGAACTGTGGACCCCGATCCATTCTTTTACATCTGAAATACAATCTCTTTCTCCGTTGTTCTTCGCAAACAAACATCATTCTCCACACCATACGTTTAATCCTTTGTTTTCAGCAAGCCGGTGATTGACAACCTCACTGTTACGTTGGGGCAAAGTATTTTGATTGTGTTGTGCGGTTCCACGTTGGCGCCGGAATCCCGGTGTTGGTGCACTACACTCCTCCGCCAACAACCTTCACGTGGCCTTCATCTCCTACTGGTTCGATAACCTTGGTTTCTTTCTGAGGGAAAACTTGCTGCTGTGCGCATCACACCTTCCTCTTGGGGTTCCCACCGTGTGCATCACGCGCCATCAAGACTTTTTTCTGGCGCCGTTGCCGGGGAGATCAAGACACGCTGCAAGGGGAGTCTCTCACATCCAATCTCTTTACTTTGTTTATTGTCTTGCTTTACTTTATTTTATTTCCTGTCTTGTTTGCTTTCTTATATCAAAAACTCAAAAAAAAATAGTTACTTGTTTTTACTTTATTTTATTCTGTTTGCTTAGTTTACTTTTATTACTCTTAAATGAATACTCCTGAAAATACTAAGTTGTGTGATTTCACTAGCAAAAATAATAATGATTTTATATGTACTCCTATTGCTCCACCTGCTACTGCAGCAGAATTTTATGAAATTGAACCTGCTTTACTGAATCTTGTTATGAGAGAGCAATTTTCTGTGTTAGTACTGATGATGCTGCTGCCCATCTAAATAATTTTGTTGAACTTTGTGAAATGCAAAAGTATAAGGATATATATGGTGATATTATAAAACTCAAATTGTTTCCTTTCTCCTTAAGAGGAAGAGCTAAAGATTGGTTGCTATCTTTGCCTAAAATAGTATTGATTCATGGACTAAATGTAAAGATGCTTTTATTGGAAAATATTATCCTCCTTCTAAGATTATATCTTTGAGAAGTAGCATTATGAATTTTAAGCAATTGGATAATGAACATGTTGCCCAGGCATGGGAGAGAATGAAATCTTTGGTAAAGAATTGCCCTACCCATGGACTAACTACTTGGATGATCATCCAAACCTTTTATGCAGGATTGAATTTTTCTTTGAGGAACCTATTGGATTCAGCTGCTGGAGGTACTTTTATGTCCATCACTTTGGGTGCTGCAACAAAGCTTCTTGATGATATGATGATCAATTACTCTGAATGGCACACTGAAAGAACTCCTCAAGGTAAGAAGGTAAATTCTTGAAGAAACCTCTTCTTTGAGTGATAAGATTGATGTTATTATGTCTATGCTTGTTAATGGTAGATCTCATGTTGATCCTAATAATGTTCCTTTAGCTTCATTGGTTGCTCAAGAAGAGCATGTTGATGTGAATTTCATTAAGAATAATAATTTCAACAACAATGCTTATAGGAATAATTTTGGTAACAACAACTATAGGCCATATCCTTCTAATAATGGTAGTGGTTATGGTAATTCCTATGGTAATTCTTACAACAATAATAAGAGTGTACCCTCTGTTCTTGAAGTCATGCTTAAAGAATTTATTGGTACACAAACTGCTTTTAATAAATCTGTTGAAAAAGCTTGGTAAAATTGATGTTCTTGCTTCTAAGGTTGACAGTCTTGCTCTTGATGTTGATCTTTTGAAACTGAAAGTTATGCCTGATGAAGTTAAAGATACTAAGTTTGCTAAAACAAATGCTATCAAGTTTGAATTAATGATAATATTAGAATGATGGCTGAATTGCATGCTAGGTGGGAAAGAGAGAAGAAAAACTTGCTAAAGAGAATAATGTAGCTAAAGTTTGGACCATTACCACCACTAGTAATGTTGATGCTTCACATGTTGCTAAACCTCCTTCTATCAATGGTAAAATAATTTGTGTTGGCAATGTTTCTAATTCTACTGCAAAGCATGCAAAATTGCCTGAAACTGCTGAAACTGTTTGTGATAAAAGTGCTGAAATTTTTCAGAATGTTGTAGATCATAATGGTTTAGATTTTGATAGTTGTCATATTTCTGAAGTTATTAAGTTCTTACAAAAACTTGCTAGAAGTCCTAATGCTAGTGCTATAAATTTAGCCTTTACAAAACATATTACAAATGCTCTCATTAAAGCTAGGGAAGAGGAATTAAAACTTGAAGCTTCTATTCCTAGGAAGTTGGAAGATGGTTGGGAGCCCATCATTAAGATGAAAGTCAATGATTTTGATTGTAATGCTTTATGTGATCTTGGTGCAAATATTTCTGTTATGCCCAAGAAAATTTATGATATGCTTGACTTGCCATCATTGAAAAATTGTTATTTGGATGTTAATCTTGCTGATAATTCTATTAAGAAACCTTTGGGAGGATTGATAATGTTCACATTACGGTTAACAATAACCTTGTCACCGTTGATTTTGTTGTCTTGGATATTGAATGCAATGCATCTTGTCCTATTGTTTTGGGAAGACCCTTTCTTCGAACTGTTGGTGCTATTATTGATATGAAAGAAGGAAATATTAAGTATCAATTCCCTCTTAAGAAAGGTATGGAACACTTCCCTAGAATGAGAATGAAGTTGCCTTTTGATTCTATTACTAGAACAAATTATAATGTTGATGCTTCATCCCTTGATATTACTTGATTTGCACTTTCTGCGCCTAGCTGAAAGGCGTTAAAGAAAAGCACTTCTTGGGAGATAACCCATGTTGTTTTTATTTTTACTACTGTTTTGTTGAGTCTTAGAAGTTGTCACTACTGTAGCAACCTCTCATTATCATGTTATTGTGCCAAGTAAAGTCTCTAATAGAAGGTTGATACTAGATTTGGATTTCTGCAGAAACAGATTTGCTGTCTGTCACGAATTCGCGTTTTTCTCTGTAGAAGAATCAAAAAATCAGCGAAAATTCATGCATGATCCTCAGATATGTACGCAACTTTCATTAGTTTTGAGTTTTTCCATCTGAGCAAGTTAAGTGCCTCGGAAAATTCGTCTTTACGGACTGTTCTGTTTTGACAGATTCTGCCTTTTATTTCGCATTGCCTCTTTTACTGTGTTGAGAGGATTTCTTTGTTCCATTAACTTTCAGTAGCCTTGGGTAATGTTCAGAAGTGTTAAGAATGATTGTGTCCCCTCTGAACATATGAATTTTTGATTATGCACTAACCCTCTAATGAGTTTGCTTTAAGTTTGGTGTGGAGGAAGTTTTCAAGGAGAAGAGGATGATATAATATGATCAAGAAGAGTGAAAAGTCTAAGCTTGGGGATGCCCCCGTGGTTCATCCCTGCATATTTTAAGAAGACTCAAGCATCTAAGCTTGGATATGCCCAAGGCATCCCCTTCTTCATCAACAACTTATCGGTCACTTCTAGTGGAACTATATTTTTATTCCGTCACATCTTATGTTCTTTACTTGGAGCGTCTGTTTGCTTTTATTTTTTTATGTTTGAATAAATTCAGATCCCAACAATCCTTGTATTGGAGAGAGACACGCTCCACTTTTCCATTTGAACACTTGTGTTCTTAGCTTTGCTTTAATGTTCATGGCGAAGGCTGAAAAACCGCTTCGTTGATTGCTATTTGGTTGGAAACAGAAAATGCTTCATATGATAAATGGTATATTATTTTGAATAATTTGATACTTGGCAATTATTTTGAGCTCTCATAGATCATGTTTAAGCTCTTGCATCATGTAGTTTAAATCTATTAGTGGAGAACTACGTAGAGCTTGTTGAAATTTGGTTTGCATCATTGGCGAAGGAAGGAAAAAATTTGAGGTCGGGCAAAATTTTAAGCGTAAAAAAAATGATGTGGAAGAATAATTTTTTTCGACACATTAATAGTTTATATGATGGTAAGCATAGTCACTCGAACTATGGTAATAGCAACATATTTAAATATTGATAATGAAGTTTTAGTGCCACCTTCATCTTGATTTACCATAATATTTGCGGTTTTATCATGGGTGTTTGGTTTGATCGGCTGACACTAGCAAGAGACATAAAATATCTCTTAAAATCTGCGATTGAAAGCATGAAACCATGAAATGCATTAGTACTTTTTCTATGTTACCGAGCTCACATTTCATAAATTCTTCCCCTTCCTTTCCATCTTAATTCTTCTTAAATCTCGAGTACAAAATCAAAAACAGCTCCGCGGTCAGTCTCCAAAAAACCTAGAGTCTAGACCTCTAGATGCCTAGCCGTCGGCGCCACGTGATTCGCAGGACTAGGCACGCGCGGACGGACGGCCTGGCCAGGGCAGGGGAGTCGGAGGGCTTTCGCCGGGAGGAAGCAGCCTGGGCGCGGGAAGCCAGTGGCGCAATGAAACGATCAAAGACAGAGTCCTAGACTCCCGGGTGAAAGTCGCGTCTGGGCGTCTGGCATGACTGGCGTCGCAGACGAACAGACGAAACTGACCCACGAATCACTGTCGCTGGTCCTTCTCACGATCGGAGCGAAGGAACCGCAGGACACAGACGGTTAGTTTCCGTCCAGCACGAGCGGCCCGACTAGCATAAGCCCAATTTGGTTGCTTACGTGATTGTTCTCCTCCCGGTCCAACTCGTCTTTTTCTTTTGTTTTTTCCTTCAAAAACTGTACAAAAGTGATAGTATATCTACATATGCCTATGTATGCTTGATTTTTTTTGCCAAAAATCAAGGTAGGGCAAGTGCCATACCTTGCCCAAAGGGGAGCTAATTGGTTTGCATGATTGGTCTCTCTAAGGTTTAGATATTTTCTGGTAAAAGTGTTTGAACAACAAGGAAGACAATGTAGAGTCTTATAATGCTTGCAATATGTTCTTGTGTAAGTTTTTCTTGTACCGGTTCATACTTGTGTTTGCTTCAAAAAACCTTGCTAGCCAAAGCCTTGTACTGAGAGGAAATGCTTCTCGTGCATCCAAAAACCTTGAGCCAAAACCCATGCCATTTGTGTCCACCATAACTACCTATATGTGGTATTTTTCTGCCATTCCAAAGTAAATTGCTTGCGTGCTATCTTTAAAATTTCATTCTTTGTCTTTACAATACATAGCTCATGGGAAAATAGCTTAAAAACTATTGTGGTGATGAATATGTTGCTATTTATCTTAGTTCTTATAAGTTGCTTGTTGAGCGGTAACCATGTTTCTGGGACGCCATCAACTTTTTACACCTTTGTTGAATATCATGTGAGTTGCTATGCATGTTCGTCTTGTCTGAAGTAAGGGTGATTTATCATGATTAAATGGTTTGAGTATGCATATTGTTAGAGAAGAACATTGGGCCGCCAACCAAAGCCATGTGTCATGGTGGAAGTTTCAGCTTGGACACTAATCCTCAATCTCTTATGAGAATATTATCTGTTGTTGAATACTTAAGCATTAAAGAGGTCCAGGTGTCATTAAAGTTTCTTGATGTCTACGGGTGCTTCTATTCTTGTAGACAGTGTTGGGCCTCCAAGAGCAGAGGTTTGTAGAACAGCAGCAAGTTTCCCCTTAAGTGGATCACCCAAGGTTTATCGAACTCAGGGAGGAAGAGGTCAAAGATATCCCTCTCAAGCAACCCTGCAACCACAAAGCAAGAAGTCTCTTGTGTCCCCAACACACCAAATACACTTGTCAGATGTATAGGTGCACTAGTTCGGCGAAGAGATAGTGAGATGCAAATAATATGGATGAGTATGAGTGGTAATAGCAATCTGAATAAAATATGGCAGCGAGTAAACATGCAACAAAACAGTAAACAAACGGAGATTCGATGCTTGGAAGCAAGGCCTAGGGATCCTGCTTTCACTAGTGGACACTCTCAACAATGATCACATAATAGGACTACTCTACACCCTTTTGTTGGATGATGAACACCACTAATTGTGTAGGATTACACGAACCCTCAATGCCGGAGTTAACAAGCTCCACAATATTCGATATTCATATTTAAATAACCTTAGAGTGCAAGATAGATCAACACAATTACACCGAGAACTAACATAGCATGCACACTTTGTCACCATCACACTATGAAGGAGGCATAGATCACATCAATACTATCATAGCAATAGTTAACTTCATAATCTACAAGAGATTACAATCATAGCCTACGCCAAGTACTACACGATGCACACACTGTCACCATTACACCGTGCAGGAGGAATAGAGTACTTTAATAACATCACTAGTAGCACATAGATGATACTCAACTAGATCACATAAAGAGAGAGATGGACCACATAGCTACAGCGAGCCCTCAGCCCCGGGGGTGAATTACCCCTCCTCATCATGGAGACAACGATGGCGGTGAAGATGGCGGTGGAGACGGCGGTGGAGATGACTCCGGGGGCAATTCCCCATCCCGGCGATGCCGGAGAGACCTCTGCCCCGAATTGGAGTTCGCGATGGCGGCGGCGGATGGTTTTCTCTGGTTTCGTCGAACGGGCCGAGGATTTAGGTCATGGACGACTAAATAGGCGAAGAGGCGGAGTCGGAGGGCCTGGAGCCACCAGACAACGGGGGCGCCCCGCCGCGGCCACCATGTGTGGGGCCCCCAGGGCTCCCCTCGGTGTCTCTCGGGTGTTCTGGAAGCTCCCGATGAAAATAGGGTATGGGCGTTGATTTCGTCCGATTCCGAGAATATTTCCTTACTAGGATTTCTGAAACCAAAAACAGCAGAAAACAGGAACTGGCACTTCGGCATCTCGTCAATAGGTTAGTTCCGGAAAACGCATCAAAACGATGTAAAGTGTGCATAAAACATGTAAGTATCATCATAAAAGTAGCATGGAACATAAGAAATTATAGATACGTTTGGGACGTATCAAGCATCCCCAAGCTTAGTTCCTACTCGCCCTCGAGTAGGTAAATGATAACAAAGATAATTTCTTAAGTGACATGCTATCATAATCTTGATCAATACTATTGTAAAGCATATGAGATGAATGAAGTGATTCAAAGCAATGATAAAGATAATGACTAAACAATTGAATCATATAGCAAAGACTTTTCACGAATAGTACTTTCAAGTCAAGCATCAATAAGACTTGCATAAGAGCTAACTCATAAGCAATAAATTCTTAGTTAAAAAGCTTTGAAACAACACAAAGGAAGATATAAGTTTCAGCGGTTGCTTTCAACTTCAACATGTATATCTCATGGATAATCGTCAACACAAAGTAATATAACAAGTGCAATAGGTAAATATGTAAGAATCAATGCACACAGTTTACACAAGTGTTTGCTTCCAAGATAGAAAGAAGTAGGTAAACCGACTCAACAATAAAGTAAAAGAATGGCCCTTCGCAGAGGGAAGCATTGATTGCTATATTTGTGCTAGAGCTTTTATTTTGAAAACATAAGAGAGCATAAAAAGTAAAGTTTTGAGCGGTGTTTGTTGTTGTCAACGAATGGTAGTGGGCACTCTAACCCCCTTGCCAGACAGACTTTCAAAGAGCGGCTCCCATGAAATTTTTATTTTTGGGTGGCACTCCTTCCAACCTTGCTTTCACAAACCATGGCTAACCAAATCCTCGGGTGCCTGCCAACAATCTCATACCATGAAGGAGTGCCTTTTTATTTTAGTTTTATTTAGATGACACTCCTCCCCACCTTTGCTTTCTCAAGCCATGGCTAACCGAATCCTCGGGTGCCAACCAACAATCACATACCATGGAGGAGTGTCTATTTGTAAATTTATGAAAGTTAATTAGTTCGGGGCTGGGAACCCCATTGCCAGCTCTTTCTGCAAAATTATTGGATAAGCGGATGAAGCCACTAGTCCATTAGTGAAAGTTGCCCAACAAGATTGAAAGATAAACTCCACATACTTCCTCATGAGCTATGAAACATTGACACAAATAAGAGGTAATAACTTTTGAATTGTTTAAAGATAGCACTCAAGCAATTTACTTGGAATGGCGGAGAAATACCATGTGGTAGGTAGGTATGGTGGACACAGTTGGCATAGTTTTTGGCTCAAGGATTTGGATGCACGAGAACAATCCCTCTCAATACAAGGCTAGGCTAGCAAGGTTGTTTGAAGCAAACTCAAGTATAAACGGTGCAGCAAGACTCACATATGAACATATTGTAAACATTATAAGACTTTACATCGTCTCCTTGTTGTTCAAACACCTTAACCAGAAAATATCTAGACTTAGAGAGACCAATCATGCAAACCAAATTTTAACAAGCTCTATGTAATTCTTCATTAATAGGTGCAAAGTATATGATGCAAGAGCTTAAACATGATCTATATGAGCACAACAATTGCCAAGTATCAAATTATTCAAGACATTATACCATTTACCACATGAAGCATTTCCTGTTTCCAACCATATAGCAATGAACGAAGCAGTTTTCAACCTTTGCCATGAACATTAAAAGTAAAGCTAAGAACACATGTGTTCATATGCAACAGCGGAGCGTGTCTCTCTCCCACACAAGCATGAATTTATTCAAACAAAACAAACACAAACAGACGCTCCAAGTAAAGTACATAAGATGTGACGGAATAAAAATATAGTTTCAATAGAAGAAACTTGATAAGTTGATGAAGAAGGGATGCCTTGGGCATCCCCAAGCTTAGACGCTTGAGCCTTCTTGAAATATGCAGGGATGAACCACTGGGGCATCCCCAAGCTTAGGCTTTTCACTCTTCTTGATCATATATCATCCTCCCCTCTTGACCCTTGAAAACTTCTGCCACACCAAACTTCAAGCCAACTCATTAGAGGGTTAGTGCATAATCAAAATTCACATGTTCAGAGGTGACACAATCATTCTTAACACTTCTGGACATTGCACAAAACTTCTGAAAGTTAATGGAACAAAGAAACTCATTCAACTTAACAAAAGCGGTAATGCGAAATAAAAGGCAGAATCTGTCAAAAACAGAACAGTCCGTAAAGACGAACCTGGAAGGGGCACTTAACTTGCTCAAACGGAAAAACTCAAAACTAATGAAAGTTGCGTACATATCTGTGGATCACACACGTAAATTTGCAGATTTTTTTAATTTTTTTACAGAGACTTCTGCTCAAATTCGTGACAGACAGCAATGCTGTTTCTGCGCAGCAATCCCAAATATAGCATCAACTTTAGCATAGAAACTTTAGTTGGCACAAAAACATGATAAGGAGAGGTTGCTACAGTAGTGAACAACTTCCAAGACTCAATAATACAGTAAATAAAATAAAACATGAGTTATCTCCCAAGAAGTTCTTTCTTTATAGCCATTAAGATAGGCTTAGTAATTTTAATGATGCTCGCAAGAAACAAGAGTTGAAACAAAAGAGAGCATCAAGAAGCAAATTCAAAGCACATTTAAACCTACCCACTTCCTATGAAAAGGAATCTTGTACACAAATAAATTCATGAAGAACAAAGTGACAAGCATAAGAAGATAAGACACGAGTAACTTCAAGATTCTCAACATAAATAGGGGAAACTGAATATTATTAAGATGCATACAACCGTGTTTCCCTCTCTCATAATAACTTTCAGTAGCATCATTGATGAAATCCACAATATAACCATCACTTAAAACATTCTTATCATGGTTCATATGCATAAAGGTATCATTATTTTTGACATAAGAAAAACTCTTCTCATTAATAGTAATTGGAGCAGGATCATTGTTAAGAATTTGAACATGGTAAACAAGTTGCATACTAAGGGAATGGTTTTTGGCAAGCCCATCATAACTATGACAAGTTTCATAAGGATAATTGTAACATATGTCATATCCATCTCTATAGCGATTATCTAAACCAGAATATGTAATATCATCATTTTCACTAAAAGTAGAGGTCTCAAATATAGGATCTTCAAGCACAACATCCCCAAGCTTAGAGCTTTCAATATCATCGTTTGAGGGGACATGAATAATGCTATCATCATTACTTTCATAATCAGTACCAAAGAGATTTCCAATATCAAAGGTAGTGTGCTCATCCAAATCATGATCACTAATATGGGTGAAGGGCATAGAAAGATCATCGTACTCAGATTCATTATCATAATAATCATTGGGAGCAACATACTTACGGTTACCTATTGTTACCTCATACACGCGTTGATATGCCGTTACCTCTTTCTTTTTATTCCCCTTCTTCTTCTTCTTCTTCTTCTTCGTTCCCTTCTTCTTCTTCCTCGTTCCCTTCTTTAAGAGGGAGAGGCTTGATGAGAGGCTTCTCCACATAACCTGCTTTATTTCCAGAAACAATAGAAGAAACCTTGGAGGATTCTTTCTTTTCATTAATAAGTTTGAAACACATAGCGATCCTATCATATTTTGGCAAAGTGTCATCTTCTAAAATATTTTGTATGTAAGTATTTGTATGGCAATTATTAATGCAATAAGAAAGACACCCATGCAGGACATCATCAATATCAAGATCGTTAATATCTAATAAAGAAATTTTTCTTGATAACTCTTCACACTTCAAAAATAAGGTAAGTTCATCATGCTGATTAGGAATAATTTCATCATCACAATACAAATTTGCAGCACTCATGGGGTTCGAATTATCATTGGAGGTGCATTGAAAATTAAAATGACCAACTCTATGGCAAAGTTCACAAATAAAAGGATAGAGGGCACACACTTTTTCTCCAAGATCATCTAGAGCCCAAGACCACTTCCTAGTTTTTTCATTCCTATGATAGATACAATATTCTTCTTCGATTTGATTAATTCCACAAGGTCTATGTATTCCACAAAAATTAACATTCTTATAGGAAATAGCATTTTCAGAAGTTTGAACATGTTCATTGCAATCATTAATAACAGTTTCATCCTTCATGCAAGCGTCTTTGAAAGGTTCATGATACTTATCAAAATTCTTCGTAGGTAATTCAATGTGAGAAACAAAAGCTTTATAAAGATTTGCAATAACTTGAGAGTCAAGACCATAAGTAGCACTCATATTTCGAAATTTATCAGTATCCATAAAAGTTTCAATGCATTCATAATCATAATTTATACCTGACTCTTTACCTTTGTCGTTCTTCCAATCTTCAGCGTTCTCCGATTAAGAAGGTCCCATTTAAACTCTTCTTTGTTGCGTGTGAATGATCCAGAACAAGCAGTATCTAGCAAGGTTTTATCTTGAAAAGAAAGTCTTGCATAGAAATTATCAATGATGATTTACCAGGAAGCTCATGATTGGGGCATTTGAGCATTAAGGACTTCAATCTCTCCCATGCTTGGGCAATACTCTCTCCATCATGAGGCCAGAAATTATATATACGGTTTCGATCTTTGTGAATTTCACTTGGAGGATAGAACTTAGAATAAAATAGAGGCACAATATCCTTCCAATCAAGAGAGCGCCGTCCTTCAGCAGTTTATACCAATGCGCCGCTTTACCAGACAGCGACATAACAAATAATTTCTTCCTAACTTCATCCATTGAAATACCTGCACACTTGAATAACCCGCATAATTCATGCAAAAACAGTAAATGATCTTCAGGATGAACAGTTCCATCCCCTTCATAGCGGTTATCCATAACACGTCCAATAATTTTCATAGGTATTTTACTAGTAAAATTACCCGTGCGTTGCAACGGAAAATATTTTGTTAAAATGTTATCGTGGCAGTGAAACCCTAATAGGGATAAAACATGAAATGCTTATGTGTTTTTACTTAGGGAAATTCAATTCCGCACATGGGAGCATATGATCCTACTACCGAAAAAACATTTTAAAATGTAAAAAAACAAAAAAAATTCTCGTTTGCGTATCAACATTTTACGTGGGCAAACCAAGTCTTACAAAAACCGACATTTTTCGTGACTTGTGTGAAAAGACAAACAAAACGTCTCGTACACAACTTTTTTTTACATCAAAATTTGTCTTTTTTAAGATGACACTCAAAATGTTGGTTTTCTGTGGAACCAGTTTGTAAACATGTAGAATGGCAAGATGTATCCACTAAATTTTGTGTTCAAATTTTTCAACATTTTAAAAATGCATCTAAAACGAAGTTTAAAAATCGGGAGCATATCCTCCCGGGTGCCAAAACGACACTCCCTACATTAGTCTCACTAATTTAGAACAGTCGGTGGTATTCAAGTACATCAATTTGTACAGGAATCACACTTTTTTTTCCAGATAGAAAATTAATTTTAGTTTATCTGCATTATAACAAACCAATGTAAATTGAGTGAATACTAAAACACTTGTACACCGGCTTAGATGCCTACAAAATGTTAGTTTTTAAGACCTAAACCAAATAAAAGCTCGCATTGCCACCTCATATTATGTGTCTTACAATACTGCATCTGAAGTTCTGAACTACGACAACCCACGGCTAATGGAATTCTGTCAAATCAGTTGATGGTTATGATATGTCTGCAAATACTACAACATTTACCAATGTTAGATAATTGATAACATAGCATGATTTATTGGCAACATGAGGTAATTAAGTGAAAATTAGTACATACCGTTGATGATAGATTGGCTACTACTGCACTTGTAAGATGGCGGTGGGAGTTCGATTTAACTGAATTTCAGGTCCCGCATTGTACTCATGCCGGATTCACTATAGCAGGAGCTGGCTGCATGTAAATTGGGTCATAGATAATCCAAATTTAGACTAATTCTACAGCTGGTTTGGACTGTAATATAATCATGTTAGCTGTCCTGGTTTCGATTCAACGCATGTAAGCTGTCCTGAGAGGTTGGGACAGTGCAAGAGTGCCACCACAGCATAGTGAGCTCCACGTATGATTCAGTTTCCCAAGCACTTAAATCAAGTTTAACAGAAGAATACATCGAAACGAACTGAAACTGAGCGCTACCGACGATTCCTCCTATACTGGCTGATCGGGGAATTCACTGAACGGAAGTCGGAAGGCGTAGGTAGGCTAGGTGCTTTTCCACTGGCAAGATGAAAGATAATCAGAGCCTCCCAGTGCTGGTCCTAGGCGGCCTTTGAGTTGACAACGACGAGCTCCCGAACCCTGGCTCTCCGTCCAGAGTCCAGACACAAAGATCGACGGTGTGCTTCCCTAATTGTGCACGCACATGCAGCAGCTCAATGGAAACGGGGAAAATTCACGGGCCACGCCAAGCGCCACCCGTCGCCGCCGCCAGCATCGCGAGGAGTGGTTTATGCAGTCGATTTGATGGGATTTTTTCTGGGATTTTGTGGGAATCAACGGCCATATATGGGTGCTTTTTCATGAGTAGGGGCAAGAAATCCCGATTGGATTCGATATGAATCGATTCGGTATGAATTGGTTCTCATTCCTCTGCGTCACGGGAGGAAGCACACCACACAGAGATGAACTGCGGCCAAAATTAGAATTCCGGCTGTGGCAACGATGTGGGCGGGGATTCAGGTGGAGATGCAGGGTAAGTCGCGTCGAAGGCGGAGGTTGGCGGAGGTGCGCCCCTTCGACGACGCACGCGGGGACCCATGGGGAAAGCCAGGGCGGCGTGGTCAGGGGCTGGCTCTATTTTTTTTTCTCGACTCGTGTACCAAACTTAATGAACCGTTTTTTCTTTCACTTGCCGGTGGCGGGTGTTGTAATTTAGCTGAAAATTAGGGGTAAGAAAAAACGGATCAATAAGAAACTCTTTTGTTTTTATTATTAGGTATAGATACGGAATACTTTCAGTAGGTGGATTTAAAATATCACAAGCATCATTAGAGTTATCGCATATGGGAGATAAAGTATCATCAGAGCAAATTTTCTCCCCTAAAGATGGGAGGCTAAAAAGATCACATAAACTAGCTTCCCCAAGCTTAGATTTCTCCATAGCATTAGCAGTAATTCTATTCATACTAATAACATTGCTACTAGCATGCAAATAAGGTTCCATAGGTTTTTTAATTTTCGCATCAAACAATTCTAAATCAGGAAAAAGATTAAAAAGCTCACTAATTTTTTTTGTTTTCCATTATGCCTAACTAGTGAAAATAAAAACAAGAAACAAAAAGATGCAATTGCAGGATCTAAAGGAAATAGCCAGTACTTACAACGGCGCCGGAAAATAGCTTAGTAGCCGAGATCCGGAGTGTGAGTACCTTTACCTTTCCTCCCCGGCAACGGCGCGAGAAAATAGCTTGATGTCTACGGTGCTTCTATTCTTGTAGACAGTGTTGGGCCTCCAAGAGCAGAGGTTTGTAGAACATCAGCAAGTTTCCCCTTAAGTGGATCACCCAAGGTTTATCGAATCAGGGAGGAAGAGGTCAAAGATATCCCTCTCAAGCAACCCTGCAACCACAAAGCAAGAAGTCTCTTGTGTCCCCAACACACCAAATACACTTGTCAGATGTATAGGTGCACTAGTTCGGCGAAGAGATAGTGAGATGCAAATAATATGGATGAGTATGAGTGGTAATAGCAATCTGAATAAAATATGGCAGCAAGTAAACATGCAACAAAACAGTAAACAAACGGAGATTCGATGCTTGGAAGCAAGGCCTAGGGATCCTGCTTTCACTAGTGGACACTCTCAACAATGATCACATAATAGGACTACTCTACACCCTTTTGTTGGATGATGAACACCACTAATTTTGTAGGATTACACGAACCCTCAATGCCGGAGTTAACAAGCTCCACAATATTCGATATTCATATTTAAATAACCTTAGAGTGCAAGATAGATCAACACAATTACACCGAGAACTAACATAGCATGCACACTGTCACCATCACACTATGAAGGAGGCATAGATCACATCAATACTATCATAGCAATAGTTAACTTCATAATCTACAAGAGATTACAATCATAGCCTACGCCAAGTACTACACGATGCACACACTGTCACCATTACACCGTGCAGGAGGAATAGAGTACTTTAATAACATCACTAGAGTAGCACATAGATGATACTCAACTAGATCACATAAAGAGAGATGGACCACATAGCTACAGCGGAGCCCTCAGCCCCGGGGGTGAATTACTCCCTCCTCATCATGGA
Organism: Lolium multiflorum; assembly: GCA_030979885.1. Lineage (NCBI taxonomy): Eukaryota > Viridiplantae > Streptophyta > Magnoliopsida > Poales > Poaceae > Lolium > Lolium multiflorum. The sequence continues at coordinate 181,152,516 of CM061753.1, read as the reverse complement.
GACAGCGATGGCGGTGAAGATGGCGGTGGAGACGGCGGTGGAGATGACTCCGGGGGCAACGTCCGGCGGCGTGCCGGAACAGAGACCTCTGTCCCCCGAATTGGAGTTTCGCGATGGCGGCGGCTGGATGGTTTTCTCTGGTTTGTCGAACGGGCTCGAGGATTTAGGTCGGGACGACTAAATAGGCGAAGAGGCGAGTCGGAGGGCTGGAGCCACCGGACAGGCGCCGGGCGGCGCCGCCACCATGTGTGGGGCCCTGGCCTCCCCTCTGGTGTCTCTCGGGTGTTCTGAAGCTCTCGATGAAAATAGGCACTGCTGATTTCGTCCGATTGAGAATATTTCCTTACTAGGATTTCGAAACCAAAAACAAAGGAACTGGCACTTCATCTCGTCAATAGGTTAGTTCGGAAAATGCATCAAAACGATGTGAAGTGTGCATAAAACATGTAAGTATCATCATAAAAGTAGCATGGAACATAAGAAATTATAGATACGTTTGGGACGTATCAGGTATGGATGTCCTCAAGTTGAGATTTATCAAAACTGAGAAATCAAATGCGATCTATCTCCTTGGACCTTTGTACAGGTGGCATAGAGGTACCCCTTTGTGACACTTGGTTGAAACATATGTAATGCAATGATAATCCATGGAAATCCGAGCTAATTAGGACAAGGTGCGGGCACTATTGGTATTCGATGCATGAGGCTTGCAACTTGTAGGAAGTTTTATGCATAACACATATGAATTATTACTACCGTTGACAAAATTGTTTCCATGTTTTCAAAATAAAAGCCTCTAGCACATGAGTAATCCCTGCCTCTGCGAAGGGCCTTTCTTTTAATTTAATGTTGAGTCAGTTTACCCACGTCTTTCTATCTTAGAAGCAAACACTTGTGTCAACTGTGCACGATTCTTACATGTTTACTTATTGCACTTGTTATATTACTTTATGTTGACAATTATCCATGAGATATACATGTTACAAGTTGAAAGCAATTACTGAAACTTAATCATCCTTTGTGTTGCTTCGAAACCTCTTACTTTGAATCTATTGCTTTATGAGTTAGTTCTTATGCAAGTCTTTTGGATAATTGTCTTGAAAGTACTATTCATGAAATTTTTTGCTATATGATTCAGTTGTTTAGTCATTATCTTTTTGTTAGAAATCTATTGCTTGAATCACTTCATTCATCTCATATGCTTTACAATTATGTTGATCAAGATTATGTTGGTAGCATGTCACTTCAGAAATTATTGTTTTTATCGTTTACCTACTCGGGGGCGAGTAGGAACTAAGCTTGGGGATGCTTGATACGTCTCCAACGTATCTATAATTTCTTATGTTCCATGCTAGTTTTATGGCAATACCTACATGTTTTGTTCACACTTTATGATGTTTTTATGCATTTTCCGGCACTAACCTATTAACAAGATGCCGAAGCGCCAGTTCCTGTTTTCGCTGTTTTTGGTTTCAGAAATCCTACACAGAAATATTCTCGGAATTGGACGAAACAAAGCCCACGGTCTTATTTTGCACGGAGCCTTCCAGAGTCCTAAGAGGAGACGAAGAGGCGACGAGGCGACCACCATAGGGCGGCGCGGCCCCACCTCTGGCCGTGCCGCCATATGGTGTGGGCCCCCTGCACCCCTGTTGCCCTTCGCCTATATATTCTCTCTCGCGAAAACCCTAGTACCGAGAGCCACGATACGAGAAAAGTTGCAGACGCCGCCAATCCCATCTCGGGGATTCAGGAGATCGCCTCGGCACCCTGCCGGAGGGGGAATCATCACCGGAGGGCTCTACATCACCATGCCCGCCTCCGGAATGATGCGTGAGTAGTTCATCCTTGGACTATGGGTCCATAGCAGTAGCTAGATGGTTGTCTTCTCCTCTTGTGCTATCATGTTTAGATCTTGTGAGCTGCCTATCATGATCAAGATCATCTATTTGTAATGCTACATGTTGTGTTTGGTGGGATCCGATGGATATTGAATACTATGTCAAGTTGATTAATTGATCTATCATATATGTGTTGTTTATGTTCTTGCATGCTCTCCGTTGCTAGTAGAGGCTCGGCCAAGTTGATACTTGTAACTCCAAGAGGGAGTATTTATGCTCGATAGTGGGTTCATGCCTCCATTGAATCTGGGACAGTGACAGAATGTTCTAAGGTTGTGGATGTGATGTTGCCACTAGGGATAAAACATCGATGCTTTGTCTAAGGATATTTGTGTTGATTACATTACGCACCATACTTAATGCAATTGTCTATTGTTTGCAACTTAATACTGGAAGGGGTGCGGATGCTAACACGAAGGTGGACTTTTAGGCATAGATGCATGCTGGATGGCGGTCTATGTTCTTTGTCGTAATGCTGGTTAAATCTCATAGTAGTCATCATGATATGTATATGAATCTCTATTTGTCAATTGCCCACCTGTAATTTGTTCACCCAACATGCTATTTATCTTATTGGAGAGACACCACTAGTGAACTGTGGACCCCGATCCATTCTTTTACATCTGAAATACAATCTCTGCAATCTCTGTTCTCTGTTGTTCTTCGCAAACAAACATCATTCTCCACACCATACGTTTAATCCTTTGTTTTCAGCAAGCCGGTGAGATTGACAACCTCATGTTACGTTGGGGCAAAGTATTTTGATTGTGTTGTGCAGGTTTCACGTTGGCGCCGGAATCCCTGGTGTTGCGCCGCACTACACTCCTCCAACAACCTTCACGTGGCCTTCATCTCCCTTGGTTCGATAACCTTGGTTTCTTTCTGAGGGAAAACTTACTGTTGTGCGCATCACACCTTCCTCTTGGGGTTCCCAACGGACGTGTGCATCACGCGCCATCACAATCCCTCCTCATTAAAAACCTTTCAGCCCCACTCGGTGCCCTGAAAGGAAAAGAGTGTGTCTGAAAACTTGCGAGCTGTTCAATGTATGTTTACATGGTTACTACTATATTGGCTTTCTTCTAAGCGTAAAAACGTCGTAACTGTGCAACGTTCCATGGGTTTCCTTCATCTTTGCATGTCTTCTTATCCTTTAGTCGATATGCTCCTCCTGGGATAACTTCGGTAACGATATACGGTCCCAACCATCGTTACGGTCCCAACCATGGTGATTCCAGCTTCTCGTGACCGTCCTGCTTGAGTCGAAGAACTAAATCACCGACTTCGAAGGATCTGGGCCACAAACATCGACTGTGATAGTTTTTAAGGTTTTGCTAATATGCAATTATTGTTGAGAGCACCAAATCTCTTGCTTCATCAATTGCGTCAACATCATCTTCAAGTGCCTTTTGCGAAGCCTCTTCATCATATTCCACAACTCTAGGATAGTTATGTTTTATTTCTATCGGGAGCACTGCTTCGGCACCATGGACTAGGAAGAACAGAGTTTCTTGAGTTGCTGCATTTTGTGTCGTTCTTAAGCTCCATAACACGGAGGGTAACTCGTCGACCCAAGCGTGTCTCACTTTTTCGAGTGGTGCCAGCAGTTGTTTCTTGATACCATTGCATATAGGCCGTTTGCTTTTTTGACTGGGCCATTGGTTTGCGGATGTGCGACAGATGCAAAATGCAGCTTGATGCCTACACCTTCACATAATCCTTGAATTCTCGGGAGGCGAAGTTGCTGCCGTTATCCGTGACTATGTTGTTAGGGATGCCGGACCGAAAAACTATCCCTTTGATGAAGTTTACTGCTGATGTTGCATCTGCTAAAGTTACTGGTATTGCTTCAATCCACTTGGTGACTCTGTCGACTGCTACAAGCAGATAAACATGTCCTCCTGGCCAAGACTTGTGTAATTTTCCCACCATATCTAGTCCCCATGCATTAAGCAAAAGGCCATACCCAAGGTATTGGCATGGCCTTTTGCTTAATGCTGCTGCTGGAGAGTGGGGTTTAGATGCGAATCTTTGGCAAGCTTCACAAGTGCGCATGATTTCCTTCGCATACTATATGGCTGATAACCAGTAAAATCCAGCTTGAAAAGCTTTGGCTGCAATTGCTCGACTGCTTGCGTGATGGTCATATATCCCTTCATGTATGTCCTTTAATATGACTCGTCCTTCTTCGGGTGTAACACATCTCTGCAGCACACTCGATATACTTTGTTTGTATAGTTCTCCCTTGACCACTGTCAATGCCTTAGATCGCCGGATGACTCTTCGTGCTTCTACTGGATCTTCGGGTATTTCTTTCTTCGTGATATACGCCAAGTATGTTTGCATCCAAGGGATTTGTATCATCATGACCTCCTCTGGTTCTTCCTCTTCAACCGAAATATGTAGTTTTGGGCTGCTGCAGCCCCCGAGGCTTTCTTGCGTTTATCCTTTTCTTCGGCTATTTCGGCGCTGTCGTTTTCTTTGACTTGGTTGATCTCTCGCTGATTTCTTCCCAAAAAACTCCAGGTGGTATGGCCAGACACTGTGACCCAATGTTTGACAAAATGTCGGCTTCGTCATTGTTGAGTCTGCTCACATGATTTACTTCGCAACCGTCGAAGCTTTTCTCGAGTTCAATGTATACGTCTCTGTACGCTATCATGCTTTCATTGACTACATCACACTTGTTCATCACATGTTGTGCAACCAACTGAGAATCACCAAAGATTTTGAGGCGAGTAGCGCCACATGCTTTTGCCATCTTCATCCCGTGGATGAGAGTTTCACATTCTGCTTCATTGTTTGATGTGTTGGGGAAGGTCATCCATAGTATGTATTTCATCTTGTCGCCTTGCGGCGAAACAAGTACCACGCCAGCTCCAGCTCCTTCTAATATCTTGGATCCGTCGAAGTTCATATGCCAAGTACTCGACAAATTTGGAGGTCCTGTGTTTTGGAGTTCCATCCACTCTGCAACAAAGTCCGGCAGAATTTGTGACTTTATTGCTTTTCTCTTTTCATATGTGATGCCCCGAGGGGAAAGTTCGATTCTCCAGAGGGAGAAACTTCATGTAGCTTCTGGATTGTTTAAAATGTTCGAGAGAGGTGCCTCGTTTACCACTATTATCGGATGTGCCGAAAAATAGTGTCTTAACTTTCTTGCTGACATGAAGACTCCATACGCCAGCTTCTGATAATGCGGGTAGCGCTGCTTGGATGGTGATAAGACTTCGCATGAAATATACTGGTTGTTGGACTCCATGAATTTTTCCTTCTTCTTCCCACTCTACCACGAGAACTATGTTGACCACCTGAGGTGTGGCCGCAATGTACAGCAGCAGGGGTTCTTTTTCTCGTGGTGCCACCAATACTAGTGATGTTGAAATTGTGCGCTTCAAATGCTCAAGTTTTGTCTGCTTCCTTGTTCCACTCGAACTTTTCTCCTTGCTTGATAAGCATGTAAAAGGGCAACACTTTTTCTCCCAACCTTGCGACGAATCTGCTTAAAGCTGCGACTCGCCCAATTAGCTAATGTATCTCCTTAAGCTTGGTTGGTTTTCTCATCGTCAGGATATCTTGTATTTTCTCTTGATTAGCCTCGATTTCTCTGGCTGACACCAATTATCCGAGGAGTTCTCCCGTAGGAACACCAAAGGAACATTTTGTCGGGTTCAACTTGAGATGGAATTAGTCAAGATTGTCGAAGGTTTCCCGAAGATCGTTGATGAGGGATAACCCTTGCTTTGTTGTGATGACAATGTCGTCGATGTATACTTGGACATTTTTACCGATTTGCGTGGCGAAGCATTTTTGCATCATCCTCTGATACGTAGCTCCTGTATTTTTTTAACCCGAAGGGCATTGTTCTTTAGCAAAACACGCCGTAAGGAGTTATAAAAGCTGGCTTGACTTCATCTTCTTCTTTTAGAGGGATCTGATTGTAACCAGAATACGCGTCCAGGAAGGAAAGACGTTCGCAACCTGTCGTGGAATCGATAATTTGATCGATCCTTGGGAGGGGAAAGTGATCCTTTGGACAATGTTTGTTCAGACACGTGAAATCGATGCACATGAGAAGGACTTCAGTGTTTTTCTTCAGGACTAACACTAGGTTGGCGACCAAAGTAGCCTCTGTCTTTAGTTCTTTGATAAAACCATCTTCTTCAAGTCGATGAATTTCAGATAACATAGCTTTGCGGTTAAACTCGGAGAAACGCCACAAAGGTTGTCGGATTGGTCTGGCTCTTGGATCCAGATTGAGTGCGTGCTCGACAAGTTCCCTGGGTACTCCTGGCATGTCAGCTGGGCACCATGCAAAGATTTCCCAGCGCTCACGGAGGAACTCAACGAGCGTGTTTTCCTATGCGCTATCCAAGTTGGTAGCGATGGACATCGTCTTTTTAGGATCTGTCAGGTGGATCTGAACTTCCTTGGAATTTTTAGAGGTGTCTGATGCGCGTAGATGTACACGTCCGTTGGGAACCCCAAGAGGAAGGTATGATGCGCACAGTGGCAAGTTTTCCCTCAGAAAGAAACCAAGGTTTAATCGAACCAGTAGGAGCCAAGAAGCACGTTGAAGGTTGATGGTCGCGAAATGTGATGCGGCGCAACACCATGGATTCCGGCGCCAACGGAACCTGCACAACACAACCCAAGTACTTTGTCCCAACGAAACAGTGAGGTTGTCAATCTCACCGGCTTGCTGTAACAAAGGATTAAACGTATCGAGTGGAAGATGTTTGCAAAGAAAATAGTAAAACACAAGTATTGCAGTAGATTGTATGCTATGTAAAGAATAGGACCGGGGTCCACAGTTCACTAGAGGTGTCTCTCCCATAAGATAAAAGCATGTTGGGTGAACAAATTACAGTCGGGCAATTGACAAATAGAGAAAGGCATAACAATGCATATACATGATATGATAAATATAGTGAGATTTAATTGGGCATTACGACAAAGTACATAGACCGCCATCCAACTGCATCTATGCCTAAAAAGTCCACCTTCAGGTTATCATCCGAACCCCCTCCAGTATTAAGTTGCAAAGCAACAGACAATTGCATTAAGTATGGTGCGTAATGTAATCAACAACTACATCCTTAGACATAGAATCAATGTTTTATCCCTAGTGGCAACAGCACATCCACAACCTTAGAACTTTCTGTCACTGTCCCAGTTCAATGGAGGCATGAACCCACTATCGAGCATAAATACTCCCTCTTGGAGTTAAAAGCCGAGCCTCTACTAATAACGGAGAGCATGCAAGATCATAAACAACACATAAACAATAGATTGATAATCACCATAATCATAGTACTCTCTATCCATCGGATCCCGACAAACACAACATATAGTATTACAGATAGATGATCTTGATCATGTTAGGCAGCTCACAAGATCCAACAATGAAGCACAACAAGGAGAAGACGACCATCTAGCTACTGCTATGGACCGATGGTCCAGGGGTGAACTACTCACTCATCACTCCGGAGGCGACCATGGCGGTGTAGAGTCCTCCGGGAGATCCCCTCTCCGGGCAGGGTGCCGAGAGCATCTCGAATCCCCGAGATGGGATTCGCGGTGGCGGCGTCTCTGGAAGGTTTTCCGTATCGTGGCTCTCGGTGCTGGGGGTTTCGCGACGGAGGCTTTAAGTAGGCGGAGGGTCAACGGGGACCACACGAGGGCCCAGGGGTAGGTCGGCGCGGCCAGGGCTTGGGCCGCGCCGCCACCTGTGCCGCCTCGTGGCCCCACTTCGTTATCTCTTCGGTCTTCTGGAAGCTTCGTGCAAAAATAGGACCCCAGGCGAAAGTTTCGTCCAATTCCGAGAATATTTCTTTACTAGGATTTCTGAAACCAAAAACAGCAGAAAACAGCAACTGGCTCTTCGGCATCTTGTTAATAGGTTAGTTCCAGAAAATGCATAAATATGACATATAATGTGCATAAAACATGTAGGTATCATCAATAAAGTAGCATGGAACATAAGAAATTATCGATACGTTGGAGACGTATCAGCATCCCCAAGCTTAGTTTCTGTCGTCCCGAAGGTAAAACGATAACAAAGATAATTTCTGAAGTGACATGCCATCATAATCTTGATCATACTATTTGTAAACATATGTAATGAATGCAGCGATCAAAGCAAAGGTAATGACATGAGTAAACAAGTGAATCATATAGCAAGGACTTTTCATGAATAGTACTTCAAGACAAGCATCAATAAGTCTTGCATAAGAGTTAACTCATAAAGCAATAAATCAAAGTAAAGGTGTTGAAGCAACACATAGGAAGATTAAGTTTCAGCGGTTGCTTTCAACTTATAACATGTATATCTCATGGATATTGTCAACATAAAGTAATATAACAAGTGCAATATGCAAGTATGTAGGAATCAATGCACAGTTCACACAAGTGTTTGCTTCTTAGGTGGAAGGAGATAGGTAAACTGACTCAACAATAAAAGTAAAAGAAAGGTCCTTCAAAGAGGAAAGCATCGATTGTTGTATTTGTGCTAGAGCTTTTATTTTGAAAGCATGAAACAATTTTGTCAACGGTAGTAATAAAGCATATGAGTTATGTAAATTATATCTTATAAGTTGCAAGCCTCATGCATAGTATAATAATAGTGTCCGCACCTCGTCCTACTTAGCTTGGACTACCGGATCTTTGCATGCCATGTTTCAACCAAGTGTCACAAAGGGGTACCTCCATGCCGCCTGTACAAAGGTCTAAGGAGAATGCTCGCATTTTGGATTTCTCGCTTTTGATTATTCTAAACTTAGACATCCATACCGGGACAACATGGACAACAGATAATGGACTCCTCTTAAATGCATAAGCATGTAGCAATGATTATTATTCTCATATGAGATTGAGGATATATGTCCAAAACTGAAACTTCCACCATGATTCATGGCTTTAGTTAGCGGCCCAATGTTCTTCTCTAACAATTTTGCATGCTCCAACCACTAAAATGATAGATCCTTCAGACAAGACGGACATGCATAGCAACTCACATGATATTCAACAATAGTTGATGGCGTTCCCCAGAAGCATGGTTATCGCACAACAAGCAACTTAATAAAATATAAAGTGCATAAGTACATATTCAATACTACGATAGTTTTTAAGGCTATTTTGTCCCATGAGCTATATATTGCAAAGGTGAATGATGGAATTTTAAAGGTAGCACTCAAGCAATTTACTTTGGAATGGCGGAGAAATACCATGTAGTAGGTAGGTATGGTGGACACAAATGGCATAGTAGTTGGCTCAAGGATTTTGGATGCATGAGAAGTATTCCCTCTCGATACAAGGTTTAGGCTAGCAAGGTTATTTGAAGCAAACTCAAGGATGAACAGGTGCAGCAAAACTCACATAAAAGACATATTGTAAACATTATAAGACTCTACACCGTCTTCCTTGTTGTTCAAAACTCAATACTAGATATTATCTAGACCTTAGAGAAACCAAATATGCAAATCAAATTTTAGCAAGCTCTATGTATTTCTTCATTAATGGGTGCAAAGCATATGATGCAAGAGCTTAAACATGAGCACAACAATTGCCAAGTATCACATTATCCAAGACATTTTAGAATTACTACATGTAGCATTTTCCAATTCCAACCATATAACAATTTAACGAAGAAGAAACTTCGCCTTGAACATTATGAGTAAAGCCTAAGGACACATGTGTCCATATGCAACAGCGGAGCGTGTCTCTCTCCCACAAAGTGAATGCTAGGATCCATCTTATTCAAACAAAAACAAAAACAAAAACAAACCGACGCTCCAAGCAAAGAACACAAGATGTGATTGAATAAAAATATAGTTTCGGGGGAGGAACCTGATGATGTTGTCGATGAAGAAGGGGATGCCTTGGGCATCCCCAAGCTTAGACGCTTGAGTCTTCTTAAAATATGCAGGGGTGAACCACGGGGCATCCCCAAGCTTAGAGCTTTCACTCCTCTTGATCATAGTATATCATACTCCTCTCTTGACCCTTGAAAACTTCCTTCACACCAAACTTCAAGCAAACTCATTAGAGGGTTAGTGCATCATTAATAATTCACTCATTCAGAGGTGACACAATCATTATTTTCACTTCTGGACATTGCATAATGCTACTGGACATTAGTGGATCAAAGAAATGAATCCAACATAGCAAAAGAGGCAATGCGAAATAAAAGGCAGAATCAAAAACAGAACAGTCCGTAAAGACGAATTTAAAGCTGGCACCAGACTTGCTCAAATGGAAAAACTCAAAACTAATGAAAGTTGCGTACATATCTGAGGATCACGCTCGTAAATTGGCAGATTTTTTCGAATTTTCTACAGAGAACTGTGCCCAGATTCGTGACAGACAGCAATGCTGTTTCTGCGCAGCGATCCTAAATATAACATCAACTTTGACATAGAAACTTTACTTGGCACAAAAACATGATAAGGAGAGGTTGCTACAGTAGTAAACAACTTCCAAGACTCAACAAAAAAAAATTGCTGTAGGTAAAAACATGGGTTGTCTCCCATAAGCGCTTTTCTTTAACGCCTTTCAGCTAGGCGCAAAAGTGCAAATCAAGTAACATCGAGAGTAGAAGCATCAACATCATAACTTGTTCTAATAATAGAATCAAAAGGCAACTTCATTCTCTTTCTAGGGAAGTGTTCCATACCTTTCTTGAGAGGAAATTGATATTTAATATTACCTTCCCTCATATCAATAACAGCACCAACAGTTCGAAGAAAAGGTCTTCCCAACACAATTGGACAAGATGCATTGCATTCGATATCCAAGACAACAAAATCAACGGGGACAAGGTTATTGTTAACCGTAATATGCACATTATCAATCCTCCCCAAAGGTTTCTTTTTAACATTATCGGCAATATTAACATCCAAATAACAATTCTTCAATGGTGGCAAGTCAAGCATATCATAAATCTTTTTAGGCATAACAGAAATACTTGCACCAAGATCACATAAAGCATTACATTCAAAGTCATTGAATTTCATTTTAATGATGGGCTCCCAACCATCATCTAACTTTCTAGGAATAGAAGTTTCAAGTTTAAGTTTTTCCTCTCTAGCTTTTATGAGAGCATTTGTAATATGTTTTGTAAAGGCTAAATTTATAGCACTAGCATTAGGACTTTTAGCAAGTTTTTGTAAGAACTTTATAACTTCAGAGATGTGGCAATCATCAAAATCTAAATCATTATGAGCTACAGCAATGGGATCATTGTTCCCAAGGTTGGAAAAAATTTCAGCAGTTTTATCACAAGCAGTTTCAGCAGTTTTAGCAATTTCAGGCAGTTTTGTACGCTTTGCACTAGGAGTAGAAACATTGCCAACACCAATTATTTTACCATTGATAGTAGGAGGTGCAGCAACATGTGAAGAATTAGCATTACTAGTGGTGGTAATAGTCCAAACTTTAGCTACATTATTCTCTTTAGCTAGTTTTTCATTTTCTTCTCTATCCCACCTAGCACGCAGTTCAGCCATTAATCTTATATTCTCATTAATTCTAACTTGGATGGCATTTGCTGTAGTAGTAATCTTATTATCAATATCATTATTAGGCATAACTTTCAATTTTGAAAGATTTACATCAGAGGCAAGTCTATCTGTAGGATAACGTTGCATAGAAAACAAAAATTTTCCTATCGCGAACATGCAATCCAAGCCAAGATGCAATCTAGAAGACGGTAGCAACGAGGGGATGATCAAGACTAACCCTTGAAGAGATTCCAAAGCGTATAAGAGTAGGCTCTTATTGCTGCGGTAGACGATCACTTGCCGCTTGCAAAAGCGCGTAGAAGATCTTGATCACGATCGGTTCCGGCGCCACGAACGGGCAGCACCTCCGTACTCGGTCACACGTTCGGTTGTTGATGAAGACGACGTCCACCTCCCCGTTCCAGCGGGCAGCGGAAGTAGTAGCTCCTCTTGAATCCGACAGCACGACGGCGTGGTGTCGGTGGTGGTGGAGAAATCCGGCGGAGCTTCGCTTAAGCGTGCGGGATATGGTGGAGGAGAGAGACCGCTAGGGTTTGGGGAGAGGGCGCCGGCTAGAGCACCCTTGAGGGGTGCGGCCATGGTGGTGGCTTGAGTGGCCGGCCAGCCCCTCTCTCCCCTCTTTATATAGGTGGAAGCCCCAAGGCTTAGGTCAAAGAGTCCGAATAAGACCCCAACCAAAACCTTCCAAGTGTCCAAACCTAGGGGGAGTGGGACTCCCCCTTTCCTTGGTGGGGTGGCCGGCCACCATGGTGGGGAGTCCACTTGGGACTCCTCCTCCCTTAGGTTGGCCGGCCAAGGTGGGTGGAGTCCCTTTGGGACTCCACCTTCCATCCTTATTTCTTCCGGACCTTCTAGAACCTTCCGTATAACCTTCCGGGTCATTTTAATTCACATAAAATGACTTCCCATATATGAATCTTATTCTCTGGACCATTCCGGAACTCCTCGTGATGTCCGGGATCTCATCCGGGACTCCGAACAAATATTCGAACTCCATTCCTTATTCAAGTTCTACCATTTCAACATCCAACTTTAAGTGTGTCACCCTACGGTTCGTGAACTATGTGGACATGTTTGAGTACTCACTCCGACCAATAACCAATAGCGGGATCTGGAGATCCATAATGGCTCCCACATATTCAACGATGACTTTAGTGATCGAATGAACCATTCACATACGATACCAATTCCCTTTGTCACGCGATATTTTACTTGTCCGAGGTTTGATCTTCGGTATCACTCTATACCTTGTTCAACCTCGTCTCCTGACAAGTACTCTTTACTCGTACCGTGGTATGTGGTCTCTTATGAACTTATTCATATGCTTGCAAGACATTAGACGACATCCACCGAGAGGGCCCAGAGTATATCTATCCGTCATCGGGATGGACAAATCCCACTGTTGATCCATATGCCTCAACTCATACTTTCCGGATACTTAATCCCACCTTTATAGCCACCCATTTACGCAGTGGTGTTTGGTGTAATCAAAGTACCTTTCCGGTATAAGTGATTTACATGATCTCATGGTCATAAGGACTAGGTAACTATGTATTGAAAGCTTATAGCAAATAACTTAATGACGAGATCTTATGCTACGCTTAATTGGGTGTGTCCATTACATCATTCATACAATGACATAACCTTGTTATTAATAACATCCAATGTTCATGATTATGAAACTAATCATCCATTAATCAACAAGCTAGTTTAAGAGGCATACTAGGGACTTCTTGTTTGTCTACATATCACACATGTATCAATGTTTCGGTTAATACAATTATAGCATGGTATGTAAACATTATCATAAACACAAAGATATATTATAATAACCATTTTATTATTGCCTCTTGGGCATATCTCCAACAGTCTCCCACTTGCACTAGAGTCAATAATCTAGTTTACATTTGTAAAGATATAACACCTTGGCCTTCGGTGCTTTATCATGTTCCGCTCACGAGAGAGGTTTTAGTCAACGGATCTGACATGCTCAGAACCGTATGTATTTTGTAATTCATTTGCGTCTCAACGCATCACTCATTTCCAAATGAGTCGGCCTTAAATATGTTTGGTCTTCTGGTGGAACCTTAATTCCGCGGTCTAAAATATGTCACTAATATTGTCACACACAATATAGCTTCAAAGTTCTGACTTTGTCGGAACTACACCAAGTTCTCAAAGAACCTCCTGACTTAACATCCTTTGTCATTGTCAAAACAATCACATATTCTGCCTTCTTTTGTAGAATCCATCACAATATTTAGAACTCTTCTAAATCTAGCATAGACAACTTCTAGCTCATTGTGCTACCTTTTAAACAACACTTAGTCTAATTTGAGATTTGAAATTATATTTTATATGTGACAAAACCAATATCGGTGTAACACCTTACAGCGATTTGTTTGTCATTTCTTCATACAAAAATATATATATATATCCTTAGTTCTTCTAAAGTACTCAAGGATATTCTTACTGTCGTTCAATGATCATCATATGAATCATTCTGGTATATGCTCATAACACTTTATAGCACATGATATCTGATTGTGTACATGTTATTCGTGATCTATAATCACTCATGTGTTTTTACTCATTGAGTGTCAGATACACTCAAGTCTTGTTAAACCTTCACATGACAAGAACATTTTCTTAATATTTCTATATTGAACTACTTCAATATCCATCATATGTACTTTGACTTAAACTTATTTATGTGTTTCAATCTATCTTCATAGATCTTGACACTAAATTTGTTTCAGTCCATATCCTTTCATTGAAGTTAATTCTCAATGAAACCTTTTAATCAAGTATATAATTACATCATTTATAACCAACTATATGTCACTTACATAAAGTATTATAAATGTGTCTTAGCGCTCCCACTTAATTTCTTGCAAATGCAAGCCTCTTCATCGTCTCTGATGAAATCAAAAACTCTTTGACTATTTCATCTGGTGAAGATTCTAACTCCGTGATACTTACTTCATCCAATTGAAGTTCGTATACCTATCTAGTATTCCACGGACCAGCAAAACTCTTGGTTGTATCTTGTATACACCTTTAATACACACTTCTGTTAAGTAGTGTATTTTGCCATCCTACTAGCATATCTCATGAAAGAAATATGTAGTGATTTACTAGAATAATCCACATAGACTATAAGCATTGCTACGGAAGATCTAATCTTATCGTAGTCAACTCTTTGAACTTTGTCGTAAACAATTTTTCGACAAGTCGAGCTTCTTTAAGGATATTCCATCCAAGTCCATCAATTTTATAGATCCATTTACTTTCAAAAAGTATTTATCTATCTTGGATTTCATGGCGTATAGCCATTTTAACGGAGTCAGGGCCCATCATAACTTCTTTGTTTGTAGTTGGTTTATCATTATTCAAAATCAATCCTTTGTTCACAAATCATTTATTTGATCACAAAGTAAACCATACCTACAAGGTTCAATATGTACTTCGATCTCCATGGCTAAAACACTTTGTAGTCATGGGAGCCATGATCGTCGTGGCCGCTTCCGAAACAAATTCCGATGCTGCGCTACTCTGATCATTATGCTCAGGTTCATAAACCTTATCAAATTATATTGTCCTCCCACTCAAATACTTCACTAGAAACAATTTCTCGGAAATAAGAAACATTGACAAACACTTTTGTCTTTGTCTCGTGGGAAGAATTCCCAATTAATTCTCTGGGATAACCAACAAAGACATTCATCCGATTTTGGTTGTAAACTCTTAGACCAAAATTTAAAGAAAGACTATTAGGGTTTATACCCATACCATAACTCGTATGGTGTCATTTCAACGGATCATGATGATGCTCTATTCAGTGTAAAAGCGGTAGTCACTAAAGCATAATCCACAAAAATATAATGGCGTCATAATATTTTATCTCATCATTAATCCAACAAGGTTTGGATACATATCTCGGATACTACATCATCATTATGATACTCCAAAAATGTGAGTTGTAGAACAATTTCATAACTCTCTTAGATGTTCGCTAAAAATCGTAATTCAAATATTTCTACCATGATCCAATCATAGATATTCGACTTTTCTATTACGATGATTTCCACTTCATGCTGAAATTTATTTGAATCCATTCAAATGTTTCAAACTTCTTCCTTATTGAATATATCCACATATATACTCAATTCATTGTTGAAAGTTTTCATGAAGTAGAAGAATCTCCCGCACACAACTATGCCCAGTGAACCACATACATCATCATGTATTTTTCCACTAAGTTAGTTGCCCGTTCAACTTTTGGCCTATGAACGGTATTTTAATCATTCTCTTTAGAAAAGATTTGCAAGCGTCAAATGATTCAAAAATCAAGTGACTCCAAAAATCCATTTACATGGAGTTCCTTCATGCGTTCCTTTCTAACATGACCTAAATGGCGGTTCCACAAATGAGTGGAATTCAAATCACTTGCCTTATGGCATTTTAGCGTCAGTGTTATGTATGTGTGTTTCACCATTAAGATTTATAATAACTTATCCATCGTTCATGGAGTAATGTCATAATTTGAACAACTCATTGTTTTCATTTGACCAGAGCAAAATAACAATTATTAAGTTCTTTATTATAAATTCTAAGGGCTAGATAGAATGCCAACGACGAACATAATAGTACTTTATTTTGTTCCAGACGTGTATTCCTATCATATTCCTTGTTAGTCACTTAGGCCATTGTATTCTTGTATTGTGTTGTTTTGTATGACACTTCATACCAACCAATATAGTACTAATACCCAAGAATTTTATTGTGTGACTAAACTAGGAATACATCCATAACATGTATATCATTTATATACACCTGAGCTAGACTTTCTAGTCTTTTCTTTCTTTCTGCCAGAATATCTTTTGTAGTTTCTCTTTTAGCTTTCCTCATTATTCAGAAAAACACTTCAACATCAATAACTTCTAGATTTGTTGGTCAAATACCAATAACCTTGAGGTTCTTTCTTTGAAGTTGATCATCATATGACAAGTGTTCCAGATTTCACTATTAGTAACTTTGTAATGTGATGAACAATTTCACTCATAATTTTATCCATCAATTCATGACAACTTTTTGAGACCATGTCTGTACATGCTAGGCTCATAAAGTTTAACCTTAGTATTCGTATGTGCAAATCTGGCTTGCATCCGTTGTAAGCACACGTAGAATCTATAACACCCGATCATCACGTGATGCTTCGAAACGACGAGTCTTAGCAACGGTGCATACTAAGGACAATCACTTCATGGATATGCGAATATTGTTAGTGCCCCAATAGTTGGAGGATTGGGACGCCTTGCGTCTTCAACCTTCGTACATTCCCATAAAACTTATGAGTTTATGTAGTCTCACCAAATTTATATTCTATCATCTTGCAATAAGGTCTTAGATATCACATATATCTCGTACCTTGATTATTTCTGAAAACTAAATTTTCAGCTCCTTACTTTTCAAACAGATTTGAACTTCAAGTTTCACGGAGACAAGATAACTTTAGGTACTAATTGAAACCATAGCTCTCTGAATCAACAAAGTGAGTTTCACTAAATGTTTGCAATAGGACTTAATCATTTCTTGATTCATTAACAATACGGTACTAATCCGTAAAGTTTCTAGTCAGATTTTAACAGTATTTCTATCTCAATTATAAGACTAGCGCATATTAGTAAACGGATGCCAATACTACAAAATTAATTCAAAATACTACTCAGACTATGTTTATGATAATTAGTTCATGTTTTAATCTAATTACTAATGAACTCCCACTTAATACAACATCCCTCATAGTTGTTAAGTGGTACACGATCCATATCCACTACACCAAAACCGATCATCACGTGAGATGATGTAGCTTCAATGGTGAACATCAACATGTTGATCATATCATCCATATGACTCGTGTTCAACCTTTCGGTTTCCGTTGTCCCGAGGCCATGTCTGTACATGCTAGGCTCGTCAAGCAAACCCAAGTATTCCGCGTGTGCAACATGGCTTACACCCATTGTATGTCGAGTTTATCACACCCGATCATCACGAGATGCTTCAAAACGTCGAACAATGCAACGGTGCATACGAGGGAAGAACACTTTATTATCTTGATATTAATGTGAGGGATCATCTTATAATGCTACCGTCGCGATCTAAGCAAAATAAGATGCATAAAGGATTAACATCACATGCAATTCATATGTGATATGATATGACCCTTTAGTCTTTGCGCCTTTGATCTTCATCTCCAAAGCACGGACATGATCTCCATCATCAACGGACATGATCTCCATCATCGTCGGCGTAGCGTCAAGGTCCATGGCGCCGTCTTCATGGTTGTTCACCTCATGTAGCAACTATTACAACTACTTTGAAATACTACTCAACATGAAATTTAAAGACAACCATAAGGCTCCTGCCGGTTGCCACAATACAATAAAGATCATCTCATACATATTCATCATCACATCATGGCCATATCACATCACCAAACCCTGCAAAAACAAGTTAGACGTCTCTAATTTGGTTTGCATATTTTACGTGGTTTAGGGTTTTCGAGTAAGATCTAATCTACCTACGAACATGAACCACAACGGTGATACTAGTGTTGTCAATAGAAGAGTAAATTGAATCTTCACTATAGTAGGAGAGACAGACACCGCAAAGCCACTTATGCAATACAAGTTGCATGTCGAGCGTGGAGCAAATCTCATGAACGCGGTCATGTAAAGTTAGCCCGAGCCGCTTCATCCCACTATGCCACAAAGATGCAAAGTACTCAACTAAAGATAACAAGAGCATCAACGCCCACAAACCATTGTGTTCTACTCGTGCAACCATCTATGCATAGACACGGCTCTGATACCTGTAGGATAACGTTGCATAGAAAACAAAAATTTTCCTATCGCGAACATGCAATCCAAGCCAAGATGCAATCTAGAAGACGGTAGCAACGAGGGATGATCAAGACTAACCCTTGAAGAGATTCCAAAGCGTATAAGAGTAGGCTCTTATTGCTGCGGTAGACGATCACTTGCCGCTTGCAAAAGCGCGTAGAAGATCTTGATCACGATCGGTTCCGGCGCCACGAACGGGCAGCACCCTCCGTACTCGGTCACACGTTCGGTTGTTGATGAAGACGACGTCCACCTCCCCGTTCCGCGGGCAGCGGAAGTAGTAGCTCCTCTTGAATCCGACAGACGACGGCGTGGTGTCGGTGGTGGTGGAGAAATCCGGCGGAGCTTCGCTTAAGCGTGCGGGATATGGTGGAGGAGAGAGAGACCGCTAGGGTTTGGGGAGAGGGGCGCCGGCTAGAGCACCCTTGAGGGGTGCGGCCATGGTGGTGGCTTGAGTGGCCGGCCAGCCCCTCTCTCCCCCTCTTTATATAGGTGGAAGCCCCAAGGCTTAGGTCAAAGAGTCCGAATAAGACCCCAACCAAAACCTTCCAAGTGTCCAAACCTAGGGGGAGTGGGACTCCCCCCTTTCCTTGGTGGGGTGGCCGGCCACCATGGTGGGGAGTCCACTTGGGACTCCTCCTCCCTTAGGCTGGCCGGCCAAGGTGGGTGGAGTCCCTTTGGGACTCCACCTTCCATCCTTATTTCTTCCGGACTTTTCTAGAACCTTCTAGAACCTTCCGTATAACCTTCCGGGTCATTTTAATTCACATAAAACTAGCCGGGTGACCCGCGCATTTGCGCGGCTAGCTTTGTTATGTATTTCTAATTTACAAATTTTAGATATTTTATATTATACTACTTTCTAATTATTTGTGTTTCATTCTGTTGATATTTGGAATGGTAGAGAATCTTGTATTCGAAATGCACATCGCAATATTTTTCTGTATCGCGCTTCTGTGCGAGCTAATTGTCCTAGATCAGTGCTAATATGAAGATAATATTATTTTATAAGGTACGTCCTCACGCAATTTCACAGCATCTCGGATAAATTTGAATCTTTTGGCGAGGTATATTACATCCTCACTCTTTAGGAAAGAATAATAATCTTGAATTTTCGTAATAATAAAACACATGGTTGTTGGGATCATATCCCTTCATGCAAAACCGAAGACTTCCATACTTAACTTAATTATTTCTATCTTGTCATTAGATATTTTGAAGGATCGTTTCACCAAAAGCTGAATGTTCACCGGTAGCACTTAAACTTGTACACGTTCTCTTCCACAGCCCCAATGAAATGTATTATTCGATCGAAGTGTTTTTTGCGAATGCAATGAGATGATTCTATGTGTTTTTATGCTCAAATTACACTATTTGATATTTGTCAATGTTATTATCCACGTATTTGATTAGTAGGTAATTTCTACTAAACAATCTGTCCCAACTCACTCTTGTTTGGACTTTCATTCTGGAGTTGGTATGAAATCATATTGCTGATTCAATCGATTTTTTTTACTCACATATATGAACCTATCTACTAAGTAATGAAAAAATGGGTGTTTCCCTAACTGTTAATAGTAAAATAGTAAATAGACAAATTTAGGTTTGTAGGATTCACTATGGCACCAGAAGCAGCTTAAGTCTTATGATGGATTTTTTTTAGTGTATTATGATAAATTATTAAGTACATATATTTGTTTGGGATATCTAGCTCGTTTTTAAATAATTGATTTTTGCATGATTGAGGTGATTTTTTAAATAATACATTTTTCATCAATTCTATGAATAATACATGATTTAAAAAAATAGGACTCGGACGGTCGGACGGGTGCGGATCGGCCGGCCAGCTACCGATTGGCAGACAGGCGGCCGACCAATCTGGCCATATAGCTGGTGGGTCACCAGTCGGCCGATCGCTAGTCGGCCAGCCGACCGAGTTCTAGATTTGATTTTTTTAAATCATGTATTACTTGTAAAATTGATGAATAAATTGTATTATTTTAAAAAAATCACCATGATTTAGCATGCCTTTACATTATTACATTTATGATGATAATATTATTTTCAATCCTTATATGTTACCAGAGTATATATGTATATATTTATATTACTTGTGAAAGCTAGAAATGTTTGATTTCTTGCTTTTTAGAAAGTGACCAGGATAGGTAAGCACTAAAGTAAATGTATGTGGTGAAACAAATTTTAGAAAATTCAAATGTTTGGGTTTTTGTTATCCAAATGCATATAGAAGTATTTTAAATTCAAATGTTTGGGTTTTTGTTATCCAATGCATATAGAAGTATTTTGTAGCATATTAATTTCAAAATTTAGACTACCTTTTTGTCAGCATTTCCAGAGATATAGCACGTACCTTTTGTCCATCGCCTAGCATTCAGTTTGAATATGTTGAATGCATAGTGATCTACATCTTCTCTCGTAATTAGTCATCAGGCATGATATATATGACCTCAGATGCTCCCGTGGCTTAGCCAATAGACGATCAAGCATATCCTCCTCCATAAAAGTACTTCCAGCTATTGTGCCATGCATACTATATGCTGCCATCAATCCTTTGAGAGAGAACTACTAATTAAAATCGTAAGACTGGTCGCTGGGAGTCTTTTCTTGTGCAGCTTCGACCAATGTTGTGCATGTGGAATCAGTCTTTTGAATGGCCCCGTATAAGAACATTGTCATGGGTTGAGTACATACCCTGGCTCTAGCTAACTGGCCGGCCGAAACTTATACCGTCTTGAGGATCCTTCCTGTACCTCGATGCCGTTAGCTCGTCTCTAGGCTTACCTATAGCATGTCGGCATTCGATTTGCTGGCTTTATGTTACGTGTGTGTGGCATCGCCCCTGTAGGGGAAGCTCTCCCATGCCACCATTATCTCTTATTCTTGGCTTGCGTGCACCACGTTAGCTATTGACATGCAGGCTTCACGGTGGTGTTTGGCATCTCGGCCCCTTCTCATGACCGGTGGCATGGTGTCGTCTTCACCGCTCAATCTTAACTACGCCATGGCCGGTTTATCGCAGGCCTTGTCGTAAATTCAGAGCTGTTATTATCGTCGCCCAGAACTCATCGGAGATTACACGGGGTCGTTACATGGGACGTTGTCCTCTAAAGAGTCAAGATTCACTCGACGACTACTCTGGTCGTTGTTGCGCAACCTGTGATCCTTGTCTCTGCCGGTATCGGAAAACCGGATCGATCAACCATAGATATCTATGAAGACTCCGTCATGCACAACTTGCGGCCGGGCGTGATTTCCGCCTTTCAGAAATCGTTGTGGAGGCATGATCAAGGCGAAGCATGGCGAATCAGATTTCATGTGGGCGAGTTGGGTAATCTGCTGAATCGGGTCCATGCACATCAATTTTAATTGCTCACGTCTCTGGAGATCTTCCGGATCGGACGTGCCCGCACGTCTTTGGATATCTCTCAAACCGAAGTGGTCGGTTTGTCATACATGTTGGCGCTATGAGAAACTGGGAAGAGAAAAACTTACCTCCAATCTTGTTCTGATATTGGTTTGGCACCACTCCTCTGACAGCGTAATAATTTCATTGTTCAACAACACCATTTGATATCTGGATGTAATTTTTTTCTAGATTCCCTCTCAACTGAAGCTACCGGTGCATGTGCAGCATTACATACCACAAACTTTTGCAAGCGTTCACACTTGATGGCCAACTATTGCTTGGACGTCGTTCCTCCATAAAGAACCATCATAGTAATTACCATTTATGAATCTGAACGAACTTGAGGCTCCTGCAGAAATACTACTCCACTACCAGCTTGAAATCCTTGTATCAAAGCAGAGTGCCTGCCGGGAAAAGACAAAAACTAATACCAGATGACATGCTCCAATGTGAGGTCGTGGAATTCTTCAGAGGTCACATTATGGCCATATCATATGTCGTCTTTTCAGATCAAAAGCAGTATACGATCGGGCAGGAAACATGAGAGCGGAGAACACCCCATGCCTGCGATCAGCAAGACATGGGCGAGAACCTACAGATGCCTGATGTACAGGGATAGCCGGCATCGCTGTTGTGGGAGCGCAAAACTTCTAGGAGGAAATCCTCAGCCACTGCAGATCCGCAAGGAAACTATGAAGTGCTTGACTGATCGATCTGAATTTCATTGCTTGGTATCCATCGACCAATCGCTGCGCCGTGGAGTCATTTTGCAGCGTCAAGAGATAGGGCGGGGATGGAGAGGCGGCGGCGGCTGCGTCCCGCATGCATCTAGGGCTTTAGGCTCTGTTTTTTTTTTCTCTCTCTCTCTTTGAGATGCATGTAGGTTTCGGGTAAAAAAGTGGGCGTGACACTTGAGAAAGGCAGGCGAAGCATGGCGAATCAGATTTCATGTGGGCGAGTTGGGTAATCTGTTGAATCGGGTCCATGCACATCAATTCTAATTGCCCACGTCTCTGGATATCTTCCGGATCGGACGTGCCCGCACGTTTTTGGATATCTCACGAACCAAAGTGGTCGCACGTCTCTGGACATGTACGTTTTATTCCAATGGTAGAAATCTAATCCGTTAAATTCCAAACTCTTATCTCAGCCATTAGTTGTCTTGTGTTTTAATTATATAATAGATGACTTCCCATATATGAATCTTATTCTCCGGACCATTCCGGAACTCCTCGTGATGTCCGGATCTCATCCGGGACTCCGAACAAATATTCGAACTCCATTCCTTATTCAAGTTCTACCATTTCAACATCCAACTTTAAGTGTGTCACCCTACGGTTCGTGAACTATGTGGACATGGTTGAGTACTCACTCCGACCAATAACCAATAGCGGGATCTGGAGATCCATAATGGCTCCCACATATTCAACGATGACTTTAGTGATCGAATGAACCATTCACATACGATACCAATTCCCTTTGTCACGCGATATTTTACTTGTCCGAGGTTTGATCTTCGGTATCACTCTATACCTTGTTCAACCTCGTCTCCTGACAAGTACTCTTTACTCGTACCGTGGTATGTGGTCTCTTATGAACTTATTCATATGCTTGCAAGACATTAGACGACATCCCACCGAGAGGGCCCAGAGTATATCTATCCGTCATCGGGATGGACAAATCCCACTGTTGATCCATATGCCTCAACTCATACTTTCCGGATACTTAATCCCACCTTTATAGCCACCCATTTACGCAGTGGTGTTTGGTGTAATCAAAGTACCTTTCCGGTATAAGTGATTTACATGATCTCATGGTCATAAGGACTAGGTAACTATGTATTGAAAGCTTATAGCAAATAACTTAATGACGAGATCTTATGCTACGCTTAATTGGGTGTGTCCATTACATCATTCATACAATGACATAACCTTGTTATTAATAACATCCAATGTTCATGATTATGAAACTAATCATCCATTAATCAACAAGCTAGTTTAAGAGGCATACTAGGGACTTCTTGTTTGTCTACATATCACACATGTATCAATGTTTCGGTTAATACAATTATAGCATGGTATGTAAACATTATCATAAACACAAAGATATATTATAATAACCATTTTATTATTGCCTCTTGGGCATATCTCCAACACTATCAACTCTAAAAGCGATAGTATCAATTTTATCAAGCTTTTCCTCAACAGATTTGTTAAAAGCAGTTTGTGTACTAATAAATTCTTTAAGCATGGCTTCAAGACCAGAGGGTACATTCCTATTATTGTTGTAAGAATTCCCATAAGAATTACCATAACCATTACCATTAGCAGAAGGATATGGCCTATAGTTATTACCAGAGTTGTTCCTATAAGCATTGTTGTTGAAATTATTATTTTTAATGAAATTCACATCAACATTTTCTTCTTGAGCAACCAATAAAGCTAAAGGAACATTATTTGGATCAACATTAGATCTACCATTCACAAGCATAGACATAATCACATCAATCTTATCACTCAAGGAAGAGGTTTCTTCAACAGAATTTACCTTCTTACCTTGTGGAGCTCTTTCCGTGTGCCACTCAGAGTAATTTATCATCATATCATCAAGAAGTTTTGTAGCCGCCCCCAATGTGATGGACATAAAGGTACCTCCAGCAGCTGAATCCAATAAATTCCGCGAAGAAAAATTTAGTCCTGCATAGAAGGTTTGGATGATCATCCAAGTAGTCAGTCCATGGGTTGGGCAATTCTTTACCAAAGTTTTCATTCTCTCCCATGCTTGAGCAACATGTTCAGTATCTAATTGTTTAAAATTCATTATGCTACTTCTCAAAGATATAATTTTAGCGGGAGGATAATATGTACCAATAAAAGCATCCTTACATTTAGTCCATGAATCAATACTATTCTTAGGCAAAGATAGCAACCAATCTTTAGCTCTTCCTCTTAATGAGAAAGGAAACACTTTCAATTTAATAATATCACCATCTACATCTTTATACCTTTGCATTTCACAAAGTTCAACAAAATTATTGAGATGGGCAGCAGCATCATCAGAACTAACACCAGAAAATTGATCTCTCATAACCAAGTTCAGTAAAGCAGGTTTAATTTCAAAGAATTCTGCTGTAGTAGCAGGTGGAGCAATAGGTGTGCATAGGAAATCATTATTATTTGCATTTGTGAAGTCACACAACTTAGTATTTTCAGGGGTATTCATTTTAACAACAGTAAATAAAACAAACTAGATAAAGTAAATGCAAGTAACTAATTTTTTTGTGTTTTTGATATAGAGAGCAAGACAGTAAATAAAGTAAAACTAGCAACTAATTTTTTTGTATTTTGATTTAGTGCAGCAAACAAAGTAGTAAATAAAATAAAGCAAGACAAAAACAAAGTAAAGAGATTGAGAAGTGGAGACTCCCCTTGCAGCGTGTCTTGATCTCCCGGCAACGGCGCCAGAAAAAGTGCTTGATGCGCGTAGATGTACACGTCCGTTGGGAACCCCAAGAGGAAGGTATGATGCGCACATGGCAAGTTTTCCCTCAGAAAGAAACCAAGGTTTAATCGAACCAGTAGGAGCCAAGAAGCACGTTGAAGGTTGATGGTCGCGAAATGTGATGCGGCGCAACACCAGGGATTCCTGCGCCAACGCGGAACCTGCACAACACAACCCAAGTACTTTGTCCCAACGAAACAGTGAGGTTGTCAATCTCACCGGCTTGCTGTAACAAAGGATTAAACGTATCGAGTGGAAGATGTTTGCAAAGAAAATAGTAAAACACAAGTATTGCAGTAGATTGTATGCTATGTAAAGAATAGGACCGGGGTCCACAGTTCACTAGAGGTGTCTCTCCCATAAGATAAAAGCATGTTGGGTGAACAAATTACAGTCGGGCAATTGACAAATAGAGAAAGGCATAACAATGCATATACATGATATGATAAATATAGTGAGATTTAATTGGGCATTACGACAAAGTACATAGACCGCCATCCAACTGCATCTATGCCTAAAAAGTCCACCTTCTTATCATCCGAACCCCTCCAGTATTAAGTTGCAAAGCAACAGACAATTGCATTAAGTATGGTGCGTAATGTAATCAACAACTACATCCTTATACATAGAATCAATGTTTTATCCCTAGTGGCAACAGCACATCCACAACCTTAGAACTTTCTGTCACTGTCCCAGATTCAATGGAGGCATGAACCCACTATCGAGCATAAATACTCCCTCTTGGAGTTAAGAGTAAAAACTTGGCCAGAGCCTCTACTAATAACGGAGAGCATGCAAGATCATAAACAACACATAAACAATAGATTGATAATCACCATAATCATAGTACTCTCTATCCATCGGATCCCGACAAACACAACATATAGTATTACAGATAGATGATCTTGATCATGTTAGGCAGCTCACAAGATCCAACAATGAAGCACAACAAGGAGAAGACGACCATCTAGCTACTGCTATGGACCCATGGTCCAGGGGTGAACTACTCACTCATCACTCCGGAGGCGACCATGGCGGTGTAGAGTCCTCCGGAGATGAATCCCCTCTCCGGCAGGGTGCCGGAGGCGATCTCCGAATCCCCCGAGATGGGATTCGCGGCGGCGGCGTCTGGAAGGTTTTCCGTATCGTGGCTCTCGGACTGGGGGTTTCGCGACGGAGGCTTTAAGTAGGCGGAGGGTCAACGCGGGGGACCACACGAGGGCGGGGTAGGTCGGCGCGGCAGGGCTTGGCCGCGCCGGCCACCCCTCCGCCGCCTCGTGGCCCCACTTCGTTATCTCTTCGGTCTTCTGAAGCTTCGTGCAAAAATAGGACCCTGCGCGAAAGTTTCGTCCAATTCCGAGAATATTTCTTTACTAGGATTTCTGAAACCAAAAACAGCAGAAAACAGCAACTGGCTCTTCGGCATCTTGTTAATAGGTTAGTTCCAGAAAATGCATAAATATGACATATAATGTGCATAAAACATGTAGGTATCATCAATAAAGTAGCATGGAACATAAGAAATTATCGATACGTTGGAGACGTATCGGTGTCAAAGCTTGCAAGGATCTACCTCCATCTGGCAGTACATCATGGTTGGTGGTGGACTTGGTTGCTTCGTATTCAGCTTGCATTCCAAATGTTTCGGAAAGCTTGTGAAAATCCTTGTCGCACTTATCTGACATGGCAAAACTTCCTTTGACTGTTATTGGGCCCTTAGGTCCAGTGATCCTCCAAAACAGATATGTGTAGTGTGGCACAACCATAAACCTAGCATACGCGGGTCGTCCCAAGAGATCGTGATATTGCAACGGCCAGTCAATGACCTCGAACTCCAGTTTCTCATTTCTGAAATTTTCTATTGTTCCAAATTGTACGTCGAGTGCAATCTTTTCCAGGGGATATTTTTGTTTTTCAGGTGTGATGCCGTGAAAACGTGTGTCTGTTGATGCCAAGTTGGCTAGTGAGATGTTCATTTTTTGCAATGTATCCGCGTATATGAGATTTAGACTGCTTCATCCATCCATCGCTGAATGTCCCGGCCGTGGAACTTGGGGTGGGTGATCCTCTATACTGAATCCTATTGGTTGACCCAACCAATTAGGATACTCAATAGTTGGTGGGGGTGCTAGTACTGCCATGTTCACCTGCCGAGAGATTAGCTTCTGTGACCTATTCGAAGGTCTACACTTCTGTATCATTGATACTGCTCCTATTGTACGTGTAAATTCATCATTGGTGTCTGGAGGCCCCACAATTTTCAATGGATATTGGTTTACACCAGTAATCGCGGGTGGTGGTGGCAGAGGTACATGTACTTCGCTCCTTGGTCCTTGCACATATCCTCTGTTTATTGCTTATGCGTGTGTGCTTTCTGTCGCCCTTCGAAGAGCTTGGAAAGTTCGACAGTCCTTCTAGAGGTGACATGACTGTCTCCTTCCATCTAAATCGACGTTGAAGTGCATCTGGCACAGCCCGTTCAGCAATTCTTCGGGTGACACATTGTATGGCCTTGGAAACCTCGGTCAATTGTTTTGTCTGCTAGAACTCGGCGCATCTCTGTGATCACTTCGTTGGTCGTTGCTCTTGTGATAAACATCACGATGATTTCCCCCACTGTTTCCTCGGAAGCCAGCCGATACTTGGCTAGGACCGTCATGTTCCACAAAGTTGCGGAAACATCGCCTGTTTTGGTTGATGTTTCTATTGCGATCTTCTTCGGGTGACCTCTGTCGTTTATTGTGAACAACATCTTCTCCGTCAGCCCACCAATTCGCTATTTCCATGAGTTATGCTATTGTTCTCGGGTTAGATATCCCCAATTCTTCGATTAGGTCTCTCCTTCGTATTCCCGCGACAAACGCGTCGATTGCCCTTTCATCAGACACGTGCTTAGCTGAGTTTTTGATGATACTCCACCCTTTTTTTTTGAGGGTGAAACAGTGGGGAAAATCCCCACTGCAATTTTTATTATTATAAAAGAGATACATGGGCACAAGAAGTGCAAAAAAGAGAAAAGAAGAATAAGAAAGAAAGAAAGAAAGAAAGAAAGAAAAAGAAAGAAAGAAAAGAAAGAAAACTAGGACTAAAGCTAATGACTAATGACAGTGCTGCACGAGATCCTCATTCATCTGCTAAAGAGTTGGCCAAATTTGGTCTGTCTAAAGACAAATCATCACATTTTCAAAGCAAAGTTGTCTCACAAAGTTCATCGCCGACGATCACCGTCGGCAGCATTCCATGTGATGCTAATTTGGAAAATGTGGATTTTTCTAAGAAGGTATTCATTGGCTCTAATTGCGCCCGGATTCTTTGCTCTAGACTACCAATTTTGACTCTGGAAATTATGGAGGACCAACGGCAAGCTGGCTATTCTAATGAGGAAATAATGAAGAATTTGAAACTCCCTTTTATCCCGCCCAAGTCTGTCTCATTCCAATTTATTGGACGTTGCTATAAATGTGGGCTTAGGGATCATCTACGTCCTCAATGTCCAGGTATTTGTATTGGCTGCCGAACCCTGGGCCGCAAATGTCCTGAGTGTGTCGGAGCAAAAGCCCACTCTGAGTCTGCAATAAACGGAAGTTCAAACAAACCAAAGAAACAAATCTGGCGTATCAAGCAAGACCAGCAGTCTCGGAAGAAATTTAAGTCAGTTACCAAACAGGTATGGGTCCCTAAAAGGAATAAGGCAGGACAAGATTTTTCTATCCCGCCAACAGTAAACACCGTCGTTTCGCCTCCTGTCCCTGCTACTGCTCCTCTGCTCGAGTCCTCTGAATCCATGGCGACCTTCCCTGTGAACCCGCTGGCCTTTCTCCCTGAAGGTATGACTGTTGATCAAGGGCCGCCAGATCGCAAGGTACGCACGGATTTGGTAGTTCCCGCCATTGCGCCGTTGCAGAATGACCGTGTACTCATTGCTGAGACCAATAGATTCATCCCTATCCATCTGCGAGAGTCTATGAGAGAGGATATTAGAGATTTTTTGGTTGAATCTGGATATGTGGTTAGATACTTTGATGATCACCCCTTTGGTATTGGTGTCTTCACTTTTCGTGATACTATTTCTGCTGATGCTGTTGCGGGTCTGCATTTTGAACTGGATGAGATAACAACTGTTAATTTTGTCAAACATGATGAGGCCAAGAACATGCGACTCACCACCTTTGGTAGGGAAACCTGGCTGCTTTATCTTGGATTCCCTCTGAATTATCAAACTACTAGCATCATATGCAGTGCTGTGGAGGACTTTGGCCTGATGTCTATTTGGCAGAATCCAAGGGGGAATAACAAATATGTCCTGGTCAGAGCCTCAATTGTTGATCCCAAATTTGTTCCCAAAACCCTTGTTATACATCAACTAGGTGGGGCTAGGCGCTCATGGACTGTACCTGTTATTATGTTGAGGAGTACAGACTGGGGTGCTCATGATGCAGAGATTCCTCCACCACCTGAAGACCCACCCTCTAATAATCCTCATCCACTGTATGGACCTGACCCAACTGCAGAGGATTTATACCAACACCAACTAGCATTATGGCTACAACAGAATCAGCAACATAATCACCATCAGCATCATGGAGGAGGACAGAATCATGGACATCAACATGTGATGCAAGAAGTTGCTAACCATGTTGAAGAGCCACAAATTGGGGTTCAGCTACATAACATTCAGGGACAGCATGCAGAGGGGCCTCCTTTATTCAATTTTCAAGCAATGCTTGCAGAGCAAGGGGTTCCTTTTGAGGCTGGTTTACCCCCTCCACCCAATAATGTTTCTGATAGTCCACTACAAGCTTGGACAGATAATCTGTCAATTTCCACTGAATCTAGCTCTACTTCTCAAGATCTTGGACTGCTTAGCACTGCCACCACTCAGCAGATACACCTCTACACAGAAGCTGCTTATTCCTTTGATGATTTACATGCTATGATTTGGGCTAAGATTTGTATGGCAAAATCAGCTATTAATTCTGTTTTGGCACCAAACATTTATCTGGACAATGCTCATCACCTGACCTTCTCTGTTCATATGACACCTGCTATGCTGTTTGAGATGGCAGGAGAGTTCCTGTTTCTGAAAGCAGGAAGAGAAATTCCAAAAAGAATCACTCTGGGTTCTCCTCTGGAGGACAGTCAGCCTTGTAGTGCTTTGTCAGAACAGAATTCTTCTACTGCAGATTCATCTGCCATGATTGGGATGCATAGCTCTGCACCAAATGGAAAAGGGAAGGAAATTGCTTCTCAGGTGCCTGAATGCACTTCCCAAGTTCGTAGGAGCACCAGGAGCAATAAATATGACGGTTTCAACCATAAAAATCTGTCTGAAGCAAGAACAGTGAAGTCCAAGGTCAAACCAAGAAAGGTACCTTCTGTTAAACCAAAAATCAGCAAGAGCAAGAAAACTACCAATTCTGCAACACTTTTGCTGGACTCTAATGTGCTGAAAGACACACCAATCCCTGTGATGCAATCCATTGGGGTCAATCTATGTGGCGTGCCACCTGAAGAGCTCTCTGATGACAAGTTGCTTGCCTTGCCAATAGTGAATGACAAGGATGAAGATTCTGCTGCTATGCAGACTGAGGACACTGCCTAGTGTAGCTCATCTTTATGGTCTTTTGTAATATTTAAATGTAGTACCTCAAAAAATGGTTTATCTTGTGTTGGAATATTCGTGGACTTAATGCTAAGCCTAAACAATTGGCCCTTTTGAATGCTATAAAACTAAGTGGTTGTTCTGTTATTTGCCTGCAAGAAACAAAAAAGCATGAGTTTGATTTGGCTTTTATCAGATCCTGTTGCCCCTCTTCTTTTGATGAATTTGTCTATGTCCCCTCTACTGGTGCTTCTGGTGGTTTAATTGTTATATGGAATAGCTCAATCTTTACTGGAATGGTTATGCACTGTGAATTATTTGCACTGTCAGTACATTTTACCTCTACCCAGTCTGCACAATCCTGGACTCTAGTCAATATATATGGGCCTTGCACAGGAGAAAACAGGGAACATTTTGTCCAATGGTTATATGATTTAAACATACCAGATGATGAGGATTGGTTACTAATGGGGGATTTTAACTTCATTAGATCCCCAAGTAATAGGAATAAACCAGGAGGAAATATTAATGATATGCTCATTTTTAATGACATTATCAGAGCATAAAATCTCACAGAAATTGCTATCAAGGGGAGAAAGTACACCTGGAGTAACATGCAAAATGACCCATTACTAGAACAACTTGATTGGTTCTTCACCTCCTTGCATTGGACCACCATGTACCCTGCTACCTCAGTTACTACTCAAGGCAAGCCCACCTCAGATCATACTCCATGTGTGGTTACAATTGAGACTTCCATCCCAGCCAGTAAAATTTTCGATTTGAGTCCTTTTGGGTATCCCACCCTGGCTTTCAACAAGTTGTCTCAACAAGTTGGAGCAAGCCTACCTATAAGCAGAACAGCGCTGCCAACCTCAATGCTAAATTTAAACGACTCAGATATGACCTCAAATTTTGGAGCAGATCTATATCTAAGCTAGCTATTTGCATTGAGAATACCAATAAGGCACTTGAAGAAATTGATAAATTAGAAGACCTGCGTCCACTATCTGTGCCAGAAGTAAATTTCAGGAAAATTCTCAAGACACATCTTAATAGACTCCTTGAATATCAAAATGCTTACTGGAAAAAAAGATGTACTATTCGGTGGACAAAGTTTGGAGATGAGAATTCAAAGTTCTTCCAATCCATTGCAACAGAGAGACATAGACGTAATTCTATTGCCTCCATCTCACTACCAGATGGAACCACTGTTACTGAACATTCAGATAAGGAGAAGATTTTTTACCAAACCTATAAGGAGAGACTTGGCTCATGTTCTACACCACAAATGCAATTTGACCTAGCAGCACTAATCACACCTACTCCTGGCCTGGAAGAGCTGTCTGTTCCTTTCACCAAGGAAGAAATTGATGACATTGTTAAGCATATGCCACTTGATAAAGCACCGAGCCCTGATGGATTTACTGGCCTTTTCTTAAAATGTTGTTGGAATACTATCAAAGAGGACATCTATGACTTATGTTTCCAATTTTATGAAGGGAAAATTGACTTGGAAAGTATTAATATGGGCTATATCACCCTCATCCCAAAAACTGCTACACCTACAGGAGTCAATGATTATAGACCCATCACCTTGCTTAATTGTGTGCTGAAAATTCTTACCAAGTTATTGGCAAATAGACTTCAAAGAATTGTTCTCAAGATCATTCACAAGAATCAATATGGTTTTCTGAGGGGCCGGACTATTCAAGACTGTATTGCATGGGCATTTGAATTCCTATATCAATGTGAAAAATCAAATAAAGAAATCCTCCTACTCAAGCTTGACTTTGCCAAAGCATTTGACACTATTGATCATACAGCTATGATTAACATCATGAAGCAAATGGGCTTTGATGACAGATGGTTGAACTGGATAAAGATTATTTTTGGGACAGGAAAATCTGCTATATTACTCAATGGAGTCCCTGGAAGACAATTTTTCTGCAAAAGGGGTGTCAGACAAGGAGATCCTCTCTCCCCTCTAATTTTTGTTCTAGCTGCAGATCTCCTACAAGCAGCTATCAATAGAGCATTCAGAGATGGACTTCTACAAGCACCCTTTTCACCTGATTTTGACATGGATTATCCAGATGTCCAATATGCAGATGACACCTTAATTATCATGCCAGCTTGCAGTCACCAAGTTACCACAATGAAGGCTATCTTACAGGACTATGCAACCTCTACTGGACTACAAATAAATTTTCACAAATCTTCACTGATTCCAATAAATTTATCTGATGAGAGAGCAACATCTATTGCTGGTCTTCTAGGTTGCAAAATAGCTTCTATGCCCTTCACATATTTGGGCCTACCTCTTGGCACCACCAAACCCTCTGTTCAAGATTTAATGCCTTTGGTGGATAGAATTGAGAGGAAAGTTTCAGCAACGTTCTTGATGATGAATTATAGTGGACGTGTCACAGTAGTTAATTCACTACTCACATCAATTGCTAATTTCACAATGTGCTCCATTCATATCAACCCCAAAATTCTAGAGCATGTGGAAAAGATCAGAAGGCATTGCTTATGGAACAAGAAGACAAATGATGGAGAAAAATGCAATTCTTTAGCTGCCTGGGACATGGTTTGTACACCGAAAAAAAGTGGTGGTTTGGGGGTCCTAAACTTAAGGATACAAAATGAAGGCCTTCTACTTAAATACCTACATAAATTCTATAACAGAGTTGACACACCATGGGTACATTTGATATGGAATTCCTACTATACCAACAAAATCCCTCATACCATGGCCCCATGTGGTTCTCCATGGTGGAGAGATATACTTAAACTGGTTCCTATATTCAGGGGAATTGCTTGCAGCCAGATTGGAGATGGGAGAGCTACTTTATTTTGGAAGGATAAATGGTTAACCAATATCAACTCGGAAGAATTCCCACGAGCATTCTCATTCACCACCAAAGAAGATATCTCAGTCAGGGACTTCCTGTCATCGAACCAGCTATCACAGAATTTCTCTCTGCCCTTGACACCACAAGCCCTTGCTGAAGTGAGAACCCTTCAGCACCTCTCTAGTCACATTGATTTTTCAGGGATGAATCATGACTCATGGACTTATGAATGGGGGACAGCAAAATTTTCATCTAGCCTTTACTACAAATTCTGCTTCAAGGACATTACACCCCACATAACATTCAATTGGCTATGGAAATCCAAATGCATTCCTAAACTGAAGTTTTTTTGGTGGCTAGTGCTGGTGGATCGACTCAACACACGAAACATGCTCAGGAGAAGAAACTACTCTATTAACTCATCATATAACTGCCTCATGTGTCCATCTCCACCTGAGGAAACAATTGAGCACATGCTCTTTTTTGCCCTTTCAGCAGGCAATGTTGGGCAAGACTTCAAATACAATGGCCAGTTACAGGAGACAGACTGAAGATTATTGAAGAACAAAAACAACAGTGGACGCAGCCAATGTACATGGAAATTATAATACTGGGTTCTTGGAGTATTTGGAAAGAAAGAAATAATATGTTGTTCAACAACATACAACCAGACACCCAAAGATGGCTGGCACGCTTCAAAGAAGATTTTGCACTTTTGATGCATAGAACCAGAGAGGGTTTACATCCTTTTATAAACAACTTTATTTCTACTTTGTAATCTTTATAGTGAAGCCCCCTGACCCTGATGGCAAAGTCCATGGGGTGTGTAACATTCATGTAAATCTCTTGTATATATGACCCTGCCAGGGGTCATGCTTCCTTCTTTTTTTAATATATAAAGCAGTATGAGCCTTTCCTACTGTTAAAGGTTCAAAAAAAAAAGCTAATGACTAAGCTAAGAAATCATGAATAACTGAAGCCAAGTTTCGAACGCTGATTCCTTTTTCTTCTTCATTCTATAAGAAAGTAATTGAATCTCCTGTTTAAGCACAATCTTCCAGGCCAAAAAAGATGGTGCCTGTCCTTCAAAGATCTTTCTGTTTCTAACAATCCAAATGGACCATGAAGCAAGCATGATAATCTCAACCGCAAAAGGCAGATTTAGCTTCTCTTTAATATCATAAAAGGCTTCCAGAATTGAGTTCTGGATTGAGATTTGAGGGCATAAGAACGACCAGCATTGTTGTGCAAAAGGACAGCTCCAGAAAAGATGAACTAAAGTTTCTTCTTGACTACATTGAAGGACTGCACAATTGTAGGCTTGTAATTGACAATTTTTCCTCCTAAACAAATTCCTTGTGTTTAGCCTATCATGTAGCAGTAACCAGAAGAAGAATTTGTGTTTTGGCTGGCATGAAGATTCCCATATCCAAGTAAAGAATTTAGGAGCATGTTGCACACCAATCAGAAATTTGTAGGCCTGGGTGGTAGAGAATTTATCTGTTCCCCAAATGTAACTCCATGAATCTGCTTGATGGGAAAGAGCTTGGAATTGAGTAGGATCACATAAGATTTCTAATTGTTCAAACTCCACAAAAGCTTGTTGGGAAAGAGGGAGATGAAACATGTCTTGAAGGAACTCCATTTGCATCACTTTGCTCACAGATATGTCAGTTCTTTTAGCAAAGGAGATAAGATGTGGGAATTTCAGGTGCAAGCAATTGTCACTCCAAAGATCAGTCCAAAATAAAGCAGTTTTCCCATTACCCACATTGCATCTTGCCAGAGCTTTATAGGAATCTAGTAGCTTTAAGTGTGCCTTCCACCAGAAAGAGCCTTCCATTTTAATTCCTGGTGGCCTGTCTTCATCATAATATGTATCTCTTATTAGGTTTACCCAAGGAATGTCTAGATTATTATAGAATTTATGCAAATTCTTGAGAAGCAGAGTTTTATTTTGAACATCCAGGTTAAGAACTCCCAAACCTCCTTGCTCTTTTGGTCGACAGATTTTTTTCCATGAAACCAGAGCACTCCCTTTTGCTTGCACATCTGATGTTTTCTTTCTCCATAAGCAATGCCTCATGTACTTAATGACCTGATCCTTGATTGTGACAGGAACATCCAAACAGCACATAAAGAATACTGGTAGAGAAGCTAAAACAGATTTTACCAACTGTAGTTTCCCTCCATAATTCAAGAAATCTGCAATACCACCTAGCCTTGATTGTACTCTTTGGACCATTGGAAGGAAATATTCAAGGGAAGGTTTTGTGATGCCAAGGGGAAGTCCCAAGTAAGTGAAAGGAAGAGATCCAACTTGGCAGTTCAAAGTGGCAGCAAAATGTGCAAGTCTTTCAGGTGTCATATTAATTGGCATCAGATTTGATTTCTTGTAGTTCACTTTGAGTCCAGTGGAAGCAGCAAAAGAGTGGAGAATGGCTTTAAAACAAAGCAACTGATTTGCATCTGCCTTCATGATAAGGAGAGTATCATCTGCATATTGGATTACTGGAAAGTCTGGGCATGAAGGGCATGGTATAGGTTTTGCAATGAGATTTTGGTCCATAGCTTTGTTCAGAATAGATTGTAAGAAATCTGCAGCCAACACAAAAATCAAAGGTGATAATGGATCCCCTTGTCTTACTCCTCTTTTCCAGTAGAATTTTTTCCCAGGGACTCCATTCAACAGGACAGAGGAAGTTCCAGAGCTTAGGATCATAGTAATCCATTTTATCCATTTGTCACCAAACCCTTTTGCCTTTAAAATGTGAATAATTGTAGAATGTTCAATCATATCAAAGGCTTTCTCAAAGTCAAGCTTCAGAATCAATATTTCTTCTTTTGATTGGTGGCATTGAAAAAGGTACTCAAATGCCCATCCAAGGCAATCTTGAATAGATCTTTTCTTAAGGAACCCATATTGGTTTTTATGCACTAATGATAGAATGATGTCTTGTAGTCTATTAGCAATTAACTTTGTTATGATCTTGAGCACACAATTCAGCAGAGAAATGGGCCTGAAATCACCAGAGGTGGAGGGATTATCTGATTTTGGAATAAGGGTGATATATGAAGAGTTTATACTTTCCAAGGCAATTGTCCCCTCATGAAAATCATTTATCAATTTCTTAATGTCTGGAGCAATAATGTCCCAACAGTTTTTGACAAACTCATTATTCTCAACTTAGACATCCATACCGGGACAACATGGACAACAGATAATGGACTCCTCTTAAATGCATAAGCATGTAGCGATGATCATTATTCTCATATGAGATTGAGGATATATGTCCAAAACTGAAACTTCAACCATGATTCATGGCTTTAGTTAGCGGCCCAATGTTCTTCTCTAACAGTTTTGCATGCTCCAACCACTAAAATGATAGATCCTTCAGACAAGACGGACATGCATAGCAACTCACATGATGTTCAACAATAGTTGATGGCGTTCCCCAGAAGCATGGTTATCGCACAACAAGCAACTTAATAAAAGATAAAGTGCATAAGTACATATTCAATACTACGATAGTTTTTAAGGCTATTTTGTCCCATGAGCTATATATTGCAAAGGTGAATGATGGAATTTTAAAGGTAGCACTCAAGCAATTTACTTTGGAATGGCGGAGAAATACCATGTAGTAGGTAGGTATGGTGGACACAAATGGCATAGTAGTTGGCTCAAGGATTTTGGATGCATGAGAAGTATTCCCTCTCGATACAAGGTTTAGGCTAGCAAGGTTATTTGAAGCAAACTCAAGGATGGACCGGTGCAGCAAAACTCACATAAAAGACATATTGTAAATATTATAAGACTCTACACCGTCTTCCTTGTTGTTCAAAACTCAATACTAGATATTATCTAGACCTTAGAGAGACCAAATATGCAAATCAAATTTTAGCAAGCTCTATGTATTTCTTCATTAATGGGTGCAAAGCATATGATGCAAGAGCTTAAACATGAGCACATCAATTGCCAAGTATCACATTATCCAAGACATTTTAGAATTACTACATGTAGCATTTTCCAATTCCAACCATATAACAATTTAACGAAGAAGAAACTTCGCCATGAACATTATGAGTAAAGCCTAAGGACATATTTGTCCATATGCAACAGCGGAGCGTGTCTCTCTCCCACAAAGTGAATGCTAGGATCCATCTTATTCAAACAAAAACAAAAACAAAAACAAACCGACGCTCCAAGTAAAGAACACAAGATGTGATTGAATAAAAATATAGTTTCAGGGGAGGAACCTGATGATGTTGTTGATGAAGAAGGGGATGCCTTGGGCATCCCCAAGCTTAGACGCTTGAGTCTTCTTAAAATATGCAGGGGTGAACCACGGGGCATCCCCAAGCTTAGAGCTTTCACTCCTCTTGATCATAGTATATCATACTCCTCTCTTGACCCTTGAAAACTTCCTTCACACCAAACTTCAAGCAAACTCATTAGAGGGTTAGTGCACAATTAATAATTCACATGTTCAGAGGTGGCACAATCATTCTTTACACTTCTGGACATTGCATAAAGCTACTGGACATTAATGGATCAAAGAAATGCATCCAATATAGCAAAAGAGGCAATGCGAAATAAAAGGCAGAATCTGTCAAAAACAGAACAGTCCGTAAAGACGAATTTAAAGCTGGCACCAGACTTGCTCAAATGGAAAAACTCAAAACTAATGAAAGTTGCGTACATATCTGAGGATCACGCTCGTAAATTGGCAGATTTTTTCGAATTTTCTACAGAGCACTGTGCCCAGATTCGTGACAGACAGCAATGCTGTTTCTGCGCAGCAATCCCAAATATAACATCAACTTTGGCATAGAAACTTTACTTGGCACAAAAACATGATAAGGAGAGGTTGCTACAGTAGTAAACAACTTTCAAGACTCAACAAAACAAAAAATTGCTGTAGTAAAAACATGGGTTGTCTCCCATAAGCGCTTTTCTTTAACGCCTTTCAGCTAGGCGAAAGTGCAAATCAAGTAACATCAAGAGTAGAAGCATCAACATCATAACTTGTTCTAATAATAGAATAAAAAGGCAACTTAATTCTCTTTCTAGGGAAGTGTTCCATACCTTTCTTGAGAGGAAATTGATATTTAATATTACCTTCCCTCATATCAATAACAACACCAACGGTTCGAAGAAAAGGTCTTCCCAACACAATAGGACAAGATGCATTGCATTCGATATCCAAGACAACAAAATCAACGGGGACAAGGTTATTGTTAACCGTAATATGCACATTATCAATACTCCCCAAAGGTTTCTTTTTAACATTATCGGCAAGATTAACATCCAAATAACAATTCTTCAATGGTGGCAAGTCAAGCATATCGTAAATCTTTTTAGGCATAACAGAAATACTTGCACCAAGATCACATAAAGCATTACATTCAAAGTCATTGAATTTCATTTTAATGATGGGCTCCCAACCATCTTCTAACTTTCTAGGAATAGAAGTTTCAAGTTTTAGTTTCTCTTCTCTAGCTTTTATGAGAGCATTTGTAATATGTTTTGTAAAGGCTAAATTTATAGCACTAGCATTAGGACTTTTAGCAAGTTTTTGTAAGAACTTTATAACTTCAGAGATGTGAGAATCATCAAAGTCTAAATCATTATGAGCTACAGCAATGGGATCATTGTTCCCAAGGTTGGAAAAAATTTCAGCAGTTTTATCACAAGCAGTTTCAGCAGTTTTAGCAATTTCAGGCAGTTTTGTTCGCTTTGCACTAGGAGTAGAAACATTGCCAACACCAATTATTTTACCATTGATAGTAGGAGGTGCAGCAACATGTGAAGAATTAGCATTACTAGTGGTGGTAATAGTCCAAACTTTAGGTACATTATTCTCTTTAGCTAGTTTTTCATTTTCTTCTCTATCCCACCTAGCACGCAACTCAGCCATTAATCTTATATTCTCATTAATTCTAACTTGGATGGCATTTGCTGTAGTAGTAATCTTATTATCAATATCATTATTAGGCATAACTTTCAATTTTAAAAGATTAACATCAGAGGCAAGTCTATCAACTCTAGAAGCAATAGTATCAATTTTATCAAGCTTTTCCTCAACAGATTTGTTAAAAGCAGTTTGTGTACTAATAAATTCTTTAAGCATGGTTTCAAGACCAGGGGGTACACTCCTATTATTGTTGTAAGAATTCCCATAGGAACTACCATAACCATTACCATTAGGAGAAGGATATGGCCTATAGTTATTACCAGTTGTTCCTATAAGCATTGTTGTTGAAATTATTATTTTTAATGAAATTCACATCAACATTTTCTTCTTGAGCAACCAATGAAGCTAAAGGAACATTATTTGGATCAACATTAGATCTACCATTCACAAGCATAGACATAATCACATCAATCTTATCACTCAAGGAAGAGGTTTCTTCAACAGAATTTACCTTCTTACCTTGTGGAGCTCTTTCCGTGTGTCATTCAGAGTAATTTATCATCATATCATCAAGAAGTTTTGTAGCCGCCCCAAAGTGATGGACATAAAGGTACCTCCAGCAGCTGAATCCAATAAATTCCGAAGAAAAATTTAGTCCTGCATAGAAGGTTTGGATGATCATCCAAGTAGTCAGTCCATGGGTTGGGCAATTCTTTACCAAAGATTTCATTCTCTCCCATGCTTGAGCAACATGTTCAGTATCTAATTGCTTAAAATTCATTATGCTACTTCTCAAAGATATAATTTTAGCGGGAGGATAATATCTACCAATAAAAGCATCCTTACATTTAGTCCATGAATCAATACTATTCTTAGGCAAAGATAGCAACCAATCTTTAGCTCTTCCTCTTAATGAGAAAGGAAACACTTTCAATTTAATAATATCACCATCTACATCCTTATACTTTTGCATTTCACAAAGTTCAACAAAATTATTGAGATGGGCAGCAGCATCATCAGAACTAATACCAGAAAATTGATCTCTCATGACAAGATTTAGTAAAGCAGGTTTAATTTCAAAGAATTCTGCTGTAGCGGTGGAGCAATAGGTGTGCATAAGAAATCATTATTATTTGCATTTGTGAAGTCACACAACTTAGTATTTTCAGGGGTATTCATTTTAGCAACGGTAAATAAAACAAACTAGATAAAGTAAATGCAAGTAACTAATTTTTTTGTGTTTTTGATATAGAGAGCAAGACAGTAAATAAAGTAAAACTAGCAACTAATTTTTTTGTATTTTGATTTAGTGCAGCAAACAAAGTAGTAAATAAAATAAATCAAGACAAAAACAAAGTAAAGAGATTGAGAAGTGGAGACTCCCCTTGCGCGTGTCTTGATCTCCCCGGCAACGGCGCCAGAAATTTGCTTGATGCGCGTAGATGTACACGTCCGTTGGGAACCCCAAGAGGAAGGTATGATGCACAGTGGCAAGTTTCCCTCAGTAAGAAACCAAGGTTTAATCGGACCAGTAGGAGTCAAAAGCACGTTGAAGGTTGATGGTCGCGAAATGTGATGCGGCGCAACACCAGGATTTCGGCGCCAACGTGGAACCTGCACAACACAACCAAAGTACTTTGCCCCAACGAAACAGTGAGGTTGTCAATCTCACCGGCTTGCTGTAACAAAGGATTAAACGTATCGAGTGGAAGATGTTTGCAAAGAAAACAGTAAAACACGTAGATTGTATGCTATGTAAAGAATAGGACCGGGGTCCACAGTTCACTAGAGGTGTCTCTCCCATAAGATAAAAGCATGTTGGGTGAACAAATTACAGTCGGGCAATTGACAAATAGAGAAGGGCATAACAATGCATATACATGATATGATAAATATAGTGAGATTTAATCCGGGCATTACGACAAAGTACATAGACCGCCATCCAACTGCATCTATGCCTAAAAAGTCCACCTTCAGGTTATCATCCGAACCCCATTCAGTATTAAGTTGCAAAGCAACAGACAATTGCATTAAGTATGGTGCGTAATGTAATCGACAACTACATCCTTAGACATAGAATCAATGTTTTATCCCTAGTGGCAACAACACATCACAACCTTAGAACCTACTGTCACGATCCCAGTGTCAATGAAGGCATGAACCCACTATCGAGCATAAATACTCCCTCTTGGAGTTAAGAGCAAAAACTTGGCCAGCCTCTACTAATAACGGAGAGCATGCAAGATCATAAACAACACATAAACAATAGATTGATAATCACCATAACATAGTATTCTCTATCCATCGGATCCCGACAAACACAACATATAGAATTACATATAGATGATCTTGATCATGTTAGGCAGCTCACAAGATCCAACAATGAAGCACAACAAGGAGAAGACGACCATCTAGCTACTGCTATGGACCCATGGTCCAGGGGTCAACTACTCACTCATCACTCGGAGGCGATCATGGCGATGAAGAGTCCTCCGGAGATGAATCCCCTCCGGCAGGTGCCGGAGGCGATCTCCTGAATCCCGCGAGATGGGATTCGCGGCGGCGGCTCTGGAAGGTTTTCCGTATCGTGGCTCTCATCGGGGTTTTCGACGGAGGCTTTAAGTAGGCGGAAGGGTAGGTCGGAGGGCACGAGGGGCCCACACCCTAGGTCGGCGCGGCCAGGGCAGGCCGCGCCGCCTATGGTGTCGGCGCCTCGTGCCCCACTTCCTTCCTCTTCGGTCTTAAGCTCCGTGCAAAATAGGACCTGGGCGAAGATTTCGTCCAATTCCGAGAATATTTCCTTACTAGGATTTCTGAAACCAAACAGAAAACAGCAATGGCTCTTCGGCATCTTGTTAATAGGTTAGTTCCAGAAAATGCATAAATATGACATATAATGTGCATAAAACATGTAGGTATCATCAATAAAGTAGCATGGAACATAAGAAATTATCGATACGTTGGAGACATATCAATTGTCTGCATTTTTAACTACTTGGAAGCTTTTTTCTTGGTCTGCTGCACAAAGCCAGCAGATTTTTCTTGCCCACTAGATTTGTTCTGAGAAGCTGATGTTGCAGACTTGCTCTTCCTGATTCCAATCACTCCTTTAGGTTCTGCATTCTTGTTCTCTTCCACAGGGAGCTTGCTCTTCTTCAGGATTCTTTTTTCAACAGTCTCTTCTGGCACCTTACAAAAGGACATAGCCAGATTTTTAACCACTTTAGAGTTGATAATAGGAGGGGCAGCATTACAAGTGAGACAATGTCTGTCAGAGCAATTTGCATGATTTTTATACCCATAATTTAACAGTACAAGCCTGGGACTCCTTCTTACCTCAGACTCAACCAGAGGTATTTTCCCTTCCCTTCTTTTCCTCTTTGGAGTGATGAGAGCATCCTCAGAGAGAGAGCTAGGGTAAGGTAATTCATCAATTTCTGACAGAGAGACACAAGAGGGTGCCTTTGTGGTGACACACTTATCAGGGATAGCAAACCTGACAGTATCTTCCTTGAGTAGAGGTTCCTTAAGAATATCCCAGAGCTGTGAGGAAAGAAACCCCTTAGTCCAGTCAAATTTCTCAGGTGTTAAGAGCATTAAGGTTATAAAATTGAACCAACTGACAGGGATATCTACCATTGAGAAATTGGGTATATCTGTGGAACCAATCATATTAGGAGCAAAATATTTCTCCCAGAGAGCCATGCCTTCAGTAGAGAACCTTCTTGACAGATCATGCTCTACAGGAATTGGGGTGAAATAAGTCTGAACTTTTCCAAGGGTCAGCTGCAGATGTGCTTCATTTGGAGGCACCACATTAACATTTGCTGGCAAGAACAAATCATCTTCCAAGACTTGTGATGAAGGATTTGGCAATGAAGTCTCAACCAAACCATATTCTGAATCATCAGCCATGAGATCATCATGAGCAGAGTATGCTTGGAGGATATTGAGAAGGCCATCTCCTAAGGGCAAGGTGGGTGCAGCAGATGACTGTTGAGGAGTCTCATCTTGAACTTGTTGTATAGGTACAGAGGAGGAACCAACAACCTGAGGATCATGAGTAGCAGTATCTTCAGAGCTGGAAGAAGAAATATTGATGAAACTGTCAGCATCCGGGAGAGGAGGATCTTGATGTTGATCATCCAAGACCATTTCTTCGTGTTGCACAGGAGCCTGTTCCTCTACCTCCATTGGCTGAGGCAAATTCTCAGCAACCCCCATGGCCCAGTGGCCCCAACCACCATCATCTTCTTGGTTATCTTGCACTGCAGGGTCCACTGGTGCAGGATTAAAAACAGGTGCAGGTAGAGCATGACCAGGTAAAGGGTGGGGGTCCACTCCTTCATCAGGTAGAGGATCTTCATCTGCAGGCCCACCACCCAGCAAGTTG
Organism: Lolium multiflorum; assembly: GCA_030979885.1. Lineage (NCBI taxonomy): Eukaryota > Viridiplantae > Streptophyta > Magnoliopsida > Poales > Poaceae > Lolium > Lolium multiflorum. The sequence continues at coordinate 181,108,493 of CM061753.1, read as the reverse complement.
TTTAGCAGTATTTCAACAAGAAAAGTCCAAGATTCAGCATCTGGCCTTGAGCTTTCTGTCATCCTTATACTTCTAGGAATATCCATAATATCAGTGATCCCAATTTTAACCAAAACCCTTCCTTTTCGGTTAGGATCTTTTTCCCAGAGCAACAGAGAGCCAATGTCAGCAAAGCAAGCATTCAGATCTTCAGTAGTCATGTGATCTAAAGGGGGACCAACTAGGAGTAACCAAACATCTCTGTTAAAGGTGACCCCCCTCCAGTTAATACCCTCATCATGCCTAACAAAAGAAATATTGACATCCCCAAACTGATTGGGACTCGAAGAAATGAGCCTGTCTCTGTCACTAACATTTCTGAACTGCACATAGGCGGCCCCAAACGGACAAGATTGCAGACTAACGAATCCAACTCTAGCCACCTCAGTAAAGTACTCTTGAAGAACATCACGGACATTTTGAAAAGGGACCAAACCTTCAGGGAAAGGATCAATGGTGGCAATGGCATATTGCTCGTGCTCCCTTGGGCGGCGCGGAACCACCACCCGCTTCACTCCGACACGGCCGGCGATGTTCTGAATCTGGTATCCGTGGGGCACGAACGGCCTTGGATCAATAGGAATGTTAGCCATTGCCGATGGCCGAGCCTCCGATTGCTCGACAATGGCGGTCGCTGGCAGAGGCAGTTCCGGAGAAGACGAGGGTGTCGAATGCGAGGAGTCGGAAGCGACAAAACCTGGAAGGATATTTTTTCCAGAAAGGGAAACCGAGAGGGCTCTAAAAGAGGAAACCTCCTGGATTAATGGGGACAGCCCATGGGCCTTGAACCAGGTAAGGTAACTATCATCGGGCCAAGGAATGGCATTAAAAGTTGGAAATTTGAAAAAGGGAATCAAGCCCGGTAAACGTGTGGGAGCGGAATAATTTGAGGCGCTGTGAACTCCATCAACATGATTAAAGGGTGTAACCGTTTGAGGGTTCAAAATGGGAAGGGAATCAATGTGATTGGATGAATCAGGAGTAATGGGAGCCTGCATGCGATGAAAAACAGAAACACGTTTTGTGCCAAAAGCAGCTGATTTTTTCCTTTGTACTACTTGCCATTCTGACTCTGATTCTTTGTAAAATTTCTTTTCTTCAATCAGCCAATTAGGACCACCATGTCCCCAAAGATTCAAGAATAATTCAAACATAGGGGTGCAAATCTTTGATAAGTTGTAAATTTCAAACCCTACTGCCGAAGAAGCCACAACAAATTGAAAAGTTCTATCTCTTAGGAGCTTGACTTTGTACAACGAAGCAAGACCTCCAAAGCAAGATTGCAAGACAATGGCCACAGTATGATTGTCAAGTTTAAAGCATGCTCTCCCAAAAGAGACAACAAGCAAAAAACCTCGTCTTCTAAAGTGATTGATAAGATTAACAGAATGACCAAACTTACTTTTGCATGCTTCTTCAAAGGTAGTTCCTCTTGAGAAATCCAAGGCAAGATTCTTGTGGGACAACATTGAAGAGATGTCCTGCTGATGATTTTCCTTAGGGCTTGTCGACTTCAACATTTGCACCCCAAAATCAAGGGAATCAGAGATAATACGCTCACCCACAACCACAGTATGAAATTTCAAATCTAAAATCAAACCAGTATGGATTTTTTCATTTTCCAAGAGAAACCTAGCATCCAGCACTTCTTCTTGCGTATCCAAGAGAACCAACCTTTTGGCCTGTGGCCTTAACAAAAGAAAAGCTTGTGATGATGAAGATCCATTCTCAAAGTGAGAGCATGTGGCTTTCCAGCGAACAGGAGGAGCTTTGGGCAAAGGGACATTGGTAGGATTCACAGATTTCACTACGTCCACAAAGCTTCTGGTGCAATTGGACTTCTCAGTGCTAGATGCATGCAAGTTATTCTCAAGAGCAGAAACAGAAGAACCAATACATTCTCCCACCAAAACAGATAGATCTTTGAAGTCCACAATATTTCCAATCATAATATTTTCATCTTGGTGCAAGAATCTAGCAGAGATCACCTGCTCTTTTGAGTCCAGCAGCAATAATCTTTTTGCATGAGGTTTCAGAATAAGGAAGGCAGATTTACCCATAGGGATTTTAGCATCCATTTTGCCTTTATCCGAGTAAGTGACCCTCCAACGAATAGGAGTGGGTTCTTTGAATGAAGAAAAACTCGGTGGAGAAACAAGACATTCTTGCACAAAAACCAGATGAGAAGGAAATCTTATAGAAGATCCAGGGTAAAAAACTTCATCATCACGAAGGGTTTTGCCAACCAAGGGCGAATCCTTGTGATTAACAAGAGCCAACCAGTTCTTCGGCCACAAAAGGAGAAAACCAGAGCCAGAGACGGGAGAACCATCTTCGATGGGAGATTCAAAGGAGATCTTCCATCTGCCGAGGGGGGAAGGAGGGGGAGCCATGAAGGGGTCACCTTGGGAAGGATCCAACGCTGCACAAGCTGATCGGAGAGGCTTGGAGAGGTCACCGGAGATCCGACGAGTCACCTAGGGAGACGCCGGGGGAGGTGGTGGTGGAGGAGAGCCATCTTAGTTCTGGCTACTAGCATTCTTGGTAGGGAAAATACTAGCAATATCTCTAGCTATCATCTTGCTTTCTTCAATATATGTTCTCATCAATTCGTCTGATTTCTGCTTGCAAGTCCTTAGCTGCTCTATCGATGCTGGTTTTTTGCAAGTAGAACAGAAATTCTTCACGAACAGGTCCTCGAAGGTTTCCCAGCTATCTATGGACCCCTCTGGCCACTTCCTCATCCAGGATCTTGCGGCTCCACTGAGGTGGACCTGAATACTTTGCATAGCTGTTACTCTTGTGCCGCCCATCAACTTTGCTGTCTCCAGGTAGTCAACCAACCGATCCTCCTGATCTTGAAGTCCGTCGAACTTTTTATAATTGATAGGTAACTTGAAACTAGTGGGCACTCGAGTTTTGCGTACCCGTCGGGTAAAGCAAGGGAGCCGCACAAGTCCTCATCGCTATCTTCCGCTGTCTGACGAGTTTCGCAGGTTCTGTTTTGTCGACCTCTTTCCTCGTGTGCTCTGTCGACTCGAGCTTGAGCTACTGTGTTCCTTGCGTCGCCTTCTCTTGGAGCATCTCGCGTTGCCGCCACAGTATGTCGAGGACTATTTTGGCTTGGGTTGTTCCGGCATGGAGCACTTTCGGGTTGTGGTGCTATTTCTCTTCCTGCTATCGTCGCACCCATAACACCGACTGCTGCCATAGCCATTTGGTACAATGATGATCGAGGATATCTCCTTGAGGTGGCCTAGACGCCATCAGATATGCGTGTGTCGCCATGTATCCTGCCTCCGGCGTTTTCGGGATTATGTGTCCTCTCGTGTCTATTGACATGAAAGACATGTCGAGGTTTTGAATCAGGTTATCCCGTTCTGTTTCGAGTATGCCTGCCAACCGAGATCTTGCTCTCCCGCGGCTATCTCTCTGATTGTCTGCTGAGTTTCTCGAGAGTTGACTCAAGTTGGCTCTGTGCTCGCTGGAGGCACCTGCTGCAGCTCTTCTTTCGTCGAGTTTTTGCTACAGTTTTTCTAACTCACATCTGGAACGACTGAGTTTATATTGATATGCTTGTAGCGCTTGCGCTGAAGCTTGTGTAGTCATCGGCTCTGTGCCGTTCATGGCTCTTGTAGCTCTATCCCATGCTTCCTGCGACAGCTATACTTTTTCTCACGGCTTAGTTCCAATATATTTGCTTCCTGTTCCTCGCGTGAGATCTGCGGGAACGACGTAGGGGTTGCCCAAATCGTCGAAAGCCTCAGACTCTTCATCCTCTTCACGGCCTGCTCCCGTGATTACACAGATCTGGTGATATGTTGCAGTTGTATTTTTGTCGGATTCAGTGTAAGTGATACCGCCGTATAGATCGGCGAAGACCTCCCTACTAGCAGTAGAGTTGTTCATGTTTGTGAAGTCAAAGTTGGTGTAGCTTTCCGAGTCGCTATCTTGAGATAGATCGGTTCCTGTGAACGACCCGAAAGTCATGTCACCAAAGAGATCGGCGAGTGCCCCGCTATCGGCAGTCTTGGTGAAGCGTGGCGGCAAAACTTCCTCGTCGCCTGACTCGACAGATGATGTTGGCGATCCCGAGTAATCGGGCTCGACCACCAACGATCCCGAAAAATCGGTGCCGCGAGACGATGCGATCCTTCTTTCCATACGAGGAAGCGGAAGCTCCTAAAAGTCATCTCCGTCGACTCCTCCAGATCGGCATATGCATGCATACGGGCGGGAGGGTGAGGAACAAAATCGGCGAGATCAGGTTGGACCCGTTTACCTCCGTCCATCGCGTTGCTTGCTGTTGACGATGATGTTGAAGATGCCATCGAGATTAGAACCTTGCAGCCTCCACTTCCCACATACGGCGTCAATTGACGAGTGATTACCTCGTCAATTCCAACGTATTGTAGACTTAGGGTTTTGTAAGAAGTATAGGGCAAGTAGACCTCGAAGGTTTCAGCCGAACAAAGGTGCTCATGATACGGGCACAGAGGCCTATGTGGATCCCTGATTCAGGACTCCACCAGCTTAATTATCTTAGTTATGTAATGGTCATATGTGGGCCAATTAGGGTTTTTAATAAATTAAGTCAGTTTGGTTTGGGCATGTCCAAACCAAGGTAGAGAGGTCCACTAGGGCTGGCCGGCCACCCCACCCCTCATATAAGTGGAGCTGCGGCTAGGGTTTAGGGTAGACAAGTTTAGACTAAAGATTAGGGTTTTTCCCATTGCGTGTGTTCATGTGTATCATCCCTCCGGGGGTACGGCGCTGCCGTTTATCTATATTATCCGCTGCGAAGGTTCTTGTGTTCATCAAGAATTGTCTAGCTCTTGGTTTGAGGCGTATCGTTCATCGATCCGTTGCTTGCTGGATTCGTTCCCTCTTCTCCGGGCTGCGTTCATCGCGTTGTTGGGAGGATTCTCTACCCCAGGTTCTCGTTGAAAGATCGGGCATCAATCTAGGTGGATCTGCTTGGATCCACCGTATCATGTGGTATCGAGTTCTAGGTTGCTCACGGCGAGGTTTTGTTGATCGATCGCATCTAGATCGGTTTGCATCGGAGAAGGTTGGCTCTAGATCGGAGGAGATTGGCTCTCGGTCAAAGGAGGTTGAGTTGGAGGAAGTTTGGAGCTGTTTGGGCAAGGTTTTTCCATTGTTTCGGGTAGTTTCTGCGGCCAGAATCGCGAATTTTCGAGTTTGGAATCACGAGGAAGAAGAAGATTTCCGTCAGGAGACCGGCACTGCCGGCCTTGACACACCGGCACTGCCAGCCACACCGGCACTGCCGGCCTCGCAGATTTTGAGAGTTTTCTCTGCCGCGGCAGGATTTCTGCCAGTTTCTCTGCCGCGACATGAATTTTCTTTCGTGAGCCTGTTTTTGCTGTTTTCTGCTGATTTTTTTTTCGCGCACAGCTATGGTTTCTTCACGTTTTGGTGGCATGGAAGATAGGAAGGAAGATATCTATCATGATTACCTTAGCATTGTGACGGGTTTGCACTTCGATGCATCTACCATCAAGTGGAGGTTGGCTAGCTCTGCGACAGCGGCAAAATTTCAACTTTGGGAATCACATATTGAAGGTGGGTTTGCGAGATGCAAGGAGTTTGATGGTTCGTTTGGTGGCCAGATGGAATTTGCTATTGCATACAGGCGTGTTGATGATGTTGTGGCTAGTTGGTACCGTAATGCTCTCATAGTTCAGGGTATCGTTGGTATACGGTCTAGTTGGGCAGATTTCAAGCGGTTTCTTCGTGATAGCTTTAAGTTTGCAAGCTTGACTAAAACGGTGGTGTGCTCTAACACTACCGTAGAGGAGGTTGTTCCAGTTCAGGCAGTCACTGAGGAGAGGAAACCTGGCTCTCATACCAAGAGCGTTACTGTGACTGTTGAGGAGGATGTACCATTGAGCGGGCTGAATATGCAACTCAAGAGGGTACAAGGTGATGCTTGCAAGACAATTGACAAGGTTCAGCGGTGGAGTTTGTTTCAGACTCAGTGCATTATCAAGGGCAAGGCTTGCAAGTTGATGATTGATGATGGTAGCTGTACTAATGGCATTAGCAAGGCGATGGTGGCAACGTTGGGGTTGTCTACATGGCGTCTTCCTGAACCTAAACGTCTTGAGTGGTTGAATAGCTGTGGTATGCTGAAGATTACTCACAAGGTGCGTGTGCCATTTACAGTTGATGACTATGTTGATGAGATTGACTGCGATGTGTTGCCATTGGAGGTGTGTGGATTGCTACTTGGGCGTCCTTGGCAGTATGATCGCAATGTGACACATTGGGCGAGCAAATACATATTCTTTTATGCATGGTGGCAAACAGCGGACTTTGAAGCCTATGGGTGATGATCATATCAAGTCCGATGTGGAGTTAGTGGTGAGTAAAGAGAAGTTGCACAAGCCTAAAGTGCAACAAGAGGTACATGATGTTCCGAGCATTGATGTTGGTGATGTTTCAACCATGCCTGTAGATGACAAGCCAGTTCTTGTTGGTGACAAGCCGGATGAAGCTACACTTATTGTTGATGTGGATGTTGCAGCATGTGCTATAGTTCCAGTTTGTGTTGATGTCCGTACACAGACTGATGGATGCGCTGATGGTGTTTCGGTGCATATGGCGCAGATGCGCGTGGGAGGAGTGGGAGGCGAGCGCGTCAGTGGAGACAGTGGGCAGCGGCACTACCGTGCTAGGAGTACTGCAGTCCAGTTTTCCGCAACACCGCGGATGCATCGAGGCAAGGATGGACGTGTGAGACATCTCTGTGGCCCAGGAATTACACATCTTGTGCAGGGTCATGTGCAGCGACACCAGGGTCCATCAAAACCTCGCAAGAAGAAGGAATTGGCGCCGAAGTCCAAGCTCATGTGGAGAAGAAAGGAGGCGCCAAGTGCTGTATCAAGAAAGGCCGCGAGGGAGGATGTGGTGTGGAAGGCAAGCAAGACTTGAAGACGGCGAGGACGTGTCATGTTCATATCACGTCACCTTTTCCAGAAGACCCTCACGCATTGGGGACAACGCTTCTTGAAGGGGGGAGGATGATACGGGCATGGAGGCCTATGTGGAGCCCAGATTCAGGACTCCACCAGCTTAATTATCTTAGTTATGTAATGGTCATATGTGGGCCAATTAGGGTTTTTAATAAATTGAGTCAGTTTGGTTTGGGCATGTCCAAACCAAGGTAGAGAGGTCCACTAGGGCTGGCCGGCCACCCCACCCCTCATATAAGTGGAGGTGCGGCTAGGGTTTAGGGTAGACAAGTTTAGACTAAAGATTAGGGTTTTTCCTCATTGCGTGTGTTCACGTGTATCATCCCTCCGGGGGTACGGCGCCGCCGTTTATCTGTATTATTATCCGCTGCGAAGGTTCTTGTGTTCATCAAGAATTGTCTAGCTCTTGGTTTGAGGCATATCGTTCATCAATCCGTTGCTTGCTGGATTCGTTCCCTCTTCTCCAGGCTGCGTTCATCGCGTTGTTGGGAGGATTCTCTACCCCAGGTTCTCGGTGTGAAAGATCGGGCATCAATCTAGGTGGATCTGCTTGGATCCACCGTATCAGCTCAACTCAATATTATGGTGGCTAGGGTTATAATGGTTTCGATCCTTTCTTTCTCCCTCGGCCTCCCCTTTATATAGGAGGCAAAGCTGAGGTTTTTCCGTCTCGTACAAGTTACAAACTGTCGAGCCGCATTGGGCTTTTCCTATATTGATACAAGTTTCCTATTACAACACTACTTTCCTAACCCGAAATCCTTCAACCTTCTGGGCCTTTAAATTAAGCTTCGAGTCCATTGGCTTCATACTTTTCTATAGACCCAGGGTACTTATTCGACATGCCTGTTAAGCATATCTATGTCAACGTGTGCCAATGCAATCTCTAGGACAATCTTCAGAAGTTACTGATCTTGCAGGTGCATGATCATCCGGACGAGCGAAGGTCTTAATTCCTACTTGAAATCGAGAACAACTAAGAACTAATATTGCAATCAACACATTTTGGTTAAAGATGAAGCTTTATTATGAAGGTGGGGTTTCGAATAGTCGATCTTCTTCTGGGCGTTGGCCTCAAGAGAAGTACATGAGAGTTGCAGCAATGGCTAACTTTTAGTCTAAACAAAATCCGGGTCTAAAAGTGGCGGCTAGCTAGGGGGTATTTAAGGAGGAAAAGGTGAGGGTTTTGGCCCGCCATAGGTACGGTGGCCAAACCAACCCTTAGAAGGCATTTTCTCCTCAAATACGGACTCTGAAAAGTGGCTGACTTAATTGCTGCGAAAATAACTTGAGCCCGGGCCAAAAATTAAGGTGATGCGGCACCATATAAATCTATGGATGAAATTATGAATCATAATCTTGAATATTTTGTCCAAGTCTTCAATCATCCTGATGGTGGCTTTGAAGTTATGAAATTTCCACTTGTAGCGTCCTCTTCAATCCTCACAAGCTTGCTGCCATCTCCATGCACGATCATGCTCCAATGCTTGTCCCTCTCATCCATGCTAGGTCCATCATTACTAAGACTAACAAACACATTTGATCTAGGCAGCATCATATCCTCATATCCTCATGTAGGTGAGGATTAGTTCCAAGAAACTAAAGTACCTGGTAGTTCTATTGTTTGGCACGAGCTTGAGTGATAGATCCTTGTATTTGTATCGAAGTATTTGTATTTGTACCTCATGCTCTAGAAAGCTACATTACTTGGGCTACTCTCCGACCTAGGTATGAGCAAAATCCGATCTGGTCTGATCCGTTTACACCCTAGTTATTTGTGTGTGCGCATGAAAACCGTTCGAATTTTTATTTATTATCCTTCTTGTAAATTAATAATTTCAATCCGCCTTAGGGAAAGTTTAATAGTAAAATTAATTGTTGGCTATAAGCCATTACCATGTCATCTATAGCCAACATGTATAGTAGTTGGCTCTAAAAATGTGGTATGTTTCCTACCTTGCACTCACACAAAGTGCCTAGGAGAACATACTAAAGCTAAACCTTACATAAAAGCCACCTCCCTTCTCTCCCCTTTAATTCACAAAAAAATATTACCACTCTAAAGGAGTAATACTACTGGAACGGTATTTCATTATTGTTATGTCAACGACTTGCGTACTATAACATTAGTGGCATGCTGGGTCACCGCAAGGAGTCTTGCAAATATTGGATTACTTCCAATCAAGGTTCTTTTGTTAAGGAGATGGTGAGAAAAAGAAGTATCGACTGGCTAAATGGAATGTGGGTTGCCGCCCAAAGGACCAAGGTGGACTTGGTATACAAGACCTTGAGATCAAGAACCAAGCTCTCCTTGGTAACTTCATTTTCAAGATTTTTACAAAAGATGGGATTTGACAAACCATTCTGAAGAGAAAGTATGTCACCTAAAAGGAATTTCCACGAGTTTTTGGAAACCTGGGGAGTTACATTTTTGGGATCGGCTTATGGTGACAAAGAAGTTCTTCTTTCCAAATGGGTCTTTCTTAATTAAGGATGGGTCTGTGATAAGGTTATAGGAAGATAAGTGGCTTGGCAATACCACTCTTCATGAACAATAACCTATATTGTACAGTGTTGTACGTCACAATATGATACGTTGGCAAAGGTGATGGAAAATTCATCTCCGGATGTGACATTCAAACACGATCTTGTCTGTCCTAGGCAAGCATCCTAGAATGCTTTGCTTCGGTCGAGTTGTCTCATGTGACCAACGAGTTTTGATGGAATCTAGACGAGAGTGGTAAATTATCGGTAGAATCTATGTACAACGCGAGGATTCAGCCTAATTTACCGGGGGATAATAATAATAATATATGAGAAAATGAAAATACCATGAGAACTAAGGTTTTCACTTGGGTACGAAAGATAACTTTGCAAAACGAAAAAGTGTCTTGTTTTCTCAGGAAAGTCTAATAAACACTTATTCTTTCAATGCCAATTGGTTAGGTCTATATGATCAGTCATCTAGATAGGTCCTACCTTAGTGTTGTGCTTTTTTAAAAATCTTTTTTTATCGATGAATGTTTTGGATAAGTCTGCGGCCCGTGTGCATCCTAATTATATAGATGCCAGGTGTAATGTTTAAAAAAATTAAATAATAAATTGATTTTTATCGTAGAGCTATGCATGCATGGAGATGTTCTTCTCCAGTTTCCGTGCCTACGCTGAAGCCTCAGCCGCCGAGACCGAGAACCGTCTGACGCGGCTGGAGAAGGTCAACAAGGTTAGTTCACTGTGCTGCTTTTTGCAATTTTAGTACTGTCCTGGTAGCCCTCCGAGGCACGGGGAGCCGGCCTGGGTTTCGTTTAAATGCTCATTTTCAGCTTTCTCCTAATTATATAGATGTCAGGCGTAAAGTTTAAATTTTTTAAATAATAAATTGCTTTTTATCGAAAAAAATATGGACTGCTAGGAAAACACTTGTGTTTCTTACCATTGTACTCGCCCCGTTCACTAAGAAAACGCGTGTATTTCTTACTAGCAGATTATTCCATGCCAAGTGCCATCGCACGAATTTTAGGCGGTGTTCATGAGTTCAACACACACCACCGGCCGCAATAATATCTCCGCAGATTATTTTTCCCGTGCATGCTTGTTCAGCTGCGTGCCTCCCATCTAGGCCCACCAACTTCCCACCGGTACCCAAACATTCCCGACCTTTTCTTGCAGTACAAATGAACCGTCCTCACCGGAATCCTAGCGACCAGCCGTCCGTCCCGCCACCGTCATGGAGGACTGGCTCTTCTACTCGCTCACCACGCTCATGTGCCTCGTCAGCTCGCTGCTCCTGCGTGCCCGGGCCCGCAGCCCCTCCGAGTCCCATTCCCATGGCGCGCCGCCGCCGCTACCTCCGGGCCCGGCAACAATGCCAGTGCTAGGCCCTCTGCTCCACCTGGCCCGCCGCGACTTCGACCTGGAGCCCGTGCTGCGGCGCCTCGCGCGGGCCTACGGGCCGGTCTTCTCCTTCGCGCCGCTGGGTCGGGCGCGACCGATGATCTTCGTCGCGGCCCGAGGCCCGGCACACCGCGCCCTCGTCCAGCGCGGCGCCGCCTTCGCCTCCCGCCCGCGGGCCAGTGCCCCCGCCGCCGCCGTGCTCACCAGCGGCGGCCGCAATGTCAGCTCCGCGCCCTACGGTCCCACCTGGCGCGCGCTCCGCCGCACCCTGGCCACCGGCGTCCTCAACCCGGCCCGCCTCCGCTCCTTCGCCCCCGCCCGGCGCTGGGTGCTCGACGTCCTGCTCTCCCGCGTCCGCTCCGCCGGCCACGATGGCAGCGGCGCCGTCGCCGTCATGGAGCCCTTCCAGTACGCCATGTTCTGCCTCCTCGTGTACATGTGCTTCGGCGGCGACCGCCTAGGCGACGCGCACGTCAGGGATATCGAGGCGCTGCAGCGGGACCTGCTGGCCAACTTCCTCAGCTTCCAGGTCTTCTCATTCCTCCCGCCGCTCACCAAGCTCGTCTTCCGCCGCCGGTGGAGCAAGCTCGTCTCGCTGCGGCGGCGGCAGGAGGAGCTCTTCGTCCCGCTCATCCGCGCCAGGAGGGACGCCGGCGCTGGCGGCGACTGCTACGTGGACTCCCTGGTGAGGCTGGCCATCCCGGAGGACGGCGGGAGGGGCCTCACCGATGGAGAGATCGTCAGCCTCTGCTCCGAGTTCCTGAGCGCCGGGACCGACACCACTGCCACCGCGCTGCAGTGGATACTCGCCAACCTGGTCAAGAACCCGGCGATGCAGGACAGGCTAAGGGAGGAGGTCTCCACCGCCGTCGATGGCGAGCTGCGGGAGGAGGACCTGCAGGGGATGCCGTACCTCAAGGCCGTCGTGCTGGAGGGGCTGAGGCGGCACCCGCCGGGGCACTACGTGCTGCCGCACGCCGCGGCGGAGGAGACCACGCTGGACGGGTACCGCGTCCCGGCGGGCACGCCGGTCAACTTCGCGGTGGGCGACATCGGGCTGGACGAGGAGGTCTGGACGGCGCCGTCCGAGTTCCGGCCGGAGCGCTTCCTGCCGGGCGGCGAGGGGGAGGACGTGGACCTCACGGGAAACAAGGAGATCAAGATGATGCCGTTCGGCGCCGGCAGGAGGGTCTGCCCCGCCATGGCGCTCGCGCTGCTGCACCTCGAGTACTTCGTCGCCAACCTGATCAGGGAGTTCGAGTGGCGGGAGGCGGCCGGGGAGGAGGTCGACCTCACCGAGAAGCTCGAGTTCACCGTCGTCATGAGGCGGCCGCTCAGAGCAAGGGCCGTGCCGCTAAGGCACGGAAGGTCAGTCACCGCAACCCGCTCAGGTTGAAATGATGCCGACGGCGGGCCCGATTGCCGTGGCACCCTTCCTTCTTCTTCCCTGATGTGTGTTTAGTACGCCGTAGTTGCTTCTCGTTGCTCATGATCATATAATTAATGACCACAATTAGTGTAAGCTTGTCTTGTTCTTTGCTTAATTTGCTAGTAGTTCGCTATTTGCCACTTTGCTAGTGAATTACATGTAAATTGCCCGAATCAAACTAAGATGTGTAATTTCTGGAGACGAATTGAAATTATACCAAGGAAGGTACACGGGGACTGGCGTCTATTAAGAGAGCATGGAAAATATCACAAATCCGAGCTAAAAACGACTCTCTGGGTTCCAGGCTCCATTCATTTGTAAGACAAATTGGACATCTGCGATACGGTTAGTCGGGTATACAGTTTAATACGGTATATTGAAACAAATTGACAAATAATACATGAGAATAACATCTTCCTTTTCTTTCTATAAAAAAATATTAATATCGTGAAAATATCAATTACTCTCGGCCTTTGCAACAACGAAATATCCTATAAATATTACGGATGGGCACAGCTCTACTTAAAAGGAGGAGGAAGAAGAAAAACAAAAGTTCCCGCTACGGTAATCAAAACCTTGTAGTTGTAATGCATACCACTACCAAGATAACACCAGAAGTTCGCGCTCTCAAAACAATATCTTCAACAAGGTCATTAGGTACAACCAATTAATATCATATCTTAGATTTTTACCTTGGAGCAAGTCCACCCTCTCAAAACAATGACTTCAACAAAGCTATTGCCACACACAACCATTAAGACTAGACTTTAGATTTTCATCATGAAAGATAAAACTCTGTACTCTGCTTCCGCCCTCGCTTGCCGATGTTGCTGCTGCAGGTCAAGAAACACCAAGCAAAGTCTTACTCATCATGAAGACTAAGTTCGCAATTAATATACCTTAGACCTTAGCCGCCATTACCTTCTCCGCCATTGTCTTCTGCATGAAAATAAAAAATTGACATATCCCATGATGGCAACAGACAAAGAACCTTCGCGTCACTCCATCATCAAGCCACATGGTCAGAAGTATACGTGAACCACGCCAGAATCCCATTCAATCTAGCAATCTACATGCATCAGGGTGCCCAATGGAGTCACCAGGGGAGCCTTCCGAAATGCGTCACCGGCATCAAGCAGAACACCATCTTGCCACGAGAAAAACCCAAGGATCGCCACCTTTATTAGGAAAAACGGTAGGCCCCCACGATGCCGCCCGTCGGCTCCCAACAGCAGGCCGGAGATCTCAGCGGGCACCACCACCACCACTCGCACCACGCGGAGATGAGGGGCTCGGCCATACCAAGTCCCCCGAACCAAATGCCGTGTCGCCCTCGTGGACACAACGATCGCCGAAGAAGTCCGAGCCGTGCCATCTAGGTCCGACGCGAAGCTTCGGCCAGAGATCCCACCACGCGAGGAGGAGGAACCCCCCGCTACCGCCAGTCGCGCTCGGTGATGAGAGCCTGCCATCGTTGTCTGCCGGGAGGGGCTTTGCCCACCAGCTTCCTCCCGCGGCAACAGTGAGACACGGGGGAGGAGGGGTGGGGGTTGGCGGCGGCTAGGGTTTCACACGAGCCACCCCCCTGGAGCTACTCGAACGCCTTGGGGGGAAAGGAGACCTTCATAAGCTGATGTGAATCAATTAACATTTTAATCATCTTAAGGCACAATTTTATCTAATAGAACCTTAATGTCTCGAAGAACATATTTCATAAGTATCTGAAATCCCGCCGCTCCTAGCAAGCAAAGAAAATGCTAATCTAGTTGGTTGTTTGGTAACTATTTGGCTGCTCCAGGAACTTGTAGCTTTAAGTCTGGAACTTATGCTAGCAATAGGTGGAGTTTTACTTTTCAGTCAGTTCTTTCCTTTTGCACTTGGATCCTTTCGAACTTTGTTTCCGTTGTCTGTTGATAATGGAAATCGATCCCTTGTAGAGTTTTCGCGTGAAAAATAAATATCTGATTGGCTATTAGCCGGTTGCCACTGATCATGGACTCGGAACAAATATGATGTTCTTCATTCATATAGACGTATAGTATGAGCATGGTCATGAGCCCCTGCTAAAACAAATGAAGACAAATAAAGAAAATAAAAATATTTTTACTTGCTTCCAGGTATGCAAATTAACAAGCATGAGCATATGGTAAAGCTTACATTTCTGAAATTTCCTTACCTGCCCTAAACTGCTAATAAATTCCAGCTTAACTGCAATGTAAGCCCCACTTCCAATTATGTACTTGTTGATGGTATGTTCATGATATCAGGGTGATTGCAACGTAAGCACTACTGGGAGGGCAAAAATAAGCACCACTAGTGCTGTTGCTGGAACTGGAGTGTATGTTGCGGACTTGCAGTTAAGGTGCAGTTACAAAAAGCGAAGTACATCTGAAGGATGCCATCTGAATTCATGATCATGTGGTAAGTTGGATTAATCAATGACTATCGTGGCAATATATGTTTCTTCCAGCCAAATTAACTGGAGTGATTAATTTACCGGTCGCTGCTCAAATGCTAGGACCTAGCACCTGATGCTCTCTGATGTTCTGCTCACACTTGTTATGTTTTTTGCCGGCTCGAGTCCACCAATCTTTGTCTCAACATGTGTGAACATTTTTGTACGAACGACAAAAGAAATGGTCAAACACTGAAAAGCGAACACATGTCATACATGGTGAAATTGGAAAGATGATTGTAACAGCGTATATCTGGTTAGCTTCATCCTGGCCGGCACTGCATGTTTTCAGTGTAATAGCCAGGCAAATAGGACATCCAAAATCTGTCCGTCCCGTCTGTTCGTTATATAAGAGCAATATATAAAATCTTACAGTAAGAGATTTAAATGATTCGCCATAAATGTGAAAACGTCCCCTCAGGCCACGTACAATGCGGTGATGTCAGCCTTCCCTTAAAGATGGCACGTCAGATTTTTGCTTAGTTGGAGGAGAGAGAATGAAGAGAGAGAAGGTTGTCTTCCCTTAGCTAAGTGATCATCTCTTAGGAAATAAGGGAAGACTATTTTCTCCATTGTATCACATATGTCTTCCCTTAGCAACAAATTTCCTACCAATATTTAATTATTTGTATTAATTGCTAGAGATGGCTGTAAGAGATAATACATTGTATGACTTATATCTAACGTCTTCTCTAACTGATGTGGCGGGGTAAGGGAAGGCATGCCTTCTCTACCATTGTACATGCCCTCAGAACCATGCATAATAATCTCATCAGAAACATGACAATTCAGACATCAATCATCAGGAGAAGCACTGAGCCAGTGACCAAGTAAAACGAGAATGGGCATGCCACTGTGCCAGCCATCGACAAGGACATTAGTAATAAACTAATAGTGCCATAATCGGCTAACATTTTCAATTGATTCAATCATCGGCTAGTGATTTGCAGCTAAGCAGATGTCTTTTCGTAGTTTGGACAAGCACCGTGCCCGCCAAAATCTATGCTAATTAATCAAGATCAAATTGATCTGGGCTCTATATATATGCACCTCTCAAAGGAGCATTCAGATTCAACTGAACAATTTCTTTAGCTAAATTGCTAGGTAGATTCACCGTGTAGATTATAATTTTGCAGGATGGATGAGAGCAGGAGTGTCAGCATGGATTTTTCAGTGAGCATCCCTGCAGCTTCCGCCACGGAAACCACCACCATGGTGCCCCAAAAGTCGCCTTCCTTCAAGGTCGTGCCAGTACTGCACGATGAGATGGCCAAGCAATCCGACCACTCTATCCTCAGCGCCAAGACGGCGGCGATTCTCCTCGTTAAGAAGGTGTTTATATTTTGACGCCAGCGTTAATTTCTCCACGAACTACTACTACTACTTAATCATTAGCTCATCGCGAGATTTATTGATTTTGAAGGCATTGGCGGAGTTCTTGGGCACATTCCTGCTCATCTTCACCCTGCTGTCGGCGCTGATCATGAACGCGACGCACGACGGCGCATTGGGCCTGGTGGGTGTGGCGGCGACGGCGGGGCTGGCCATTATGGTGATCGTGGCGTCGCTGATCCACGTGTCCGGGGCTCACCTGAACCCGGCGGTAAGCATCTCCATGGCCGTGTTTGGCTACCTCCCACGTGCCCACCTCGCACCCTACATGGCGGCGCAGTTCCTAGGCTCGATCGCCGCCTCCTTCCTGGCCAACGCGATCTACCACCCGGAGAACCCAGGCGCCATCGTCGCCACCGTGCCCACACTCGGCACCACGGAGACATTCCTCGTCGAGTTCGTGATCACATTCGTCCTCCTCTTCGTCATCGTCGCCCTCATCGTCGATCCCAAAGCGGTAAGACGAACCCTCATCCATCGATGATCTTGCAATGCTGAAGTACACGTCTACACGAGTATTTCATCCATCAGCTTAAGACGACGCCATTATTGGTTCTTTAGGTGAAGGAGCTGGTAGCAGTGGCAGCTGGTGCAGTGGTGATGATGAACGCCCTTAGCGCTGCGTAAGTCAAATCAATCCATCCACTATTTTTAATTTCGTCCAAGTATGCTGCCAATTGGGTTAAATAACATTGTGACTGCATGCACGTATGTATGTGAGCAGTCAGTCAACGGGAGCGTCCATGAATCCGGCGAGGACGCTGGGGACAGCGATCGCCACGGGGACATACACCAAGATCTGGATCTACATGGTGGCGCCGCCGCTCGGCGCCATTGCCGGAACCGGGGCTTACATTGCACTCAAGCACTGATGCGTACATGAATGGTTACACAAAGTGTTAGGATGACAGTCCAGAAGAGAATGTTATTAGAACTGTTAAGAATTTTCGGCAGCAAACAAGGGAACTCCATGTTCCCCGGCCAAGTATTCCTCCTGCTGAAGTATGATTTGTACTAGTACTTGTTAGGATTGATCAGTGCTTGCTTGCACTGATGGTAGATACATATGGTTGCACAAGTGTTAGGATGACGCTTCAAAAGAGAATGTTATTAGGTTCGAAATATGATACTCCCTCCGGCCCAAATTAATTTACACAACCTTATACTATGTCCAGTACAGGTGTACTGCCGAGAGAGTACTAAAAAAAAATTGAAACAAGGGAAAATCCTTGTCATTTTCATTAAGTAGATACTGAGAATTTTAAGGTTGATTTACGAAAAAACGGTCAAGAATATTTATTATTAGCATATCCACAAACTACCAGTATGAAGCATGATAGCACACGGGCACACGCATTGCTAAGAAGAGAGCATCCGCCAGAGCTGCCTGCAAGTGTTCATGGATCAAGCACACCGCCACTACCCACCTTCTAGCCGAGCCTGCCTGAAGAGCACAAAACCATGTCCAAACCTCCCGAGCCGCTTCTTGTGTGGCCCTTAAACACATCCCGCAATATTTGACATTGATGAAAAATTGGCATCTTAAACACACTTTAACTTGTGGTTTGCCGAGGCTTCAAAAGGTTTCTAAGGTTGTGTTTGGATTGCTACCAAACCATAACCTACCAATTTTTTTGTCATGACCAAAGGATTGGTTGTTGTTTGGATAGTTGCCTACTTTTTGGCTTGCCAATGCTCCACTATCAACTCCAGTTCAATTTTTTAGCCAATACTGGCCAACTTGTGGGCAAAGAATAGCTCAACCAAAGTATTGGCTCGCCAAAATTTTGGTAGGGCAATCTTGGGCCAAACCAAACACACCCTAAGTCCAGCACTGCCGCTCCCCATTCCTCCACCGCAACATCAGTCATCCGACAGCAGGAGGAGTGCCGACCACCTATAGAACATTGCCACGTGCCATCCCAAGGCCACCCTGTGTCTGGCTTTGGATTATTTAGCTAGAAAAATAATTATATGTAAACTTTAACTGAAAAGTCTAAAGTACCTCTGGCTCTTGTCATACAAACATACAATGCCCAGCTAAGCTGTGAACAATTTGACAAAAAGAACTGTAAATCACTAGTACAATGCTACAGAAATATAAGCTACATCTTCTTCTAGAAAGAACATATTCTTGTCAAAGAGAATTCCATCTTGTGGACTTTGCTATAACTTATACAAACAAAAACAAAACGTTGTTTAACACCACCAGTTTCAATACCAAATTGTCTTGCTTCTGGTCAATAATATGTGGACCGGAGTTTTTAAAATCTGATGGTGGTGGGCGAAGAAGCATTCTTGTTACAACAGAAGGGTGTGTATGCGCAAGAATTCCTGAGCCCAAGTAAAACTAACTTGATCCATGTCTCTGAATCGCAACGACAACCTCATTACAGCGTGCACATCTGTAAGAACTTGTTGCTGCACAACGTGTTCGTAGGCAATAGTAACAATACCTACAAACAAGAAATAATTCTTCCTGTTAACACAAGTTAACACAAAAACATGTCGAGATACAAGATGACTGGCATAATGAATAATGGATGTAACATGTTCAGTAATCACTATTTATTGGAAAACAAACATGTAAACATACTTTGTGCGTTGATCACATGCACAAAATGCTTCCTAATATGAAAATTATGTTCCAATGGCATGACAAGAACTCCCAAATTATTACGATTAATCTAAGACCAACCTCAAAACAGGAAGGATTAATCTATTAACTAATATTTCATAAATTTAACAGCAATGCCTGGCTGCTTGTGTATCTTAGTTTTAGCTTCAGTGATGCAAATGTAATAGAATCTATGTGGCGGTTCTAGCTAAAACATGGTTTGGGCTTGCATAGGTTCATTGCAACCAAATATATTCAACATGGACAATGTTTTCTCAGGATCATATATGACCGTAAAGCGGAGTGCATTAAATGAAAGTGGTTGGTAGTAAAGGCTGTCGAGTTAATATTCAAGATGAAAATTAAATAAACTGTATTCAAATTGACATATATATGATGAAAGACAAAAAAAACATTAAAAAGGGGAGTACCTGTGTTGACACGGGAGAGCTACAAAGGGAATGCTAGGATTAGAGACGCATATAGGACAGTTTGCTTCATCGCCAGAAGAACTTGCTGATTTATCTTTAGAGAAGGGAAGGAGGAACTTCTTTACTGAGGATGAGTTTAAGAGGGGAAGAAGCAAAAGCAACATTTCCTGCACAAGTAAGCAATGTTAGCCACCATTTGGGAGCAAACAACAAAATGTCCTCTCTTGCTATCTAAGGATTCGAGTAAGCAAAAGCATTTGTATAAAGTTGGATGGATGAGAAAATGTTGGATAGAAGTGATACGTCTATTAATTTTGATACCTAACACCAATTAGACATGCAGAATACATGTGACGTGTTGTAACAGAGTGGGAACTACCATTATGAGGTTGGCCAGACAGCATGGCATACGGCATTGGGAAGTAGAGCATAGGTTAGAGCAGGAGGAACAAGGGAGGGACCAGATTGATTAATTTCTCCTTTGTTGATTCACAATTATGTTGTCCCTTACATAGGACTTACTTGACCCATAAGTAGTAAATAATAATTCAATGATACGGATCCGGCCTCTGGCTCTAACCTTATCTCTTTCTTATTTAAATAACCCCTTGCCTATTTAGATAACATTCCATATCTATAGAATATTTGCCTAATCCTATGTTCCTACACATATCATGTGTAAAATGTCCCCGCAAAAACAAAAACTAGTAAAATGAACTACATATAGAGTTATATAGAACTGTAAAACTTGATCCTGGATTTCCTCACTATTAATCCTTAACAGGAGTTTACATTTTATATGTGATAGGAACATTAGAAGTTCAGAACTTCCAAAAATCTTCAGAAATGTATATTATCTACCTTAGCTAGAATCAAGGTCTCATTTTGCATACCTTCAATGCAAAAGCCTACATATAGGGTAGTGTGACTAGTGTCTAATCCATCACTGCGTAAGCTAGAAATTTTTTAGTAACCAACTATTTGTCAGACAAGCACATGCAAGAAAGAGATTTACCGAGAACTCGTTCCAAACCAGTTGCCGATTCATGTACTCAAAGCTTACTGCTCTATTCATGTTGGGGCTCCCATAAACAAGTCTTGCTTTCAGAATCCTTTCCACAATAGTTTTATACCTGTATAAACATACACAGAAAAGCCAAAAGTCATATTTGCAATTATTAAAAGCTAGCACGCCGATTCTACAAAATCTTAAATGTCTAGCCAATTCTTGAACTGTAATATTCCATCTCATACAAGTACACGATGACGTAATTGGCCAGCATAATCTTAATGGACTGCATACGTTCACAATATTAAAACTGTCCCTCAAGTGCAAAGAATTAATGTCTTCTGGTTTTAAATAATCCCAGAACATATGATGTAATGAACATATCTAAACAGGTAGAAAAACGATACCTTCCACCATAAAGGAATGACAATAGGTTAAAGAATGAAACAGCTCTGTATAATCCTTCAGCATGCTGCACCAAACCCCATGCACGACGCGCTAGTGGTCTCTGTTACAGAATAGAAATTATAAGCATGTTCAAATAGGAACTGAAGTTTCCAGAAATTAGTATTAAGAGGTTAACCTGTTCAGAATCACCCCATCGACGGAAAGCAGAAAAAGACTGCAAGCGGGACAACAAGTATTGGCCACCAACAGTGCTAATACAATACAAGATCTTTTGAGAAACTGAAAGTCCAGGTCCTTCCAAACCTGTTCTGACTGGAAAATATATGGAGTTTATCAGTTATTGTTCAGATAATATTACAAATAATCAAGGAGCTGAACTATTGACTGTTAACAAAGGAAAAAAATGATTATTTGACCTCCTCTTAGGTTGCAATCTAGAAGGGGGATCCCTTCCTTAACAGTACGTTTTTAGGTAGAAGATGAGACCTCCCCGCGATTTTCCATGCAAATACCACCCTGTTTGATTCGAACCCGGGTGGGCGCGCTCACCACGGTGAGCTCTAGCCACCAAGCCAGAGCTTATTTCTCAAGCTCCTTTCATTTAATCTGTTGATGATTTTCCATTTATTTTTTATGATAAATGATTTCCATCCTAAACCCACCCAAAGGCATTGCTCTTTCACACCCGAAGTCCAAACCAAGAACCGGTTCAACCAATTCTCACCTCCAAACCCCGTACACCTCCCATGCCACGGCCAGTCAGCAACAGCTCGCAATGGCAGTGACTACAAGCAGCCGTGCTACATAAACTTCTATCACATCAAAACTGCTTCTTCATTTGATTCATCATTTTTATTTGGGGGCTTTAGCGTGTTTCCTGCTCAGTGTACATGAGGAAGTCAGAGACCGGCGTGTCACTGGGTACGACCCGGAACTCGATGTGCCAAGCCCAGGATGTAGGCCACCATGTGGAATAACCAATGAGCGGCAAAAACCAGCAATAAGTGAGCCTTCCCCTCTGGTACTTTCAAACACTTATACAGAGTGCTAATTAATAATGTAAATTTTCTGAGCTAGCTGGGCAAAAACATTAGAACACCTAAAGTTTTGTCCCTTATAAAATTTGTTTTGGTAGTATCCTTACCGATGCAAAACATTAATATGTCAGTAGCATCAGGAATCTTAACAACGTATTGATCCAACGACAATTATCATCGAAGGATACATAAAATGTCAGACAACATTTATCTGCACAGCCAGCCTTGTTTGCTCAAAGGGTGGGGGGGGGGGGGGGAGCAATTAAGTTTGGTACATCACAATCTACTATTCTATTTAAGTTTGGAATTAAATTAAGACAAGTTTTATGGGACGGAGGGAGTACTTGTGAAGAGCATTCTGTAGGTGCAGCCATAGGCCGTTTCCTTGTACTTATACTCAATGAATATTATAGAACCCAGAATGTACATGCGCTGAGTTATCTGCGGAGAAGCTAACAACTAAGAGAGGCTGGGCCCAACCCAACTTCAACATCATACATGACTCAACCGAAATAAGTAAATAAGGGTGTTCTGATGCAAGGCCAATGCACAGATCAGAATGCACTTACAAGCAGCTGGTAGCATGTACACACTTGAGACCAATTCAAATTCGTTTACAACTCTAAACAGCACAGCTACCATAAAAAAAAGGCTCAAGAAACATATCGTACATAAAGCTGACAACAGTTGAGAGAAAATCATATGGTAAAATACCCTCTTTTCCTGCGATGGGTGCTGCCCGTTCATCTCTGTACCTCAAGTTCATTAGTGCATTCCCTGGGGTTGGCTTGTCTACCCAAATAGAGAACCTCCAGATGAGGAACTCAAGGAACGCATCGAGTTCAGGCTCATACTGAAATAAGAGTCCTGGCTGGCACCAAAGGAAAAAAAAAAAAACGTCAAAAGTGGAAGCTATAAGCAACAATCTACTTATGTGTAATCCATGAGGAACGCCGACATCTAGATGATTACTGAAGAAAGTACCTTCATCAAAGAGAATACTTTGACTAGCTGCTCTTTCAACATAGCGGACATTTCAACATCAAGCCTCGCAGCATCAAACTGGTTGACTCTAGATATTGTAATCGGGATCATGGTCTGCATTGAAACAACAGAAATTACAACATGAAGTATCCTCACGGTGTAGTGACCATTACTGTGCACATTACTGTGCCCTTGTTAGGAGCACCTAACTGGTCTCTTAACTGGTTCGGAAACTTCAATTAGGGACCAAACCAGTGGTGGATGCAGAGAAAACCATTGGAGGGTGGGCACACCTCTAAAAAAATTTCGCTCCCTCTGTTGTAATAAAATTTTACGAAATGGCTAATATATATATAGCCAATGGATTGTCAACATTAAAGTTTAATACGTATATATCAAATGGACACGCTTTTTTTTTCCATACGAAGCAAAGCTCCAGGTTCCACTATCAGAAAATAACGGAACAATCAAATGGGCACGCTTACATCACAAAGAGTTCAAAACGTAGAAAAAGTCTTACATGATGGAACATAGCAGAAACAGAATATTACATCATAGCATAGATCAACCAATTCTACAATTACAAACCTAAATTCTATAATTACAATAGAATCAATACTAAACATAAATCCCCATGGCAGTATCAATAGAAATAAACATAAATCTTAAATTTACGAAAAGTAGAGACAATACCTGCTGTTGTGCTGCACGCATCCAGGGAGCAGCGGCCGGGCGGGAGGAGTCCAGGGGGCAGCGGCGGCCGGCGGGGGAAATCGAGGAGGAGGCGATCCGGTGAGGGGAACCGTCCGGCGGGGGGATTCGGTGAAGGGGGCGAACCGCCGGCGAGGATTAGGTCTCAGGCATGGGCACCATGGTCGGGCTCTCTCTCTCTCTGGTCTTCCTTTCTTTCCTCCTTCCGTCCAGCATACAGAGCGAGCGAGAGAGTCCAGCCAGAAAGAGTGAACCAGAAGAAGACCAAAAAAAAGACCAACTGGGCTCAATTCCACACAGCAGAACAGGGGTAGCCCTAAACATATCTCAAATCTAGGATGAGCCACGGCCCACTCGGCCCACCATCTGTGTCCGCCCATGGACCAACAAATTATTCATATTAAATAATTGGAATTATTTTTTGATAGGTCAATTCATATTATTCCAAAATCTTATTATTTGTTTGTTTGTTGCCCAGAAAAACCCTTTGGTTTTGGATGCTCATTACCACTCGAAAATGATTTTGATTTTGCTAAAGAATAAGCATGTACTATGGAAAAATAAGTCTTTTTCTTCCAAATATTTTTACGAATACGCTTTTTTGATATTGAAGTACGTTTTTTTGGAACTGCCATTCAAAAAGGAAATTATTTTTTTCTAGTTGTATGTGAAAGACATCTTTGAAAGATACTTAGATATTGAAAGATACAAAAAAAATCCGTATATATTTTATACGTTGTTTTAATAATATAGAAGATCTTTCCCCTCTGCATACCCTCCGTTCTGACAGCAAAGGCACATGTGGGCTGTTGGAATTCGACCGTGCCCATGGATGACCGTAAGCTAACACTGCCTCTTAAAGATCAAGGCTTAGGGCATCTTCACTGGCCTAACCTAAATGGACGCAAAGTGACCGCTTGCGTTTGCGCGGTCGAAAAATAGGTATGCATCCCAGCCTAGCGGTCCGACGCAAAATGACCGGCATGTCCATGGGGACGTAAACGCGGCCCAAATTTGGGGTCGAAATGCATCAGCCGAACGCGTTTCGTGACCTTTTATTCCCAGCCAGGGTCAACTAAATATAAGTTGCATGACATTCAAAATTATATCATTAGATGCACATTGCAATAAACTTTTCAATGGTATATTTTTGGATGGCATGTAACTTATATTTGGTTGACTAAAAAATCCTCATTAGTCAAAGTTTGACATGAAAAATGATGTGGCTTTGTGTTCATGGACTCGGAGGGAGTATTATGAATGGCAACTTGATCCATTGGATATGTTTCATTTTCAACAAAACCGGAAATACTATTGTAGGACATCCACATTGTGAAATCTACATTGATCAATGGATGGTCTAGACTAAGTTCTTACCTTACCTCATCAGAGGCAAGTTGGTGCGTATTAAAAGAGCTCTTCGAAATTGTAGGCGAAAAGCGAACTTGAGTGTGAATCATAAGTGGTTTGGTACCACCTTCTCGGTTTTTCCTACCCGTGTAAAGATGACTAGGGTTTCCTCGTTTCTACCAGGTATGAAACTTAGCTCTTCATACGACGTGTAGTTTAACTATTCTAGGTTTTGACTTTATGTGTCTTAGTTGTGATGTTCACATGGCTAACATCATAGCGAATGAATTAAAGCCTCAAGTCTCCTGGATCAAGATGATGAGATCTATTACTTGCATGTCACAAGTTTGATGTCATCCGATCCGTTAGTCTCTTTGGTTGTGGTAGCGGAGAAGTCCAAAGAATGTTCTCGTATTCGCGTTCTCGGGTTAATAGTACTCATAATCTCATATGGTTTGTAAAGTCACACTCGAAGGATTGATAGCAGTAGCGTCAAAATACTCTTTCGAGGCAATAGTACTCCTTTGTTTGGTTTTGTGTGCACACCGTTTGCAACGATGTGTCTCTTCAACAAGTGGGCCTAGGCCCTAGGCTAGAGAAGGTTGGCAAGCTTGTTATGGAACTCATTATTATGTACCCCCCCCCCCCTTCAAGCTCTCAAGAGTCGGTGCACCAAGGTTGTCATGATAGTTTCGTCCTTTGTTGCCGGAGTTTGCTTTCTTATTATGAATCGCGTCTGAAAAGCCTTGACGTGTTCTTGTAAAAGAAGATCAAAGTAAATATCTCCGAGTGTTTCTAAAGGGCACCCCGGTGCACGAAGCTCCCGCTTTGCGCGGGTCCAGGGAAGGGGTCAGACCAATGGGGTTTTTTTAGCCCTTCCTTGTAATAAATATTGTTGCATGTTCTATTATTAGGCCTCTCGCAGTCCCTAGTACATGGTTACTAGATGGGCAGCGCGCTTCGCTGCGCCGGCTGCCAGGCGTGCTTCCGTGCCTCGTCTTTGGTGTTCACAGTTTCGTTCGTGCGTTTGTGTGTGAGGACATCTCCAACGGAGCGGCGTATATCGGACGGCCAAAAGTGATCGCGAATGTCCGTTTGTATCGACACGTGGAGGAGTGGTTTTGCCGGCGCCTCAGGCTGCTGTCCAGTCAAAGAACCTCCCACTGGACACACAGCAACGTTTGCCCAATCTGGGCCTTTTGTGATATATTTAAACAGATACTTAACCAAGTTAGTCTTGTTACACCACTCAACATTCATATGCGCTTGGTACCTCTTAAGCAAAACAACATTATGCGGAACAACCCACCTATTATCCAAAACGTGACCAACCTTCACAACAGTCCGTCCATCATCACGCCTCCTACAAATAGGATAGCCAGACTGATCAACATGTGTCTCCTCACAAAAAGACTTCGGAAACCTCTTCGAGCAAGCACCATCTTTCATACACGGACATTTCCCGTTCATCCTACCACAAGGACCATGCACCATAAACTCATCGACCAAAGCATATGCTAGAGGATCTTCCAACACATCAGGCAACTCAGCTGACACAATGCCATCGATAAGCTGTGCTGAAGCCTCTCCAATAATCTCATCACTCAGCTGCTGCTGACGATCCAACCAAACCAATATGTGAGCATGAGGCAAACCCCTTTTCTGAAACTCAACGGTATACAGAACTGCAACAAATACCAAACGAAACCAATCAGCAATGACCATTATATAAAAATTCAAAAAACAATGGAAGACACCAAAAAAAAACACCTGCACGCGTTTTCCTGAACGCCGTTCCATTCTTCACCTCACCATACAGCTGATCAAGCTTCATCTTAAACAGTCTGGAAACAATATCCGGTCTGTCTGCCAGCTTCTGATCAGGCTCAGACCTAAGAGCATCCGCAACCTCATCCCATTTAGGATTATAGGTAAAGGTCACAAATAAATCAGGAGCGCCATAAGAACGGCAAATAGCCATCGCATCCTGATAATTTTGTGCCATGTACCGCTTAGAACCAACGAAACCAGAAGGCAAAACAACCTTAACACCAACACTCCTGCCACTGGCCGACCCCTGTCCCACAGCATCATTAATCCCCTGGTATGTCTCACTACGCAACTTGTCCTGATTTTTAAGGATAAAAGAAAGCCTATTCGATTCAACACATGCAAAAGCATCAACACATGCCTGCTGAGAAAGCCATCCACAACAAAGATACGGATTTGCCTGACCCTTCCTATAACAACATCGGTAAGCATAGTATTCCAGCATACTAACTTCTGACCTGCCCCCTGCCGAAGCGTCTTCAGGCCCCATATAACTAATACCCAAATGAAAACCCTTGTCGCCATAAGGAAAAAGCAGAGGATATTGGAGAGACATCAAAGCAGGATGCAAAGGAGATATCCGCTTCAACCGACCATCCTCCAGCTCAACGACAATATCAAACTTACACCTATCAGCATCAAGATCACCCACGATAAGAGCCGCTAACTCAGGAGCGGTAGGAGGACTATAAACCCTCGGATCATCCGAAGATGAACCAACAATTCGAAGCCTAAACGGCGCACCAGCAAGCTCAACCCGTTCCCGAGAAACGCGGATCATTCTAAACTGTCTGACCAACGCATTACAACTATCAAGCATTGCAGTAAGAGAAACAACAATGTCCCGATCAGGAGCCGCACCACTACCCCCCTCAACCCCACTTCCACCCTCACCATCAAATACAGCCATTCGATAGTCAATCTCATTATCGGTATCATAAATATACAACTGAGCAAACTTCGGCGATTTATCAGGCGCGGGAACCAGAGAACCAATACGATGCGAAGGAAGGCCATTAATACGAAAAACATAAGGACCCCGCCCCGTATTTATACTATCATCAACCTTCACCCCCAGAGAAGAAAAGGCAAACATGCTATTGTAAGACCTGATCAACCGCATGAACTGAGACGACCCAGCTCCATCACCAAACCCAATCAACCGATCAAGAGGAGCCGGCCACTATACAGTTCCAACCATACCCTACCACCCTTGCAGCAACGATTAGTAAACATCTTCCTGTTATGGAACTTACTCAACTGAGTAGCCCGCTCATTATACCAAAAAAAGCCTTGCAATAAGTACATGTATAATCATGGCTACCGAGATACAACCTCCCACGAAAAGAAGCTGCAAAAAAAACAACGAACACAGTAAAGCAAGCACGAAATAGAAAGCATCCCAGAATAAAAGAAACCAAAAACAATTAGTGACAAACAAACCTTTCAAAAAGGCAATATAATCTCGAGACATTCTAACTGGACGACCAGTTTTCAAAACGGGAGGCCGGACACCTAAAATCCATATACAGTGCACGCTTAGCAGCCAAATCCAAAACAAAACAAAAAAGGAAACAGGAAAAACATAGAATTCACCAAAAAGATAAGGCCTCCTCCGAACACGACGACGCCTTCGGTTCTCACGCGCCATCTCTACGGACAAATACGGGAAAAAAGGATCCCCTACAACAAACACCAAACCCTAAGAAACAAAAATGACAACAGAATGAAAGACCAAAGAATCAAAGAATAATACCAGGAGGGCGGGACGAAGGGACAGTAACAAAAAAGTGCGGCGAAGGCGAAACCAAAGGAACAAACCCCCGACGCCTACACGGCGAACACCTAGAAACAATACCCGGAGCACCCGAGTTTGCAGAAGATGGAACCAACCGCGGAGCCACACGCCGCTCCGTACCACCGTCCAAATCCGCTACGGAGAACACAAACTGGAGCCAAAAGAAAACAGAAAAAGAACAGCACACGAAACATACCCCGACGCTTCCTCCCCGACGTCCGCGACCCACCTGCACCGGCGCCCATTGCGTACAGCAAAACAGCTAGCCCAGAGAAACTAAAAAAAACACTAACCCACCATCAACCAACCCAAAAAGACATACCTCAATCCAATTCCTCTCCTAACCAACAAAGAGAGGAACAACAAATTCTACAACCACCATCTGTAACATGCACTCCGATTACCAACCCACCTTTTTAACCAAACTTACACAACCACATCACCACCCAAATAAATAAGAAGTCAACGACATCATGACCAGAACCAAAAGCAGCAAACATCGTCTACCCTCGGACACCACCAAACCTGAATGAAATTCAGAACTCTAAAACTACTACCAGAAACATGCACTACAAACCCTGCCACAAAATCGTAATCACCAGGCCACAACGGAAGTTCAGCGAAACGAAACCTATCATTACTATTTTCATAAAACACACATTAGCTAGCAAACCGTAACTGTAGCATCCAGTTCAACCAATTCAACTAAAACACACACCGCATGCACTGTATTAGCACTGAAATAGGCTGCAGCTTTAAAAATAACAGACCTAAAATGAGGACACGAATCTGAATCTAAACCAGATTCCTACCTCTCCACATAAGCAAGCAAAACCATAATACGAAAAGTAGTATATTTATTTTCATAAAAGCACACATTAGCTAACAGGTCGTAACTATAGACTCGATTTCAGGCACTTCAACTAAAACGCAGATTAAAATATAGCACATGAACAATAAAAACACGAATCTGGCATGCATTATATTAAGGGTGGAAATACATGAAGATCAGCACACAAATCCAACCAAGCCGGTCAACAACTTTATACAAAGAACAACATAGCAAAGAGCGACATAAATATTAATACCGGCGAAACAGTCAGTGCAGACAACCACATCGATACATATGCCGATTAGAAGTTCATGTTTAATTATCCACTTTAGCAAGCCCTGCAGCAGTTTACTGAACATGCCAGCGGTCTAGCAAATATGCAAATTTTTCCTATCAGCATTGCTACCATATGTGATGTTTATTTCAGCTTGCATGTTTTCTAAAAAGACACATGCATATCGGCAGCAGTAAAGGAGCCTGACACAACAACAAACACTGCCAATAAATTCAGCTATAGGACACGCTCTTACAGGCAAATTCAGGGGCAACTTAATCAGGCCTTTCTCACTTCAATGATGACATGAGGTACTACGATTCTACGAATCTCAACTCAGGTACTAAAACGTAGCAGCATGTCAGAGGGGGAAAAAGATCTCACTACAAAGAAGAGAGAGCAGAAGGCAGTTCCAAAAAAGAAAGAGCAAAAACTGAGGAAGAACGAAGGTACGTACCTGAGCCCCGACGGAAACCAGCCGGCTGCGCCGGCCGCGCCAGACGAACGAACACGCGAAGAAGATCACGCCAAAGAAACAGCCCGTCCAGAACTAAATCACGGAGAAAAAAAAACGTGATTAACACGAGAGTAGGCAAGATTAGTCAGGGAAAAGAAAAGAAACAGTAGATCCTTAGTCAGGGAAAAGAAAAGAAACAGCAGATCCAAGAACAAAGGACGGCCGGAATCGAGACCAGCGAAGAATCGGCCGAAATCCAGACGCAATCTCGCACGCGAAGAGGCAACGAACACACAGTCGGTCAAACCCCACCACACCGACGGAGAAGATAAAGCGGGCCCGAGAAGAACACGCGGCAACCATGCGCAAAACGGGCCAGGCCCAAATGGAGGCACATACACCGACACTGGGCCCCACGGCACCGTCCAAACGCTGAGGAAGCTGGGATTGCAACGGCTTTACCTCTTTTTAAGAATACCACTGTGGACAACGTACTGGAGTATCATGAAAAGATGACACATTGCTGTCATCCATATCAGCACATAAATAGCTTGATATTGTCACAGCATTCCACTCTCGACCAGTTCATAGATGGTGCACTTGATCTATTCAATACTACCAAAATGCCGTAGCAAAGTTGGAATTACGTCAACAGTAACAAATCTTGGGGCTGCCTGGTAGTCAGTACAATGCTGGGAGCAGAGACTGTGCTCCTTATGCATATTCAAGAACTGTTTTTGCAAGAGACACGGTAAGAGCATCTCCAGTCGCGTCTTCCAAAGCGTCCCCCAAACCGCGCCGGATCGAGCGTTTGGGGGACGTGTTTTGTTCGTGCCGCGTTTGGGGACGTCGCTCCCCAGTCGCGTCCCCCAAACGCCCCCCCCAATGAATATTGGTGCACGAAAATAAAGGTTTTCATTCAATTTTGATTATATATTACAAAGTTTGAATGAAAGCGGCTAGATTTCATCTAAACCTAGACTACTGACCGCCGTGTTCGACGGCCCCGCCCCGTCGTCGCCTCCCTACGCCGCTCCTCCTGCGCGCGCCTCCTCTCCTTGCGGCGGCGTTGGCCAGACGGTGCCGCTCCCGCCGCGCGTCCTCCGCCGTCCCCGCGCCTGGAGGGAGAGCTCGATGGCGCGACGAATATGCGCCTCTTCGCGGGCACGGGCGTCGTCCTGGAGCTTCTTCTCCGACTCGAAGGACTCGACGAGGGCGCGTTGCGATCGGCCGTCTCGTCGGGTGCGGCCCGTCGTCGTCGGACCGTCGAACTCGTCGTCGTCGTCGTCGTCCTCCACCTCGGTCTCCTCCGCCTCGGCCTCCTCCTCCTCCATTGGCGCCTCCTCCTCCATCTCGGCGCCGCCCATCGCCGCCGCAAACGCGTCGGCCTCCGCCGCCTCGCCCGCCTCCCCATAGCGCCGCGCGCCGCCTCCCCGACGCTCCTCCGCCGTCTGCTGCTGGGCTCGATCGACGATGGCGTGTAACTCACACGTTCGTTGGGAACCCCAAGAGGAAGGTATGATGCGCACGGTAGCAAGTTTTCCCTCGAAAGAAACCAAGGTTTAATCGAACCAGGAGGAGCCAAGAAGCACGTTGAAGGTTGATGGTGGCGAAATGTGATGCGGCGCAACAACAGGGATTCCGCGCCAACGTGGAACCTGCACAACACAACCCAAGTACTTTGTCCCAACGAAACAGTGAGGTTGTCAATCTCACCGGCTTGCTTGTGTAACAAAGGATTAACCGTATTGTGTGGAAGATGATTGTTTGCAAGAAAACAGTAAAAAAAAGTATTGCAGTAGATTGTATGCTATGTAAAGAATAGGACCGGGGTCCACAGTTCACTAGAGGTGTCTCTCCCATAAGATAAAGCATGTTGGGTGAACAAATTACAGTTGGGCAATTGACAAATAGAGAAGGGCATAACAATGCATATACATGATATGATAAATATAGTGAGATTTAATCCGGGCATTACGACAAAGTACATAGACCGCCATCCAACTGCATCTATGCCTAAAAAGTCCACCTTCAGGTTATCATCCGAACCCCATTCAGTATTAAGTTGCAAAGCAACAGACAATTGCATTAAGTATGGTGCGTAATGTAATCGACAACTACATCCTTAGACATAGAATCAATGTTTTATCCCTAGTGGCAACAGCACATCACAACCTTAGAACTTTCTGTCACTGTCCCAGGTGTCAATGAAGGCATGAACCCACTATCGAGCATAAATACTCCCTCTTGGAGTTAAGAGCAAAAACTTGGCCGAGCCTCTACTAATAACGGAGAGCATGCAAGATCATAAACAACACATAAACAATAGATTGATAATCACCATAACATAGTATTCTCTATCCATCGGATCCCGACAAACACAACATATAGTATTACAGATAGATGATCTTGATCATGTTAGGCAGCTCACAAGATCCAACAATGAAGCACATGAGGAGAAGACGACCATCTAGCTACTGCTATGGACCCATAGTCCGGGGAACTACTCACTCATCACTCCGGAGGCGACCATGGCGGTGTAGAGTCCTCCGGGAGATGAATCCCCTCTCCGGCAGGGTGCCGGAGGCGATCTCCTGAATCCCCGAGATGGGATTCGCGGCGGCGTCTCTGGAAGGTTTTCCGTATCGTGGCTCTCGATCTGGGGTTTCGCGACGGAGGCTTTAAGTAGGCGAAAGGGCAACGTGGGGGCACACCCCACACCACAAGTCGGCGCGGCCAAGGCCTGGGCCGCGCCGCCTATGGTGTCGGCCCCTCGTGGCCCCATTTCGACTCCTCTTCGGTCTTCGGAAGCTTCGTGCAAAAATAGGACCGGCGTTGATTTCGTCCAATTCCGAGAATATTTCCTTACTAGGATTTCTGAAACCAAAAACAACAGAAAACAAGCGGCTCTTCGGCATCTTGTTAATAGGTTAGTTCCAGAAAATGCGTAAATACGACATATAATGTGCATAAAACATGTAGGTATCATCAATAAAGTAGCATGGAACATAAGAAATTATCGATACGTTGGAGCGTATCGACTCACGCCGCGCTCGATCGAGTCACGCCGTTCACGGAACAGCGCCCGCTCATCGCTGGCGCGCGCTCGTCAGCCATCGCTGCTCCATCTCCTCCCGGTACCGGCGCCGTCGCGCCTCTTGCCCGTCGAGGCGTCGAACGCCGCAACGGTGTCGCTGCTGCTCTGCCAGCTGCTGCCGCGCGGCCTCCTCAGGAGGCGGGGCGGACGCCGCTAGATCCGCCGCTGGCGGCGGGCCTCCTCTCGAGTGCCTCCTCTAGTGCCGCACGCCGCTGCCGGGCTGGAAGTGGAGGAGACGGCGGTGGAGGGAAGTGGCCATCGCCGGGGCGGTTCGCCATTGCCTGTCAACACCCGGATTTTTAAGTCCAGGTGCCTATTATATCATTCATCGCAATCCCAGGAATATAGTTGTTGCGAGATATAATAGTAAAGTATCACAGTCATCATTTATTACAACTCATATTGTCTTACAACTTGAATCACATGATCCATATTACACGAATAGTTGATCTATTGATCAACGAACAAACACAAGTTCAATGCGGAAGCG
The DNA here is from genome assembly GCA_030979885.1 of Lolium multiflorum. Classification (NCBI taxonomy): domain Eukaryota; kingdom Viridiplantae; phylum Streptophyta; class Magnoliopsida; order Poales; family Poaceae; genus Lolium; species Lolium multiflorum. The sequence goes on along the minus strand of CM061753.1, from coordinate 181,074,961 downwards.
TAAAGATAAAGGGACTCTGTAGTCCACAGGCCAACGCTTGACGGAAAGCTCCTAGTTATCATAGGCGTCCTGCTGGTCATCCTCGCGGTAGTTCTGTTCATCATCGTACTCTGGCCATTTGAATAGCCAGGGACAAAGCCGTAAGTACTTCAAGTACTTGCAAACTAATACCAATGTAAAATGCTAGCTCTTGGAGTTAAGCTCTATTTTAACTTGCATAAGCCATATTTTAGTTCACAAGTAGTGGATCATGTACTAACTAGTCAAGTGGGAACATTAGTGTCATTCCCACGCAAGGGTTGCCATTCTAACAAGTCACCAAGTCACAATTCATATTCACTACAGTTTTAAGAAGACCGATACGGGAAATTGTATGGCCCTTCCAATCGTCCGTAACCGTGGACACGGCTATTCGAATAGATTGACACTCTGCAGAGGTTGCACACTTGTGCCACAACATTTGATTTCATCCGTCGGAATAACTCCGAGTCACCGTAACACAGTACGCGGATCATCAACCCTAACCTTTCACTTACACCTCTTAGTATGAGCACCTCTCCCCATGAGCTTGGCCTCCCAGTGAAAACCAACCGTTAACCCGGGAACTGCACAGGGCTTGGCCGTACAAGTTCACCTCAATTCACATCTTTCTCAACAACGGAGGCAGCCTCAGCGTAACCCCTATGATGTGTGTTCAGAGGGAACCCATACTAAGATGTATAAACTTCCAGTTAAGCCCTACCCATAATCAGGTATTGTGGGGGTACTTGAAATTGGAAAGGTATCACATTCAAACCAATATCAGGGTTTTATCAAAAATCACTATCTTCTCTTGTTCACATTCAACTTCAAAACCTTCAATGGAATGCTTCACCATTCCAAGGTTTCAATTTCATCAAGTCATATGTTCCCATCTAGAGTAGTCAAAGCTTTAGTATTTTAGCACTAGCACTAATCATGAGGGGTGCTACATTGCTTTGCTCTCTAGAAGGCTAACTTTACTAATCTACTAATCTGGTTCTCTAGACCAATTTTAATCCATCTTTTGAAACACAACAAGTAAAACTTGTATGGTGTAAATATAAACTAGGCTTGTATGAAGAAAGGTAAGAATCATGGTGCCTTGCTCAAGGAGAGCTTTGCACTTTACAAGAGTATTATCTTGCCTTGGTAGTTCTCTAGGTTTTCTTCTTCCTCTTCTTGGTAGAATTCTCCTTCCTCTTGGTAATCTCCGGTGCTAGCGTCTAAATTGGAATACGAGGTAGAATCACTAAACAAGCTCAAAAACTATACTAAGCTCATAGTTACTTCACACAAACTATGCTAAGCACACACATAAAATAATTAGGTGCATTGGTTTTCTTGATTAAAGAAAGTAATTTCCTCTCATTACATATGTAATTAATAATCTCCATTTAGTTCTTGAGAAAATAATTTCCTCTCATTAAATTCTTCTTAAGATTTAACTTCTCAAATAATCATATCTGAATTCATATTGACCAAAGTCAAACATTCATTATCATTATTTGAGAAAATGATTTAAATGAGGTAACACACCTCATACCATTTTTTGGTTTCCCAAATGTTTTAAATATCCAAATATTCATATAAGAGTGTTTGGACCAGGGGTGCAAACATCTCATGAATTCATTTGGGACAAGATTTAAATGAAGTAATTTACTTCATAAGATTTACATAATAGTTTTGGACAATATCACTTAGTTAATCTAGCCATATTGTCCATTAATTAAGCTAGGGCATGATCATGCAAAGTGACCACACCATTTTATTGCATAATCAATTAGTGTAAGTCAATTGTGAGCTATAGGAATTGGAATTATTCAAATATCTATTTTGGTTGATTTTTAATAATTATTCTAAGGCAGAAAAGTCCCTGCCTTGTTTATTTTTCCATTTTAATTCTATAATAGATCTAGGGTTTAAACCAGTGGCATTGTGTAGATAATTTCCTAAGCTTTCTAAATATATAAAATTTGTTAAATTTGGTCAAGCCAAACAGATTCTATGCATTTTCAAAGTTGGGTCCAGTATTGAATTCAAACTAAATTCATTAAACGGAATTTGAATTAAATAGGCCGGCGGGAAACTCAGTTGGGCCTAATTGATTTAAAACGGCCCATGGCCAGCCCACCACGCATCTGTGCACGCGCGGGCCGCCTGACAGTGGGCTCCACCCGTCAGCGACGTTTAAACGCCGAAACGGTATGGGCTAACCAGAGACGTTGGATTAGATCAACGATCAACGGCTCAAGTTCATCGTCGTCTCCGACGAGAACCCGACGGTGCGGCGGCGGTAGGGGGTCGGAGGGCTTACGGCGGCTCCAGCGAGGGATGGCAGTGTGCGTGATGATGTGGACGACGGCGAAGCTCCTGTAGCAGTGGCGTCGTCGGGCGGCCTCCCTCCGGCGATTGCAGGGCTTCGCGGCGGTGAGACGTCGATTGGACGGCGGCGTGGCTAATCGAGCATGGCGAGGTGCTGGAGGTCGAGGAAGGGAGAGGAGTGGGCTGGTGTGAAGAGATGGTCGAGGCGAGGCCTCCTTTTATAGGCGCGATGGTGGCCGGGGTGCGGCGAGGTCGACAAGGGCACGGCCGCTCCGGGGGTCTAGGGGCTAGGCGGCGACGGGGTCGTGTTCACGACGTCACGGTGAAGCTATGCGCGTGAACGGCGCGGCAAGGGGGCGCGTAGGGCTGTCGGGTTCTTGCTCGTACCGGCGCGTGGCGGGCGCGCTCGTCCTCGCCGGCGTCCTTGGTCGCCAAGGCGTGACGCGAGCATGTCCGGCGAGCTCCGCGTGGCAAGCCAAGTACCAGGGCGCGCGGGCTTGGTCGGGGTACGGCGGGGTACGGCGAACGCCGCGTGGCCGTGCCGCACGCGTCCGTGCACGGCGACGTCACCATGCCGCTCGCGGCGCGCCAGGAACGTCATGGGCGCGCGTCGTCCGGGGCGTGTCGGCTTCCTCGCGACCAGGGGTGGGTACTGGCGATCTTCTGGGATCCATGGCTTGCTCCTGGACATGGTGGTGAGGCCGATTGTGGAGGGAAAGAGAGGGGGAGGTGTCGAGGTGCGACATGGCCGGCATGGCCATGTCCACGCCATGGCTGGCCCTCTCCTGGTGTTTCTTTGGCATGGGTTCGGTGTAGGGTTGTCCCCTGGTCCAAGCTAGGGCAAGTGGTGGTCAAGGAATGGTCTGGTTTGAGAAATTTTGAATTTGAGATGATCTTGTGTTTGATAAAAAGTCTCTACTTTGCTTGATCCTATCTCTTGATCCAAGATGAATTTGGGGTGATGCCCTTTACAAAAGTTGTTCATCTTGTTGTGTACTTGGATGACATGCAAAGATTTGGATTTGTTTAGTTTAGAAATTTTGAAATAGAGAGGCTCAAAGTGGTGACCAGAATATAAAAGTCAAAAATGACCATTATCTCATGTGATCATATTTTAATTGTTGAATTTGGTTTAAATGGTAGATCTTTGATTCTCCAAGTTGTAAATACTCTCTAATATCATATTACAAGTAGAGGTGAAGATTAAATGGGTCTAGGGTCAAATTTACAAAAATGACATAGACCATGTGTTAGGGTTTTTAGGATTTTATTAATATTTGATTTCTTTCTCTTTTTGATTTATTTGGTTAGGGATCATCCCTTGATCACTCTAGGGTTTTGGAATTCATTATATACACAAAATAACACTCATCATGGCATATCACTCAAAATGCACAAGTCCTATGCAGGGCACTATATGCAATTTGAAAAGTTTTTGTTGGTTCTCAAATTTGGATAATTGGATTTGTTCTTCTTCCTTTATTTGAAATTTGGGATGTTACAAACCCTTCCCCTTACAAAAGATCTCGTCCCGAGATCTAAAAGAAGCAAGTCTAGGTACTAAAGAGATCTGGGTACTCCTTCCTCATATCTTCTTCCCGCTCCCAAGTGGCTTCATCTTCGGTATGATTGCTCCACTGTATCTTCAGAAACTTGATGCTTCGGGTGCGGGTGGTTCTGTATGCTTCTTCCAAGATGCGAATCGGCACTTCTCGGTATGTAAGGTCGTGATTGATATCCACCGAACGGTGATCGATGTTCTTGAATACCTCGGTCTTCTCTGGCACTTCTAAGCACTTCCGGAGGAGTGAGATGTGGAATACGTCATGCACAGCCGCCATTTCTTCCGGTAGTTCTAGTTGATAGGAGACTTCTCCTCGGCGGCTGAGAACTTTGAAGGTCCGACACCGGGGTGCAAGCTTCCCTTTGAGTTGAAAACGCTGCATTCCTTTCGGGGGTGACACCTTGAGATAGACAAAATCTCCGATCTCAAAGGTCATCTCTCGCGTCTCTTGTCGGCGTAACTCTTCTGTCGGGACTGAGCTGTTTTGAGGTACTCTCGGATCTTGTGCACCTTCTCTTCGGCTTCTCGAAGCACATCAGGTCCAAAGACTTGGCTCTCTCCAACTTCGGACCAATTCGGGGCGGCATTTCCTTCCGTACGGGGCTTCGAAGGGCCATCGAACGGCTTGGTAGCTGTTGTTGTAAGAGAATTCTGCGTATGGCAGCAGTCCTCCCACTTGGATCCATATTCTAGTACACATGCTCTCGGCATGTCTTCCAATATCTGGTTGACTCGTTCGGTCTGTCCATCATCTGCGGGTGATAGGCGGTACTGAAATTCAGGCGAGTTCCTAGTCCTTCATGCACCTTCTGCCAGAATCTTGAGGTGAATTGTGAACCTCTATCTGACACTATTGACTTTGGGGTTCCGTGTAGAGCGACTATTCTAGAGATGTACAGCTCCGCTAACTTTGGGCCTTGGTAGGTGGTCTTGACAGCGATGAAGTGGGCTACTTTGGTCAATCTATCAACAACTACCCAGATGGAATCATTTCCTTTGCTGGATTTAGGCAGGCCTGTGATAAAGTCCATCCCTACCGAATCCCACTTCCATTCTGAATCTGTAGTGGTTGCAGCAGTCCTGCGGTCGCTGATGTTCGGCCTTGACTCGTGACAGATATCACACTTAGCGATGTAGCTTCCGATCTCCCTCTTCATTCCATGCCACCACTGTTCCTTCAAATCCTGATACATCTTAGTACCTCCGGGGTGGATAGAGTATAAGGTGTCATGGGCTTCCTTCAGAATAACTTGCTTCAACTCCGAGTCTGACGGTACACACAGACGTCCGTTGTACCAAAGGACTCCTTCTTCCTCTATGGTGAATCCCGGTGCTTTCCCCGCAGCTATCTGATTCTTGATTCCGTCAATGCTGGCATTGCCCTTCTGGGCTTCCTTGATCTGACCAACCAGGGTGGGTTGTAGCTCCATGCTGGCTAGAAATCCTTCACTGACTAACTCCATTCTAAACTGCTCAAACTCCTGATATAGGCTGGGTTGTTCCTCGGCTATCATTGAGTTTAGCTGACATGGCAGTCTACTCAACGCATCTGCCACCACATTGGCCTTGCCGGGGTGGTAGTGGATCTCCATATCATAGTCCTTGATCAACTCCAACCATCTCCGTTGCCTCATATTTAGCTCCTTCGAGTGAAGATATACTTCAAACTCTTGTGATCCGAATAAATCTCGCAACGATTACCCATGAGGTAATGGCGCCACACCTTCAGGGCTAAAACTACCGCTGCGAGTTCGAGGTCATGGGTTGGATAGTTCTCATCTGCTTCAGTTGCCGGGACAGATAATATATCACCTTTCCTTCTGCATCAGCACACATCCAAGACCAATCTTGGATGCATCGCAGTAAACGTCAAAGGGTTTGGTGATATCCGGCATGATCAGGATTGGGGCTGTGGTCAGTCTAAGCTTGAGTTGTTGAAAACTCTCTTCACATTTGTCCGTCCATTCGAACTTCTTGTCCTTCTTCAACAACTGGGTCATTGGTCGAGCGATGCTCGAAAAGCCTTCCACAAACATGCGGTAATATCCGGCTAATCCAAGAAAAGCGCGGACCTCGGTCTGGGTGGTTGGGGCTTTCCATTCTGCCACAGTCTTGATCTTGGCGGGATCGACGGCAATTCCTCCTGCAGACAGGATATGTCCCAGGAATCCTACTTCCTTCAGCCAAAATTCACATTTGCTGAACTTTGCATACAGTTTATGCTCTCTAAGGGTTTCCAGGACCGCTTCTAGGTGTTGCTCATGTTCTTCCTCGGACTTGGAGTAGATTAGGATGTCATCGATGAAAACGACAACAAACTTATCCAGAAAGTTCATGAAGATCTTATTCATGAGATTCATGAAATAAGCAGGGGCATTGGTCAATCCAAATGACATGACATTGTACTCGTACAATCCATATCTGGTGGTGAAGGCAGTTTTGGGAATGTCGAAGCACGAATCTTCACTGGTGATATCCATCCTGAGGTCAATCTTCGAGAATACTACACACCGGTCAGTGGTCAAACAGGTCTTCGATCTTGGGCAAGGGGTATTTGTTCTTGATGGTGACATCGTTAAGCTTACGATAGTCCGTACATAAACGATTGGCACCATCCTTCTTATCCACAAACAACATTGGGGATCTCCACGGTGACGCACTTGGTCGAATCGGACCTTTGGCTAACAATTCATCCAGTTGTTTCTTCAGCTCCACGAGCTCTGTGGGTTCATGCTATAGGCTCTGGGCTATGGGTCCGGTTCCGGGAATTAACTCGATGATGAACTCGATGTCCCGATCTGGGGGCATACCGGGTAAACCTTCGGGAAACACATCAGGATAGCGACAAACGACCCTGATCTGATCCAAAGTTGGCTTGGTTAAACTCTGGTTGCAGGTAAATTTTCTGTAGCAGTTCAGAGACATGTTCTACTATAATACCAGTGCTACTGGTCATGGTGATGGCTTTCTTTGCACATCAATCATTCCATGATGCTTGGCCATCCAATCCATACCTAGCACTACCTCCAAGCCTTTGGTTCCCAAAATTATCAGATTGGCATAGAATTCTACTTCATGTATTTTGATGGGTACATTTTTACAAAATTTTCTGGCTTTAGTGGTTGATCCGGGGATTTGAACTATCATGACATGTTTCAAGCTGATAGGTTGAATTTTACTTGTTGATGCAAAGTCTTCATGACAAAAGAATGAGATGCTCCGGAATCAAACAACACTCTGGCAGTGAGTTGACAGAAACATACCCAAAACAACATCCGGTGCTTCCTGGCTTCTTCGCCTCCATGTGAAAGAGACGGCCGTTGCGGTTATTGGGGTTGTTGGGGGCGAACTTCTTTCGGTGGAGACGCGGCGTTGCTGCTGAACAGGTGCAGCGGTGTTGCCGCGAGCTTGGCAAGCCTCTTGGGGCACTCGTTGGAGTAGTGTCCCACTACACCGCACTCATAACAAGTGATAGTGGACTTGTCCTTGTTGGCGACCGGAATGGCGTTGCTCCCAGTCCTTGGAGCGGTGTTGGTGTTGCTGTTATTGGTATTGGGGGCTCGCATTGGCGCGCGGTTGAAGTTGTTGGTGTTGTTCGTAGTTGTGGTTGTTGTTGTGGTGGCCTCCTGGCCTGGGGTTTCCTCCACTCCGGTTGGAATCCGGGCGTGAAGTCTGCATCTGGGCTTAGTGTTTCGGGGCAAAACCTCCGCTTGAGGCGATACATATTGCTGGGCCCACTCTGGTGCATCATGCGGCGTTTGCGGTTTTCATTGGCTTGGTTCAACTTGCCCTCCATCTGGATGGCGGAGTCAACAAGGGCTTCAAGGTCTGCAAAGGGGATGTTGACTAGGACCTCTGCATCTCATCATGCAGTCCATTCAGGAATCTCTCTTGCCTCTTCTCGGTGGTGTTAGTCTCATCGGGGGCGTACCTTGACGGGGTAAGGAACCTGTCGCGGTATTCTACCACCGTCATCCTTCCTTGCTTCAGTTCGCGGAATTCATCCCGCATCTTCTTGATGAGACCCGGGGCACATGGTACTTGCTGAACTTGAGCTTGAAATCTGCCCAAGTCATGACTTGACCTCCGTTCATGGCACGGGTGCTGGTCCACCAGGCTCGGGCTGGTCCGGCAAGGTAGTGGGTTGCAAACAGGACCTTCTCATTGGCTTCGACTCCGGCGACTTCCAAGTTGTTCTCCATAGTCTGAAGCCAGTCGTCGGCGTCGAGGGGTTCTTCGGTCTTGCTAAACACCGGAGGATTGGTGTTGGAAGTTCTTGAGTTTGGATCCAGGGTGATCATGATTCCCATGGCCTTGGTGAGCAAGGTTTTGCAGTGCTGCTATGTTGGCTTGACGTTCAGCTCTTTCCGTTTCCCTGTCTTGAAGCAGAGTTTGCAGCAGTTGCATCATGGCATCGTTGTTGCGATTGGGAGGGGCCATCTGAATATATAGAAGATTATAAGATAAGAGGGAATTGTCTAAGGTTTATTTTGGGTGAGTTTACAAGCTTGTAAAAAAACTTGAATGCTTTTGATGACAAACACACATTCATTCATTCCACATAACACATTACAAACTAACATACCATTCTTCCCATGGTTTTAAGAACCATTTCTCAGACTACGATACAAGGGATGGAAAACACACTCATACCCAGGGTTTTAAGAACCCTTCATGCTATGATACACGGGACGGGATACAACTCACACCTACATCCGCGATCAAGTGCGACTACCCTCATCCTCGATGTCGATGGGAACGACATCATCAGGTCCTGGCTCCAGGAACGCGTAGTCCTCCTCCTCAGTGAACTCGTCCTCCTCGAAATCGTCGTCGTCACTCAGGGCGTCCTCTCCTGAAGGTCGATACCGACCTCGTCTTCCTCTATCTCCATCAGCTGTTCCTCCTGAGCCTTGACGGTGGCCTCAAATGATGCTATCTGTGCGCGGAGGCGCGTAATGGTGACATCCTTCTTCGCGCACTTCAGGCGAAGCTTGTTGCGGTCCCTGGACAGCATCTTGATGGCATCACCATGCGTGATCAGGCAAGGTGAGTCTGGTTCGCGTACGCACGGGAGTTGTCTAACTCCTTCGGTGTGGTACAGCATGTAGTCCAGATGCTCAGCATGGTGCCTCAGCTGTGGGTGCGGCTCCATAGGCACACCCATAGCATCACGCCTCACGAGGTGTGCATAGCGGGACGCAAGTATGCGCACCACGTTCTGTCCACAGAGGCGTGCAAGTGCCTCCTGAAGGCCACGTGCAAGACCATCGAGCCAGTTGCTCTCGCGGAAGGAGAAGAGGATCCTCTCCGAGGTGGGAGGCTCCAGCTTGCCCCTTAGGTCGGCGGTGATGATCCACTGCAACTCGCCTCCGACTTGGTCGTTCACCTGGATCCCGTGGAACTCCGGGTGAGGACGTCCAAGGAAGTCAGAGAGCGCGTTGAGGTCATGCTCAAAGATCAAGTCTCCACCATTCCCAAGCTGGTAGAACTTGGTGTTGAGGGGTTCATTCGGCTCCATCTGAAAGTGAAATGGAGGAGTAAATTAGTGAGTGATTAAGTGTGACAAACTTTTAAGTATATTTAAACAAGAAAGAGCATGATTTCACCAAGTTTTGAAAAAGCCTCAAAGACAAGAGTAGGGTAAGTTTTCACAAATATTTGCTTCATTTTGATTTCAAAGTTAAGTTTTTATGAACGCCCATTCTAACTAAGGTTTTCTAAGGTCAAACAATGGCTCTGATACCAAGGCCTGGGCCGCGCCGCCCTATGGTGTCGGCCCCTCGTGGCCCCATTTCGACTCCTCTTCGGTCTTCTGGAAGCTTCGTGCAAAAATAGGACCACTGGGCGTTGATTTCGTCCAATTGAGAATATTTCCTTACTAGGATTTGAAACCAAAAACAACGAAACAGCAAGCTCTTCGGCATCTTGTTAATAGGTTAGTTCCGAAAAATGTGTAAATACGACATATAATGTGCATAAAACATGTAGGTATCATCAATAAAGTAGCATGGAACATAAGAAATTATCGATACGTTGGAGACGTATCAGCGACTCACGCCGCCGGCGCTCGATCGAGTCACGCCGTTTGATACGTCTCCGACGTATCGATAATTTCTTATGTTCCATGCCACATTATTGATGATGTCTACATGTTTTATGCACACTTTATGTCATATTCGTGCATTTTGGGAACTAACCTATTAACAAGATGTGGTCTTTTCTGCTGTTTTGGTTTCAAATCTAGTAACGTATTCTCTTGGACGAAATCAACGCCCGTGTTCCTATTTTGCCGGAAGCATCGAGCACCGAGAGCCACCGGAGGAGAGCCCTGGTGGGCCCAGATGATAGGGCGGCGCGGCCGGGGCTGGGCCGCGCCACCCTATGGTGTCGTCGCCCTTCGACCCTCCTGCGCCTCTTCGCCTATATAAAGCCCCCATCGAAAACCCGACGGAGGAAGCCACGGTACGCGAAACCTTCCGAGCCGCCGCCATCGCGAAGCCAAGATCTGGGGACAGAGTCTCTGTTCCGGCACGCCGCCGGACGGGGAAGTGCCCCGGAGGCTTCTCCATCGACACCGCTGCCATCTCCACCGCCATCTTCATCACCGCTGCTGCTCCCATGAAGAGGAGTAGTTCTCCATCGAGGCTCGGGGCTGTAGCTATGTGGTTCATCTCTCTCCTATGTACTTCAATACAATAATCTCATGAGCTGCCTTACATGATTGAGATTCATATGAGTTTTGTATCACTATTCATCTATGTGCTACTCTAGTGATGTTATTAAAGTACTCTATTCCTCCTCCACGTGTGTAAAGGTGACAGTGTGTGCACCGTGTGAGTACTTGGCGTAGGCTATGATCATGATCTCTTGTAGATTGCGAAGTTAACTATTGCTATGATATATTGATGTGATCTATTCCTCCTACATATGCATGAAGGTGACAGTGTGCATGCTATGTTAGTACTTGGTTTAGTCTTTTGATCTATCTTACACTATAAGGTTACTAAAATATGAACATTAATTGTGGAGCTTGTTAACTCCGGCATTGAGGGTTCGTGTAATCCTACGCAATGTGTTCATCATCCAACAAAAGTGTAGAGTATGCATTTATCTATTCTGTCATGTGATCAATGTTGAGAGTGTCCACTAGTGAAAGTCCATTCCCTAGGCCTTGTTCCTAAATACTGCTATCGCTGCTTGTTTACTGTTTTACTGAATTACTACTGCTGCGTTACTGCATGTTTACTTCCTACAATATTACTACCATCAACTGCACGCCAGCAAGCTATTGCGCCGTACTACTGCTCATATTCATTCATACCACTTGTATTTCACTATCTCTTCGCCGAACTAGTGCACCTATTAGGTGTGTTGGGGACACAAGAGACTTCTTGCTTTGTGGTTGCAGGGTTGCATGAGAGGGATATCTTTGACCTCTTCCTCCCTGAGTTCGATAAACCTTGGGTAATCCACTTAAGGGAAACTTGCTGCTGTTCTACAAACCTCTGCTCTTGGAGGCCCAACACTGTCTACAAGAATAGAAGCACCCGTAGACATCAAGCACTTTTGGCGCCGTTGCCGGGAGGAAAGGTAAACGGCACTCACACATTGGCAAGCCCGGCAACTAAGCACTTTTCCTCCTCGTCAACTACGCGCCAAGCACTTTTCGGCGCCGTTGCCGGAGGAAAGGTAAAAGGCTCTCATACTTCGGTTCCAGTAACAGTACTTTTGGCGCCATTGTGTGTGTGCTCGAAGTTATTTCCTTTAGACTCTGCAATTGCGACATTTGGTTTCTTGTTTACACTAGTTAGGCATAATGGACAACAATGACCTTCTTATTCTATTTCCTGATTTAAGACATGGATGGTTTGATGCAAAAATTAAAAAACCCATGGAACATATTAATATGAATGCTTTGAACACTATTGTTGCTAATGCTATGGAAAATTCTAAGCTTGGGGAAGCTGGCTTTGATGAGCATGATATTTTTAGTCCCCCAAGCATTGAGGAGAAAATTTACTTTGATGATACTTTGCCTCCCATTTATGATGATTATAATGATAGTAGTCTTTTGTTACCACCTGTTATGGAGGATAAATTTGATTATGATTACAATATACCTCCTATATTTGATAGCTACTTTGTTGAATTTGCTCCCACTACAACTAATAAGAATGACTATGCTTATGTTGGGAGTAGTAATTATTTTATGCATGAGACTCATGATAAGAATGCTTTATGTGATAGTTATATTGTTGAGTTTGCTCATGATGCTACTGAAAGTTATTATGAGAGAGGAAAATATGGTTGTAAAAATTTTCATGTTACTAAAACACCTCTCTATGTGCTGAAATTTTTGAAGCTACACTTGTTTTATCTTCCTATGCTTGTTACTTTGCTCTTCATGAACTTGTTTATTTACAAGATTCCTATGCATAGGAAGCATGTTAGACTTAAATGTGTTTTGAATTTGCCTCTTGATGCTCTCTTTTAGTTCAACTTCTATTTCTTGCGAGTGCATCATTAAAACTGCTGAGCCCATCTTAATGGCTATAAAGAAAGAACTTCTTGGGAGATAACCCATGTGTTTTTTACTACAGTACTTTGTTTTATATTTGTGTCTTGGAAGTTGTTTACCACTGTAGCAACCTCTCCTTATCATGTTTTTGTGCCAAGTAAAGTTTCTATGTCAAAGTTGATGTTATATTTGGGATCGCTGCGCAGAAACAGCATTGCTGTCTGTCATGAATCTGGGCACAGGCCTCTGTAGAAAATTCGAAAAAATCTGCCAATTTACGAGCGTGATCCTCAGATATGTACGCAACTTTCATTAGTTTTGAGTTTTTCCATTTGAACAAGTCTGGTGCCACTTTAAATTCGTCTTTACGGATCATTTTGACAGATTCTGCCTTTTATTTCGCATTGCCTCTTTTGCTATGTTGGATTCATTTCTTTGATCCATTAATGTCCAGTAGCTTTATGCAATGTCTAGAAGTGAAAAGAATGTTTGTGTCACCTCTGAACATGTGAATTTTTGATTATGCACTAACCCTCTAATGAGTTTGCTTGAAGTTTGGTGTGAAGGAAGTTTTCAAGGGTCAAGAGAGGAGTATGATATACTATGATCAAGAGGAGTGAAAGCTCTAAGCTTGGGGATGCCCCGTGGTTCATCCCTGCATATTTCAAGAAGACTCAAGCGTCTAAGCTTGGGGATGCCCAAGGCATCCCCTTCTTCATCGACAAAGTATCAGGTTCCTTCTCTTGAAACTATATTTTTATTCGGTCACATCTTATGTACTTTACTTGGAGCGTCTGTGTGTGCTTTTATTTTTGTTTTGTTATTTTCATTCTCTGAATAAGTTCATCCTTGTGTGGGAGAGAGACACGCTCCGCTGGTTCATATGAACACATGTGTTCTTAGCTCATAATATTCATGGCGAAGTTTCCTCTTCGTTAAATTGTTATATGGTTGGAATTGAAAATGCTACATGTAGTAGTTGGTAAAATGTCTTGGATAATGTGATACTTGGCAATTGTTGTGCTCATGTTTAAGCTCTTGCATCATATACTTTGCACCCATTAATGAAGAAATACATAGAGCTTGCTAAAATTTGGTTTGCATAATTGGTCTCTCTAAGGTCTAGATAATTTCTAGTATTGAGTTTTGAACAACAAGGAAGACGGTGTAGAGTCTTATAATGTTTACAATATGTCTTTTATGTGAGCTTTGCTGCACCGGTTCATCCTTGTGTTTGTTTCAAATAAACCTTGCTAGCCTAAACCTTGTATCGAGAGGGAATACTTCTCATGCATCCAAATCCTTGAGCCAACCACTATGCCATTTGTGTCCACCATACCTACCTACTACATGGTATTTCTCCGCCATTCCAAAGTAAATTGCTTGAGTGCTACCTTTAAAATTCCATCATTTACCTTTGCAATATATAGCTCATGGGACAAAATAGCCTTAAAACTATCGTAGTATTGAATATGTACTTATGCACTTTATCTCTTATTAAGTTGCCTGTTGTGCGATAACCATGCTTCTGGGGAACGCCACCAACTATTCTTTGTTGAATATCATGTGAGTTGCTATGCATGTCCGTCTTGTCTGAAGGATCTATCACCTTAATGATTGGAGCATGCAAAATTGTTAGAGAAGAACATTGGGCCGCTAACTAAAGCCATGAATCATGGTTGAAGTTTCAGTTTTGGACATATATCCTCAATCTCATATGAGAATAATAATTGTTGCTACATGCTTATGCATTTAAGAGGAGTCCATTATCTGTTGTCCATGTTGTCCCGGTATGGATGTCTAAGTTGAGAATAATCAAAAGCGAGAAATCCAAAATGCGAGCATTCTCCTTAGACCTTTGTACAGGCGGCATGGAGGTACCCCTTTGTGACACTTGGTTGAAACATGGCATGCAAAGATCCGGTAGTCCAAGCTAAGTAGGACGAGTGCGGGCACTATTAGTATACTATGCATGAGGCTTGCAACTTGTAAGAAATAATTTACATAACTCATATGCTTTATTACTACCGTTGACAAAATTGTTTCATGTTTTCAAAATAAAAGCTCTAGCACAAATACACGAATCGATGCTTTCCTCTTTGAAGGACCTTTCTTTTACTTTTATTGTTGAGTCAGTTTACCTATCTCCTTCCACCTTAAGAAGCAAACACTTGTGTGAACTGTGCATTGATTCCTACATACTTGCATATTGCACTTGTTATATTACTCTATGTTGACAATATCCATGAGATATACATGTTATAAGTTGAAAGCAACCGCTGAAACTTAATCTTCCTTTGTGTTGCTTCAATACCTTTACTTTGATTTATTGCTTTATGAGTTAACTCTTATGCAAGACTTATTGATGCTTGTCTTGAAGTACTATTCATGAAAAGTCTTTGCTTTATGATTCATTTGTTTACTCATGTCATTACCATTGTTTTGATCGCTGCATTCATTACATATGTTTACAATATGATCAAGTTTATGATGGCATGTCACTTCAGAAATTATCTTTGTTATCGTTTTACCTGCTCGGGACGAGCAGAACTAAGCTTGGGGATGTTGATACGTCTCCGACGTATCGATAATTTATTATGTTCCATGCCACATTATTGATGATGTCTACATGTTTTATGCACACTTTATGTCATATTCGTGCATTTTCTGGAACTAACCTATTAACAAGATGCCGAAGTGCCGTTCTGTTTTCTGCTGTTTTTGGTTTCGAAATCCTAGTAACGAAATATTCTCGGAATTGGACGAAATCAACGCCCAGGTTCCTATTTTGCCGGAAGCATCCAGAACACCCGAGAGCCACCGAGGAGAGCCCTGGTGGGCCGGATGATAGGGTGGCGCGGCCAGGGCTGGGCCGCGCCACCCTATGGTGTCGTCGCCCTTCGACCCTCCGCCGCCTCTTCGCCTATATAAAGCCCCGCCGAAAACCGACACGGACGGAAACCTTCCCGAGCCGCCGCCATCGCGAAGCCAAGATCTGGGGGACAGTCTGTTCCGGCACGCCGCCGGACGGGGAAGTGCCCCGGAAGGCTTCTCCATCGACACCGCTGCCATCTCCACCGCCATCTTCATCACCGCTGCTGCTCCCATGAAGGGGTAGTTCTCCATCGAGGCTCGGGGCTGTACCGGTAGCTATGTGGTTCATCTCTCTCCTATGTACTTCAATACAATAATCTCATGAGCTGCCTTACATGATTGAGATTCATATGAGTTTTGTATCACTATTCATCTATGTGCTACTCTAGTGATGTTATTAAAGTACTCTATTCCTCCTCCACGTGTGTAAAGGTGACAGTGTGTGCACCGTGTGAGTACTTGGCGTAGGCTATGATCATGATCTCTTGTAGATTGCGAAGTTAACTATTGCTATGATATATTGATGTGATCTATTCCTCCTACATATGCATGAAGGTGACAGTGTGCATGCTATGTTAGTACTTGGTTTAGTCTTTTGATCTATCTTACACTATAAGGTTACTAAAATATGAACATTAATTGTGGAGCTTGTTAACTCCGGCATTGAGGGTTCGTGTAATCCTACGCAATGTGTTCATCATCCAACAAAAGTGTAGAGTATGCATTTATCTATTCTGTCATGTGATCAATGTTGAGAGTGTCCACTAGTGAAAGTCCATTCCCTAGGCCTTGTTCCTAAATACGCTATCGCTGCTTGTTTCTGTTTTTGAATTACTACTTGCGTTACTACGCATGTTTACTTCCTACAATATTACTACCATCAACTGCACGCAGAGCTATTTTCGGCGCCGTACTACTGCTCATATTCATTCATACCACTTGTATTTCACTATCTCTTCGCCGAACTAGTGCACCTATTAGGTGTGTTGGGGACACAAGAGACTTCTTGCTTTGTGGTTGCAGGTTGCATGAGAGGGATATCTTTGACCTCTTCCTCCCGAGTTCGATAAACCTTGGGTAATCCACTTAAGGGAAACTTGCTGCTGTTTCTACAAACCTCTGCTCTTGGAGGCCCAACAGTCTACAAGAATAGAAGCACCGTAGACATCACCGTTCACGAACCGCTCATCGCTGGCGCCGGCGCTCGTCAGCCCATCGCTGCTCCATCTCCTCCCGTACCGGCGCCGTCGCGCCTCTTGCCCCGTCGAGGCGTCGAACGCCGCAACGGTGTCGCCCTGCTCTGCCACGCTGCTGCCGCGCCTCCTCAGCTGCGGAGGCGAGGGCGGAGAACGCCGCTAGATCCGCCGCCTGCTGGCGGGCCTCCTCCTCGAGTGCCTCCTCTAGTGCCGCACGCCGCTGCCGGGCTGGAAGTGGAGGAGACGGCGGTGGAGGAAGTGGCCATCGCCGGGCGGTTCGCCATTGCTGTCAACACCCGGATTTTTAAGTCCAGTGCCTATTATATCATTCATCGCAATCCCAGGAATATAGTTGTTGCGAGATATAATAGTAAAGTATCACAGTCATCATTTATTACAACTCATATTGTCTTACAACTTGAATCACATGATCCATATTACACGAATAGTTGATCTATTGATCAACGAACAAACACAAGTTCAATGCGGAAGCGTAAAGATAAAGGGACTCTGTAGTCCACAGGCCAACGCTTGACGTCGAAAGCTCCTAGTTATCATAGGCGTCCTGCTGGTCATCCTCGCGGTAGTTCTGTTCATCATCGTACTCTGGCCATTTGAATAGCCAGGGACAAAGCCGTAAGTACTTCAAGTACTTGCAAACTAATACCAATGTAAAATGCTAGCTCTTGGAGTTAAGCTCTATTTTAACTTGCATAAGCCATATTTTAGTTCACAAGTAGTGGATCATGTACTAACTAGTCAAGTGGGAACATTAGTGTCATTCCCACGCAAGGGTTGCCATTCTAACAAGTCACCAAGTCACAATTCATATTCACTACAGTTTTAAGAAGACTGACACGGGAAATTGTATGGCCCTTCCAATCGTCCGTAACCGTGGACACGGCTATTCGAATAGATTGACACTCTGCAGAGGTTGCACACTTGTGCCACAACATTTGATTTCATCCGTCGGAATAACTCCGAGTCACCGTAACACAGTACGCGGATCATCAACCCTAACCTTTCACTTACACCTCTTAGTATGAGCACCTCTCCCCATGAGCTTGGCCTCCCAGTGAAAACCAACCGTTAACCTGGGAACTGCACAGGGCTTGGCCGTACAAGTTCACCTCAATTCACATCTTTCTCAACAACGGAGGCAGCCTCAGCGTAACCCCTATGATGTGTGTTCAGAGGGAACCCATACTAAGATGTATAAACTTCCAGTTAAGCCCTACCCATAATCAGGTATTGTGGGGGTACTTGAAATTGGAAAGGTATCGCATTCAAACCAATATCAGGGTTTTATCAAAAATCACTATCTTCTCTTGTTCACATTCAACTTCAAAACCTTCAATGGAATGCTTCACCATTCCAAGGTTTCAATTTCATCAAGTCATATGTTCCCATCTAGAGTAGTCAAAGCTTTAGTATTTTAGCACTAGCACTAATCATGAGGGGTGCTACATTGCTTTGCTCTCTAGAAGGCTAACTTTACTAATCTACTAATCTGGTTCTCTAGACCAATTTTAATCCATCTTTTGAAACACAACAAGTAAAACTTGTATGGTGTAAATATAAACTAGGCTTGTATGAAGAAAGGTAAGAATCATGGTGCCTTGCTCAAGGAGAGCTTTGCACTTTACAAGAGTATTATCTTGCCTTGGTAGTTCTCTAGGTTTTCTTCTTCCTCTTCTTGGTAGAATTCTCCTTCCTCTTGGTAATCTCCGGTGCTAGCGTCTAAATTGGAATACGAGGTAGAATCACTAAACAAGCTCAAAAACTATACTAAGCTCATAGTTACTTCACACAAACTATGCTAAGCACACACATAAAATAATTAGGTGCATTGGTTTTCTTGATTAAAGAAAGTAATTTCCTCTCATTACATATGTAATTAATAATCTCCATTTAGTTCTTGAGAAAATAATTTCCTCTCATTGAATTCTTCTTAAGATTTAACTTCTCAAATAATCATACCTGAATTCATATTGACCAAAGTCAAACATTCATTATCATTATTTGAGAAAATGATTTAAATGAGGTAACACACCTCATACCATTTTTTGGTTTCCCAAATGTTTTAAATCTCCAAATATTCATATAAGAGTGTTTGGACCAGGGGTGCAAACATCTCATGAATTCATTTGGGACAAGATTTAAATGAAGTAATTTACTTCATAAGATTTACATAATAGTTTTGGACAATATCACTTAGTTAATCTAGCCATATTGTCCATTAATTAAGCTAGGGCATGATCATGCAAAGTGACCACACCATTTTATTGCATAATCAATTAGTGTAAGTCAATTGTGAGCTATAGGAATTGGAATTATTCAAATATCTATTTTGGTTGATTTTTAATAATTATTCTAAGGCAGAAAAGTCCCTGCCTTGTTTATTTTTCCATTTTAATTCTATAATAGATCTAGGGTTCAAACCAGTGGCATTGTGTAGATAATTTCCTAAGCTTTCTAAATATATAAAATTTGTTAAATTTGGTCAAGCCAAACAGATTCTATGCATTTTCAAAGTTGGGTCCAGTATTGAATTCAAACTAAATTCATTAAACGGAATTTGAATTAAATAGGCCGGCGGGAAACTCAGTTGGGCCTAATTGATTTAAAACGGCCCATGGCCAGCCCACCACGCATCTGTGCACGCGCGGGCCGCTGACAGTGGGCTCCACCCGTCAGCGACGTTTAAACGCCGAAACGGTATGGGCTAACCAGAGACGTTGGATTAGATCAACGATCAACGGCTCAAGTTCATCGTCGTCTCCGACGAGAACCCGACGGTGCGGCGGCGGCGGTAGGGGGTCGGAGGGCTTACGGCGGCTCCAGCGAGGGATGGCAGTGTGCGTGATGACGTTGTGGACGACGGCGAAGCTCCAGTAGCGCGTCGTCGGGGGCGGCCTCCTTCTCCGGCGATTGGGGCTTCCGCGGCGGTGAGACGTCGATTGGACGGCGGCGGTGGCTAATCGAGCATGGCGAGGTGCTGGGGAGGTCGAGGAAGGAGAGGGTGGGCTGGTGTGAAGAGATGGTCGAGGCGAGGCCTCCTTTTATAGGCGCGATGGTGGCCGGGGTGCTGCGGCGAGGTCGACAAGGGCGCGGCCGCTCCGGGGGTCTGGGGGCTAGGCGGCGACGGGGTCGTGTTCACGACGTCACGGTGAAGCTATGCGCGTGAACGGCGCGGCAAGGGGGCGCGTAGGGCTGTCGGGTTCTTGCTCGTACCGGCGCGGCCGTGGCGGGCGCGCGCGTCCTCGCCGGCGTCCTTGGTCGCCAAGGCGTGACGCGAGCATGTCCGGCGAGCTCCGCGTGGCAAGCCAAGTACCAGGGCGCGCGGGCTTGGTCGGGGTACGGCGGGGTACGGCGAACGCCGCGTGGCCGTGCCGCACGCGTCCGTGCACGGCGACGTCACCATGCCGCTCGCGGCGCGCCAGGAACGTCGTGGGCGCGCGTCGTCCGGGGCGTGTCGGCTTCCTCGCGACCAGGGGCGGGTACTGGCGATCTTCTGGGATCCATGGCTTGCTCCTGGACATGGTGGTGAGGCCGATTGTGGAGGGAAAGAGAGGGGGAGGTGTCGAGGTGCGACATGGCCGGCATGGCCATGTCCACGCCATGGCTGGCCCTCTCCTGGTGTTTCTTTGGCATGGGTTCGGTGTAGGGTTGTCCCCTGGTCCAAGCTAGGGCAAGTGGTGGTCAAGGAATGGTCTGGTTTGAGAAATTTTGAATTTGAGATGATCTTGTGTTTGATAAAAAGTCTCTACTTTGCTTGATCCTATCTCTTGATCCAAGATGAATTTGGGGTGATGCCCTTTACAAAAGTTGTTCATCTTGTTGTGTACTTGGATGACATGCAAAGATTTGGATTTGTTTAGTTTAGAAATTTTGAAATAGAGAGGCTCAAAGTGGTGACCAGAATATAAAAATCAAAAATGACCATTATCTCATGTGATCATATTTTAATTGTTGAATTTGGTTTAAATGGTAGATCTTTGATTCTCCAAGTTGTAAATACTCTCTAATATCATATTACAAGTAGAGGTGAAGATTAAATGGGTCTAGGGTCAAATTTACAAAAATGACATAGACCATGTGTTAGGGTTTTTAGGATTTTATTAATATTTGATTTCTTTCTCTTTTTGATTTATTTGGTTAGGGATCATCCCTTGATCACTCTAGGGTTTTGGAATTCATTATATACACAAAATAACACTCATCATGGCATATCACTCAAAATGCACAAGTCCTATGCAGGGCACTACATGCAATTTGAAAAGTTTTTGTTGGTTCTCAAATTTGGATAATTGGATTTGTTCTTCTTCCTTTATTTAAAATTTGGGATGTTACATTGCCACTGGTGATGGAGGAGACGGTTGTGGAGCGACAAGGGCTGTGTTTGTTGCCGGCGGGGTGTGGTGGCTACCGTTGATGAGCCGGGAGACCTTTTATAGATGCCGGCGTCGGGAAGAAAGCGGGAACAGACGAGAAGAGGCGGGAAGATCGCGCGGGAACGGGCGGTGGCGTGCGAACGCCGGCGACGCGTGGAGGCTGCGCAGCACCGACGAGACGTCTCGCCTGCCCCTCCGTCGCCATTAAGGCAAAGATGTCGTTGCGCGCGAATAACTTCCGTCGCGAGGTAGGCGATGGTTAGGTTAAAATTAACTGTGCCGCTGACGCGTCGGCCCGCCACTCCCCGCCTCGCTTTTCGTTGTGTCCGGCGTGCCCCGAGCGTCCCCTGTGGGACGGGGACGGGCTCGGGCGCCGGACAATAGGGGGCGCGGACAAAAAGGGCTTTGGGGACGCGGGCGCATTTTGTCCGGCGCGCCCCAAATCCCTTTGGGGGACGCGACTGGAGCGGTTGCTCTTCCGAGGAGTCCGCGCTCCATTCCGACGGGGTTGGCGCGTCGTCGACGCGGTTGCCAATGCGACGGTTCCGCTTCTGGCAACTGCACCATCGCTACGTAGGTGGCGGTTGAGCGTCCGAGCCGCTGACGCGTCGGGCCCACGCCTCCTCGCCTCTCATTTCGTTGTGTCCGGTGTGCCCGGTGCGTCCCCTGTGGGACGGGGATGGGCTCGGGACGCCGGACACCGTATTGAGCCGCGCCGGACAAAAAAGGCTTTTGGGGCGCGCGGCTAGGAACGTTTTTTTGTCCGGCGCGCCCAAATCGCTTTGTGGGACGCGACTGGAGATGCTCTAAGAATTAAGGAAAGTTTTCCATGATCTGTGCTGAGAAATCCCAATGATACTTTGTTGCTACCACCTTCGATCAATCGAGATTATCATAAGTTCCTTTAATTAGCCTGTGGCACACAGTGTTCAAAGTCTAAACTGCAAAAGAAAATGTCCCCATTCCATCATATCCTCCTTAATCCCTCAGTGGAGATCAAAGTTTATTTCGAGCTAGAAAGTGGCTGATGATTATATAAGTTTTTTCACTGCGCCTATAGTTTATACATCCAATGTTCAAAAGGTTCTGACTCCATATCCTCTCCACCCCTCCGAAGGTGGTGCTCAAAGTTTATGCCAAGCTGGAAAATGGCGGTTGTGGATGCATCAAAGAAAAATTACAAACCCCACAGGGAATGAATACTGGGGCCGCATTATTGTCACCATGGTCCTGACTTTTCAAAAGAAGCTGCAGTCCCGAACTGAAGATGCCATATGTGCTGAGAACTAGTTAAAGTGAAGATTCGGACTAAAGAGAGCTGCTTGCGATCTCTAATGCGTCTTCGACTGAACTCGCACTCTTGAGCTTAGCTTTGTCGACGATGGGTTGTGATCTCGCAAGCTTTGGAAGAAGTGCAAATTCCTGAAAGATTGCAGAGAATTTTTATTAGGAATCCAGAATGGTGATTACAAATGAAGTCCAAAATCTAAGTACATTAGAAATTGCAAGCTCTTTGGTCATGGAAAAATGTCCCTCCCAATTTTCCTCTTCAGTGTATTCAGCATGATTGGAACTTATGCTGATTAACATAAGCTCTTGCTTGAAAAAAATGGTCATGGCAAGTTTTTTTTAACAAGGGTCATGGCAAGATCATACATGCTTTCATTTAAATGCCTACAAAATCGGTATTAAGTTCAACAGAAGTTGCAAGAAAATATTGCCATGTTGAAGGGGATGCCAGCATTTTATTACCTCTGAGGTTCCACTCTCAAGGAAAACACCCTTCAGTCGACTATCTGCAGGGTATAGCAAGGCAAAAGATCATCATAAAGAATTCCAACTGAGAGTAATGATAAATATTCAAAACAACTGATTACCAGAGTCTATCCAGAAGGTAGCGATCTTAGGATCAAAGTTCCCTACTTCAACTGTTTCACCAACTGCGCAGTAAACAAGAGATGTTACAGATTTTGTGATTATTGATGTCCAGTAAAAAGGACAACATTATGGGGTAGACATTGGATATTGAGGTAATTATACCATTATCTCCATAAAATTGCCACCATATTTTCCTAGAGCTTCCTTCATACTCAAAAACTCGAGAATAGAAGTACGGAAGGTAGTCATACCTGCATCAGATATGGCAGATCAAACACAGACCTACAGATATTAGCTAAACAGATGAAGTACACACTTCATAATAATTAGCTTACGCTTTTGCCTGGGATGTTAAGAGTGTTTCAATACAGTGGTGCGCAGATTTCCTAGCATGATCCACGTGCTCCACTCGAGCAATTCTATTGTACATCTGTTAAAGTATCGGATAAAAAATTATAATGCTGGATCCAACCTTTCCTTATTGAGATGAATGTGAAGAACGCAACCTACCTTGAGGGGGAAAGCTGCCACATCTCCAATAGCAAATATGCTAGGTATACTTGTTCTAAACATGGAATCAACCTGCCCAAAAGTAGCATTTTATTTTAAGGATGGCAAAGAAAATCAGACATAAGTTGTTTAATGCATCCATACACGTGTAGCATGAAGTCTTTTATAAGGATACACCAACGAAATGACAGAAGAGGTAACAAAGCTGGGAACAGTAAATCGATATTGATAAAGTGTAAATAAGGAAAAAATCAAAATGACTATATGCTCTGTTATGGGTCAATAGACTAGGTTTGATCTTATCTATTCCAGGTAGTACAAAACAACAAAGGGTATTTTTGGCTCATGCCCTATCATTTTTTGCCAACGGTTTGGTAGCCAAAAAAATTGGCTAAGGATTCCTTGGCCATGTGTTAACCAAAGTTTTGGCAAGAACTGTGAGGAAAATGTGAGGTAGGTGGGCAACTTTTCACTGGCAACCAAAATTTTGGCTACCAACCAAATAAGAGCCAATATATCATAAGGTCGCCAAATTTTGGCAGGGCACATTTGGGCACCAACCAAACATGCCAAAGTAAGCACAGAGGGTAAAACCAAAAAGATGAGCCATACTAACACAATTACACTGCAAGTACAGCATGAACCAAAGAAGGTTCATTAACTTCAGGATGGAAACAAACCTCTATGCCACCAACTTCATTGTTGACTCCAACCGCTTCAAAGGGGCTGACAGCTGGTTTTGCTCCTATACCAACAATAACCTGCATATTAATGTATCACGACATCAATAAATCTCTTAACATGAATTTGTACCATTTCAGTTATTTAATCGACGAATAAAATAAAACTGTAGCTGATGCAATACGATGTCCTAAAGCATGAAGGATCATTAAGTCCTGTTGCTGGCATTGGTGTTTTAGAAATGCTGAATAGGTTTAATTATTTTTCAATAAGACTATGATCATTGGCCACAGAAATTTACTTGATACTATGTTCGAAAGGCTTTTATAGTCTTGAGTCTAGTACGACCTAAATGTTGGGGAGTCCACATCGTTCTTGTGGATATTATCTTTGTGCTTGAAATACTCTTCCACGAGACTACTAAGTGGAAATGCTCGCAGAGTTTAAAAGCCTTAACATGAATAAATCTCTTAACATGAATTTGTACCATTTCAGTTATTTAATCAATAAATAAAATAAAACTGTAACTGATGCAATACGATGTCCTAAAGCATGAATGATCATTAAGTCCTATTGCTGGCCTTGGCGTTTTAGAAATGCTGAATAGGTTTAATTATTTATCAATAAGAATATGCTCATTGGTCACAGAAATTTACTTGATACTATGTTCGAAAGGCTTCTATAGTCTTGAGTCTAGTACGAACTAAATGTTGGGGAGTCCACATCGTTCTTGTGGATATTATCTTTGTGCTTGAAATACTCTTCCACGAGACTACTAAGTGGAAATGCTCGCAGGTCACAAGTCTAAAGTTTAATCAGACATGTACACACGTTAGATTTCACAAATTCTCGCTCAGTTGACTCACACTTGACACAGTATGTGCGAACAAGAGACACCAACCATAGGTTTACTTTGATAGTTAGCCTAGTGTATTTGCTACCATAAGTTGTAGAATAGCAGGATAGCATTCATTAGAGCCTCTAAATCGACTTTTGAGGGTTTGGGTTCTCCACCTGCACTTACACATGCTTTTCAAATGTACTATCAAGTGGACTTAAGTGGTCATAGTCTTACCGCTGAACAATCAAATTTAATCAGTATTTTCAAAAGGCTAAGGCCAACAGTGGGAACTTAAAATGCAGGTGTCATGATGACATTGATGCTTTAGATTTTGTACTGTATATTGTATAATATAAAAAAAAGTTGAGAAAAGAAAGATTGCAACCGTGTCAGCTTCAACAACAGAACCATCTTTAAGTACAGCAGAAGACACCCTTCCATCAGAGCCAGCATCAAGTTTGTCAATAAGAGCTCCCTGGTTACCATAAATATAAACCCAATATATATTTAAAAATGAAAAAAAAGACAAAAAATGAAGTTTTTCTTGACTTATAAGTTATAACTATGTCACCTTTACAAATTTGACACCATTTTGCTCATAAAGTTCCTCATACTTCTTAGCAAGGGAAGGCGTAAACAATCTTGGCATTATATGATCTTCAGGGAATATAATCTACATACAGAGAAACTTTAATTATATAACTGCCACTTAAAATGCATAAAGAGAAGAAAACCATGCTTCAGATATGTCAGAACTGAAGAAAGTAAGATAGTATCGTTACAGTTGTGTCAAGATTCCAGCCGCAAGCTGCTGCAGCCACCTCCATGCCAATATAGCCCCCGCCAATAACAACAATTTTCTTTGCGTTTCCCTATCAAATTAAACCGAAATTAAAAATCACCAGAAAGGTTAAGAAGTGAGAAAAAAACAAGGAATATATTTAGATCTGCTGCCATGGGGCAGGAGAGAAACGATTTTGAAACATGAAGAACGTCTATCGTTGTTAATTTACTGAACATACCAATGAAGATACTAGAGAATCAGCATCAGCAACATCACGTATATAGTGAACTCCAGGTAAGTTTCCACCGATTTTCTCAGGTAATCTGAAACAAGCATCAAACATACAAGCTGAAATTCATCACAACCATGTGGAATGTACAAGGCTTCCATATCCAGTTCATGTACACAATCAATATAAATTTTAAGTTGATCGCGTCACTACAATAGCATGGAAGTTTGGTTTGCCCCTTGCCAACTGGTACTCATGGTAAGGATACTGCATACAATCTTGTTTTCAACATTCAAAACCATTGCTCATATATGCATAATGGATTGTGATATCGACATTACCTTGCAGCTGCACAACCTGTAGAGATAATGAGTGATCCATACTTCAGGATTTTCCCTGATGAGGTTTTCAAGGTTTGTGTTTTGCCATCAAATGCTTCAACTGGATCCTCATACAGCACCTTTCAGACATGAGAGATGGTTTCAGACAAAGGGGACTCTTGTATTTTCTAGCATGCTGAACAAGAAAATAGGACGGGAACATCATAAGTTGATAATAACTACCTCAATGCCATTCTCCTTGTACCATTCGGCAGTCTGCCTCTGGCCACCAGATCCGACGCAGGTATGGAATCCCTGCCACAAGACAAATATAAGAGTTTTAGAGCTAAATTTACAGATTTAGTCTGGATGCTGAACTGTGCCGTGCCCCAATCCAGTTGTGCCAGGAATGTCCAACAGATAAAGGGGTAAAGCATCTCTGATATCCTGAATCAAAAAACTAACAACAATCTGACATGCTTGGATGCTACTTTGCATAATTAAATTGTCACGGTTACTTACAGGAAGGCGCGCTGGCTTCTTTTCCGGAGGAAACAGATAGCCTTTGGTCAATGCCGGTCGCTCGTATGGCGGAACAGCCTGCACGCAACAAACACACACCGTCAGGAATCAACCCACATAGCTTCAAGGGGAAGAAGTATCAAATCAAAGTACTGGTAAATTACAGTAGGTTACAGGAAAGCGCTGAAGAAATGATTAACACAAATGGTAATGATGCACAGGGATTAGTTAGATATCCACTTGTGTAGTTGTGTTCTGTAATTAGTTAAATGGTGTATGATGAGCAGTATACCTCTTTGGAGACGATGCAGAGGCGGCCGTCAGCCATGCCGTGCTCGACGAACGTCCTGGCCGCGTACCCCGCCGCGTTCCCGCCGCCCACGATGACGTACCTGCAGCCGGTCGATGCATAAGCCGTATGGATTGTTACAACAAGAAAGGGTTCATCTTACAGTGAAGCAGGCAGACTCAGATCAAGAGCACCCACTCGCGGTTCTGGTTGTCGAAGCCGGCGGCCGCGGAGACCGAGAAGCTCCTCCGGCGGGGAGCCGCCGCCGCCGCCGAGGGGAGGGCGGCTCCGCCAAGGCGCCGCAGCGCCCACGACGTCTGCGAACAGTACCCCGCCGTCCCCGCCGCCGCGGAAGCCATCTGCGCCGCCTTTCGCCGGAGAGCTAGAGCCACCTCCAAAGAAAAATGCGGCGAATCAGAAGAACTCGAGATGGGGCAGAGGTGATTCCGGGTAGCTGATGATTGGGGCGCGACGAGAACCTGAAGTCATAGCCACTGGCGGCGCTGCTTGACCTTATAAACGGAATTGTTTAACGGTGGGCAGCCAAGGCAAGGAAGGGACGCTGGCCGTTGCGCGAGGCCAAGGGGCGGGGCGGGGCGGCGACGATGCACGGACGGTCGGAGTGGGGAGAGAAGGAGGCCCAGGTCTATGTATGTTCTTGTTCTTGTTTTTGTTTCTTCTTTGTCAGATCTGGTTGAACTGTGTGTCATGCTACTTAAGAAGATGGAAATCATCTAGGAATATGTATTGTTTTGTTCCAAGTCTAAATGATGATATATTTTGTTTTGCGAAAAAAATCTTAAGGGCTTGTATGTCTGTTGAATCCTACGGTGTTATGGTTTGTTTGGTTGCATCACGCGAAATCAAAGGGTTCTTTCCAAAAGGTTTGGGTCGATTAAAAAAATTGAAAGGAATGCGGTAGGGATTTAAAAAAAATAGAATCCAAATTTAGGTATGCACGGATTTGAAACTGGGTAGCTAGGTTGTACAATCCACTAAGCTTCTTGATTAAATTATCGATGATATTATGTAGGTCAAAAAAGAATCTTTAGGAAGTATTCCTATATTACTCGATCTTTCGGATAAAACAACCATCATGCAGGAAATTCCTGATGATTTCAATCCTCCAAATTCTTCTTACAAAAAATCTTCAAGGCAAAGAGGCGCTAGAATCAGCCTCCTTCACTAAGAAACATCCTAGTTTCCCAACAACCACGAGAATTCTTGTTCGGTCATGAAAGAAATGAATTGATTCATATGAAGTTCATTCAAATTCTTGTTGAGATACGTGCATGACTTGGATGGAATGGCACTAGTTAATGAGCATGTGTCATGCAGGAATTATGGAGTTTTGTGAGCACTTCAAATTTGATTGACTTTTGAGTAAGGGAACTTGCTTTGTGCTTCCGAGGGGATAAGACAAAGCAGCCAGTGTAGCTTTCCACTAAACATCGTTTTCAGTGGATCTAGATGTTGAGCACCTAGTACTACAACTAGAGGATTCATGTTTTCCCGTTTGGTGTCTCCTCAGGATTGGACCAGCTCATCTGCTGTCACAGCTTATCCAGCGAGCCAGAACCCTTCTGGCACCTACTCTAGTACTAGTCACAAATAACCTACAAAGTTAGCTACAGAAATACTTTTAGATTCAGTTTTAACATTGTTTCCTCCTCCTTTTCTGACTTTTCTCTCACTAAAGCTTTTGCTTGCCAGTTGCTACATTGCTGCTAGACTTCTGAGGTAATGTTGAAACCAGACTAGGTTTGAACCTTGCGATAAAACTGAAGCTGAACAATGTATTAACATGTGAATCAAGTTACCACACACAAAAAAAAGTGAATCAAGTTCACAGTGGCACCTTGTTTCCTTCTGAACTCTGAACAATACACAGTACAAGCCAGTGTGTGTGAACCTGATACTGATAGGAGTTCAGGGTCCTCAGATAGCATTGGCCATTGGGAGATTGTGTACAGCTTCTATCACCACTGCTCTAGTAACAATGGCGTAGCATCAACTAGTTACAAAATCTGGAACCAGTTCTCCCTGCGAGTATGGCAGAACCCACACGAGGCAGATCGCAGATTTTTCTCAGGAGCCATTTCCTCACAACATGCATTCTTCAGTAGGATCATCTCTTCACAAAGAAGTGCTCTATCTGAGATTGCCCGCTTTTGCCTCCAGCCTTCTGCTGAGCTTTGGGCCACAGGGCTGGAGTCTTGCTACCCTGCAGAGATTGATGCATGGGGATCAGATTAGATGGTTAAGTTGCTTCTGCTGTCTGACAAAGAACATGAGTATTTTCTCGAAAAAAAAAACTAAGGCAAATGATAGATCCAGTTTAACTGACCTGGAACCGGCCATGATCTTTCAGGACTTTCACCTTTCCCCCGCGCCCGTCAGGCCCCACGGAAATCAGATTGCCCCTGTTTGCATTTGCATTTAGAGACCTAGGTGCTGACATGCCCTTGGACCAATTGCCAATGCCTCTTCTTGCCCCTTCCAGACCAGTACTTCCACGTGGTGTTTCAAAATCATCATCTGATTGAAGAGAAAAATGTATTCGCTTCATAAGAATATTGAGTATAGCAGATTGACTAGAAATAAAAAAAAGTTTATATATATCCAAAACAAATAGAAACAACCAAAGGAGGCTCTGAACCAGTAACTTTGTATAGAATTATTCCAAATTTATCTCTTCATTCCATTTGGAAAGCTAACCACATATTATATGCTTTCTTTTTTACTGGCATTGTAGAATGCAAAACTGAAAAGTTATTCCTTGTACTGAAAACTACCCTAGTCTCCTCTTACAATGCATGTGAAATATACGGAACTTGAATTCACAAATTATTTGCTTGAACCATACAAGAACTCACCAGAAAGAGAATTTAAATTGTGAAATTGCTGAGGTCCAGTGCCAGAAGCCAGCCGAGTTGCTTGTTTAGAGATGGCATCAATTGTCAGTGCTTGTTTCTTCCATGAGGTTGTATCGTTCATGCTTCTCGAAACGGGAAGCTCTTGAACGTTTTGGGGTTTTGTCGTCATAATATTCTCCTGAAATGTTGATTTCCCAGTTGCCTCTGTGTGCTTCAAAAAGGAAGGCTCGCATCGAAATGTTGTGGGCTCGTTGTTATCATGTTCAAAACGACCGGACTGATTCTGTGCATCCAAAGTGTAATCACTGTTCCCAAATGGCTTGGTAGGACATTTTATCAGGTGGTCATCATCACCATCTAAGTCTATCACATCTGTAAACTTGGTGTCCATGTTGTCTTTCAAGTTCAGATCATTTTTAGCTTCAGGAGTCAACTGGTTCAAGTGAGCCTTCTCGTTGCTTCCATCCTGCATCAAGTCATCACGCTTCGCAGTTTGATTCCCATATCTAGCACTTGGACTAGACAAACCATTATTAGCAGTGGGATTTACTGGATTTGTCTGGTTCTGGTCTGCTTTAAATTTCTTTGAAGACCTCAAGTCCCTGATAACATTATTCTCCTTTTCTTCCAGTTCCTTCTGAAGGTCTAGTACCCTAGCCTGCTTTTACTTGCATAGGTCAACGCTCAAACTAAATATGTACATTCACAAACAGATTTTAGGTTGACTTGAGCATACCCTCAACTTCTTTATCAGCTCACTGGCCTTCTCAATCTTCTGCTTAGTGCGAGTTTCAGATCTTCCCAGATGATTGCACTGGACCATCAAATCTTTGTAGCTCCTAGAAAAAAAAATGCATTACTAATTTCTCCAAGCATGAATGAAAGAATACTCGTAGCTTTTGGGAAAAAAAATGGCTTCATCAGGTTAAGTAAAATTTCACTTGTGACAATGTCCAGTAAGAGAGGAAAGGAGCTATTCGCCAGAAAGCGCTAAAATTCACTGCTAACAAAATCGCTGCTTCTTTGTCTAGTCTGTGTGGAACTGACTCCCGAACGGAGCATTATTTGACCATCTAATGTAATTCATTTGATACTGGTAATGGCTGAGCATCGAAACTGTTTCAACTCACAATTCCCACTACATAGCTAAATACTGACTACTGTTTATGTTGAAACTGTCTCAACTCACAACTGCCACTTCATAGCTGAAATACTGAAACTGTCTCAACTCACAAGTCCCACTTCATAGCTGAAATATTAACTATCGTTTATGTTGAGGACCTTACACTTCCTTAGAAAATCCAAAGTTCAACAACCAGTCATTGGAACTAAAATGCTAAAGGACAGTCTATATTATAGCTGAAATACTGACTATAATTTATGTTTGCTGTTTCGGGTCTTTTTGTTTGCTTTGCTTTCATTGTAAGGCCGACACCATTTTGGTGATTTCTTCTAATACTCAATGGCACACATTTAGGTCTGGTTCAACAAAAAAAAACATCTATATTCAGTTTAAACTACTTAATAAATCCCTGGAGTGAAATATACCTGTTGCGAAGAGCAAGCGATCTCTTCAGGACGTCAACAGCATTCTCAAGATTACCATGGTTACCCAGTGAAGCCAGCTTTAGGATCTCTTCCTCCTGAAGGTTCATATCGGTCGACCTAATTGACAGGAGATTAATACAGATATTCACTCATCAAACACAAATATTTGTGCACATTTCAGACTAAATAGGCATACAGCTTGAGCGCAGCAAGCTCCTTTGCCAACGCAAGGCTTCTCTCCTGCAACCTCCCACACTCCGTAGTCCTCCTCGACAGCTCCTGCCACGAATTTACCAACATAATTCAGTCCATGTCTGGATGCAGAGAAAGGTGAAAAAAAATCCGGCCACCTGAACAGTCACCTCTGTTTTCACATTGAGCTGCAGCTGCACATACTCTTTCTCCTTCCTAGCCGCCTCCCGCATCGTCTCCGCCGCGGCCGCCTTCTCCTTCCACCTAACGACCTGAACAAAGAGCCACCAAGAAACCATCAGCAAACCACACAAATTCACCAGCCCAATAACGAGATCCGGCAGGCGTAGCAGCAGCACTGGCCTCGGCGTTAAGCTTCTGGATCCCGTCGCGCTGCTCGTCGAGCACCCGGCCAAGGGACGCCGCCTTCTGCTCCAGCCGCGCGACCTCGGCGGCGAGCGCCTCCGGGTCGGCGTCCTGCGACGAGCGGGGGGACGCCTGCGTGGGGCACGCGCCTGTGGACTGGAAGAAGAGGCGGGTCGGCGGGTGGGAGGCGCCGCATGCCCGCTTGCAGATGGGGCACGTGCCCTTCTTCTTGCCGCCCGCGCCAGGGCAGTACTCCAGCCATTGCTCGACGCTGCAACAACAACAACCAATAAGCCTCTGCTTTAGCCAGCCATTGAAAGAATTTGCAGGGGGGAACAGAAGAAAAGAAATGGATTCGGGGAGAGGGCAGGCAGGGCAGGGCGGACCAGAGGGCGTGGAAGACGTGGCCGCAGGAGGGGAGGCAGTAGAGGTGCTGGTCGGAGAGCGGGCGGAGGTCCTCGTAGCAGATTGTGCAGACCGGCCACGCGGCGGCGGTCATGTCGGCGTCGGCGTCGGCGGCGGCATCCAGAGGGGAGCGGGCTCCTCTTCTTGTGGTTGGTTTTGGGCCGAACGGGGGAGGGAAACCAAGTGGTTTCGCATTTTGTTCCGCGGGCGTTTTCGGAAATGCCAGGTTTCGTGGCGGGAAGTTTTTATATCTTTTCCTCTCTTTTATTTGTAGTCGATTCTTAAATCTTTTATTTTTGAAACGTTGATTCTTAAATCTTAGTCGAGGAAACTAATTTGTGAAATAGGTAATAAGGGTGCTGGTTTAAAAGCTATTTTTTGCAACACTTGGGATAAAAAAACTGCTCCAACATGCATATGCTCATGATCATGTGTGCAAATTTGCATGACTTGAAACAAAATTAGCTGATGTAACGGGTCTGCTCCCCAATGGGGAGTGCCTTCTCATCCCATCGGGAAACTTTTTTCCATCCCCGTTCCATTGGATTTGGGACGGGGATCGGGTTCTCTATTAAGAAGCTAAATTTGAATTAGCTTCTCGTAATTTATGATCTTACATAAGCAACTTTGTAATACGTATGTGATAAAATGACAACAAATTAGTATCATTTGTTAAATATTATTGAAATGTAACACAATATTACAACACATTTCATATAAAAAGTATAGAAATTTATAATGTATACGCTAGTATAATGGGGGATAGCGGGAAACAGGCATGGGAGAACTTTTAATCCCCAATCAATCGATCTATATTGTACTCCCAAGTGGATTACGAAGTATGCTTTCTCTAGATTGATGAATATGCTGGAATTTTGGGCATTTGGCCTTTGGCCCATGGCCCATTATCAAATTCTGAAACTCACAGTGGCAGCACTAGTGGGGCTAAAGTTTAGTCCACATTGCTAGTTGGGAGAGAGTTGGAGTGGTATATAAGGTGGGCTGTTCTAGTCCTAGTAAGTGAGTGAGAAGAGAGCCTCGCGCTCCTCCTCCTCCGCCGCCCGCCTCGCCACGACACGTCACGTCACGACGCGCCGCGGGTTGCGGGAATCTCGCCGAGCCGAGCTTATCTTTTTGCTGTTTGCGGGACAGTAGGCCTCCGGAACCCTGCCTCTCGTGAACCTGTACGGGTGAGGGGCAATCAGGTTTTTGGGGAGCGCTCAGGCGCGACTACTGGCATCACGACGTCGTCATCGGACGACGAGTTCCTCCACACCGACAACTTCTTCCCGGACCTCAGCGACTTCTTCCACAACCTCAACATGGGCGACAACGACGCTGCTGTGAAGTATGTGATCTTGTCGTTTCTCTTTCAGTTTCTGTTAGAGTTTCTTCTTCTAGTATATGCGGTAGATGTGATCGGCTTGTCTACTTTAGATGTGATCTGTTCATCTATCTTACTAGACTGCACGTTTAGTTTATTCGTCTACATAGTCATGATTTATCAATTACTTCTATGGATTATTTCATATGGATATTTGCTTATATATTCAACAATCCAAAAACCTGATTTTAAGCAAATCAATTCAAGCAGCGTTGCTGCCGCTACTCGACCTCCCTCTTTGATGGTATGCATTACAAGAGGTGGCGCACAAAGGCAGTTCTATGGTTTACAAACCTAGGCTGTTTTAGCGCCACAGATGCTAGACCTGAGGGGCCTCTCTCTGCAGAGGAGCATGAAAAGTTTGAGAAGGTCGACGCCATGTTTAAGGCGGCCTTGTTCAGCATTCTTGGGGACAACATTGTTGACCCGTACATGGCTTTCGACCATGGTAAAGATGCGTGGGATGCGCTCGAGGCCAAATTTGGGGTCTCGGACGCTGGCACTGTATGTCATGAAGCAATACTATGACTACAGGATGACTGATGAGCGCTTTGTGGTTGAGCAGGCTCATGAGATTCAGTCCCTTGCCAAAGAACTCGAGCAGTTTAAGTGTACCTTACCGGACAAGTTTGTGGCCGGTGGCATTATTGCCAAGCTTCCTCCTTCATGGAGAAACTTTGCTACTTCTCTGAAACATAAGAGACAAGAGTTTTCCGTTTCGGATCTCATTGGCTCGCTTCATGTGGAAGAGAAGGCGAGAGCAAAGGACACGTAGTTTTGAGGGAGGTTCTAGTGCCAATGTGGTACAGAAGAAAAACTTCCAATCCCACAAGTCTAAGAATAAGAACAATGGAAAAGGCAAGTTTGACGAGAAGAATAAAGCCTCTAACTCAACCAACTTCAAGAAGAAGACTCCTTATAAGAAGAAAGGGAATTGCCATGTTTGTGGCGCTCCTGGACATTGGGCTCCTGATTGCCCAGAACGCCATGATCGGCGTGGGAACAGCGGCAAGTCCGCAAATGTTGTTATTGGTGTTGATACTGAAATGAAGGACGTTGGCGATATTTCTCCTAGTGTCCTTTCGTATGTAATTCTCGATTGGTGGATAGACACCGGAGCCAATACACATGTATGTTGATGTCTCTATGTTTTCTTCTTATCAGGTTGCAAGGACTTGCTCCGTGCTGATGGGAAACGACTCACGTGCTTCGTTCGTGGTGTTGGTACGGTGGATCTGAAGTTTACTTCGGGAAAGACCATCCAGTGAAGAATGTGCAGCACGTTCCCTCCATTAATAAGAATCTCGTTAGCGGATCGCTTTTATGTCGAGATGGTTTTAAGTTGGTTTTTGAGTCCAATAAAGTTGTAATTTCCAAGTGTGGACAATTTGTTGGAAAGGGTTATGTGTGCGGAGGCTTGTTCCGCTTATCTCTGTCAGACATATGTACTCAAATTATTAATCATGTTTGCAATGATAGTGAGTCCGATATTTGGCATTCACGACTTTGTCATATTAATTTTGGGTGCATGACGCGGCTAGCGAATATGAATATAATTCCGAAATTTGCTATTGTCAAGAAATCCAAGTGCCAAGTATGTGTGCAAGCTAAGCAACCACGTAAGTCTCACAAGACTGCGGAGGCAAGAGACTTGGCACCGCTGGAGCTTATACATTCGGATCTTTGTGAAATGAATGGCGAATTGACAAAAGGAGGGAAAAGATACTTCATGACTTTAATTGATGACTCTACTCGATATTTTTATGTGTACCTCCTAAAATCTAAAGATGAAGCTCTTAATTACTTCAAAATCTTTAAAGCTGAAGCAGAAAACCAACTTGATCAAGCGGCTAAGGTCTGATCGTGGTGGAGAGTATTTTTCCAACAAGTTTGATTCTTTTGTGCGGAACATGGTATTATCCATGAGAGGACGCCTCCCTACTCACCTCAGTCAAATGGGGTGGCCGAAAGAAAGAACCGTACTCTAACTGATTTGGTTAACGCCATGTTAGATACATCGGGTCTATCCAAGGCATGGTGGGGGAGGCGATATTGACTGCATGTCATGTCCTAAACCGTGTCCCCACAAAGAACAAAACCCTTACCCCGTTTGAGGAATGGGAAAGGAAAAGGTTGAAACTCTCTTACCTACGAACTTGGGGTTGTATGGCAAAAGTAAATGTGCCAATACCCAAGAAGCGCAAGCTTGGACCAAAAACCGTGGATTGTGTTCTTCTGGATATGCTTTTCATAGCATTGGCTATAGATTTTTGATAGTAAAATCTGAGGTACCCGACATGCATGTTGGTACAATTATGGATTCAAATGATGCGACTTTCTTTGAGGATATATTTCCTATGAAGGAAACGTCTAGCTCATCAATTCAGGAGATGCCCAGTTCATCTACTCAGGAATTATTTCCTGAACCTACCATGGCTATAGAACACTTTGACAATCCTGTGGAGGATGACAATGAAGCTCCCAAAAGGAGCAAGAGACAGAGGACTGCAAAGTCTTTTGGTCATGATTTCATTGTGTACCTCGTGGATGATACTCCCACTTCAGAAGCCTATGCATCTCAAGATGCTGACTACTGGAAGGAAGCTGTCCGTAGCGAGATGGATTCCATCTTAGCTAATGGAACTTGGGAGGTTACTGATCGTCCTTATGGGTGCAAACCTGTGGGATGCAAATGGGTGTTCAAGAAAAAGCTTAGGCCCGATGGTACTATTGAAAAGTACAAGGCACGTCTTGTGGCCAAGGGTTATACCCAGAAAGAAGGTGAAGATTTCTTTGATACATACTCACCTGTTGCCAGATTGACCACCATACGAGTGCTACTATCCTTGGCTGCCTCACATGGTCTTCTCGTTCATCAAATGGATGTTAAGACTGCTTTCCTAAATGGAGAGCTTGAAGAGGAAATTTATATGGAGCAGCCTGATGGATTTGTAGTAGATGGTCAAGAAGGAAAGGTGTGTAAATTACTGAAATCTTTGTATGGGCTTAAGCAAGCGCCTAAGCAGTGGCATGAGAAGTTTGAAAGAACTTTAACCGCTGAAGGCTTTGTTGTAAACGAAGCTGACAAGTGTGTATACTATCGCCATGGTGGGGGCGAGGGAGTTATTCTCTGTCTCTATGTAGACGACATATTGATATTTGGGACCAGCCTTACTGTAATTAAGGAGGTCAAGGAGTTCCTATCTCGCTGTTTTGAGATGAAGGACTTGGGAGTAGCTGATGTGATCTTAAACATCAAGCTGCTGAAGGATGACGATGGTGGGATTACATTGCTTCGGTCCCACTATGTGGAAAAGATCCTGAGTCGCTTCGGGTATAGCGACTGCAAATCTTCTCCAACGCCTTATGATCCTAGTGTGATAATTCATAAGAATAAAAGAATTGCTAGAGATCAATTGCGATATTCGCAGATCATTGGCTCGCTTATGTATTTAGCCAGCGCCACGAGGCCTGACATCTCCTTTGCTGTAAGTAAACTCAGCCGTTTTGTGTCTAGACCTGGAGATGTTCATTGGCATGCTCTTGAGAGAGTTTTGCGCTATCTGAAAGGCACTGCGAGTTATGGCATTCACTATACTGGGTATCCAAGGGTACTTGCGGGTTATAGTGATGCAAATTGGATATCGATGCTGATGAGACTAAGGCCACAAGTGGTTATTTGTTTACACTTGGAGGTGCTGTTTTCTGGAAGTCTTGCAAGCAGACCATCATTACGAGGTCAACTATGGAAGCAGAACTCACCGCATTAGACACAGCCACTGTTGAAGCAGAGTGGCGTGAGCTCTTGATGGACTTACCTGTGGTTGAGAAACCAATACCCGCTATTCCTATGAACTGTGATAATCAAACTGTGATCGTCAAAGTAAAGTTCTAAGGATAATATGAAGTCATCAAGGCATGTGAAGAGGAGATTGAAAACTGTCAAAATGAGAAACTCCGGAGTTATAGCGTTGGATTATATCCATACGTCTAGAAACCTGGCAGACCCCTTCACAAAGGGACTATCACGAAATGTGATAGAAAATGCATCGAGGAGATGGGTATGAGACCCACACTATGAGCTGCCCACGGTGGTAACCCACTCTATGTGATCGGAGATCCCGTGAATTAGAACGGAGACAAGCTGTTGGTCAGTGGGAGGAGTATATATCCCTATAGCAATTTTACCACTCCGTAAGATGCAATACTCTCCTAATCTGCATGGCAGGTTGATAATTATCTTAATGTGTTCTAAGTGGCTTATTTTAGCAGAGATGTTGTCCTGCAGAGCATCTTTTGAAGAACACACCTATATGAGTCCGATTGTTAAACGTCGCAATCTATGAGAGTTGGGTGCTCTCTAGTAAACTCATGAAAGGCCCTGGAGTATGACGTATAAGCTCCAAACCGCGAGGAAGCCTCGCGGCAGCCTAGTATCGGTCTAGGCTTTGTATGAAGCTAGTGCGCAGAAAACTTGTAGTTCAAGGCATAGTCCACTATCCAAGTTGCAATCTAGTGTAATATGAAGCTTTAAGTGGAAGTTCAACTTAACAGTCTCCACGACATACCGGTATATAAAACAATGTTCTGGAAACTTACTGATGAGGTGTGCCAATGAGAGTTTGTGGGGGATTGCTGGAATTTTGGGCATTTGGCCTTTTGGCCCATGGCCCATTATCAAATTCTGAAACTCACATGGCCCATTCCAATAATCAGTGGCAGCACTAGTGGGGGCTAAAGTTTAGTCCCACATTGCTAGTTGGGAGAGAGTTGGAGTGGTATATAAGGTGGGCTGTTCTAGTCCTAGTAAGTGAGTGAGAAGAGAGAGCCCTCGCGCACTCCTCCTCCTCCGCCGCCCGCCTCGCCTAGCCACGGCTCGCCTCGCCTCGTCACGACACGTCACGACGCGCAGCGGGTTGCGGGAATCTCGCCGAGCCGAGCTTATCTTTTTCTGTTTGGGAAATTAATTGTGTAATCAATTTCGAGTCATTAACGGACGCGTTACTCAGCCGTTTTGCCTTCCGGTTTTTGGATCGTGGCTGTGCCGACTCGGACGTGGGCTGCGCCCCACCTTCCCGAACCGCACTATATAAGCGCGGACGCCAACCCTAGTCAGCACGAGCCACATATGCGACTACCTGTTTCCAGTTTGCGCCGCCGCCTTCGTCTTCCTCATCCCGTCCGTCGGCGACGCCGGGACATAGGCCTCCGGAACCCGCCTCGTGAACCTGTACGGGTGAGGGGCAATCAGGTTTTGGGAGCGCGGGCGCGACTACGGCATCACGACGTCGTCATCGGACGACGAGTTCCTCCACACCGACAACTTCTTCCCGGACCTCAGCGACTTCTTCCACAACCTCAACATGGGCGACAACGACGCTGCTGTGAAGTATGTGATCTTGTCGTTTCTCTTTCAGTTTCTTCTTCTAGTATATGCGGTAGATGCGATCGGCTTGTCTACTTTAGATGTGATCTGTTCATCTATCTTACTAGACTGCACGTTTAGTTTATTCGTCTACATAGTCATGATTTATCAATTACTTCTATGGATTATTTCATATGGATATTTGCTTATATATTCAACAGAATAGCCCTATTTTAGATAGCGGGGATTAAAGTTTCGCATACCCGTCTCCTAATGGATGAATTCTCCATGAATTTGTGAGGAACAACCCCATTGTCATCCCTATTCCTAACTCATTCGCATGGGAGGAGGCTCTAGGATGAATGTGTCGTCTCTAGCATCAAGCATGCGCACGCGGCACATGGTAGCGACGTCGAAGGCGGTGAAGCCACCCAGGATCAGAAGAGGCTATCATTGGGGCCCCATCACATGTCTCAAGAACGCTCTGTCCCCCAGGGTTTGGGGGGGGGGGGGGCATTTTCCTCCCATTATCGTGTTTTATTGGTGTGTGTTTTTCTTTTTCTTCTCCTCTCACATAACCCCCGTGTACACTCTAGTTCATTTGAACCTGTACACTCTAGTTCATTTGAACCTATCTCGTAGAGGCATCATACTCTCTGGTTCATTTGAACCTATCTCATAGAGGTCTCATAGGCAACTTTGAATGAAATATATTCAGGTCGGGACTCGTTTCCCCCGGTGAAAACTTTAAAAGAAATGTCTCAAAAACCAACTCGGCCTCAACACCGGCCAGCTGGAGGCCAAATAGGCACCGACATGCCATGCCAGAGGCAACGCCAGCAAGCAAAGAGGCGTTGTGGAAATACTCACTCTCACAAACCGGGGCAGATTCGTTCTTTACAACTTTTCCCTCCGAATACCAAATGTTCCAGAATTGAATTAAGAATCTTTGCGTGACGATTCATACTTCTAGCTAGTGTTTAATGAAACCTCCAACAGTTGCCAAAAAAGAAAATCTCCAACAATGTCAGCTCATAGCAGTTACATTTGTAAGTGTACATAAGGTCGCCATTGTTGCAGCTCCTCCATCTTGAGAACACTCCTGACAATTTTTTTCACAAGCCTAGGGAGCACCTTCACGGTTCTATACACACGTGAGAGTGACGATGCTGTACACAAGTCAAGAACTCCGCACAAGTAGCAAAGACGAACAGCAAATCCAACAACTCTATACAACAATTCACCCTGAACAGTACTGGATGGGCTGTCTCTACTGGCCGTCCGTGGCCAGGTGTCTTTGTCATGACAGTTTCAGAAGAACCGTCGCTTCAAGTTCCTTGCCGTTGCCTGGTAGGAGCTCATGAGGAGCCCAACACCTATGCCAACTCCAACACAGACTCCCAGGCCAATCCCGACACCAACCCTAACACCAGCATTGAACCATGTAAGTTGCCCGTCCTCGTCCTCGGAGTACCAGCCTTCAGGGTATGGCCTGGTTCCTAAGTTCATGTCATTGTCGTCTTCATCACCCATAGCCTGCTAAAGAGATCCATATCTAAAATTAATTAACCAAAATTTGGGCATTTAATAAACAACAAAACTAGGATTCTCCCCAAGCATTGTGTTTCAATTGAAGGAAGAAGAAACAGTCACACAACAAAGACTCCAAGAGGGCAAGACAATGGCAGTAATAAACAGGACAGCAAATGCTGTAATAGTCCAACTTTAGTCATAATTTCGCACTCTCCAGAACCTTAAATGCAATCAGAGTATCTGAAAGACTGAAACGACAAGATAGAAACAAAAACCACGGCATCTAATACCTGTGAGAGATTTCGTGCTATAATAACTTATATATTACCAGAACTGAACCATCAAAGGAAATGCTACGCAGAACTTACGAAGAGAGAATTAGGAAGTACACCTAAATTAATAGTGTAATTCTCAATACTTTCAAGTTTCAAACCCTTAAATCACATATGACATGGGTCTGGTTGTGAAGTGAATGCAGCATCAATTGCACTGTTAGCTAATCACATCATATAAGTAGATATAACAATGGCTACTTGATCTAATTTTAAAGGGGGTGAAAGCATAGACGTGAAATGCAAGCTACTAAGGACAATAGTAGCATCCCTGGGCCACCAGTTCCTATCTTATTATAGAGATATGACACTTGATATACTCATTTTAAGATGAGATCTACAAGTATGATCCAACACACAAATACACAATCACATGCAAAGAAAGAAGTTGCATCCAGAAATCATAATATCCAAGCCATACTAGCCAATGCAGAAATAAATTATAAGACTATACGGGCTAGGATTTTGATCCACATAAAATAAATTTATTATCATACCATACAACACTAAATCAGGATAGAAGTCAAAGATACTATTATCAGAATACCAGCCATAACTAATTAAGCATAGAAGGATACAGTTTCACGGGTCCATGATTACACCCACAAAATATATTTCCAGCAATCATCGTGGGAAGCAATGCAAGTTTGCAACCACAAACACACTCACTATCAAAGTGTTTACAATGACGACACGCCACTACATTTGATAAAATAACAATGCAGCCATGCCCAAAATTATATCACAGTACAGTACTACATGGGTAGCAAGAACTGGAAGAGAAGTCAAAAACATATATGGGGCCATCAAAGCTTTTGCTCGCCATTTGGCGCTAATCAATAGTTAAAGCAAGTAACACACAGCCACATTATGCAGTCTACGCATATTTACTACATTAGGCTTCCTTTGCTACAATTGTTCCTATATCAAAGCTATACTTCCTCTGTAGGTCATATTAATCAGTAAGATGAAACAATAAATGTTCTCGAATTTTCATTGACTGACCGTCAAAGTCGCCGTTCGCCGGCGAACCAGCCCGCCTGCAGCTTCTTCAGGGGTGGCGAGCCGCAGTGCGTGCGTGAGGACGGCTGGCTCGCCTGCGCAGCACCCAGCAACATAGACCTCAAAGGCCGAGGCCGAGGCCGCCGCTCCAGCGGAGGGGACGCAGTCGATCGCCCAGGCGGGGGAATCGGCCTTGGAGTCAGTGCGCCGGCGCAGGGAACCCCGGAGGAGGGCGTTGCCGCTGTGGTCGGCGACCACGAAGGCGGCGGCGGGCGGGGGGAGGCGCGCGGCCGCGGTGGAGACATAGGTGGCCTCGCCAGAGACGGGGTCGCGGCGGTCGAGGCGGAGAGGGAGGGAGGAGGGGGAGGCCTCGCCGCCGTCGGGGTGGATGGCCAGCGCGAGGCTGGGCGGGGCGGCGGCTCCGGTGATGCGAGGTGAGAGGCGCACGTAGAAGAGGCGGACCTCGAGGCAGCCGCCGGGGTCCGGCGCCGGCTGGTCCATCCGCGCTGCGCGAGGTGGGGAGCGCGGGATTAGCTTAGGGTTCCGCCATTGCCAGGCTTAAAGGTGGAGACGAATGGTTCATTAATTGAATTACCGGTCAGAGTGTGCCAAGCAAAGCGAGAAAATTAGATTAGGTAAATTAGTTTTTTCGAGAAAAGATTAGGTAAATTAGTTTTTTTAATACACCACACCACCTTTATTAAACTTCAGACACGGAATTACAACATCTGTCACGTGGATTTAAAACTAAACAATTCAATCCTGGACATCATTAACTACACTTCTAGCAAGGTTATGAGTATCCTTGTTTGAGCCTCGTCCTTCATGATAGAAGACGAGTTCATCAAAACCATCCTGAGCTTCAGTAATCTCCCAAGCGATATGACCATCGACGCCCATCATTCCTTCTTCCAAGTTTCGAACGACATTCTTGCAGTCAGTCGCCACCTTAATTCGATGAGCATCGATGTCCCTAGCCCGCGCGATCGCCTCTCTACAAGCCATCGTTTCTAGCGTCTCCGCGGTCGTGCATCCCAGGAAGACGACTGCAGATGCACCCATGAACATGCCACTCTCGCTTCATGCAACTGCTACAACCGAACCTCTTCTAGAGTTCTTTCCAACGGTTGCATCCACGTTGATCTTCACCATTCCAAGGGTGGGCGGATCCAGCTTGACGCAACCCGAGCCCTTGGCCCTGCCTTTTGCTTTCTTCCTAGTTCTTCACATTGACTTTAGATCTGCAATGAATCTCTCCATGAAGCAATGTACACATAGGGGACTCTGATACACCTGATCATGTATAGCCTTCCTTCATGCGTGCCAGATCGCCCACAACGTCAC
This sequence comes from Lolium multiflorum, assembly GCA_030979885.1. Taxonomy (NCBI): domain Eukaryota; kingdom Viridiplantae; phylum Streptophyta; class Magnoliopsida; order Poales; family Poaceae; genus Lolium; species Lolium multiflorum. Next base: position 181,031,668 of record CM061753.1, on the reverse strand, counting down.
GAAAACCCTGATCTGTTCTTCCTTCTTCAGGGTCGCAATCATGGTTGCAGCCAAGCGCATGCATCTCTGGCATCTGAACATGTCATGTGTTCAGTAATACTCTCATCCACCAGAGCCCAAACACACATGGACGTGGTGCAGTCGATTAGAGTGTGCCTCCATGTATCATGCGCTCCACAAAGCTGGCAAGAGCCACTGTCCGCCATATGCCTACGATGCCTTTCCGAGTTCGTTGGGATCAACTGTTTAGCTAATCTCCACATGAAAATTTTCACTTTAGAAGGCACCTAGGTGCTCCAAAGCGCACTCCACTCTTTCTGGATCTGTGTTTCATTCGAGCTCGTCGCTCACGATCCAGCCATGCTTCTCGTCTATTTCTCGTCGCGATCAACATGTTGTACGCTGAACGGATGGTGAAGACTCCTCTTCTGTCGGTGCCATGACCAGAAGTCTCCTTAGCGTCTGTGGCTGAGGGGCATCTCCAAAATGGCCTCAACATTCATTGGCACTAAATATGATCTAAGCTTCTCCTCATTCCAGGTCGCCGATGTGGCCTCAATGAAGTCTGCCACTCGTCTCGGTGGATCGTCTACAAGGCACGTAATGGGGCGCAGTAGACCATCCCTCGGGATCCAATGCTCATTAGCTGGGTTAGTGTGTTCTACTGTCCAAATCCTTTTGATTAGCCCCTGCTTCAGAACCTGCGGCCCATCTTGGATCGCTCGCCACACTTATGATGGTCCTACTCCTAGTGATGATTACATCAGGTCTGTATTTGGGTAGTACCTTGCCTTTAAGATTTTCCCACTTAGCGACTCCGGATCCTGCAAAAGCCTCCAACCCTGCCTCGCCAGCAAGGCTAAATTGAAAAGCTCGATATCCCTAAACCCCGGTCCTCCCATATACTTGGGTTTACACATTTCCTTCCACGAGACCCAACACGACCTCCTCTCTCCTTCCTTACTTCCCACCAAAATTTCTGCATCATGGAATTGATATGAAGACACAGTCCCCTCGGCAGCCTGAAACATGCCATGGAGTAGATCGGGTATAGCTTGTGCAACTGCTTTAATTACGATGTCTTTCCCGCCTGCTGACAATAATTTCTCCAGCCGCCCTTGAATCCTGCTCCACACTCTATCCTTCAAATACTTGAAAGATCCATTAGTTGATTTCCCTACATCCGAGGGCATTCTACTTCTCTTTCAAGATTTCTGAATGAACATGAAGAATCTATTTCACTGCCTCCTTGGTGTTACTCGGGAATTTTGTGCTAAAGAATATAGAAGATTTTTCCCGGTTTATCCATTGACCCGATTCCATACAGTACAAATCCAGCACCTCTTGGACCTTCTCCGCTACCCCCATCTATGCCTTGAATAGCAACAGGCAGTCATCCGCAAAGAGAAGATGGCTAACGACCGGGCAATCGAAACTTGACGAGGTATCAACTCATTAATGCCTACAAATTGTAGATGTAGGGTTTCGTGGAAATAGAGGGCAAGTAGAACTCGAAGGTGGTCAGACGAACAAAGGCGTCTAACTAGAAACAATATGGTGGATAGGGTTTACAATGATCGATACTCGTTTTGCCCTCAGCTTCACCTTTATATAGGAAGCGAAGCCGAAGCTTTTCGTGTCATACAAGTATACAAACATCGGGCCGTATTAGGCCTTTCCATATATTACAAGTTTCCATACATCGACTCTACTTTACTGGGCCTTGTATCATTGACTTCGTGGGCCTCCAAGTCTCCGGGTCCATAATCTTTCGACTCCAGATGCTTGAAAATATAACCAGGCGTACACTCGTGGTATGCCCATTAGGCATACCCATGTCAAAACCACCCTTAACCCATGGAGTTTCGATAAAAAGTTGTGTTTTAAGAGGCACGAAAGGCCCTATGCAGCCAACAAGAACAAGGGGATATAGGATCACCTCGCCGCATCCCTCGAGAGTGTATAAAATTATCCAATTTACCTCCATTGAAAAGGTGACAAGACGCATCACCATTTGCACCCAACTTCGATGGAAACCTAGCTTAATCATGATAGCCTCTAGTTATGTCCACTTCAGTCGGTCATACGCCTTCTGCATGCCCAGCTTAAGAGCACAAAAGCAGTTTTTCTTCGCTCTATTCTGCTTCATAAAATGTAGACATTTATAAGCAGCAATCATATTGTCAGTAATCAGCCTACCCAGCACAAACGCTGACTGAAATAATTTCTGGTAAGCAAACCTTCAGCCCTAATTGCCAATGGGCCTAGAGTGGACCGGGATGGGCTTACATGGGCGGCCCTAACTACCGAAGCAGTATATGCAGTGGAGTGCCCGGAGGGGAAGATTCTTTCCACACGGAACCCAACCACGATGAGCGGCGGCGGCCGGAAGCCGACGGGCGACGAGGCGGAGGTGGAGGCGCTCCTCCGGGCGGCGCAGGACGCCGTGCTGCTCAAGCTCCAGTCGAACTCTCACCTCGTCTCGTCGTCCTCCTCCGCCGCCTCCAACCCTCCTGCTCTCGACCCGGCGCCCGGTTCACTGGACGACGATCTCGCCCGCCGCTTCGACGCGCTCAGGTCCCGCCCGCCGGCACCGAAGCGGCCGGATGCTGCCTCCCCCGGGATGGATGAGATGGAGGCGCGGTTCGCGGCGCTGAAGGGCGGAGCCGCTGGCCCGGAGAAGGAGACGAAGGTGAGTTTGGAGGATCTGGGAGATGAGTCAGAGGAGGACGAGGTGGAGAAGGTGATGCGGTGGGCGATGGACGCCGCGCGGCTCGACGTCGCCACGGCCGGCGGTGGCGTCACACCCAGCGCCGAGAAGGAGAAGGAAGAAGAAGATGACAAGAGCAGCGCCAGTAGCGAGGAGGACGAAGAGGATAGGCTGGAATTGGAGAAGAGGAAGAAGGAAATGATGAGCAAGAAGAACAAGGCCAAGAACAGGTGGTTCTTCTTTTGATCCTACACATGTTTTTCATCTCATGATCCAAGTAAATTTCTCAGCCAAGTGGAGTGGATTCATATTGTAATGGAAATTATATGGTTGCGTTGTTTGCTATCTCTATGATGAACATGAAACATGCCATGCCAAAAGTTCACTGCTAAACTTGTGCAGATGGATTTGCAGTACATACAAAGGTCCTAATTTCTGCACGTTCTGCAGTTTTGCCGCCACTAGCACATTTGCTTTTATGAAGGCAATCAATTCCCCATGCAAGCAACGCTTCTGGAGTACAAATCATCGCAACCACCAATACAATACATCATCAATATTTTCAATCAGTAGTACGGAGTATTATAAAACAGAAGATGGTGATAACTGAGAGCCAGCAAACAAGTCAACATAGCAGTCTGTTCATGTTAATCTTAAGCACAAGAGATAAGCTCATTATCTCTGACATCATGCACATGGTTCACAGAATGGATTACTGAGTTCATAGGTACTCGTAGATGACAGACATTACATATAGTGACCACAATCACAAGCTACATGCATATCAGTCTAGATGGAGTACAAAGTATCACAGGAACGCTCAGCGCAGGAATGAGAACACCAGCCATCCTAGGAAGAGGGGCCTTCACTTTCCACTGCAAAAAAAAAACAGGGTATTGCAAAATTTAGAGGACTTGTGATTATGAGAGCAAAACATGGATAGATTCATGGTTCTTCCACTTACGTGTTCATCATCAGAGTTATGTTGTCACCTTTCAAGAGTATCCTTCCTGCCAATTTCAAACAAAGATATTAGATAAAGCTAGTGGAATAATGTTATTCCTACTGCTGTAACGACAAAGCCTGGTTGCAAATGCACTAACCCAACGACTTCCTGGTGTCCTTCTTAATGTTGATTTCCTCAGCATCCTCAAGAACCAAGTTCATGTACTCATCAAAGCCCTGGAAAATACACGCACAGTATGAAAACTCAGCATTACTCAAGAAGAGCCAAATTAAGCACACATGTAAACAAAGCATTCAAACACCTTAAACAAAGTCATCCTATAAAGGAAGCAAATTTGGTGCACATGAGCACCAGTGCTCCTGGTTTTTAAAAAATTTAAAAACTGTATATCTATGTTTTAAAAAATCATCACATTTATTCCGTGAATACATACATATGTCATGAATACTCGTGCAAAATTTCGTTAGAGATTGCATTGTATTTTGAGCTACAGGAAAAAAACAAATTTATTGCTACGTATAGTGGCATATATTTGTCAGAAATTTGTCTTTTTTGTATAGCTCAAAATACAACATATTTTTCTACAAAATTCACACAGTATCTTCGAAATGTTTATATGTATGTGAGTACTTAATATCAATTTTTTTGGAATTCGAAAAATATGATTTTTAGAAAACAGGAGCACTGGTGCTCATGTGCCAAAGACACTTTCCGGACAACTGATAACTAGTAACATGCAAAATCTATTATAGGGATGCTGCATTTGACACACCAGCAACGGCACGACTCCATTTCATTGAAATGATTAATAGGCAAATCAAAAACTACGATGCCACAGATTTTCCAAAAATAAAACTAAACGTCATGTTCCTTTTGCAATGTCAAAACTCAAAAGCAAAACGTTGACAAAACAGCAATGCATATCGCCAAAAGAAGGGGAAAAAACCTTGTGATTAAGCACTCCCGCAGATTCAAATTAATTGGCTCAACTTTGTCTAGATATGGATGTATCTAGATGCGTTTGTTGACTAGATACATCTGGTTTTAGACAAAATGGAGTCAACTAATTTGAATCGGAGAGAGTAGCTAAGGAAGAATGTTTATGCATACAATAATAATATCTTCACAGAACGTTATAAACCCTATTGTTGTACGGAAATTATTACAGTGCAATTCGAACATGGAAGCAAAAGTCAAGATATGTTCTAGCAAAAGTCATCCATCACCAACATCTCTTTCCTGGTCTGAATCGCAGCCAATTATCACAAATCTACACCACTGATCTTCAATACTAAACAGTAAAGCCGATTATCCGAAAAGGAAGGCATACGAAATATCTTCTAGAAATACTCTGATATCTAATGCTCCCTAATGTTCTCTTTTATTCTATATCTTAGACTAAAATTTTGTTCCATATTAGTCTACACTTTAGCTTTGTAATCAACAACACAGAAAATGGAGCAGTCCTACTCTCTCCATTTGATGTCATTAATTTTAATGTATGTAGCTTGGATTGGTTGTTTACATAAAGTAGTAGTATTAAAGGACTTGCTAATAAGTCTAAAATTTGTATAACGTAGACTAAACAAGAACAGATGGAGTAGATACAATGGTCAAGTTCTGTGTGGACAAGTGTGCTATTACAACGGATGGACAGAGTAACCATTTGTTCCTTGATTTAAAGGTCAAGATTGGGGTTGGTTTCAGTGTTACAAGCTTCAGATAAAGAATACAGTGGAAAAGTAAACCTTAAATATTAGATTATGTCCCTCCAACCACACATAAGAACAACTAGAAACCCTAATATATTAACTATTAAGAGAAATCAGTCACAAGTGCTCACAGATACAGCCTTAGCAGTAAGTCTTCTCTCACTAGAATTAAGAGAAGCAAGACTAATGCTAAATGATATACGAAGAAATGACATCCACAGGGCATGAAAATCGACCCATCTAACATTCTAACCAAGTAAGAACAGTGAACTAGCATGAATTCCAGACAATTCAAGAGCGCATATCACACCTTAGAACTTGAATTAATAGCTTACTGTTTAGTATGCAGGTTTCAAGTGTCTTTGACAAAGCAAAGAAAGAGAGGTTTACGCACTTCTTCTAAGTTATCAATGCTCTTCCTAAGTTACGTACAAGTAATACATGGAAATAAGTTTACTTCAAAACTACATGGTAAACGCAGTTGCATTATTACTGTTAACATACATCCGCACGCAAGCAGGTGGATTGATAGGACTAAATTCTGCCGATTTGAGCAAGAAATCGGGCAAGGAACTTACGATGATACGGCCCTCAATCCGCATATCCTTCTGCTCGAATAGCCAGATCTGGATGCGCGCTTTCTGCACCAGATCAGAATCAAATCAGTTGGGAGCCAACCATCAGCAACCCGAAAAAGAAGAACCCGAATCGTTAAATTTCCACAATCAAACACTTACGCTCTGGAGGAATCGGAAGATGAGATTCTGCCGTCGCGCAGCAAGGATTCGCCGACCATCGCAGAAGCGGGGAACAAATGCAAGTTAGGGGAAAAGGCCATGTATAGAAAAAGAAAGAGCAGATGAGGAAGAGGGGATAAGGGAGCGTACGATGGGCTGGGTCATGATACGCTGGACCTTGGTGGACGCCATGGCTGCTGCTGCTGCGGCGGGAGCCCTCCTCCGACTGGGCGTATCTAGAAGCTTCTGGAAGGAAGCGCGCGTGGAGCGAGAGGAACGAAGAGGCGAAAGAAACCCTAGGTAGGCCGCCGGGGAGGAGGGAGACGGCAGGGTTTTGTTTTCGGACTGCGCTGCAAGCAGTAAGGCTGCCTCGTGATTCGGGATAGCCGACGACGAAGAGTCAGGATGGAAGGGGCCGTTCGCCTGGGCCTCAACGCTCTGGGCTGGGCTTGGTGGGCTGGCGCTGCTTTTATAAGGCTCTTTCCCAAAAGATTGAAGGAATAAGCCGTTTTCCTTTCTGTAATAAAAACAAAAAGGAGATTTAAGTTAGAGCTCCGGTAAGCATTTGCGTCGTGATCGGTGTTAACATGGAAGTTGCACATAAGTTGTAACTGGGATTTTTTTTTACTACTACATGACATGTAATTGGGAGAAAAAATTGTAGGAGTAAATGTTTGTACACAATATTCATTCACAAGTTTTTTTTTCACAGGGTTAAAAAAACCACGCACTACAAATTCATGGGTGATGTCATATTGCCGAGAATTTCAGATGAGAATTACCCGTCAATTATCAAAACTCAGCTGATGCCATTTTTGAAAAGTCTCTTACCGTAATTTAGAAGTCTTCAAAATAATGATCTAAAATGGTTTAAAAGCAAGTAGCCATTGAGTAGAGTACTATCTCTATTCCAAAATAGATGTCGTTTTGGATAGCTTTCCAAAATGTCATTTATTTTGAAACAAAGGTACTTCCTCCGTCCCAGTTTAACAGGCGTGCACGTAGTTTAAAGAATTGTTTAGATCATTATTTTGGTCAAAAAAATATGAGATATATGTTTATAAAATTATATCATTTGAAACCTTTTTTGAATACGAATCTAATGGTATAATTTTGCAAACATATAATTTATATTTTGTTAACAAAATTAATGGTCAAGCTTTGTATTGCCTGTTAATCTGAGACGGAGGGAGTAGTGCTGATCTAGAGATAATGCAAATTTCTATGTTAATGGGATCGACTTCAAATCCACTACCTAACCACGTCTGGAAGTTGTCTTTGACGTACACTTTAATCAATTTACTGTGGTAGTTGATAGAACAAAATGCTAAACAATGTAATGCATACTTCGCTAAGGGTTAGTGTCGACAGACAGGTACATTCTGTTTCTTGGCACGTCCCCATGCCAGTGTCTCCACATCGTACATGCCTGTACCGAAAGCCCCTCGTTTCTCTGAAAGATGGCTTTCCAAAACCCTGCCTTTTTGGTACAATGTGTGTCTCAACTTTCTCACAGAAGGTCTGTAAAGTTACAATCTGTTGAACAGAGGTTTTACAAATTAATTTCACTTACAGGAGAAGCTGCAAGTATACTCATACCATGGGAACCAATGCTGTTGATTGACATGGATGGTATTGGCACGTTGCAACCTCGATTTGTCAATTGTCAGTGTGGACTTGTACAGGGTGATGCTGTCTGCGGTGTGAATGATGTGAAGCCCCACTTAACCCCCACAAAAACAAAATCCTTGCTTGCAGCTTAGGGGATCGGCAAGCTGTTCATCTCTGCTTCCATGTACCAGTGTCACTAGCTTTATACAGTTGTTACTACCTGTCACTATGGCATCTATAAACAGTGTATGCCAGTGTGTGGGGGCAATTAAATTAAATGATCAATGAAGCCACGAAGATTGTGAGATTTATTTGTGAGACGATTGATATGGTCGAGTTTGTTTATCGATTCGTGGACACCAACCGTTCTATCTAGAAGCTTGAATAAGAATGAAACAAAGAACTTCTACAAATTAATAATTCAACCGTTTCATTTTATCGACGTAAAATCACCCTGAGGTGTATACTCTGATTTTGATCAGCATCTATTTGCTATGTCTTTTTTGTTCCTCTGTAGATGGAATGAGGCAGAAATCTTACCGTTGTTTCACACACAACAACCAAATAGAAAAAATGGAGTCCGTAATAGAAAGATTGGTAGTATCATACTAGCTAGCAGTGGAGGGCCACATGGCCACATTGCCCTAAGAGGAAGCTGCAAGGACAGACCCAATGGTGGCAAATGGGGCCATGCAAAGAACAAGGAGCGAGGACTGCATTACAAGAAATGGTGACATCTTAACCATCCTGGACTAGCTTAGCCTAACCAACCATTGAGTTGAGACAGAGCACTAAGCACAGTGTATGATCAAAGGTTCTAGCGGCTGAAATTAATTTAGTTTCTAGCAATATTTCTTTTATGGAGACAGTGGCTACTGGCTTAGCCTTGTTGGCCCCTCAGTCAATAGTGACTCTGTTGCTCCTTCCTCAAGCTATGTGCTAATCATTTCGCAATCTTCTTTGACAAAAAGGTTCCCAATTGCTACAGTGCCCCCTAAATCAAACACCCTGATGGGCCTAATTTACCATAATCCCCTTTAGTTTTTAGTACACTAATTGTACCCCTCAAGTTTAGTGTTAGAAGTTAGTGACAATGTTGTAAAACTAAGGCCATTGAACACTGTTCTATCAAGGTCATGTTCTCGGGGCGTCGGTGCTTCCCTGGTTCCAAAATTAACAATCTCCCAAGTACGAAGGAGATTGAACTACTTTGTGAGAAACTCGTGCAAAAGCAATGTGAAACTCCAACATTTCTGGGATCCTCGGGTCCAATCTTCACACAATCTAGAATTCATTTCATAAATGATTTAAGTTGTGAAAATGAATATGCTGATTCCTATATACTTGATTACTCTGTAAACTGTACAAGGAATTAATCTGTTCAATGTTATGTCATCCACATAAAAAATTATGAGAGTGAAGTTGCATTAGACTCTACTCTATGGAGTAGCAGGACTACAATTGGAACATAGGTAATAAAGCTCTTGCTCTCCTTTGTTTATTTAATTCACCCATGGGATGGATTGCTAACCATCAAAGCAAATATGGAAGGACGAGAGGTTAGAGCTTGAGATACTCACATCAGAGATGGTGAGTAATTAGCCTCAACAGTCAAATCAAAGCAATCACACGCCATCCGTGGCTCTAGCTAGTCCTCCCTTAGAAAAGATTTATGGGCACAACGATAACTAACATAAGCAATAATAATTACACGCTAGTAGTAGTAGTACTTCGTGACGGGGACCTATTAACACACATATCCATGAACACTATGTTGGTAGTCCTCATGACATTGATCATTCCTTGTCCTTGCAGAAGCACCAAACCAAATTTTTTTGACGCCAATAGCACCAAACCAATGGTCACTAGGAAGACCAAGTGCTTTTTTTCTTCTTCTTGAGACCACTAGGCAGACCAAATTGACATCGGAGAGTCTGAGAAAAAGGGTGATTTTTCGTGAAATATCTAATAATGTAATTTCCATATAGAAATTCTAAATATATTTCTATATATTATGCAAGAAGGTTTCGAAAGTTGACTGCGTGCATCCTAAGATCAACGACATCTAAAACAGGGCGTGGAGCCGTGGAGAAAGCAGTTGTACTGATGTGCATTTTATTTCCGACGGGCACCTGGAGTACATTGAGGTATACAAGAAAATGAAGTTCATAATAATTTCAGCTAACTTGCAAAAGAAGAACAATAATATTAAGTCAACATCACTCACTATATAATTCAAAGCAACAATTGAACATGTTGGCCAGTTGTTTATAGCTTGCTCCGAAAATGCATGCACCTATTTGATCATAGTATGTAGCTAGCTTATCTGTCACGTGTCAAACCACAGATTCAAAAAAGAAAATAAAACAAGAGAGAGAAAAGATTCAAAAGGTTATTGACCACATGCTTCCACTGCCTGTCTTTCTGGTGAAGGGCCCTTCTCATAAAATTTCTGGCCTTTTTGAAGTAAAGCCACTAGATCCCTATAATATGGACAATATAATTTGCTTTGTTTCTACTTCATCTTTTTCTCCCATTCTTTGATTAGTTAGGGAACAACCATTTTAAACTGAAACTATTCTTGGAACTGATGCTTCACCCAATTCTGGTCAGTTATGTCACATATTGGACAAATATTTTTAACAAGATGACTCAGATCCATTCAAGTAGTAATTAACAAATTTCTTAAATAACCATCAAGAAAACAACCTAATAACGATCAAGAAAACAACAACCATACCTCCCCGCGTTAACAAAATAACACTCCTGCTCACCACATGCATTCATAATGCAGTTCAACAGTAGCAAGAGGCCAAATTCAGGCCACCGCCTCAAGCTAACTAACAATATCTCCATCTCGGTCCGATTATAACGTGGGAATAACTTCCCTGTTCCTAAAAAAAATATGAACCGATCCATGCCCCGTACCTGCAATCCAAACAAATCATTTGTTTTTGTTTTTGTTTCGTTTCTCTTCGATTTATGATCTTGCAGAGACGCATGGACATAGTTTACCAAATCTATCAAGGAAAAACAGTTTTTTTTTAGGGCAACTACGGCGGGCAAAAGCCTGCCTGAACCTTTTTTAATTTTCAAAGTCAAAATCCGAAATACAGAGAAGAAAAAGCCTGAAGCCCAAAAAGGAAAGAACAAGTAGAACTAAGCTAAGGAAAAACAGTTTCATTTACTTACAGGAATGCAGAGACACACCACTGATATGGTGTACTTTACATGAACATGGAATGGTCCTTGTGGTACATTCCTTTCAGTTAGTTACCTACAAACTTCAGATGTAGACGTAGACGGAGTATGATGTATCTACCTGCAAAATTAGTTTCTTCAGACAAATTAATTGCTCATTGGTTATTGGCGACCCGTTGTGGATGATATCCGCATCAATCTACGTTGCATGAATCTGCAGGAGATTATTATTATACATCAAATTCAGTGCGGCTAGCTGCAGGTCGCAGACAAGGATCCTGCATGTAATGATTCAGAGACAAGCTACACTGCATTAATGCGCTTGCAATGCACGGTGAAGAGCAAGGAACCGTGATGAAGCGTCGCGCCCGCGCGATCCGACCCGTCGACAGCGCCGTGGCCGCGACGAGGGCGACCGGCGTGGGGGATGGGCCAGTACTGGGGACGTCGGAGGTACATGATTGAGAGAGAGGGAAGGGAGCAAAGGACGAGCTGAAGGGGACCGAAGATTGCTTTTTTTGGCCCCCTACAGATCATCTTTCTGCTTCCTGTTTACCGGTAAGATCAAGATTTTTCATGCAAATTTTCTTCAGAGCCTAGATATGCCCACTGGAATTCAAAGAATTGAATGGCTTAAAATTAGATGAGTGAATAGTACTTCTTATACTGCATTACTAGTATTGTATTGGAATTGGCAGTGTGTATTACTTTTTAATAAAATTTGATAAAATGGCTTCAAAATTAGTATAGTAAGATATAACTAAGTGCTTAACTACGATAATCTAGGTAGCTAGGCCAAAAAGTCGCATGTCTGTTTTGCTTTAGACAATGGCAATTAGGGGATGTCTTATGCTTCTTGTCAGAAAGAGATGGATTAAGCTCTTGGGAGTTGCTTAGGACTGGGTGCGTTTTATCTTCTTTCAGTTAGTTCCAACAGAGATCTCCGATTTGAACGAAGCTGTTTTCACCAAAATTCTCAACCAAGCTAGCCTTGCAATTCGTCTTCCACAAATCTCATACATAATCAGAACAAATCAACACTCACAGGATGCCTAAAGTATGCACTTCACAACCAACATTGTTCACCAGAGTCATCAAGTTCATCCATCACAAAGTACGAATGCTCTGTTAGTACCAGATCGAATTAACTAATTCATGCCGATATTTATTAGCAACTAGCACTACAGCTTATCTTAACAAAAAACTAGCACTACCTATAAGCATTGCTGTTTTGTTGAATATAATTTCTGAACAGCGCCACCCACTGCTGATATAGCTCAGGGGATTGATTCTAAGATCGACTGAACATAACCCTAGCAGAAAAAAACAGCAACTAGGTAAGGAAATAAAATAGCAATCAGACAGCAATACTGCTAGTATATCACTGTGACAATCAATGAGATCATCCGGCTAGGGAGAATCTTACTTTTGGCTGCAACCGGTCGATTCGATCGGAACTGCTCCATGAAATAAACCGCTCGATCGACCGGTCGAAATCGTACAGTTTATGTGAGATCTATGGCTGCAAGGAGATTTGAAGGGGACGTCTCCTCCAGTTGGCCCTGCGCGCTGTCCACACCACCATGGACGTCCATCTCCCGCGACACGCCCTTGTCCCGGCAGCTGCCGCCGGGGCCATCCGGCGACGTACGACGAATCGTGCGTCGATGACTTGTGGGGCCTATGCCACTGGGATGAGCTTCAACTTGTCATGCTTAATTGCTGAGTACACTGCTGCATGAGAACGACAGTGTCAACAGGGACTCTCTCTCTCCCCCTAGCATATCATGGTACAAAAGGTCATATTGAAGCTGAAAATTTGATTTACGGGGAAACAAGTAGGTTCGCTAGCTAAAGAATTGCGTGTTCAATTTGTAAAACCGAACCATAGACAAAAAACAAGTTGAATCCGATCTTTCAGTGGAAAGAACATGATGCACTTCATAGCTGAACCTCCTAGTCCTAGGTAGTTAAGGTGTTAGCACAAGTGCATAATCAGTGTCCAGCAGAGTGGTCATGCACGATGCCTGTCAATGAACGTCCAAGGAAAGCATATGTGAAGTTTAATCAGTTATTAAGAGTAGTTGCAAGTTTGCAACAAAATCTTTAGTTGATATTACTCTATTTCAGAGACCTGCTTGCGATACGGAACAACTCCTAACCTAGCTGTCGCCCTCCTCCTCTCCCGCCCCCTCCCGGGCGGCGGCGGAGATCCGCCCACCCCGCCCCGAGCAGCCGCCGTCGGACTGCCGCCCCTCAGCCGCCGCTGCTGCTGGCCTCGGCCCCGGCCTTGGCCCCGGCCTCGGCCACAGCCCCGTCCCCAGCGCCGGCGGCGGTGGTGGCGCCCCTTCCGTCGAACGACGAGGGGGATGAGAGGGCTTCCGCGGCGGCGTTCCATGGGAGGTGGTGAAGCGCCGGTGGAGGAAGCCGGGCGGCACGACTACTTGGCCGGGGCCTGATGCTCTCCGTCGGTAGCCATGGAGGATTCGGCCGAGCGGTGGCGGCCTCCGCCCCCGGTGACGATTCGGCGGTGGTACGCATGATCCGCGCCACCGTCCTCTTCCCTGGTGGAGGGACTGGCGGCGTGGGGGCTGCTGGTCTTGCTTTGTTTTTGGTGGCGGTCCTTGGGTTTCTCGCAAGCGAAGATGAAGATCTACCAGAGGTCAGGTTGCCTTGATCTGGCTGGAGAGATGAGTTCCGAAAAGCTCCGAAGGCGAATGAAATAGTGCATCTTTTGCCTGGAGTTTGCTGGATCGGGTGGTATTCGGTCGCGCGCATCCATGTTTTTATTCCGACCGTTTTGTTTCGGAGGGAGCGGCGCGAAGCTCTATTCTGTGTTGACATCAGATGACTTTTTGGTCCATGGTGAAGTCAGAAGTAGGAATATCATGAAGGCCGGGTTGGTGGACTGGCTAAATGAGGTTCGACTCTCCGTGATGCTGAGGGATTTGTTTGGTGTTCCGGGCTCCTCAGCGGTGGTATGCATGTGGGGGCGGCAGCACAGGTGAAGTTCAGAGTCTTACCTCTCAGGGTGAAAACTCAAGGTCTGGCCTTAACTGGTTGTGCCTGGCAATGACCTTGCTGGAGACATTTTTTTGAGAGTGGAGACTATCTTCAGGGTGAAAACCTAAGACCATTCGTCGGGTGATGATGGCGCTGGTGCACTGTTCCCTTCTTGAAGGCGTCGCTTTTGGAGAGTATGTATTTCAGGTGTTGTCACGGTGATGGTTGTATTGCTGTCGCTAGGTCTGGAATGCTGTAGCGGACTTTTATTTCTTAATTTTCTTTACTCTTTTTTGGTTGTGTGCATCCGTACTGCCACTAGGGTGGGACGTTGTTGCAGAGGCTGGGTGTAATTGCTATCTTTTGATATTAATATATTCTTTTTTATCTAAAAAATTACTCTATTTTGTAGTTGATAGGCAGAGTTGTATGACATCAGATGACTTTTTGGTCCATGGTGAAGTCAGAGTTGTAGTACTTGATAGGCAGTTCATCTTTAGGCTATCAGAGCATACCCAACAGTTTCATTCTACCCCGAGCTGTATCCTAGCCAGAATAGTCTCGACATGCCGGCTAGACTCTTAGTCGTCGTCCACCATACCTTCCAGCTAGATTCCTAGCTGGAGGACCACCATTTGTAACACTTGAGCACCTCACACGCTTCTTAGAATATAGCCAACACATGAAGTAGGGTTGTTACCAGATCATCATCCGGGGCTTGAACCTATATAAATCTTTCATGCCTTAAGGTTGTTAGTCCATCGGTTCATGATCACAAGCCCTTTCATCTACAAATATCTTTCTGGGAATCAGAACCATGACAGTTGGCGTGCCATGTAGGGGTTTTGTACGTTATTTTCAAGCATCTTGATGGGTTTATCGTCCCCGCCCGCCTTCATCGGCCGGGGAGACATCGGAGGTCATCTAGGTAACCCTCGTGTTCATGTGTCACTGACTACAACGTGTGTGGTGTAGACCTAGTGACATAGGCATCCCCAATGGGCCTGCCGAAGAAGGTACCCGGGGTTTACTGAAGGCCCACGACCCGAAGTTTATGAAGCCCGGAAGCCCAGTTATGAAGTAGTTTGGAAATATAGAGTTGTATTAGGAATAATGACTTGTAAACTATTACGGGACGAACTCTAAGAGTCTCCCGGACTTTGTAACTTGGGTATCACGAAACCCTCGGCTCAGCCTCCTATATAAGGGGGAGTCGAGGGACAAAGAAAGGATCGAATCATTGTTCACGCAGCCCTAGTTTTCATAGCAGTCGAGTACTTTTCCGGCTGAAACCTTCGAGATCTACTTGCCCTCTATTTCCAACAAAACCCTAGTCTACAACTTGTAGGCATTGACAAGTTAATACCTTGTCAATTGGCTCCATCTGTGGGGATTAGAGGCGAAAAGGAGCTGATCTCGATGGCACGTTCAACATCGTCGACATCTTCGGTGGCAAGCAACGCGATGGATCGAGGTAAACAGATCGAAACTGTTCTAGTCGATTTTGTTCCTCACCCCTCCGTGTGGATGCATATGCGTATCTGGAGGAGCCCATGGAGATGACGTTCGGAAGGTTCCACTTCCGCGTCGGGAAGGAGGGGTCTCATCGTCTCGCGATACCGGATTCGTCCAGATCGGTCGCTCAAGCTGGCTCCGCCGTCCATGAGGCACTTGGAGAAGTCATACCCGTCAATGCAGGGACTCACAACCAATGCATAGCCTCTTTCGGGATGAAAGTCGGATGATCTGCCCTGTCAAAGGTGCAGGGGTTTCCGACCACTTGACATATTGTGGCACAGCCGGAAGCGTGGCGTTCAGGACCCGGAGGGTTGATTTCTTGGCCCGGAGCGTCGGAGTTTCGAGGAAGGTGTGGTATGCCCCTGCACTCTTTTTGACGAAGGGATTGGATTTGTTAGCTGCGGAACCCTTCTTGGGATCCGGCGAAGCTTCACCTTCTTCCATCGCCTCAGAACTATCCTCGTCCTTATCATTGTTCTTGCCTTTGCCTCCTTTGCCGCGTGGGCGGTGCTTCCGGGCGCGCTTGTATCCTTCTTCTGAGTCGGTCTTCAGATCATTGACCCACTTGCAGTTGTGATTGGTGTGGGAGGACTTGCCAGTAGCCAGATCAATGTGGGCTAGGCATGGCATATCCCTGTATTCCTTGTAGGTTTGGGGAGCGCGGAACCCAGCGACGGTGACCTCGTCAGTGCGTTGCTGGCCCCTGCCGGCTCCGCCACCACTGCCGTGGCCTCGTCCGCCTCCTTGACCTCCGCGTTGGAACGTCATGGCGACCATGTCGGATCCGCCGCTCTTCTGGTCGTCAGAGGGGTTCTTCCGCTTGCTGTTGCTGCTGCTACCGTCACGGTTTTTCTTTTGCTGATGCAGGGGTATGGTTGTGGCTGAGAGTTCTCCACCTGCGTCGTCATCAGCGGCAGTGTGAGTGCTGGAGATGCCGATCATGTCATCCAACGTCAGCTTATTCTCGTTGACAAGGCAAGTTAGCTTGTGCCGGAGCAGCCCCCTCTTTGCAAGCCACCTATGAAAGCTAGCATCGATGTGCGATTATCCACATTCTCGCACTCGTTTCTTGTTGCTAACCACCGAGAGAGGAAGGCTTGGGAGGTTTCAGTTTTCTTATGGATGCAGGCCTGCAAATCGCTGGCCGTGGAGGGTCTCTTGTAGGTGCATCTGAAGTGCTTCTCGAAGGCGACCTTCAGGTTGAACCAGCAAAAGATAGAATTTTCATCAAGGTCGTTGAGCCAAATACGGGCTGGGCCAACAAGATACAATTGGAGCATGTGGCAAGCCATATTGGGTGTCCATCCGGCAAAGCTGACTGCATTGAAGAAGTCACCGATCCAGGTATCGGGCCTCTCACTGCCATCATAGTGCTTCATGTTTCCGGGTAGCTTGAGGTTCAAGCCTTTTGGCGTTGGTTCCTCTTGGATCCTCCTGGCAAAGCATTTTGGGCCTATGTACACAGTCCTATATTCGTTGAGACGTTCCCGTGCGTCGCGTGAGCCATTGCGTGCGGGAGACTTTGAGCGGGAGTGAGACCTTCGGCCTCCGCCTCCGCCTCCACCTCCCCCACTAGGCGGTGGGGAGGGAGATCTGCGAGGGTGCCGGTGAGACCTTTTGCTTCCGCCTTCAGATTCTCCATGTCCTTCACGATGCTGACTCCGGATACGGAGGCTACCTTCCCCTGATGGCGGTCGCCTCCCTCGTTCCGGTTTCTGCGGGGCTCAGGATCACGTTCTTTGTTCCGGCTCCGACGGGGCTCCGGCGTGTGCTCCTTGTTCCGGCTCCTCGGGGGAACAACGTTGTCGCGGATGTTGATTCCACCAGGCCCATGGGGTCTGGAGTTTCCAGCTAGACTCCATCGGCGAGGTGGCGGAGGAGGACGCGGGTTCCGGGGCGGAGGTGATGGGTTCCGGTACTTCTCGCTACCAGCATACATCGGGTCATTTCCCTTGTTCTTATCCGTCGGAGGTGTTTCCGAGGGTACGGGGATCGGATTTGGATGTTCCCTGGTTCTTATTCTGTGCTCCGTGGATTCGGTGCACGATTGTTCGTCACGACGCTCCCTTCCTGAGGCGTTCTTCTGCATGGTGGACACAATAGATCCGGGTTGGATTCCATCCTGCGCGAAGTATCTTCCTTACTCTGTTGCTTCATTGCTGAAGCGACAAGTGTGCGGAGGTGGTTGAGGTCGATTTCTTCATCATTATTGGCCATTATCCCCGCAACCTTCTTCATGTCATCTTTTGGAGTTGCGAGCGGCTGAAGATTGGTGGGGCTCTGATACGTCTCCAACGTATCGATAATTTCTTATGTTCCATGCTACTTTATTGATGATACCTACATGTTTTATGCACATTATATGTCATATTTATGCATTTTCTGGAACTAACCTATTAACAAGATGCCGAAGAGCCAGTTGTGTTTTCTGCTGTTTTTGGTTTCAGAAATCCTAGTAAAGAAATATTCTCGGAATTGGACGAAACTTTCGCCCGGGGTCCTATTTTTGCACGCTTCCGGAAGACCGAAGACCTAACGAAGTGGGGCCACGAGGTGGCCGAAGGCTAGGTCGGCGGCCAGGGCCCTGGCCGCGCCGACCTGCCTGGGCCCCTCGTGTGGCCTCGCGTTGACCTTCCGCCTACTTAAAGCCTCGTCGCGAAACCCCGCACGAGAGCCACGATACGGAAAACCTTGCGAGACGCCGCCGCCGGTCCCATCTCGGGGATTCGGAGATCGCCTCCGGCACCCTGCCGGAGAGGGGTTCATCTCCGGAGGACTCTTCATCGCCATGATCGCCTCCGGAGTGATGAGTGAGTAGTTCACCCCTGGACCATGGGTCCATAGCAGTAGCTAGATGGTCGTCTTCTCCTTGTTGTGCTTCATTGTTAGATCTTGTGAGCTGCCTAACATGATCAAGATCATCTATATGTAATTCTATATGTTGTGTTTGTCGGGATCCGATGGATAGAGAGTACTATGATTATGGTGATTATCAATCTATTGTTCATGTGTTGTTTATGATCTTGCATGCTCTCCGTTATTAGTAGAGGCTCGGCCAAGTTTTTACTCTTAACTCCAAGAGGGAGTAATTATGCTCGATAGTGGGTTCATGCCTTCATTGATACATGGGACAGTGAGAAAGTTCTAAGGTTGTGATGTCTGTTGCCACTAGGGATAAAACATTGATGCTATGTCTAAGGATGTAGTTGTTGATTACATTACGCACAATACTTAATGCAATTGTCTGTTGCTTTGCAACTTAATACGGAGGGGTTCGGACGATAACCTGAAGGTGGACTTTTTAGGCATAGATGCGGTTGGATGGCGGTCTATGTACTTTGTCGTAATGCCCGGATTAAATCTCACTATATTTACCATGTCATGTATATGCATTGTTATGCCTTTCTCTATTTGTCAATTGCCCGTGTAATTTGTTCACCCAACATGCTTTTATCTTATGGGAGAGACACCTCTAGTGAACTGTGGACCCGGTCCTATTCTTTACATAGCATACATTCTACTTGTTTTACTGTTTTCTTTGCAAACATCTTCCACTCGTACGTTTAATCCTTTGTTACAGCAAGCCGGTGAGATTGACAACCTCACTTTCGTTGGGGCAAAGTACTTTGGTTGTGTTGTGCAGGTTCCTAGTTGGCGCCGGAATCCCTGTGTGTTGCCGCATCACATTTCGCGACCATCAACCTTCAACGTGCTTCTTGGCTCCTACTGGTTCGATTAAACCTTGGTTTCTTTCTGAGGGAAAACTTGCTCGTGCGCATCATACCTTCCTCTTGGGGTTCCCAACGAACGTGTGAGTTACACGCCATCAAGCTCTTTTTGGCGCCGTTGCCGGGGAGATCAAGACACGCTGCAAGGGGAGTCTCCACTTCTCAATCTCTTTACTTTGTTTTTGTCTTGCTTTATTTTATTTACTACTTTGTTTGCTGCACTAAACAAAACACAAAAAAATTAGTTACTTGCATTCAATTTATTTTGTTATCATGTCTAGTAATGTACTTGCTTTTATTTTCACTAGTTAGGCATAATGGAAAACAACAAAAAAATTAGAGATCTTTATGAACTTTATCTTGAATTAGGACATGATGTGTTTGAAGAGAAAATTAAAAAACCCATGGAACTTTGTTTGCAAAATAGTTGTAGCAATGTTATTAGCATGAACTCTTTGAACACCATTATTGCTAAAGCTATGGAAGAAATTAAGCTTGGGGAAGCTGGTTTTGAGGAGCATGATATTTTCAGTCCACCTACTATTGAGGAGAAAATTAATTATGATTACAATATGCCTCCTATGTATGATGATTATGGTGATGAGAATAATAATGATAGCTACTTTGTTGAATTTGCTCCCACTACAACTAATAAAATTGATTATGCTTATGTGGAGAGTAATAATTTTATGCATGTGGCTCATGACAAGAATGTTTTATGTGATAGTTATATTGTTGAATTTGTTCATGATGCTACTGAAAGTTATTATGAGAGAGGGAAACATGGTTATATGCATCTTAATAATATTAAGTTTCCCCTCTTTATGTTGAAAATCTTGAAATTGCGCTTGTGTTGCTTATCTATGCTTGCCACTTTGTTCTTCATGAATATATTTGTGTACAAGATTCCTTTTCATAGGAAGTGGGTTAGGCTTAAATGTATTTTGAATTTGCTTCTTGATGCTCTCTTTTGCTTCAACTCTCATCCTTATGAGAGCATTATCATTAAAACTGCTGAGCCCATCTTAATGGCTATAAAGAAAGAACTTCTTGGGAGATAACCCATGTGTTTTTACCTACAGCAATTTTTTGTTTTATTGAGTCTTGGAAGTTGTTTACTACTGTAGCAACCTCTCCTTATCAAGTTTTTGTGCCAAGTAAAGTTTCTATGTCAAAGTTGATGTTATATTTGGGATCGCTGCGCAGAAACAGCATTGCTGTCTGTCACGAATCTGGGCACAATTCCCTGTAGAAAATTCGAAAAAATCTGCCAATTTACGAGCGTGATCCTCAGATATATACGCAACTTTCATTAGTTTTGAGTTTTTCCATTTGAGTAAGTCTGGTGCCATTTATAAATTCGTCTTTACGGACTGTTCTGTTTTTGACAGATTCTGCCTTTTATTTCGCATTGCCTCTTTTGCTATGTTGGATTTATTTCTTTGATCCATTAATGTCCAGTAGCATTATGCAATGTCCAGAAGTGAAAAGAATGATTGTGTCACCTCTGAATGTGTGAATTATTAATGATGCACTAACCCTCTAATGAGTTTGCTTGAAGTTTGGTGTGAAGGAAGTTTTCAAGGGTCAAGAGAGGAGAATGATATACTAAGATCAAGAGGAGTGAAAGCTCTAAGCTTGGGGATGCCCCGTGGTTCATCCCTGCATATTTTAAGAAGACTCAAGCGTCTAAGCTTGGGGATGCCCAAGGCATCCCCTTCTTCATCGACAACATCATCGGGTTCCTCCCTGAAACTATATTTTTATTCGGTCACATCGGTGTTCTTTACTTGGAGCGTCGGTTTGTTTCGTTTTGTTTTTGTTTGAATAAGATGGATCCTAGCATTCACTTTGTGGGAGAGAGACACGCTCCGCTGTTGCATATGGACACATGTGTCCTTAGGCTTTACTCATAATGTTCAAGGCGAAGTTTCTTCTTCGTTAATTTGTTATATGGTTGGAATTGGAAAATGCTACATGTAGTAATTCTAAAATGTCTTGGATAATGTGATACTTGGCAATTGTTGTGCTCATGTTTAAGCTCTTGCATCATATGCTTTGCACCCATTAATGAAGAAATACATAGAGCTTGCTAAAATTTGATTTGCATATTTGGTTTCTCTAAGGTCTAGATAATATCTAGTATTGAGTTTTGAACAACAAGGAAGACAGTGTAGAGTCTTATAATGTTTACAATATGTCTTTTATGTGAGTCTTGCTGCACTTGTTCATCCTTGAGTTTGCTTCAAATAACCTTGCTAGCCTAAGCCTTGTATCGAGAGGGAATACTTCTCATGCATCCAAAATCCTTGAGCCAACCACTATGCCATTTGTGTCCACCATACCTACCTACTACATGGTATTTACCCGCCATTCCAAAGTAAATTGCTTGAGTGCTACCTTTAAAATTCCATCATTCGCCTTTGCAATATATAGCTCATGGGACAAAATAGCCTTAAAAACTATCGTAGTATTGAATATGTACTTATGCACTTTATATTTTATTAAGTTGCTGTTGTGCGATAACCATGTTTCTGGGGAACGCCATCAACTATTGTTGAAAATCATGTGAGTTGCTATGCATGTCCGTCTTGTCTGAAGGTCTATCATTTTAGTGGTTGGAGCATGCAAAATTGTTAGAGAAGAACATTGGGCCGCTAACTAAAGCCATGAATCATGGTGGAAGTTTCAGTTTTGGACATATATCCTCAATCTCATATGAGAATAATAACTTTGCTACATGCTTATGCATTAAAGAGGAGTCCATTATCTGTTGTCCATGTTGTCCCGGTATGGATGTCTAAGTTGAGAATAATCAAAAGCGAGAAATCCGAAATGCGAGCATTCTCCTTGGACCTTTGTACAGGCGGCATGGAGGTACCTTTGTGACACTTGGTTGAAACATGGCATGCAAAGATCCGGTAGTCCAAGTTAAGTAGGACGAGGTGCGGGCACTATTAGTATACTATGCGTGAGGCTTGCAACTTGTAAGATATAATTTACATAACTCATATGCTTTATTACTACCGTTGACAAAATTGTTTCATGTTTTCAAAATAAAAGCTCTAGCACAAATACAGCAATCGATGCTTTCCTCGAAGGACCATTCTTTTACTTTTATTGTTGAGTCAGTTACCTATCTCCTTCCACCTTAAGAAGCAAACACTTGTGTGAATGTGCATTGATTCCTACATACTTGCATATTGCACTTGTTATATTACTTTATGTTGACAATATCCATGAGATATACATGTTACAAGTTGAAAGCAACCGCTGAAACTTAATCTTCCTATGTGTTGCTTCAACACCTTTACTTTGATTTATTGCTTTATGAGTTAACTCTTATGCAAGACTTATTGATGCTTGTCTTGAAGTACTATTCATGAAAAGTCTTTGCTATATGATTCAGTTGTTTACTCATGTCATTACCTTTGTTTTGATCGCTGCATTCATTACATATGTTTACAAATAGTATGATCAAGATTATGATGGCATGTCACTTCAGAAATTATCTTTGTTATCGTTTTACCTGCTCGGGACGAGCAGAACTAAGCTTGGGGATGCTGATACGTCTCCAACGTATCGATAATTTCTTATGTTCCATGCTACTTTATTGATGATACCTACATGTTTTATGCACATTATATGTCATATTTATGCATTTTGGAACTAACCTATTAACAAGATGCGAAGAACCAGTTCTTGTTTCTGCTGTTTTGGTTTCAGAAATCCTAGTAAAAAATATTCTCGGAATTGGACGAAACTTTCGCCCGGGGTCCTATTTTTGCACGAAGCTTCCAGAAGACCGAAGACCTAACGAAGTGGGGCCACGAGGTGGCCGGAGGCTAGGCGCGGCCAGGCCCTGGCCGCGCCGACCTGCCCCTGGGCCCCTCGTGTGGCCCCTCGCGTTGACCTTCCGCCTACTTAAAGCCTCCGTCGCGAAACCCCCGGAGAGCCACGATACGGAAAACCTTCCGAGACGCCGCCGCCGCGGTCCCATCTCGGGGATTCGGAGATCGCCTCGGCACCTGCCGGAGGGGATTCATCTCCCGGAGGACTCTTCATCGCCATGATCGCCTCCGGAGTGATGAGTGAGTAGTTCACCCCGGACCATGGGTCCATAGCGGTAGCTAGATGGTCGTCTTCTCCTTGTTGTGCTTCATTGTTAGATCTTGTGAGCTGCCTAACATGATCAAGATCATCTATATGTAATTCTATATGTTGTGTTTGTCGGGATCCGATGGATAGAGAGTACTATGATTATGGTGATTATCAATCTATTGTTCATGTGTTGTTTATGATCTTGCATGCTCTCCGTTATTAGTAGAGGCTCGGCCAAGTTTTTACTCTTAACTCCAAGAGGGAGTAATTATGCTCGATAGTGGGTTCATGCCTTCATTGATACATGGGACAGTGAAAGTTCTAAGGTTGTGATGTCTGTTGCCACTAGGGATAAAACATTGATGCTATGTCTAAGGATGTAGTTGTTGATTACATTACGCACAATACTTAATGCAATTGTCTTGCTTTGCAACTTAATACTGAGAGGGTTCGGACGATAACCTGAAGGTGGACTTTTTAGGCATAGATGCAGTTGGATGGCGGTCTATGTACTTTGTCGTAATGCCGGATTAAATCTCACTATATTTACCATGTCATGTATATGCATTGTTATGCCTTTCTCTATTTGTCAATTGCCCGTAATTTGTTCACCCAACATGCTTTTATCTTATGGGAGAGACACCTCTAGTGAATTGTGGACCCTGGTCCTATTCTTTACATAGCATACATTCTACTTGTTTCTTGTTTTCTTTGCAAACATCTTCCACTCGATACGTTTAATCCTTTGTTACAAGCGGTGAGATTGACAACCTCACTTTTCGTTGGGGCAAAGTACTTTGGTTGTGTTGTGCAGGTTCCTAGTTGGCGCCGGAATCCCTGGTGTTGCGCCGCATCACATTTCGCGACCATCAACCTTCAACGTGCTTCTTGGCTCCTCTGGTTCGATTAAACCTTGGTTTCTTTCTGAGGGAAAACTTGCTACTGTGCGCATCATACCTTCCTCTTGGGGTTCCCAACGAACGTGTGAGTTACACGCCATCAGGCTCTCAAAGTTGATCTTCCGGGGGCGAATAGCTTCCTGGCAGATCCTTTCTGCCTCCCTGTTGACATCACTTACTATGGTCTCCCACCGATTTCTGAGTGCCCTGACCTTCTGCAGGTATTCTATAGTTCTGCGTTCTTGCTCCCTAACTATTTCCATCAGCTCCTCCGTGTCCTGCCTTTCCTCCAGCATTACTACTGCGGTATTGGCAAACTTTTTAGAGGTAGCCAGAAGTTCCTTCCTTTTGGCTTCTAGAGCTTCCGGGTCCGCGACATCTTCCGGAGTTATTGGCTTTGTCAGGATTTCCGAGTTCGCAATGGCACCCCGGCGTGCTTCCCTAGCGAGCTCATCTATGGACATGTCTTCTTCGTATTCGAGGACACGTCCTTGTCCAGGATCCGGTACTATGAGATAGCGCACCCGTTGCGGGGTCTCCGGATTTGACGGGCCCGGAATTCTGACATTGGGCGGAGTTTCTTCTGCGTCAGTTCCTTGCTCTAGCCCAGCTAAGGTCGCGAGGACCTGCTTTGGCGGGGCGGATTCTGCCTCAGCTTTCTCCTCATCCTCCAACTCCTTCATAGCACGGTCGTATTCCTCTGTGTCCATGGAGGACGCATCGTCAGATAGTGGGCTTAAGTTATTGAGGATTGACTCTTATTTATCTCCGGCATCCTCTTGCTGATCCGAAGAGTTGTTGTCTCTGGCAACCTCTTGGTGATTCGGAGAATCGCTGTCTCCGGCAGCCTCAACCTGCATGGGTCTAGCTCCATCCTGAGGAGGGGCGGATCCTGCGGTATGTGCGAGGAAGTGCACAAAGTGGCACCTTTTCTTCTCTAACATCTGGGAGAACCAGGCGGATCTGCATTGGTCTTCCATCGTAATTTCCTACTCAGGGCTGGATTGGGTGGGTTTTGAAATTTATCTAAGGCGGAATTTTCCTTAGAAAGTTCCTGCAACTCAGATCGGATCTTCGCGACTACGTCTTGCTCAGCGGCGGTCGCGTCAGCGTTTCTTACCAGGGCGTTGCCATCGGAATCGACGGTCTCGCCGATGAGGATGTGAATGCCACCGATTGGGACGATGGAGAGCTTGATGGGGTCAGTCTTAGCTGGAATTGAGCACTCGTCCTGTGGGACGATCGGGAAGTTCCCGGCGTAAAGGACACGCCCCACAGCGATGGAGTCGTTGAAGCTTGCCATGGCGGAACCCTCCCGGTTCCGGCCTCCAGACGCCGCTGGCCCCACGGTGGGCGCCAACTGTCATCGCCTATTCGACGGTACCTCGGAGAAGGGATCCTCATGAGGGGAAGAAGAAGTACGGGCCATTGGGCGGAGTGTCCTCGGGACGGTGGTACGCGATTTACCCATCTTCAGAACACCTGCATGATGACAGGGCCTACTGCTGCTTGTTTGAATTATCTGGGCGCTTTCGCGTTGTTACAATGAGTTGTGGTTGTGCCTCTAGGGCTCCGGGATCTTATAAAGGCGCGAGGATCTAGGGTTTACACGTCGAGCAGAATACAAGTTGCCTAACTACGGAATATTACATTGCCGTGCACGTCAAGGATCCGCCTTTCCTTGTACGTCGCACTGGATCCGGCTACCCTTGATGGGCCAGGACGGATCCGACTTCCAGGGTAGGTTGGTGGATCCGGCTCCTCGTTCATGGGCTGGACTTCCTCCATCTTGATCTACAGCAACTGGGCCGCCCGACGGGCCATATGCCACCATCACCGTCTATGGGCCACCCAGGCTTGTCAGATCTAGCCACCGTCAATGGTACACCCATGAAGTATACCCACAATAGGTGGCATGAAGGTACCCCATTGCGACACTTGGTTAAAACATGTATGTCGAAAGGTCTTGGTAACCAAGAGTTGACTAGCAAGAGGTGTAGTCCTTAGCATTCAAGAAAATGAGGCAACACTTACTCATAACAGGTCAAACTCATGACACATAGACATATTTATATATGAGATACTTGGTACCCCATCCTTATTATTATTGTTGACATGAATTGAATAGCTCAAAACCATGTTTTATGGTTTCTACTTTTTATTTTGTTGGAGGTTTAGCACATGCGTTCTCTGCTTACTTTCTTGAGTTCAAGAGTCAAAAGAAATATTCCTAAAAAGAGAAGACAAATAATCTTCCAACAATTCTATAGGAACTTTCCAAGCATGCTTTATGATTCATAATACTTGTCATTCATGTTAGTTACAATGCTATTTACTTTTATGCATGTGATGTCTACGGGAGCTTCTATTCTTGTAGACAGTGTTGGGCCTCCAAGAGCAGAGGTTTGTAGAACAGTAGCAAGTTTCCCTTAAGTGGATTACCCAAGGTTTATCGAACTCAGGGAGGAAGAGGTCAAAGATACCCCTCTCATGCAACCTGCAACCACAAAGCAAGAAGTCTCTTGTGTCCCAACACACCTAATAGGTGTACTAGTTCGACGAAGAGATAGTGAAATAAAAGTGGTATGAATGAATATGAGTAGTAGTACGGGAAAATAGCTTTGGCGTGCGGTTGATGGTAGTAATATTGCGGGAAGTAAACATGCGTAGTAACGACGGTAATGCGATAAAAGATAACAAGCAGCGATAGCGATATTTAGGAACAAGGCCTAGGGATTAGACTTTCACTAGTGGACACTCTCAACATTGATCACATAACGAGAATAGATAAATGCATACTCTACACTCTTTTGTTGGATGATGGACACCACTAACTGTAGGATTACACGAACCCTCAATGCCGGAGTTAACGAGCTCCACGGTATTCGATATTCATGTTTAAGTAACCTTAGAGTGCAAGATAGATCAACACAATTACACCAAGAACTAACATAGCATGCACACTGTCACCTTCACGCTTATGTAGGAGGAATAAATCACATCAATACCATCATAGCAATAGTTAACTTCATAATCTACAAGAGATCACAATCATAGCCTACGCCAAGTACTCACACGGTGCACACATCACCTTTACACACGTGGAGGAGGAATAGAGTACTTTAATAACATCACTAGAGTAGCACATAGATGAATAGTGATACAAAACTCATATGAATCTCAATCATGTAAGGCAGCTCATGAGATCATTGTATTGAAGTACATAGGAGAGAGATTAACCACATAGCTACCGGTAGGGCCCAGAGCCTCGATGGAGAACTACTCCTCCTCATGGGAGCAGCGGCGGTGATGAAGATGGCGGTGGAGATGGCAGCGGTGTCGATGGAGAAGCCTTCCGGGGGCACTTCCCCGCTCCCGGGGTGCCGGAACAGAGACTCCTGTCCCGGATCTTGGCTTCGCGATGGTGGCGGCTGGAAGGTTTCGCGTACCGTGGCTTCCTCTCGTGGGGTTTTTAGGTCGGGACCTTTAAATAGGCGAAAGGGAGCCTCGGAGGGGCACCAGGGTGCCCTCACCACCAGGTGGCGCGCCCGGGCCCGGCCGCGCCCGGGTGTGGTGTGGGGCCCCCAGCCCATCTCTGGCCCTCTTCGGTGATCCGGAAGCTTCCGGGAAAAATAGGAACCTGGGCGGTGATTTAGTCCGATTCGAGAATATTTCGTTACTAGGATTTCTGAAATCAAAACAGCAGAAAACTGGCACTGGCATCTTGTTAATAGGTTAGTTCCAGAAAATGCACGAATATGACATAAAGTGTGCATAAAACATGTAGATATCATCAATAAAGTAGCATGGAACATAAGAAATTATCGATACGTTGGAGACGTATCAGCATCCCCAAGCTTAGTTCTGCTCGTCCCGGGCAGGTAAAGCGATAACAAAGATAATTTCTGAAGTGACATGCCATCATAATCTTGATCATACTATTGTAAACATATGTAATGAATGCAGCGATCAAAACAATGATAATGACATGAGTAAACAATGAATCATAAAGCAAAGACTTTTCATGAATAGTACTTCAAGACAAGCATCAATAAGTCTTGCATAAGAGTTAACTCTTAAAGCAATAAATCAAAGTAAAGGTGTTGAAGCAACACAAAGGAAGATTAAGTTTCAGCGGTTGCTTTCAACTTATAACATGTATATCTCACGGATATTGTCAACATAAAGTAATATAACAAGTGCAATATGCAAGTATGTAGGAATCAATGCAGTTCACACAAGTGTTTGCTTCTTAAGGTGGAGAGAGATAGGTGAACTGACTCAACATAAAAGTAAAAGAAAGGTCCTTCAAAGAGGAAAGCATTGATTGCTATATTTGTGCTAGAGCTTTTATTTTGAAAACATAAAGAGAGCATAAAAGTAAAGTTTTGAGAGGTGTTTGTTGTTGTCAACGAATGGTAGTGGGCACTCTAACCCCTTGCCAGACAAACCTTCAAAGAGCAACTCCCATTTTATTTTATTTTTGGGTGGCACTCCTTCCAACCTTTCTTTCACAAACCATGACCGAATCCTCGGGTGCCTGCCAACAATCTCATACCATGAAGGAGTGCCTTTTTATTTTAGTTTTATTTAGATGACACTCCTCCCCACCTTTGCTTTCTCAAGCCATGGCTAACCGAATCCTTCGGGTGCCGTCCAACAATCACATACCATGGAGGAGTGTCTATTTTTGTTAATTAATTTGGGACTGGGAATCCCATTGCCAGCTTTTTTGCAAAATTATTGGATAAGCGGATGAAGCCACTAGTCCATTGGTGAAAGTTGCCCAACAAGATTGAAAGATAAACACCACATACTTCCTCATGAGCTATAAAACATTGACACAAATCAGAGGTGATAAATTTTGAATGGTTTGAAGGTAGCACTCAAGCAATTTACTTTGGAATGGCGGAGAAATACCATGTAATAGGTAGGTATGGTGGACACAAATGGCATGAATATTGGCTCAAGTATTTGGATGCATGAGAAGTATTCCCTCTCGATACAAGGTTTAGGCTAGCAAGGTTATTTGAAGCAAACTCAAGGATGAAACGGTGCAGCAAAACTCACATAAAAGACATATTGTAAACATTATAAGACTTTACACCGTCTTCCTTGTTGTTCAAAACTCAATACTAGAATTATCTAGACCTTAGAGAGACCAATTATGCAAACCAAATTTTAGCAAGCTCTATGTATTTCTTCATTAATGGGTGCAAAGTATATGATGCAAGAGCTTAAACATGAGCACAACAATTGCCAAGTATCACATTATCCAAGACATTTTACCAATTACTACATGTAGCATTTTCCAATTCCAACCATATAACAATTTAACGAAGAGGAAACTTCGCCATGAATATTATGAGCTAAGAACACATGTGTTCATACGAACCAGCGGAGCGTGTCTCTCTCCCACACAAGGATGAACTTATTCAGAGAACTAAGATAACAAAACAAAAATAAAAGCACACACAGACGCTCCAAGTAAAGTACATAAGATGTGACCGAATAAAAATATAGTTTCAAGAGAAGGATACTTTGTCGATGAAGAAGGGGATGCCTTGGGCATCCCAAGCTTAGATGCTTGAGTCTTCTTGAAATATGCAGGGATGAACCACGGGGCATCCCCAAGCTTAGAGCTTTCACTCCTCTTGATCATAGTATATCATACTCCTCTCTTGACCCTTGAAAACTTCCTTCACACCAAACTTCAAGCAAACTCATTAGAGGGTTAGTGCACAATTAATAATTCACATGTTCAGAGGTGGCACAATCATTCTTTACACTTCTGGACATTGCATAAAGCTACTGGACATTAATGGATCAAAGAAATTCATCCAACATAGCAAAAGAGGCAATGCGAAATAAAAGGCAGAATCTGTCAAAAACAGAACAGTCCGTAAAGACGAATTTTAAAATGGCACCAGACTTGCTCAAATGGAAAAACTCAAAACTAATGAAAGTTGCGTACATATCTGAGGATCACGCTCGTAAATTGGCAGATTTTTTAGAATTTTCTACAGAGACTTGTGCCCAGATTCGTGACAGACAGCAATGTTGTTTCTGCGCAGCGATCCCAAATATAACATCAACTTTGACATAGAAACTTTACTTGGCACAAAAACATGATAAGGAGAGGTTGATACAGTAGTAAACAACTTCAAGACTCAACAAAACAAAAATTGCTGTAGTAAAATAAACACATGGGTTATCTCCCAAGAAGTTCTTTCTTTATAGCCATTAAGATGGGCTCAGCAGTTTTAATGATGCACTCGCAAGAAATGGAAGTTGAAGCAAAAGAGAGCATCAAGAGGAAAATTCAAAACACATTTAAGTCTAACACGCTTCCTATGCATAGGAATCTTGTAAATAAACAAGTTCATGAAGAGCAAAGTAACAAGCATAAGAAGATAAAACAAGTGTAGCTTCAAAAATTTCAGCACATAGAGAGGCATTTTAGTAACATGAAAATTTCTACAACCATATTTTCCTCTCTCATAATAACTTTCAGTAGCATCATGAGCAAACTCAACAATATAACTATCACATAAAGCATTCTTATCATGAGTCTCATGCATAAAATTGTTACTCTCCACATAGGCATAATCAATTTTATTAGTTGTAGTGGAGCAAATTCAACAAAGTAGCTATCATTATTATTCTCATCATCAAATATAGGAGGCAAAATATCATCAAAGTAAATTTTCTCCTCATTGCTTGGGGGACTAAAAATATCATGCTCATCAAAGCCAGCTTCCCCAAGCTTAGAATTTTCCATAGCATTAGCAACAATAGTGTTCAAAGCATTCATATTAATATGTTCCATGGGTTTTTTAATTTTCGCATCAAACCATCCATGTCTTAAATCGGGAAATAGAATAAGAAGCTCATTGTTGTCCATTATGCCTAACTAGTGTAAACAAGAAACCAAATGTCGCAATTGCGAGTCTAAAGGAAATAGCTTTGAGCACACACACAATGGCGCCAGAAAAGTTACCAGGACCGGAGTATGAGTGCCTTTTACCTTTCCTCCCGGCAACGGCGCCAGAAAAGTACTTGATGTCTACGGGAGCTTCTATTCTTGTAGAGTGTTGGGCCTCAAGAGCAGAGGTTTGTAGAACGGTAGCAAGTTTCCCTTAAGTGGATTACCCAAGGTTTATCGAACTCAGGGAGGAAGAGGTCAAAGATATCCCTCTCATGCAACCCCAAACCAAAAGCAAGAAGTCTCTTGTGTCCCCAACACACCTAATAGGTGTACTAGTTCGAAGAGATAGTGAAATACAAGTGGTATGAATGAATATGAGCGATAGTACGAGCGCAGAAAATAGCTCGGCGTGCGGTTGATGGTAGTAATATTGCGGGAAGTAAACATGCGGTAATGCAACATGGCAGTAACGTGACAGTAACAAGCAGCGATAGCATTTTAGGAACAAGGCCTAGGGATTAGACTTTCACTAGTGGACACTCTCAACATTGATCACATAACGAATAGATAAATGCATACTCTACACTCTTTTGTTGGATGATGGACACCACTAACTGTAGTAGGATTACACGAACCCTCAATGCCGGAGTTAACAAGCTCCACAGTATTCGATATTCATGTTTAAGTAACCTTAGAGTGCAAGATAGATCAACACAATTACACCAAGAACTAACATAGCATGCACACTGTCACCTTCACGCTTATGTAGGAGGAATAAATCACATCAATACCATCATAGCAATAGTTAACTTCATAATCTACAAGAGATCACAATCATAGCCTACGCCAAGTACTCACACGTGCACACACTGTCACCTTTACACACGTGGAGGAGGAATAGAGTACTTTAATAACATCACTAGAGTAGCACATAGATGAATAGTGATACAAAACTCATATGAATCTCAATCATGTAAGGCAGCTCATGAGATCATTGTATTGAAGTACATAGGAGAGAGATTAACCACATAGCTACCGTGTAGAGATGGAGAACTAATCCCTCCTCATGGGAGCGGTGATGAAGATGGCGGTGGAGATGGCGATGGAGCCATGGAGAAGCCTCTCCGGGCTCCCCCTTCAGCGAAGAAAAGCCTCTCCTGATCTTAAGGTTTCGCGTGGTTTTCGCGTCGTGGGGGTTCCTCGGGGGTTTTTAGGTCAGGGACCTTTAAATAGGCGAAAGGGGAGCTCGGAGGCACGGGTGCCCTCACCACTGTGGCGCGGCCGGGCCCGCCCGCGCCTGTGTGTGGTGTGGGCCCCCTGGCCCATCTCTCGCCCCTCTTCGGTGATCTGGAAGCTTCCGGAAAAATAGGAACAGGCGGTGATTTCGTCCGATTGAGAATATTTCGTTACTAGGATTTCTGAAATCAAAAACAGCAGAAAACAAGAACTGCACTTCGGCATCTTGTTAATAGGTTAGTTCCAAAATGCACGAATATGACATAAAGTGTGCATAAAACATGTAGATATCATCAATAAAGTAGCATGGAACATAAGAAATTATCGATACGTTGGAGACGTATCAGCATGCTATGTAGAATGTAAGAGTTATCACTTTATGAGTTCATGTTACTTATTTTTATTCTCTATTGATTGAACCTTGTGATACTTTGCATGATTATTTAGAAGCTATATATTAGAAACTCCAAAGTTCATGCTAGTTTTATCACCTTCATGCTTGAGACGAGCATAGGTTAAGCCGGGGATGTTGATGCATGTAAAATGCATACATGAACTTTGTCCTTTATCATATTGAATTCCCACATATTTGCAACATATATGATGATAATACCATGTTTTACATTGATTTATGGGGATTTACCAATGATCCCCTTTATTTGGTTTATAATCCTGCAGAACAGGAAAACCCTATTTCGCGTATCTTTCACTTTCATAGACCTATACGGAGTCAAATTGACCTGTGATTTTTTGAGCACCATTTTTTCATCGGGAGAAACATCGTTGACATTGGAGCACACCTAGAGAGACCCGAGGGCCAAACGAGCATAGGTGGTGTGGCCCAAGAGTCTGGCCATGCCACCCACCTCCGTTCAGCCGTCGATCGCCCTTTTGACCTGATTCTTTCGTGAACCGACATGTTTTGCCCTAAAACCCCCTATGTATATGGCCCCGAAGAGTTCCCAGGAGAAGAGTGCCGCAGAAAGACAGAAACACCAAAATGGAGGCTGCTGTAGAGAAGATTGGAGGGGGAAACTCCGCCGGGATCACCACCGGAGGGATCTCCACCTTCTCCAACGTCTTCATCATCACCATGATCAAGAGGGAGTAGTCCACCTCAACGGGTTTGTGGCAGTAGCTTGATCGATTTCTCTCATGTTCTTCATAGTACTTAGTGCCATATGAGCTGCCTATCATGATTATGGCCATATTTGTAATACCTATGTGGTGGATTCTTGTTCTATGATATTGTTTTATGAGATC
This sequence comes from Lolium multiflorum, assembly GCA_030979885.1. Lineage (NCBI taxonomy): Eukaryota > Viridiplantae > Streptophyta > Magnoliopsida > Poales > Poaceae > Lolium > Lolium multiflorum. The sequence goes on along the minus strand of CM061753.1, from coordinate 180,998,054 downwards.
CGATCGTATTATATTGTGAGATGTATTGATAGATGCATATTATGTACCCCATTCTTAAGTTTATGTTCTGATCCAACATCTATGCAAGAGCGTGTGTGGGGTGATGTGTGTGTTAGATGGAGTAGCAAGGGTTTAGTGATTGGATAGTGACAATATGTTCATGATCTATTATGGTTTTGCCTTTCTTTTGCTACCTCACTAGGGATTAAGTGAATGCGTGTGCTATGTTCTCATGTGACAACAATGATGATCCTGTTTGCTCAAGGTAGCATATATATTTGATATTCAAACTTCATGTCAAAGTACTTATTGCTATGCTCGGTTAATTCTTAATACAAGATTGATGAAGTTTCTTTCTTGTGGAGCATAATAGAGGTATGTTGCATCATCTCTATGTTAGGACGTGATGCCCATATGAATTCCGATCTTACATATAATTTTATTTGTACCTTCATATCTCATTGAGGAATTGCTTTTTGTCCACCACAACTTTACGAGAGAATAGTCAAGTGAACCCCGGTCCACTTTTTATCATAAGAAACATCTTTATATTTCTTTTACATTGTTTTCTATTTGATGCACTATTTTATTTCGAAAATACAAAAATATTTACTTTCTTATTTGCATCCAAAACACCAAAAACAATCAATCTCTTTACAATTTTTACTTAGTTATTTCAACTAGTTTAGTTTCTACTTGTTTTATTACTACTTGTGTTATTTACTTACACGAAACCTTGTGCTTGACAACCACACGGTGGAGTTGGGGACACAAGGCATTTATTTTACTTGCAGGATTGCTTGAAGAAGACAGAACAGAATACTCTTTCATCCAGTTCGTTGAGAGTTCGATATAAACCCTCGAGTCACCCTTGTGGGGAAAATACTACGCTGACGCAACACTGCACTTGGAGTCCTAACGTCATTAGTGTGCCATCATGATGGTTTTGATTCTGACAGAGGATCCACATTAGAGTAGAAGATTACAAGGATCCCGCCAAGACGTGTGGGGAGGGTTGTGGAATATTCCCGAGGCTGGCGGCTCCGGGATCTCCCCCGTAAGGTCATCACGCTCTAGGCAAGCGACGTCTCAGAAGGAAGGAAAGAAGAAGGAGGCACCTTGTCGGAGGAAGATGCGACCCAAGCCGGTTTATTTGAAGATCCTACCCGGAAGGAAAAGACGTTGTAGTTGAAGCACCTAGGATCCGTAGTCAGGGCACTGATGTCTACGCACGCTTCTTTTCCGGTAGACAGTGTTGGGACTCCAAGAGCAGAGGTTTGTAGAACAGCAGCAAGTTTCCCTTAAGTGGATCACCCAAGGTTTATCGAACTCGGGGAGGTAGAGGTCAAAGATAGTCCTCTCAAGCAACCCTGCAATTAAGATACAAGAAGTCTCTTGTGTCCTCAACACACCTAATACACTTGTCGATGTATAGGTGCACTAGTTCACGAAGAGATAGTAAAACACAGGTGGTATAGATGGTGGTAATATTGCAGGAAGTAAAGATGCAGTAAAACAGTAAATAAGTGATGTTTGCAGTATTTGGAAACAATGCCTAGGGATCGTACTTTCACTAGTGGACACTCTCAACAATGATCACATAATAAATAACTAACTTCTCCTCACGTGTGCTACTATCAAACACTCTCTTTTTGGATAACAAACACCATTCATTGTGTAGGGCTACAAGAGCACACCTCAAGCCGGAGTAAACAAGCTCCACAACATCCGGAGTTCATATTAAAGTGACCTCTAGAGTGCATAATAGACCGTTGCAATTTAGACCGAGTACTAACATAGCATACACACTGTCAACAATAGCTATGAAAGGGGGAATAGATCGCATCAATACTATCATAGTAATAGTTAACTTCATAATCTACAAGAGATTACAATCATAACCTACGCCAAGTACTACATGATGCACACACTGTCAACATTACATCATGGAGGAGCAATAGACTACTTTAATAACATCACTAGAGTAGCACATAGATTAATAGTGATACAAAGCTCATGATCACATAAAGATCACACCATGGGAGAGAGAGATGAACCACATAGCTACCGGTAGAGCCCTCAGCCCCGGGGGAGAACTACTCCCTCCTCATCATGGGAAACAACAACGGCGATGAAGATGGCGGTGGTGTCGATGGAGATGACTCCGGGGCAATTCCCCGGCGGCGTGCCGAAAGAGATTCTGTCCCCCGAAACGGAGTTTCGCGGGCGCGCGCGGCGGCCGAGTCTTTCGGAGTTTCGTCGATTCGTGTAGGGTTTTCCGTCGCGAGGGAAGGCGAAAGGCGATGTGGTGGAGCTGGCCCACAGGGTGGGGCGGCCCCTCCTGGCGGGGGAGGAGGCCCGGGCCTCCTCCGCCGGCCCGGAGGCGTGGTCCGGTGGAATAAATTTATTTTTCCGGATTTTTCCGAGCACTTTGGTTTTTGGGCCTTTCTGCAATAAAAATACAGAAAACAGGAACTGGCACTGTGGCATCTTGTTAATAGGTTAGTTCCAGAAAATGCATAAAAATGATATAAAGTGTGAACAAAACATATGTAGGTATTGTCATAATATAAGCATGGAACATCAGAAATTATAGATACGTTGGAGACGTATCAAGCATCCCCAAGCTTAGTTCCTACTCGCCCTCGAGTAGGTAAACGATAACAACAATAATTTCTGAAGTGACATACTACCAACATAATCTTGATCAACATTATTGTAAAGCATATGAGATGAATGAAGTGATTCGAAGCAATAGATTGCTAACAAAAAGATAATGACTAAACAACTGAATCATATAGCAAAAACTTTTCATGAATAGTACTTTCAAGACAAGTATAAAAAAGACTTGCATAAGAGCTAACTCATAAAGCAATAGATTCAAAGTAAGACGTTTCGAAGCAACACAAAGGATGATTAAGTTTCAGCAATTGCTTTCAACTTGTAACATGTATATCTCATGGATAATTGTCAACATAAAGTAATATAACAAGTGCAATAAGTAAACATGTAAGAATCAATGCACAGTTGACACAAGTGTTTGCTTCTAAGATAGAAAGAAGTAGGTAAACTGACTCAACATAAAGTAAAAGAAAGGCCCTTCGCAGAGGGAAGCATGGATTACTCATGTGCTAGAGCTTTTTATTTTAAAAACATGGAAACAATTGTGTCAACGGTAGTAATAATTCATATGAGTTATGCATAAAACTTCCTATAGGTTGCAAGCCTCATGCATCGAATACTAATAGTGCTCGCACCTTGTCCTAATTAGCTCGGATTTCCATGGATTATCATTGCATTACATATGTTTCAACCAAGTGTCACAAAGGGGTACCTCTATGCCACTGTACAAAGGTCCAAGGAGATATATCGCATTTGATTTCTCAGTTTTGATAGATCTCAACTTGAGGACATCCATACCGGGACAACATAGAAAACAGATAATGGACTCCTCTTTTAATGCTTAAAGCGTTCAACAACAAATAATATTCTCATAAGAGATTCTGAGGATTAATGTCCAAGCTGAAACTTTCACCATGATACATGGCTTTGGTTGGCGGCCCAATGTTCTTCTCTAACAATATGCATACTCAAACCATTTAATCATGATAAATCACCCTTACTTCGGACAAGACGAACATGCATAGCAACTCACATGATATTCAACAAAGGTGTGACAGTTGATGGCGTCCCCAGAAACATGGTTACCGCTCAACAAGAAACTTATAAGAACTAAGATACATAGCAACATATTCATCACCACAATAGTTTTTAGCTATTTTCCCATGAGCTATGTATTGTAAAGACAAATGAATGAAATTTTAAAGGTAGCACGCAAGCAATTTACTTTGGAATGGCGGAAAAATACCACATATAGGTAGTTATGGTGGACACAAATGGCATGGGTTTTGGCTCAAGGTTTTGGATGCACGAGAAGCATTCCCTATCAGTACAAGGCTTTGGCTAGCAAGGTTGTTTGAAGCAAACACAAGTATGAACAGGTACAGAAAAACTTACACAAGAACATATTCCAAGCATTATAAGACTCTACACCGTCTTCCTTGTTGTTCAAACACTTTTACCAGAAAATATCTAGACCTTAGAGAGACCAATCATGCAAACCAAATTTCAACAAGCTCTATGGTAGTTCTCCACTAATAGATTTAAACTACATGATGCAAGAGCTTAAACATGATCTATGAGAGCTCAAAACAATTGCCAAGTATCAAATTATCCATGAACCGATGTCTCGTGTCAGCTTGCAGGATTCCATCAACCCTAAGCCCCTATCGCAGGGCATTGCCGAGGAGCACCCTCGACAATTGGCGCCGTCTGTGGGAAGCCTGTCGGCACAAGGCTGGTCATCGGCAGCACCAGTTACATATGTAGCATTCGTACTCGAGTCACCAACACCGTCAGATCCAAAGAACTCGACCTGCTGCGGACCCTTTGAGTTTGTACCACACCCCGAGCCGCCGCACTCGATCCCTGCAGAATCGTGTGACGGCATGAACACAACTTTCGGCGGTGTCCACTTTATCGTCGATTCCAGAGGCTTTCTTCGCCTCCCTGGGGCGAGTGCATCTAGCCTGAGGGCCTCAGGCGTCACTCCGACGACAACCCTAGGAGCTCCATCCAGGAACATGAGAGATGGCAGCCGAGGAAGTTTTGACCTCACAACGGGACGAAGGAAAAGGCGAAGGGACTCGCGCCGTGAAGAAGAAGAACGTGCAGCAACTCACCCTCGTCAGATCGAACGAGGATGCCAGGGCACGCAACCGATCCATGGCCACGCTCGCTCACCGCATCTATCGGCCACGGAGTAGCTTGAGGCGCCATGCTACCTTACTCCTACATCGATCCGAAGGATGGTCGAGAAAAATCCAGTCACCTGTTAAGGAACTGCCGACACTTCCTGGAGATTCGACAGTTCTGTGACAATCTCAGAGCCGAAGCCATGTCAAGAGTTCACATAATGGAGAAAAGGGCAGGGCCTTACAGTTATCCGCCAGAACCATACATACCAGAACCATACCAGCCTATGGAAGGAGACAAGTACGTACCAACCGAGGTATTCCCGGAGCCATGTGGACAGGTCAATATGATTCATAAAACTAGCTTTTCGAAAAGGGAAATTAAAAAATTCTCGCGAGAAGTAAAGTATGCGGAAGTAGCTATGGTTGATGCACCCGAGTTCATCGACTGGTCAGAACAGAGCATTTCTTTCGGCAGGGCAGATCATCCGAAGGCCGTCCCTAGACCAGGCCATGCAACCCTTGTCCTTGAGGCACAGATCGGAGGGTACAATATGAGCAAAGTATTCATGGACGGAGGAAGTGGTTTGAACCTATTATTCGCTAACACGATGAGAGCAATGGGTTTAACAGTCGACATGCTGAGAGAGTCCGACACAGGGTTCCACGGCATTATACCGACTCGACCCGCTTATTCCTTAGGCAAAACATCATTGGACGTGGTCTTTGGCACGCCTAGCAACTTAAGGAAGGAAAAAATCGAGTTTGAAGTAGTCGACTGGGAATCTCAGTACCACGCCATCCTCGGCAGGCCTACCTTTGCCAAATTTATGGTCGTACCCCACTACGCGTACCTGAAACTGAAGATGCCTGGCAACAATGGGACTCCAATAACCGTTCATGGAAGCTTTACCCGTTCAGACAATTGCGACAGGGAATTCTAGAAGATCACTTCAAAGTTCGGAGCGAAGGAAGAACTCAACGCTATCGATGCCGTCACAGATCACACACAGCCACCAACCGACAATCGAAACGTAAGGTCCGATGAATTTGACACCGCGAAGGAAGCAAAGAAACTGCAGGTGCATCCCACTGACCCGAAGAAGACGGTCAATACATCGGCACACCTTAATGACGCATAGGAAGGCGCGCTCATCGAGTTCCTCCGTGAGCGCTGGGAGATATTTGCATGGGAACCATCCGACATGCCAGGTATCCCCAGGGAACTCGCTCAGCACGCCCTCAATGTTAACCCAACAGCCATGAGGGAGGTGTAGTGTCGACGTTAGGCGGGGTTGCCTCATCTCCTCGGTTCCTTGACGTCCCCTTCCGGTCCTCGACGAGGTTGGTACCTAATGACATATAGGTATAGGCATGAGGTAGCAATCCGTCCAAGGTTGTATCGAGGTCAAGTGTATAAAGGAGTGAAGTCACCTTATCATGCATGGTTTTGGCCCGAGCTCGTGCCCTTGGCCTACGAGGAGGGTTTGACGGTCTTGAGGCGGAGGTGTCCGAAAGCCACCCCGCATCACTTTCTGGAGTTTCGTCAATTGGTGTAGGGTTTTTACGTCGCGAAGGATTTTATAGGCGAAGAGCGGCGCAAGGGGGCTCGGGGCCCACACCACACTGGCGCCCTCCTAGGCCGCGCCGCCCTGTGGTCTAAGGCCTGGGCCTCCTCTCCGGCCCCCTTGGTGTCGGTCCGTCTCGGTGAAATAAGATGTTTGGCTTTTGTTTCGTCGAATTCGAGAATATTGCCCGAACAACCTTTCTGGAACCAAAACAGCAGAAACAGAACTGGCACCTCGGCATCTTGTTAATAGGTTAGTCCCGGAAAATGCATAAAATCATTATAAAGTGTGAGCAAAACATGTAGGTATTGTCACAAAACTAGCATGGAACATCAAATTATAGATACGTTGGAGACGTATCAAGCATCCCTGCGTAGTTCGCCTCGAGTAGGTAAATGATAAAAAGAATAATTTCTGAAGTGACATGCTACCAACATAATCTTGATCATACTATTGTAAAGCATATGAGATGAATGAAGTGATTCAAAGCAATAGATTGCTAACAAAAAGATAATGACCAAACAACTGAATCATATAGAAAAAACTTTTCATGAATAGTACTTTCAAGACAAGCATCAATAAGTCTTGCATAAGAGTTAACTCATCAAGCAATAAATTCTTAATAAGAGGTTTGAAGCAACACAAAGGAAGATTTAAGTTTCAACAATTGCTTTCAACTTCAACATGCATATCTCATGGATATTTGTCAACACAAAGTAATATGATGAATGCAAATAAGCAAGTATGTAAGAATCAATGCACGTTGACACAAGTGTTTGCTTCTAAGATAGAAAGGAGTAGGTAAACTGACTCAACATAAAGTAAAAGAAAGGCCCTTCGCAGAGGGAAGCAGGGATTAAATCATGTGCTAGAGCTTTTCAAGTTTTGAAATCATATAGAGAGTGATAACCCACAAGTATAGGGGATCGCAACAGTCTTCGAGGGAAGTAAAACCCAAATTTATTGATTCGACACAAGGGGAGGTAAAGAATACTTATAAGCCTTAACAACCGAGTTGTCAATTCAGTGCACCTGAAAAGCACTAGTAACAGGTGATGTGAAAGCAACAGTAATATGAGAGCGATAGTAACACAAAGAAACAGTAATAGCAATATGAGAGCAATGGCACGAGAAAAATAGTTGATACTACTTCCAATGACATGTAGACGAGTATATGATGATGAGAGATGGACCGGGTTCCTAGCTATCTACACTAGTGGTAACTCTCCAATAACAAGTGTTGGGTGAACAAATTACAGTTGGGCAATTGATAGGATTGAAATAACATTAAGACAGAACATCAAGTCTATTAATCATGTAGGCATGTTTTCCATATATAGTCATACGTGCTCGCAATGAGAAACTTGTACAACATCTTTTGTCCTACCAGCCGTGCGCCGGCCTCTAGGGAATCTCTGAAATTAAGGTACTCTTTTTAATAGAGCACGGAGCAAAGCATTAACACTCCGTGAAAACATGTGATCCTCATACCTATGCCTTCCCCTCAGTTGTCCCAATTTCTCACTTTGGGGCCTCGGGTTCGACATAGACATGTGCAAACAACTTGTAGATACAATCTAAGCAATAAGTATAGAGCTTAAATCTAAGATCATGCCACTCGGGCCCTAGTGACAAGCATTAAACACAACAAGATTGCAGCAACAATAACTTCACAAACTTATATAGATAGACTAATCATAATGTAACAATCCATCGGATCCCAACAAACACAACACCGATTACATCGGATGAATCTCAATCATGTAAGGCAGCTCATGAGACCATTGTATTGAAGTACATGGGGGAGAGAATACCAACTAGCTACAGCTAGAACCCGTAGTCCATGGGGGGACTACTCACGGAGCATGATGGAGGCGGTGGCGTTGATGGAGATGGCTTCCGGGCAACCGTCCCGGCAGTGTTGGAACGGCTCGGGTGAGTTTCGCGATGGCGGCGGCGCCCCGGGAGTCTTTCCGAGTTTCGTCAATTGGTATCGATGTTTTAGGTCGATGGCTTAAATAGGCGAAGAGTCGGAGTCGGAGGGCCACGGGGCCTCCTCACACTAGGCCGGCGCGGCCAGGTGGAGCCCGCGGCCACCATGTGTGGGGCCCTTCCCTCTCTGTCCCACTTTGACTTTCGGAAGGTTCCGGAAAAATAAGATGTTGGGTCTTCGTTTGTCGAATTCGAGAATATTGCCGAACAGCCTTTCGGAACCAAAAACAACAAAAACAAGAACGGCCCTTCGACATCTCGTTAATAGGTTAGTTCGGAAAACGCATAAAAACATTATAAAGTGTGAGCAAAACATGTAGGTATTGTCATAAAACAAGCATGGAACATCGAAATTATGGATACGTTGGAGACGTATCAAGCATCCCCAAGCTTAGTTCTTGCTCGCCCTCGAAGGTAAACGATAAAAAGAATAATTTAAGTGACATGCTACCAACATAATCTTAATCATACTATTGCAAAGCATATGAGATGAACGAAGTGACTCAAGGCAATGATCTATATTTGCTAACAAATAGATAACATATAGCAAAACTTTTCATGAATAGTACTTTCAAGACAAGCATCAAAAAGTCTTGCATAAGAGTTACCTCATAAAGCAATAAATTCAAAGTAAAGGCATCGAAGCAACACAAAGGAAGATATAAGTTTCAGCGGTTGCTTTCAACTTTCAACATGCATATCTCATGGATAATTGTCAACACAAAGTAATATGATGAATGCAAATAAGCAAGTATGTAAGAATCAATGCACGCAGTTGACACAAGTGTTTGCTTCTAAGATAGAAAGAAGTAGGTAAACTGACTCAACATAAAGTAAAAGAACGGCCCTTCGAGGGGAAGGGATAAAATCATGTGCTAGAGCTTTTCAAGTTTTGAAATCATATAGAGAGCATAAAAGTAAAGTTTTGAGAGGTGTTTGTTGTTGTCAACGAATGGTAATGGGTACTCTAACTACCTTATCAACCAGACTTTCAAGAGCGGCTCCCATGAAGGACGTTATCTCTACCAGCAAGGTAGATCATCCCTCTTCTCTTTTGTTTACACATGTATTTTAGTTTCATTTATTAGATGACACTCCCCCCAACCTTTTGCTTACACAAGCCATGGCTAACCGAATCCTCGGGTGCCTTCCAACATTTCACATACCATGGAGGAGTGTCTATTTGCAAAATTAAGTTGCTTACTGATAGATCAGGGCAAAACACGTGAAGAGAATTATTAATGAAAGTTAATTAATTGGGGCTGGGAACCCCATTGCCAGCTCTTTTTGCAAAATTATTGGATAAGCGGATGAAGCCACTAATCCATTGTTGAAAGTCTGTCCGAAGTAAATGACAAGATCGAAAGATAAAACACCACATACTTCCTCATGAGCTATAAAACATTGACACAAATAAGAGATAATAGCTTTTGAATTGTTTAAAGGTAGCACATGAAGTATTTACTTGGAATGGCAGGAAATACCACATAGTAGGTAGATATGGTGGACACAAATGGCATAGGTTTTGGCTCAAGGTGTTTGGATGCACGAGAAGCATTTCCTCTCGTACAAGGCTTTGGCTAGCAAGGTTGTTTGAAGCAAACACAAGTATAAACCGGTACAGCAAAACTTACATAAGAACAAATTGCAAGCATTATAAGACTCTACACTGTCTTCCTTGTTGCTCAAACACTTTTACCAGAAAATATCTAGACCTTAGAGAGGCCAATCATGCAAACCAAATTTCAACAAGCTCTATGGTAGTTCTCCACTAATAGATTTGAACTACATGATGCAAGAGCTTAAACATGATCTATGAGAGCTCAAAACAATTGCCAAGTATCAAATTATTCAAGACAATATACCAACTACCACATGAAGCATTTTCTGTTTCCAACCAAATAGCAATGAGTGAAGCGATCAACTTTCGCCATTGAACATTAAAAGTAAAAGCGAAGAACACTAGTGTTCATATGAAAAAGCGGAGCGTGTCTCTCTCCCACACAAGGATGTTTAGGATCCGATTTTATTCAGAGAATGAAAATAACAAAACGAAAATAAAAGCACACAGACGCTTCAAGTAAAGAACATAACATGTGACGGAATAAAATATAGTTTCACTAGAAGTGACCTGATAAGTTGTCGATGAAGAAGGGGATGCCTTGGGCATCCGCAAGCTTAGATGCTTGAGTCTTATTGAAATATGCAGGGATGAACCACGGGGGCATCCCCAAGCTTAGACTTTTCACTCTTCTTGATCATATTATATCATCCTCTTCTCTTGACCCTTGAAAACTTCCTCCACACCAAACTTAAAGCAAACTCATTAGAGGTTAGTGCATAATAAAAATTCACATGTTCAGAGAGGACACAATCATTCTTAACACTTCTGACATTGCCCAAAGCTACGAAAGTTAATGGAACAAAGAAATCCACTCAACACAAAAAAGAGGCAATGCGAAATAAAAGGCAGAATCACAAAGCGAACACCCGTAAGACAAATTTTTCTGAGGCACTTAACTTGCTCAGATGGAAAAACTCAAAACTAATGAAAGTTGCGTACGTATATGTGGATCACGCATGAAAATTGGCAGATTTTTTTGATTCTTCTACAGAGAGATCTACTCAAATTCGTGAGATGGAAATTGTTTGCGCAGCAATCAAATCTAGTATCAACTTTACTATTAGAGACTTTACTTGGCACAATAACATGATAAGGAGAGGTTGCTACAGTAGTAACAACTTCCAAGACACAAAAAAACATAAAATAAACACATGGGTTATCTCCCAAGAAGTGCTTTCTTTATAGCCATTAAGATGGGCTCAGTAATTTTAATGATGCTCTCGCGAGAAATAAAAGTTGAAGCAAAAGAGAGCATCAAAAAGAAAATTCAAAACACATTTAAGCTTAACCCGCTTCCTATGCATAGGAATCTTGCACACAAATAAATTCATGAAGAACAAAGTGACAAGCATAGGAAGATAAAACACGAGTAACTTCAAGATTCTCAACATAAAGAGGGGAAACTTAATATTATTAAGATGCATATAACCGTGTTTCTCTCTCATAATAGCTTTCAGTAGCATCATTGATGAAATCCACAATATAACCATCACTTAAAACATTCTTATCATGGTTCATATGCATAAGGGTATCATTATTTTTGACATAAGAAAAACTCTTCTCATTAATAGTAATTGGAGCAGGATCATTATCAAGAATTTGAACATGGTAAACAAGTTGCATACTAAGGAAATGGTTTTTGGCAATCCCATCATAACTATGACAAGTTTCATAAGGATAATTATAACCTGTGTCATACCCATCTCTATAACAATTATCTAAACCAGAATATATAATATCATCATTTTCACTAAAAGTAAAGGTCTCAAATATAGGATCTTCAAGCACAACATCCCCAAGCTTAGAGCTTTCAATATCAATGTTTGAGGGAACATGAATAGTGCTAACATCATTACTTTCATAATCGACACCAAAGAGATTTCCAAAATCAAAGGTAGTGTGCTCTTCCAAATCATGATCACTAATATGGGTAAAGGGCATAGGAAGATCATTGTACTCAGATTCATTATCATAATAATCATTAGGAGCAACATACTTACGGTTACCTATTGTTATCTCATACACGCGGGGATATGCCGTTACCTCTTTCTTTTTATTCCCCTTCTTCTTCCTCTTCTTCATTCCCTTCTTCTTCTTCTTCTTCTTCTTCTTTTCCTTCTCCCCGTTCCCTTCTTTAGGAGGAAGAGGCTTGAAGGAGGCTTCTCCACATAACCTGATTTATTTCCAGAAACAATAGAAGAAACTTGGGAGGATTCCTCCTTTTCATTAATAAGTTCGAAACACACAGCGGTCCTATCATATTTTGGCAAAGTGTTGTCTTCTAAAATATTTTGGATGTAAGTATTTGTGTGGCAATTATCAATGCAATAAGAAAGACACCCATGCAGGACACTATCAATATCAAGAGTACTCATATCCACCAAAGAAGTTTTTCTCAATAACTCTTCACACACCAAAAATAAAGTAAGTTCATCATGCTGATTAGGAGTGATTTCATCATCACAATACAAATTTGCAGCACTCATAAGGTTCGAATTATCATTGGAGGAGCATTGAAAATTAAAATGACCCACGCTATGGCAAAGTTCACAAATAAAAGGATAGAGGGCACAAACTTTTTCACCTAGATCATCTAGAGCCCTAGACCACTTTCTAGTTTTTTCATTCCTGTGATGGATACAATATTCTTCTTCAATTTTATTCTTTTCACAAGGTCTATGAACTCCACAAAAATTAACATGCTTATAGGAAATAGCATTTTCAGAAGTTTGAGTATGTTCATTGCAATCATTAATAACAGTTTCATTTTCCATGCAAGTGTCTTTAAAAGGTTCATGATACATGTACCAATTTTCTTTAGGAACATTAATATGAGAAGCAAAGGCTCTATAGCAATCGACCATAATTTAAGGATCAAGACCATATTTAGCACCAAGCTCTTGAAAATCAGCAGTTTGAGCGAAAGACTTAATGCAATCATACTCGTAGTTTATACCTGATTCCTTGCCTTTGTCATTCTCCCAATCTTTAGTATTGCTTTGAATTCTTTCAAGAAGATCCCCTCTAGCTTCAACCTCCTTGCTTGTGAAAGATCCCTCCAAACAGGCATCTAGATAGTTCTTGTGGTGTCCTAAAAGCCTTGCATAAAAATTATTAGTAATAACATTACGGGGGAGCTCATGAATGGGACATTTGAGCATTAGTGACTTCAATCTCCCCCACGCTTGGGAAATACTCTCTCTATCACGAGGATAAAAGTTATAAATGTAATTCCTATCAATATGCACTTCATGAGGAGGATAAAATTTAGAATAAAAGAGAGGCACAATATCCTTCCAATCAAGAGAATGCCCATCCTTCAGCAGTTTATACCAATGCGCCGCTTTACCAGACAATGACATAGAGAATAATTTCTTCCTAACTTCATCCATAGAAATACCTGCACACTTGAATAACCCGCATAATTCATGTAAAAAAATAAATGATCTCCAGGACGGACAGTTCCATCCCCTTCATAGCGGTTATCCACAACAAGTTCAATAATTTTCGTAGGTATCTTGAAAGGAATATTTTCAGTAGGTGGATTTAAAGTATCACAAGCATCATTAGAGTTATTGCATATGGGAGATGAAGTATTATCATAGCAAATTTTCTCCCCTAAAGTTGGGAAGCTACAAAGATCATAAAAACTAGCTTCCCCAAGCTTAGACTTTTCCATAGCATTAGCAGTAATTGCGTTCATACTAATAACATTGCTACTAGCATGCAAATAAGGTTCCATAGGTTTTTTTAACTTTCGCATCAAACAATTCTAACTCAGGAAAAAGATTAAAGAGCTCACTAATTTTTTTGTTGTTTTCCATTATGCCTAACTAGTGAAAATAAAAACAAGAGACAAAAAGATAAAATTGCAGAATCTAAAGGAGATAGCTTCGAGCACTCACACACCGGCAACAAGCTAGGAAATAGCTTAGTAGTCGGAGGATGTGAATACCTTTTACCTTACCTCCCCGGCAACGGCGCCGGAAAATAGCTTGATGTCTACTCACGCTTCTATTCCTGAGATGTTGGGCCTCCAAAGCAGAGGTTTGTAGAACAGCAGCAAGTTTCCCTTAAGTGAATCACCCAAGGTTTATCGAACTCGGGGAGGTAGAGGTCAAAGATAGTCCTCTCAAGCAACCCTGCAATTAAGATACAAGAAGTCTCTTGTGTCCCCAACACACCTAATACACTTGTTAGATGTATAGGTGCACTAGTTCGGCGAAGAGATATTAAAACACAGGTGGTATAGATGGTGGTAAACGATACTTGCGATCTGAAGTAAATATTGCAGTAAAACAGTAAATAAACGATGTTTGCGGTATTTGGAAACAAGGCCTAGGGATCCTACTTTCACTAGTGGACACTCTCAACATTGCAATCATAATTGAATATAAATATAAGCACTTCATCATACTACTCTCCTGTTGGATAAAGAACTCAAATTCATTGGGCAAGTGTGCAAAAGCACACCTCAAAGGCGTATTCCCAAGTACTAATGAACACCCCACACCGTCACCGTGAGCATTCATAGGAGGTACTAACACACCACAATTCATAAGGGAGTTACACACGGCGCACACACCGAGGTCACAGTAACTCCAAAGTTCACATAATAAAACACTTGAATAGCATATGACATCTAGATTGCAAAGCCTATGATCACATAGATGAATAAATAAATTCTACTCTCAAACACTTTCTTGTTGGATAACAAACACCATTAATTGTGTAGGGCTACAAGAGGTCCCTCAAGCCGGAGTAAACAAGCTCCACAACGTCATAAAGGAAACACACACGACACACACACTGTCACCATTACACCGTGGAGTGAATCCGGAGTTCATATTAAAGTAACCTCTAGAGTGCATAATAGACAAGAGTAACATCTACATATTCATAAAGATCACACCATGGGAGAGAGAGATGAACCACATAGCTACCGGTAGCCCTCAGGGGAGAACTACTCCCTCCTCATGGGAGACAACAACGGCGATGAAGATGGCGGTGGTGTCGATGGAGATGACTCGGGGCAATTCCCGTCCCGGCGTGCGGCAGAGATTGTCCCCCGAAACGGAGTTTCGCGATGGCGGCGACGTCCCTGGAGTCTTTCTGAGTTTCGTCAATTGGTGTAGGGTTTTACGTCAAGGATTTTATAGGCGAAGAGGCGGCGCAAGGGGGTGCTGGAGGGCCCACACCACACAGGGCGCCCTCTAGGCCGCGCCGCCTGTGGTCTGAGGCCCGGACCTCTCTCCGCTCCCCTTTGGTGTTCGGGTCCGTCTCGGTGAAATAAGATGTTTGGCTTTTGTTTCGCGAATTCGAGAATATTGCCAACAGCCTTTGGAACCAAAAAGCAGAACAGGAAATGGCACCGGCATCTTGTTAATAGGTTAGTCCCGGAAAATGCATAAAATCATTATAAAGTGTGAGCAAAACATGTAGGTATTGTCACAAAACTAGCATAGAACATCAGAAATTATAGATACGTTGGAGACGTATCAGGCCCCACAATGTTTCTGTGGCGCATCTATGCATATGCGCCACGGAAAGGCTAGTTCTGTGGCGCACAAGCTGTGCATGCGCCACAGAATCGCCAGAAATTCTGTGGAGCATCTGTTTTCATGCGCCATCGAAATAATTTTGTGGAGCATGCACATTTAGGTGCGCCCCAGATGATATTTCTACCTATAGTGGTTTTCCTAGTAGTGAAGGTATGATGCCGTCATTATCCGACTTGCACTCGTTCAGTTCAAGGCCATTGCAGAATATTTGCGCCTCCTCCTAAAAATTTCCAGGCCACCGAGCAACATCAATATCATCAGCAGCCTCCCAGCGGGGGCCTCTATGGTGCGGTGTGCAAGCCCGTCCCCAAGGGCGCGGGTGATGAAGGAGGCAACCCCCAACATAGTCGTTTAAATAACCAGCCCAACCAGTGGACGAACTTGTAAGGTTGAGCAAGTTTCCACGGCAGGAAGAATGAGGTCTCCACAGGCTATCGGGTCAGAAGCCGCCTGGCTAGGCCTCACCCACTCATATCTCTAGGATTGTAGGTGTGTCTCGAGGTAACTCAACAGTCTCCACCACAGGTCATGCAACACATGCACTTGAAGGGTTTCAATTGTGATTTCCTCGACCTCATTGCACAAGAAGCAAGCGAGCCTGACTTCCTCCCTGAAGGTACCCTAAGGGAGGAAGGCAGGCATACCAAGGACCTCACAGAAGGGTGCAAGGAATCCTTCCCAAGATACAAAATACAATGCTCGCATCCAGCCGGAAGGTGGCCAGGCAGCATCACGAGTTCACGACCCGTCAAAGCCAGATCAGAGCCCCAATGGTATGGCCAGTGCGACATGATGCAACAAAAACACGATGAGAGTATATGATGCACCTCTGATGGCACCAATCTACGTGGATACACATTCATTGGAACTCTAAGCATGAAGTGATGTTGCAAGGGATTTTCCCTTAAGAAGTGAGCCTAGCTCACTTGGATAGGGAAGTGGATGTACAATCCAACCACTCAGGTTCAAGTTTCCACGGAGGTGCATTTGGATTCTTATTATTTAAAAAAAATCACTGTAGGGGTTTCCCTACCATATTCCTTTCGAAAAAGGGATTTTTCGCCAGAAGGGTGACTCGAGGCTTTATATCGAACTCTCGGAAAAACACGTATACGATTTGTACTCTTCTAACAACCTACAAAATAAAGTAGTGTTGCCTTGTATCCCCAACTCCACCAAGTGGTTGCCAAGCACAAGGTTTTGTATTAAAATTGGAAAAAAATAGCAGTAAACAAAGTAAAATTGCAGCAAAGTAAATAAATTAAATTCAATATGAAAGGAAAACTAAATGCTATGCAAAATTAAAATGGTACGGTAATGGTAGTGGTGTAGATTGTATCAAATAACTAAATGCAAGAATGATAATACTCACGCACTGGTCGCGCTTTTTTTGAAGGCTCACCTTCTCATCCAAAAATTCTCTAACGAGGGTGGTCACCTTCTTCATTGTGGCCTTGTTCCCCCTTATCTTCTCCCAACGGGAAATCTCCTCCTTCAGATTTTTTAGCTCGGTAACTTCACCTCCGTAGCGGGTGCGCTTCTAGGATGAGGATGGGCCTTCGCCTGCATCCGGGGCAAAAAATGAAATGAGGTGGGACCTCCTTTCAGTGGCCTCTGTGGCCCTAATCGCCGTTGTTGTGTACTTTCTCGACCGAGACCTTCTCTGTGGGCCCATAGTAGAGGAATGATGAACAAGAAGGGAAAGGTGTTATTGTTGAGATCAACTGTGGATGAAGAGGATCAATGTGTGGTAAAGTCGAGTAGGAATCTTTTGTAGTAGCTTCTATTCAGTGCGAACACATTGTAATTAATTAGCATGGTAATTTGGAATGTGATGGTTTTAAAGGCTGATGGGGTGCCTGATGAGAATTTTTGGGACACAATTATCAATAAGTGCTCATATACAGAAAATACCCCGGTACTTTGGGGTGGTGATAGTACTCTTCCTTCTATAGACACATAACTGATCGTCGACACAAGAAGAGTCGGATGATAGCACAACACTGACAAACAAGCATTGTTAGCCACCCATCAGTGGAGGGAACCTTTAGTTTTAGCAAGCCAACTAGTCCCCCGCAAAACAAATCACTCTTTGAAATGTGAATGGCTTCCTTTACGTCCTCTAATAAAAACCGTCAGTGTAGTGCATTTGGACTGACGGGCCTCATGTCTGACGGGCGATACCACTGACGCACATGTCAGCTATACATGCCTAGACAGAACTCAGGGCACCCCAAAATGTCACCTCTGACGGATTTCCTAGGCCCCATCAGAGACAAGCCGTTAGCGATAATGTTCTTTATACTAATGTGTATGCCTAGCGATAATGTTCTTCGTTGATGCGTGTTTTGTAATCGAATTGTGTCTTCGACTAAATTTTTAATAAAGGGCCGTGTGCATCGTCATGATGCAGAAGCCGGGGTTCACCCCCATTTCGAAAAAAAAACTTGACATAACGGCACAAAATTTTACTTGGAAGACCAACTCACAATGGAGCATACAAAAATTTTGGCAAGTGCCGAGAGTGAATTTTTGATAAATCTTGCAACCGGCATAGTTGGAATGCGGATAGCAAAGAAGATCGAAGAAACACCTTTTAGATATATCAAAGGCCGAAGTTGGAGTGAAACCCAATTTTTGAGCGGGGGGGGGCAACAATGGAAGCTTGAACTTGCTCAGTCAAAATAAGCCTTTCATGCTCTGGTCGTCTAGGGCAAATAAAAACTTGCTTTTCTCCTGTGCAACAATTATGAGTTTATGACTACTGAGACGACGCATACATACCTACAAATCTGAATCCCAACAAGACGTATACATCAATGTTCATTTCACCGGCGAAAAAGTAGTCGGGCTAGCTAGATTCGATCGAATTCAATATCAAGATCACGCTTACTGATCATCCACTACCAAACTTCATGTTTGCTTGCTAACTACCAACAAGAGACAGCAGCACATATATGCTTTAATTTTCTGTTGACAGCAACCCTAAAGAGACATGCATGCATGCATGTGTACATGGGTGTATACAATACATTTGCATGCATGCACGCGTGCTTCGTATATACTACTTGACAGTCCTGGTTTATACAGTTCACATGATAAGTTAGATTTATGAATCTAGTTAGTTATGGTGCTATCATGCTGATGCATACATATATGTATGTACTGTGTTATGCATACATCCCTCAAGATCATTGTCATGCAGTCCCTAGTATAGAGCTATTATACAATAGTGATTAGAATGCGCCATTAATTAATTCTCTAGCTAAGTTCGATGCCCTGTCGCTATAGTGTTAGATAGAAAAGCACCAACAATAGGGTAGGACCCTCTCAAGAGAGGAAAAAATTGCACATGAAGTGTCATGGTGATGCCTCCTGTCTTGCAGATACTTCATGCCTAATTAGGAGGATTGATCCTTCCGGAAGCAAACCAGAAGAGACTGGTAAAGATATTAATAAGTTAATAAGTAATTAACAGAAGAGTGAAGGGGGCAGAAGCTAGAGCTAGAAGAAAGGAAGGAAGGGGCCAAGGCAACGAGCTCATATTAAAAAGGGGGCTAAACAGCAACCAACCCATTTGCATGCTTCATTGATTCTTCCTTCCTTGCTTCCTTCCTTCCTTTCTTCCTTCCTTCTATACATGCTATGCCATGCTATCCCTAACAACTAATTAAGCTAGAGATAGTTCATATAGCAGAAAGCACACAGATGCACATCTATATTCTTCCGGTTTAACTACATAGCTTCCCTAGGTATAAGCTAGTCAAATTGGTTGAGAGGGAGTGTGCATTGCAGTGGTGGTCATCACTTGATCACTTGCATGCATGGGGCACCATTCCTGCTGCAACCAGCAGAAGGTGAAGAGGGGCCTCTGGTCTCCTGAGGAGGATGAGAAGCTCGTCAGGTACATCACCACCCATGGCTATGGCTGCTGGAGCGAGGTCCCCGAGAAAGCTGGTACGTAGGCATCGATCTCTCTAGGTGAATCTTGCTTGCTCTTGGATCAACCATGGAAAATGAGTCCTCGTGAAAGTTTCTTTCCTTTTAATTCTGGTACAATGTAATGTGTTTTCTTTGTAGGATTGCAGCGGTGTGGGAAGAGCTGCCGGCTGCGGTGGATCAACTACTTGAGGCCGGACATCCGACGAGGGCGGTTCACACCGGAGGAGGAGAAGCTCATCATCAGCCTGCACGCCATTGTTGGCAACAGGTAGCTAGGAGACACTGGAAAATTGGCATACTATTCTTCCGAATTTGAGGGCATTCTCTATTCTCATGCTCAATTATTGTGTTCTATACTTCTATATGTGTTAGTTTGACAATGCCGTGCAGCGGGGCTGCTTATTAACTACTCACATGACCCGTGCAAAATCTTCTCCAATTTTGCTTCATTTTCATTTTTGAATGTGACATAACATTGACTTGATTACCAGCAATCCTGTTGCTAATGTCGCAAAAGTGACTTGAAATCTCTTCAAAATAAGAGGTGATTTGAAGTGTCTTAAGTTGGACTGTACCCGATCATGCATGGCCACAAGCTTGCCTCTATAGCTAGCTGTTTTCGAACTTAATTAAGACTCTTACATATATGCACACATCATCATGACGTTATATATACGTGACAAATGGTGCCATACTAGCCGTCATTTTCTACTAGTTAAACTTGAACACGACTACCATGCATAACAACAAGTCGATGAATGAAGCTGTACGTACACAAAAGCAGCCAAATAGTAGCTAGCTACGGTTTCTTCAGAGCAAAGGCTTCAAAATAAACTTCCCAAAAAAAGGCTTCCAAAATAAACTTGGTGACGACAAAAAATAAAATTCACATACTAACTTAGTGATGTAAACATGATTGTCTACAGGTGGGCCCACATTGCCAGCCACCTGCCTGGCCGGACCGACAACGAGATCAAGAACTACTGGAATTCGTGGATCAAGAAGAAGATACGCAAGACTCCGGCGCCGGTGGCGAACGTCACCACAACCTCGTCCACAACGACGGCGACGTCGACGAGTCCCACTAACAACGGCCTTGCTCCTTGCAGCGGCAGCACGGCAACGTCAGACGTCCACCGCCGCCGCATGCAGCATCCGACGTTCAGTTGTACCGTGGCGGCGGACCACCTTCAGCTCGACGCCATCATCGGCGTCCACCAGCAGAATAGCCTAACTCTGCCAATCTCCGGCGGAGCCGATCAGGACTCGCCGCCGGGGATGGCGCATCACTGTCCACTCTTCATGTTCGACACCGGCATCTGCCCGCCGTTCGCGTCCCCCGCGGCACAGCAGCACCCGTTCATCTCTAGCTTCACGGCGGCGATGGCGGAAGCGGACGACGCGCCGGGCGCCTGCTACCACCTGCCTCCCCTGGTGGACGGCATGGGTGCCATGGGAATGGGCATGGAAGCCATGGACGATCACTGCGGAGGCGGCATGGGCAATGGGTGCTACGGCGATGAGCAGAGGCAGCAAAGGCGGCGGCCGGAGCTGGAGGAGGAGGAGGGGGAGCAGCTAGGGCAGCATGAGCAGTGGGACGAGGAGCAGCTGCTGATGTGGGATGACCAAGAAGTACTAACACCGTCCAACATGGAGGCCATGCAAAGTGGTGCACATCACTCCCTCCTTTTTATGGGACCAAATGCATGATTAAAGTTGGTAAATCTATGTGCATATATGCTTTGCTTGCTCCATGCATGCACGATCAACAAGTATCTCGCCCTCTCTCACATCTGATATTTCTTTCTCTAGCTCACTCCGATCTCTGCTCTGATCTGTCCATACGTAAAATAATGAGGTTTTCCAAAGGTGCACGTAATTTATTGTGTTTGATTTTTATTCCTTCGTTTTTCTTAACTTTTTTGTTTGGAGTGAAAATGTGTGCTAATTGGGTTTTTGTAAAGAGATAACTTGCATGCATGCTTTGCATGGCATGGCAACTGGTGTGTAATTCGATTGATGTATACTAGCTTAGTGAATTTATAATAAACATGAAGGAAAGAAAGGGAACCCGACGGCCCCTCTTTTTGTTCTTTGGATTCTTGTGTTCTTCTGTTTCTTCACCATGGTTGTGCCTGCATGGCTATGCAGTACCTTTTTAGTGACAAACTAATTTGCGCATTCCAAACTTGTTGCCTAAATATTGCCTCGTTCCAAAATTTAAGCCTTTTTTAGAAAATTAAAAAAACTTAGGTTTTGAAATTAAGGTAGTATAAGATATATGGGGGGTTCAATCTGAAATTCCAAACCATGAACTCACAAAAGATGTTATATATTTATGAACATAGGTAATATATTACATATATGAATTAAACGAATAAGTATATACGTCGTGCGTCCATGAAAAAAAGTATAATTCTCCACACTTATAGTCTCTGCCGTCGGAACACTAGGGTACTTCATTCAGCGTCTCTAGTTATGTGTGCGTGCGTGCCAACACTAAATCGATGCCATGCATCCATGGGATTATATAGTTATTTAATTTAATTGTCTCATCTACCTGAATAATATGTCAATTACAAGTTACAACGTCGTTTCATGCACGAGCTAGTTATATCTAGGTGCGCGTAAAATAATGGTTGTGCGAGAGACGTCGGCACCAACCAAAAGCTAGAAATAACTACTTACCGCAAAGTCTTGTTTTTATTTTCTTGTATAGAATCTGAAGTCATTAATTGAGGAGTTTCCTAAACTAAGTCGGATGAGATTTTCTTAGGTCTAGATCGACACCCCGTGTTTCAGGCAGGTAGGCACACAGCAAAGGTGCTTTGCCTTGCTGTTTTTTTGCCGTGTGCGCTTTGCTGTGCTCGGCCACACGCTCCGCCACATGGCGTTTGCTTTGCTGTGTTCCGAAACGGCTTTGCCTTGCCTTTTGCCAACACGGTAAAATTAGCTTTTCCCGTAGTGTGTGGTCTGATTTACCTGTGTTGAGATTTGCATGGAGGTGACGAATCAACATGAGATCCGATGGCTAGCTGCATTCGGCTTGAATCTTAAACTTTCTTTGGGGCCAGAGAGGGGTTGTGGGTTTTTTCTACTCCCTCAATCAAGTTCATTAGGGTAATACATACTTAAAGAAAAAAATTAACTATTAATTTGGTCAATATAGTATGAGATGCCACAAAATATTATGGGATTTCTATTTTCGTGCCCCTGCTTCGTTAGTTGTACTCAGTTTTCCCCAGCTCCTTAGTTTTTCCTCAGTTTTACCCAAACGTTTGTCTGAACCGCAGAAGGAGCTCGGACGGAAGGAATCCGTTGACCGTTCCGTGCCGACGAGTGGGGTCGTGTCGTTTGTGGGGTCGCGTCGTGTGGGACCGCGTCGTGTGGGGCTGGTAGGAAGGGACCGCGTGGGACAGACGAGGCCGTGTTTGTGGGGCCGTAGCGTGTAGGGCCGTAGCGTGTGGAGCCGTGTGGGTCCGGGACGGGGGCACGAGTGGTTTCTGTCTCTTTCGCCCAGATTAGCAGTTTTCAATGTACCTTTTTCCTCTCTATCGCTCGATCTCATTCATATTTGATAGCCCAAATTGGTAGCAAATCTAGAGAAGCTTCTCCTTCTGTTTTTTAACGCCATTCATTTCTTTATGCCTTCGTTTTTACCCAATCAGGTAGAAAATCTAGGGCACAAATCCAGAGAAAATATAGGATAAGCTGCATACAGCAACCAACATAGCATAGATATATTCACGACAGATCCAAATGTAGTACCGATAGATCCAACATAAGCTACATTTTACATGAATTTAAGCTGCTCTCGATAGAGCAGTCACATACGAGAGTGCAGTAGGCACGTTCAACGCCTCCAGTGGCGCGTGTGACTCGCTTGGAGGTTGCGCAGTGAATCCCAAGTGCTTTGTGTTTGGCCATGTACGCATGCACGTTCACGGTACTTCCAACTCTAGCGCCATGTCTGCCAATGGATTCAGCATGGTTCAGCAGGGTGTTGAAGTTGGTGTCGAAGAGCCTCCTGTTGAGGGGCACTTGTAAATGCCTTGAGCAAAGGGGCGACCGTATTGGCCGGCCTGCAGCCTCCTGAGGACGTGACGAGTCTTGGTGTGGAAGGACTCGTGTCGCTGTCGACGTCGCTGCTCTCGACCTGTCACGTAGCACCAAAGATCGTGCAAAAAACACGGAGTCAATTGCAACGATGATTGAAGAGAGAGTGAACAAAAAATCATGCATGATAATATGGGCTCGAAAAAAGAGGTAGCCTCAGTTACATTGGACACACTTATATCCAGGATTTGAGTAAGTAAACCAAAGATCATGCACAACAAATTTGTACACACCAATTGTTTACTGACCAAACCCTGAATCAATTTAGGGATGCCCAAATATTCATCATCATCGGCACAAATCTGAAACAAAAGCAAATCACAAACACTAATAACGCAAGATCTAACACAAAAGGATCGAACTAGGAACAGACGAACAGTAATAACGCAAGATCTAACACAAAAGGATTGAACTAGGAACAGACGAACAGTAATAACGCAAGATCTAACAAAAAGGATTGAACTAGGAAGAGACGAACAGTAATAACGCAAGATCTAACACAAAAAGATTGAACTAGGAACAGACGAACCGTAATAACGCTAGATCTAACACAAAATGATTGAAATGAGATAAGAACAAGGGAACAAAGGGTTACCTCCGACTCGTAGTCGACGATGGTGGTGTCGTAGGGGTTCTTTGGCGCGTCGTACTGCACTGGTTCGTACGGTCCCAATGGACGGGGGCTGGACGGGCGCGGCGATGCGTGCGCTACGCTGGAAGCAAGGAGGGGCTGGACGGGGGCGGCGGCCGACGCGCCTACGTTGGAAGCGCGACAGGGCTGGACGGGGCGGCGGCGATGCGCCGGCGCTACGTTGGAAGCAGCGACGGGGCCTGGACGGGGCGGCGGCGATGCGCCGACAATGGGCATCTCATTCTTCTCCATCGCCGGCGGTTTTCTTCGGGGTTTTTTCTTCGGTTGTGGAGAAGATGATGGGACAGAGAGGCGGTTGCAGTGAGTGAGAACGTGCGTCGAGGGAGAGAAAGAGGGGCTCTATAAAGACGAAGGTAGCGTGTACCGCAACACGCGTCCGCTATGCACGGCTGCAGCGTGCACCGCTACACGAGTCTAACCCTGGGACGTTTGGTGTACTCGGTTATAACCTCGGGCCTTATACGAAATTTTATCCGTACTCAGTTTTCCCTCGAGGACTTAGACCGGCAAGTGCAATATACTCGTTTTACCCTCAAGTAGCTGGTCAACAGAGAGTCAACAAATGAGATTAACATTGCTAATTGAGTCATTTCATGCAAAAAATCCAAAAAAATAAAAACATAGTGGCAACTACTCATGGAGTCTTCCTACGCAACCTGCCACCTAGAAAACCTTAACAAACATATATAAATCAAGTTTTACCACAAATTGCCACTTCTCAATCACTAGTGTAGCTATGAAGATGCATGGTTTTCCACCCAAACCCCTTTGCAAAACATCTTTCCCAAAACATAGTTTGTCTAAATGATGCCATAATTGTCACACTCATGTATATTTGAATTGCAAATAATTTGATGTAGCCCAATATGAATTATATTGTACAAAACACACATTTTTCATTTTGTAATTCTTTTGTTTGAATCCCTTAGTCTATTTACTATTTATGTGCCCTTGGATTCTTAGTACTACTCAGTTTTGCCCTCAAGTACTGTCACAAACCTGAAAGCCCAAACTTATCCTGATTGGTTGAGCCGTTGTCACACGGATCGACTTCACGAACCGTTGATCCACTGATCTAACAGGCAGTATACCCCTATTCGTCTCTTCGTGGCAACCTCTCTCTCTCTCTCTCTCTTCGTGGCCACCCATCTCTCTCTCTCTCTGTCGGTGGAGAATAAACATGAGGAATATAGTTTGGGATATAGTATTGGTATTTTGAAATGGCCTAAAAGTGGTATAATTTTGTTAGAAACATGAGGCATACATTTTTGCTGATTTCGGCGATTGCATTATTTGTCACCCCTCTAACAATTATCAACTATCTTTAGCTGTCCTTTTCTTTTAGGGAATATAGTTTGGGATATGGTATTGGTATTTTGGAAAGGCCTAAAAGTGGTATAATTTTGGTATAAACATGAGGCATACATATTTGCGGATTTCGGGGATTGCATTATTTGTCACCCCTCTAACAATTATCAACTATCTTTAGCTTTCCTTTTCTTTTAGGGAATATAGTTTGGGATATAGTATTGGTATTTTGAAACGGCCTAAAAGTGGTATAATTTTGTTATAAACATGAGGCATACATTTTTGCGGATTTCGGCGATTGCATTATTTGTCACCCCTCTAACAATTATCAACTATCTTTAGCTGTCCTTTTCTTTTAGGGAATATAGTTTGGGATATGGTATTGGTATTTTGGAAAGGCCTAAAAGTGGTATAATTTTGGTATAAACATGAGGCATACATATTTGCGGATTTCGGGGATTGCATTATTTGTCACCCCTCTAACAATTATCAACTATCTTTAGCTTTCCTTTTCTTTTAGGGAATATAGTTTGGGATATAGTATTGGTATTTTGAAACGGCCTAAAAGTGGTATAATTTTGGTATAAACATGAGGCATACATATTTGCGGATTTCGGGATTGCATTATTTGTCACCCCTCTAACAATTATCAACTATCTTTAGCTTTCCTTTTCTTTTAGGGAATATAGTTTGGGATATAGTATTGGTATTTTGAAACGGCCTAAAAGTGGTATAATTTTGGTATAAACATGAGGCATACATATTTGCGGATTTCGGGGATTGCATTATTTGTCACCCTCTAACAATTATCAACTATCTTTAGCTTTCCTTTTCTTTTAGGGAATATAGTTGGTAATTTCGGTGAATGCACACACTAACTTTGAAAACAACTACAAGTACATGTAACTGAATAATGGATTTGTAACAAGGTATCCCTTGTAACAACTTCTAGCGCCCGGTGAGCAATGATAAGAATCCGATCGTAATTATACAACAAAAAAAAACCAGCCATCATATTAGCTTGCTTCTTCAACTCGATCAGCTGCCTTAACTGCTTGTTCATTTTCTTCAGTTCTCCTTCACTTCCACCAGTTCTGCATTGGGAGCATTAGGCATAATCGGAAGGTCCCTAATCGAACGGCTCCTCTCTCCGCCGCATTCTCTACAGAAGTCCCCCGCTCCCAAATTGCGCCCCCCAATAGCGCCAATTGATTCCTGCAACTAAAGCCTCTGAACGTACACATCGATCCACTCGAAATGCCTGCATTTCTTCAAGATCTGAAAACAACAACATGAACCCTAAATCCCAAATTCGAGGGAATAACAAGAAATTGGAGCGAGATCTAACCTTATCCCCCTCTCTATATGGCAAGCTCTCGCATGCAACGAACTCACGTCCACGGTTGCTGTTCTCGTCCGTCTTACAGATCGACCGCTTCAGAGGCTCTGGCGTGGGCAGTCAGGGCATCTTGTCAAAGGCACGGGTCCATCTGCGGCCATGAAGAACGGGAGGTCGAAGAGAAACTAGACATCACCCGCGTGCCGGAGAAGGGCTGCCGCTGGCGGAGAAGAAGAACAATGGGGCGCGGAGAAAGAAAGGGGAAGCAATGGCGGGCACGGGCGCGGGGCTAGCTCGGGCTCCCATTTTGCAACGGTCACCTGGGTAAGCTGGGGTCCAGCGCGCTAACGTGGACAAGTTGTGGGTCCCACGATGATCTGGATAAGTGGAGACGTGTCCACTTGGGCACCAACAGCGGCCCCACTTGCCAGCACCAACCAACGTCAACTAAACGGGATTCCTTCCGTCCGAGCTCCTTCTGCGGGTTATAGACAAGGGGTTGGGGAAAACTGAGGAAAAACTAAGGATCTGGGGAAAACTGAGTACAACTAAGGAGCCGAGGGCACGAAAATAGAAATCCCAAATATTATACCATCGATTTCTTTATACGAACCCAATGATATAACTTTTATGGCATATGTCTCATATTTTTTTGACCAAATTAATGGTTATAGTGTTTCTCAAAATACCTACTACCCTAACAAGTATGGAGGGAGTACCAATAGGGCTTTCCCTTCAGGGCATCTTCAGAGGTCCGACGCATTTCGCACCAAAAGTGATCGCGTGCGTCCGTTTACGTTGGGTCGTGGATGAAGAAATAGTCGACAACCCACGATTGACCCTGTTGCGTCTGGGGCCCGACACATTTTGTCTGCCTTGACCGGCCATGTTTTAGGCATTTCACAAATGCATCGCGAATAGATCAATTCTAGCCAGATTTAGGCCATTTAAAACGCGTAATCAGTGACACACGTTATGTCTAAATGTAGTTCAATACACAGTGGGATAGTACAGTACTAACTTAAGTTCCAAAAGGGGCACAAGAGGACCATGGTGGCCATAGTGCAGATGATCATGATGTAGACATGAGCGATCAAGCGTTCCATTGATGGATCTCGTCTCTCTTCTTCTCGAACAATGTGTGATGGTTGCCATCCATGTTTCTCAAGTCGGCGAGCATGATCCTGGTGTCCTCCGCTCGACACTTGGCCTAGGCGTCAAGCCTTTTGGCCTCAGCATCAAGCCTTTGCACCTCTATGGCCTCTTTGGAGAGGTTGATATAGATGGAAGCTGTGGCCTCCTTCTCCGGCCGCTTCTTCTCATCCCCTTGGCCATGCCGTCTTAGAGTTGGTCAATATCGCCTTCAAGGCCTCGCTCAATGCAAGGGCTGAGGCTCCGCGAGAGAGATTGGCCATAGTGGATTTTTGCCCCACAGACGAAATGGAAGTGCATTCTGGCCAGGGGCATCATGTTCGCCTTCGATAAGGAACGTAGTTGTGGGCCATATAACCTAGATTTCACTTGGGAGCCTCCTTCAACATGTTCCAACAATGGACCATGTGGAAACCCTTGGTGCATTTTGCCTTGAAAAACTCCAAGCCCTGGGGCACCTACAAATGCAAATTGTAAGGATATGATAAGGCATGTGCATAGATGAAATAATGATGCTCGTGGCCTTAACACTTAAATAACGTTTGTGCCGCTCTCCGAGTGAATAACTACATGGTCGATCACGGCGCAGAACTTGGGTCTCTTGCTTGATGTAGATCCATCTTTTCTTGATGGATTCCTCATTGCAATTGTTGACAATGGTGAAGGGCTTGTGAAGCTTCCTCTCATTGTATTCTTGGCTAAGCTTACGCCAATATTCATGGCCTTTTTGTTGGGCTTCATTTATGGAGTCTTCACTCATGGCGAGCCAAGAGACGTAAAGCACTTCGTCCTCCTTGTCGGTGAAGCTGGAGGTCCTATGGCTCCCTCCTTATTCTTGCCAACGCCAAGACCGACACTGCTCACCACGTCTTGATCAGGCCCCAACATGTCCTCTCCTTCCTGTAATCCCTCCCCGTCGTTAGGGTACACGGTTGCTGGTTGTTGCGTTGGTCGGGTTTAGAACAATGAGCCGTCCTCGATGTATGCTTACGTCCATGGCGATGCGTCTCTGTCCACAACTGTTGTGCATGTGCCACAGGATCCTCGCCATCAGGGACGACAAAACCGCCGTCATCGATCACTGCATAGGGTTATCACACATAGGGCAGTCATAGCCAGAGTTTATAGAAAAGTGTCACCTCTTAAGCATATTCCTTGTGTTTAGGCGATTTGATAAAATGAGCCAGCAAAAGAATTTCATCTTTGGTGTACATTTACTCTTCCATAACCAGGAGTAGGTGATGTGGGTAACAATTTTCCCGAAGCAGAATTTGTAGAATTGGCTAGAAGTATATGGTGGTTCCCCAAGAATATGTCTAGGTGTCATTTCCATGTGTAAGTTCAATATGAGCTTTCAAGCTCTCTAAGTTCTCCCATTGCTTCTGGTGATAGAGGAAGGTGAAAAAGATTAGCCAGGCTATCAGATATAAGGAATTCTTTGACACAAATGTCCTCATTAATCACAAAATAATAGGCTCTAGCATATATGTCTGAAGCAATGTCATCAAGCCATAAATCTTCCAGAACAGTATAGATCAGCCATTCCCATTCGTGCAAGAAGTAATCCCTCTTAACATAGGCATGAGTTTACAAATATCCTTCCATCAAAATGAGCCACACCTACCCGCTACATGTGGAACCTTCCCAGCATAGTATGAGTTCCATACTAGTGACACCCAGTGTGTATCCTCCATATGGTAGAACCTGTGCAAGTATTTCAACAATAAACCTTGATTTTGGATTTTAAGGTTCAAAATCCGAGGCCCTCCATTTTTCTTCGGTCTGCAGAACATATCCCAGAAATATGCTTCTCTTCTCCATCTTGACGTTTCCTCATTCAGAGGCAATGTAAGTTTTTCAACATGTTCTAATATTTTGGGGTGCAGTTGAAGTGAGCACATGGATAAAGTTGCAATGGAAGTAAGACATAAGAATAAATTAAGCAAAAACTTTTCTCTCAATTCGATCAACTAGTGGTATGAGATCATGAACTGTTGTCTTAGTTGTACCTAGGGATAATTCCAGGTAAGTGAAATGCATTGAAGCAATTGAAGAAATCTCATTGGTTTCTTGCTCACCAATGTTGATAGGTATCAAGGAGGATTTGCAAAAGTTTATATGCAGACCAGTTGACTCAACATATATCTCGAGAATCCCTTTCATCACTCTGATCTGTGTTGGGCAGGCTGGCATAATAATCAGAGTATCGTCTGCATAGTGAACAATGGTAAAGTCCATGTCAAAGTCAAATGAAAAGGGAGCACAAATATCACCATCTATATATGCTTTATTAATTGCTGATTGTAGTAGACCAGCAGCCAGTACAAAAATAAGTCGTGATAGTGGATCACCCTGTCTAACACCTCTCTTGCAAAAGAATAGTCTCCCTAGCATTCCATTCAACAAGACATATAATTCGCCTAATTTAAAAATCAAATCAATCGAAAGTAACATTTTGCAGCAAATCCCATTTGTGCCATAATTTTGATCATGGACGAATGATCAATTGTGTCAAATACCTTAGTAAAATCTAGTTTCAGTAATATGATTTCCTTCTTGGATGTTTCACACTGATATAGAAATTCAAAAGCCCAGGAAATACGATCTTGAATATTTCTTCCTTTGAGAAAACCATATTAGTTTTTGTGCATAATTTTTAAGAACCACTGCTTGCAACCTATTTGCGAGTAATTTAGTCAAGATTTTATGGACACAGTTAATGAGTGTTATTGATCTAAAATCATTGAATCCAGTTGGAGATGGAACTTTAGGAATGAGGGTGATATATTCCATATTGATACTTTCCAGATTTAAATTTCCCTCATAAAAATCAAAGCATAACTTATAAATATACTCCTTAATAACTTGCCAGCAAGTCTTTAGGAATTTTCCATTAAAACCATCAGGACCTGAGGCTTTGTCTATGGGCATGGTTCTAAACACTTCATCAATTTCCTCAATGGTAAAAGGAGTTGATAATTCTTCCAAACCAGGGGTTGGCTCAATAAGAGAAGTTAAGTCAAAACACATAGGTGGTTGATTAGCGGTTCCCAACCTGTCCTTATAGGTTTCAAAGATAACTTTCTCTTTACCTTTATTCTCAGTGACAATTTATCCATTTGCTAGAGTGATCAAAGCAAGGGGATTCCTTCTATACCTCTCAATAGCCATATTATGGAAGAATTTTGAGTTTTCATCCCCAAATTTGGTCCATCTAATAGTACACCTTTTTCCAGCATTCCTTCCGATATTCCAATAATATGAGCATGTGCTTTTTAATTATTATTCTGAAATTGGTTTCAGGTATTGATAACCCTCTCGTGTCTTCCAGGGAGTCAAGCTGAAATAAAGATTTGTTGGTATTCTCTATACAGACATATATTCTGGATATTGATTTACTCCCGAATTTTAGGTCATATCGCAGCCGTTTGAATTTTGAATTTAAATTTGCAGCACTATTAGCTTTATGGGTAGGTTTATTCCGACTGTCTTTTACTGCTTGCATAAAACCATGATGGGCAACCCAAAAGTTCTCAAATATGAAGATTTTACTACCAGGGATAGTCGTCTGTATAGTAATAATACAAGGAGTAATAATACAAGATTTTACTACTCAAGGTTGGTTTTCCTTGAGTAGTAACTTCAGTACCAGCGTAATCAGTAGTCCAGTGTAAACATGTAAAGAACCAATCTAATTTCTCAACCAACAATGGGTTGTGCTGCATATTAATCCAAGTCAACTTCCTTCCTTTAAGTGGTAATTCAGTGAGGCTTTGCTCTCTAATAAAAGCATTGAAAGTGAGCATGTCATTAACATTGCCACCTAATTTGTTTCTATTGGTTGGTGACCTGATAAAATTAAAATCACCTACTAGCAACCAATCTTCTTCAGGAGGAATAGCTAGGTCAAACAAACATTTCACAAAATCATCTCTTAATTCATCAACATAGGGGCCATAAAGATTTACCAATGTCCAGGATTGAGAGGAGTGAGTAGAGGTGAAATGAACAGATACATCAAATGGTTCACAATGCATTATCATGCCAGAAAACATTGAAATTTTCCATATCACAATTATTCCACCCCATGCACCAGAGGAAGGGACATAAAGGAAATCATCAAAACATGGAGGGAAACAAGACTTAATAAAAGCCATATCAAAGAATTCCTTTTTAGTATCTTGCAAGCAAATCACAGAACATCCACTAATATCAATAGCATTACGCAAAGCAAGTTGCTTGGTTTAGCATTTACGCCACGAAAATTCAACATAGTACAATCCATTTCTTCAAAATATTCATATTGAAATAAAACATAAATAAGAGAGACTAGATTATTATTCAGTCTTCAGCCTTGTCTTGGAGAGAAGCCATAAGCTTCTTGGGGGAAGTTCTTCATGGGGCACACCACAAAGATTTATTCCAGTAGCCTGGATCACTCGAATTGGTGTGTATGGAGAGTCCCTAGATTCCTCCATTTGTGATTGCTCAAGATCTTCAGACTCTATGTCTTTGATATCCACTGCAGGTACTTTCCTAGGCTTGACCTTGGACACCACTAGCTTGGTGTCAGAGATAAATCTTGGGTTTGAGTCATTGGTACCTACTGCTGTGAGTACTTCTTCTGACTTGGTTGGTGCAAGTAGGAATAGAAGAATTAGTGCCAATGATGAGAGTGTTGGAGATATTTCCAAGAGGCAACAATAAAATGGTTATTATTATATCTTTGTGTTTATGATAAATGTTTGCATCTCATGCTATAATTGTATTAACCGGGAACATTAATACTTGTGTGTTTTGTAAACATAAAAGAGTCCCTAGTAAGCCTCTTGTTAAACTAGCTTGTTGATTAATGGATGATCGTAGTTTCATGATCATGAACATTGGATGTTATTAATTAATAACAAGATCATATCATTAGGTGAATGATGTGATGGACATACACCCATAGTAAGCGTAGCATATGATCAAGTCATTAAGTTTGTTTTGCTTCAAGCTTTGAGAGACATAGTAACCTAATCCTTCGACCATGAGATCATGTTAATCACCTACACCGGATGGATGCTTTGATGACATAAAACACTAATTCGTAAATGCAAAGTTACAAAGGTGGCATTAAGTGTTCGGAAAGTATAGGTTGAAGCAAGTGGATCAATAGTGGGATTTGTCCATGCAAATGACGGATAGATATACTCTGGGCCCTCTCGATGGAATGTCATCCAATTAGCTTGCAAGCATGTGACTGGCTCACAAGGGATGTCATATCACGGTATGAGTAAAGATTACTTATCGGTAACGAGGTTGAACTAGGTATAGAGATACCGACGATCAAACTTCGGGTAAAATATCGCGCGATAAAGGGAATCGGTATCATATGTTAATGGTTCTTTCGATCACGAAGTCATCGTTGAATATGTGGGAGCCATTATAGATCTCCATGTCCCGCTATTGGTTATTGATCGGAGGAGTATCTCAATCATGTATGCATAGTTCGCGAACCGTAGGGTGACACACTTAAGGTTCGATGTTGTTTTAAGTACATATGGAATATGGTTTGAAGTTCGAATATTGTTCGGAATCTCGGATGTGGTCCATGACATCATGAGGAGTTCGGGAATGGTCCAGACAATAAGATTCATATACGGGAAGTCACATTCCAAATTTGGGAGTAGTCCGGTGAATTTATGGAAGGTTCTAGAAGGTTCTAGAATCATCCAGAATAATTCACTATGGCAGGTGGAGTCTCAGAGGGACTCCACCAGCCTTAGCCGACCTACAAGGTCGGAAGGTGGAGTTCATGGTGGACTCCACCTCCTTGGCCGGTGATGTCTACTCACGCTTCTTTTCCTGTAGACAGTGTTGGGCCTCCAAGAGCAGAGGTTTGTAGAACAGCAGCAAGTTTTCCCTTAAGTGGATCACCCAAGGTTTATCGAACTCGGGAAGAAGAGGTCAAAGATATCCCTCTCAAGCAACCCTGCAATCACGATACAAGAAGTCTCTTGTGTCCCCAACACACCTAATACACTTGTCAGATGTATAGGTGCACTAGTTCGACGAAGAGATAGTAAAACACATGTGGTATAGATGAATATGAGTGGTAATAACAATCTGAAATAAATATAGCAGCAGTAAACATGCAGTAGAACAGTAAGTAAGCGGTGTTTGCAGTATTGGAAACAAGGCCTAGGGATCATACTTTCACTAGTGGACACTCTCAACATTGATCACATAATATATAACTTCTTCTCATTTGTGCTACATACACTCTTTTGTTGGATGACAAACACCATTCATTGTGTAGGGCTACAAGAGCTCCCTCAAGCTGGAGTTAACAAGCGCCACAACATTCAGCATTCATATTTAAGTAACCTTAGAGCATAATAGATCTTTGCAAAATAGACCGAGAACTAACATAGCATACACACTGTCACCATTACACTATGAAGGGGGAATAGATCACATCAATACTATCATAGCGATAATTAACTCCATAACCTACAAGAGATTATGATCATAATCTACGACAAGAACCACACGATGCACACCTGTCACCATTACACCATGCGGGAGGAATAGACTACTTCAATAACATCACATGAGTAGCACATAGACTAGTAGTGATACAAAGCTCATCATATGGATATCAATCATGCAAAGCAATTCATGAGATCATTGTATTGGAGTACAGAGAGAGATTAACCACATAGCTACCGGTACAACCCTTAGCCTCGGGGGAGAACTACTCCCTCCTCATCATAGGAGCAAAGCGTTGATGGAGATGGCGGTGGTGTCGATGGAGAAGCCTTCGGGGCACTTCCGTCCCGGCGGCGTGCCGGAACAGAGACTCTTGTCCCCGGATCTTGGCTTCGCGATGGCGGCGCTCTGAAGGTTTCTCGTACCGTGGCTTTTCCGTGTCAAAGATTTGGGGGAGCTTCTTATAGGCGAAGAGGCGGAGTCGGAGGGCTACGCAGCCGCCACACATGGGGCGCGCCGGGCCGCGCCGGCCACATGTGTGGGGCCCACTGGCACTCCTCTGGCCCCTCTGGTGTTCTGGAAGCTTCGTGGAATTATAAGATCATTGATTTCATCCAATTCGAGAATATTTCCTTACTAGGATTTCTGAAACCAAAACAGCAGAACAGGAACGGCACTTCGGCATCTCGTCAATAGGTTAGTTCCGGAAAATGCATCAAAACGATATAAAGTGTGAACAAAACATGTAGGTATTGTCATAAAACAAGCATGGAACATCAGAAATTATAGATACGTTTGAGACGTATCAGCCGGCCACATGACAAGGAAAGGGAGAAATCCCACCTTGTCTAGGTTTCCCAATTTGGTAGGTTTTGCAATTGGACTCCAATGTGGTTTTTGATTGAACCCTAGGGCTTTACACCTATTTAAAGGGGAGAGGAGGGGAGGGGGCGGCCACACCTTGGCTGCACCACCTCAAGGGATCCCTGGCCGGCGCCCTTGCCCCTTCCTCTAAACTCTAGCGACACCCTCCTCCTCATAGCTCCCGCATGGCTACGACGAAGTCCTGCCGGAGTTCTCCACTACCACCGTCACCACGCCGTCGTGCTGCCGGGATTCCGAGGAGGATTTACTACTTCTGCTTCCCGTTGAAACGGGGAGAAGGACGTCTTCATCGACACCGTATGTGTGACCGAGTGCGGAGGTGCTGCCCGATTGCGGCACCATCAAGTTGTTCAACGCGCTCTTGAGAGTTGCAAGTGACCGACTACATCATCCACTGGATTTATCTCATTAACTCTTAGCAATCTTCGAGGGTCTGTTGATCTCATCTCTTTGCTACCATCTACTAGATTAGATCTTGGCTTGTTGCTACGAATCCGTACAGTGGTATCAGAGCTGTGTCTATGCATAGATTGGTTTCACAAGTAGAACACAATGGTTTTGTGGGCGTTGATGCTTTTGTTGTCACTTTCTTATCGTGTACTTTGCATCTTGTGGCTTGGTGGGATGAAGCGGCCTGGGCTAACCTTACATGACCGCATTCATGATACTTGCTCCATGCTCGACATGCAACTTGTATTGCATAAGTGGCTTTCGGGTGTCTGTCTCTCTCACCATAGTTAAGATCCAATTTACAATTTGCACTTGACAACACTTGTATCAGCGTTGTGGTTCATGTTCGTAGGTAGACCGGATCTTACTCGAAAACCCCAAGCCACGTAAAATATGCAAACAAAATTAGAGACGCCTAACTTTTTTTTGCAGGGGTTGGTGATGTGATATGGCCAAGATGTGATTGTGATTATATTTGATGTATGAGATAATCCTTATTGTATTGTGGCAACCGGCAAGATCCTTATGGTTGTCTTTAATTTATTATCGATTCATCATGTAGTAGTTTTACTTCAAAGTAGTTGTAATAGTTGCTACACGTGGTGGACAACCATGAAGACGACGCCATTGACCTTGATGCCCCGCCGACGATGATGGAGATCATGCCCGTGCTTTGGAGATGAAGATCAAAGGCGCGAAGATAAAAGTGTCATATCATATCACATTATGAATTGCATGTGATGTTAATCCTTTTATGCATCTTGTATTGCTTAGATCGCGACGGTAGCATTATAAGATGATCCCTCTCACTAAAATCAAGATAATAAAGTGTCCGTCCTTAGTTAGCACTGTTGCTAAGACTCGTTGTTTCGAAGCATCACGTGATGTTCGGGTTTGATAGATTCAACGTGTGCATACAACGGGTGCAAGCCAGATTTGCACATGCAGGAACTAAGGTTTAACTTGACGAGCCTAGTATGTACATACATAGCCTCGGAACACAACAAACTAAAAGGTTAAGCATGAATCATATAAATGATATGATGAACATGTCGATATTCGCCATTGAAGCTACAGCATCTCTCGTGATGATCGGACTTGGTGTAGCGGATTTGGTTCATGTAATCACTAAAGCAATGTGAGGGATGTTGTTTTTGATGGGGTTCGTTGCATAGAAAACAAAAATTTTCCTACCGCAAAGCGAATAAAACCAACAGATCTAATCTATGGAACACCCAAGATCCAATCTACTAGATCTAAGCAACGAGATGGAGATGAGACTAACCCTCGAAGATTCCAAAGCCTACGAGATTAATCTCGTTGTTGGTGTAGACGATCGTCCCGGTTTGCAATCCAAGACTTCCGGTCGCGCGTACGGTGTCGATGAAGCTCCTTCCTCTCCCCGTTCCAGCCGCGGAGGTGTGGTAGATCTCCACGGAATCCCAGCAGCACGACGGCGTGGTGGTGGTGGTGGAGAAGAATTCTGCAGGGCACGGCCGGGTGAGAAACTGGAGGAGGGAGAGGTGGCACTTTAGGGTTTCGTACGGAGCAGCAATGGCCGGCCAAACTACCCCTATATATAGTCGGAAGGTAGGGTTAGGGTTTCAAACCGATCTAGGGCGGGCCGGTGGGCCCACACCACACTGGCGCGCCAAGGGGCGCCGCGCCGTGTGGTGTGGCCCACTCCTGGCTCTTCTCCTTCTCCCCTTTGGACTCCGTCTGCGCAGAAAAATAATAACCTCTGTTTTTATTTCGTCCAATTCCGAGAATGTTTCCGAACAACTTTTCTTGAAATACAAAACGCAGAATTCTTCCAACAATTCCGGCTCTCCTCGTGATGTCTTGGATCCTATCCGAGACTCCGAACAACATTCGGTCTCCATCTCATATTCAATCTACTTATGCGACATCGAACCTTAAGCGC
This sequence comes from Lolium multiflorum, assembly GCA_030979885.1. Taxonomy (NCBI): domain Eukaryota; kingdom Viridiplantae; phylum Streptophyta; class Magnoliopsida; order Poales; family Poaceae; genus Lolium; species Lolium multiflorum. The sequence continues at coordinate 180,960,313 of CM061753.1, read as the reverse complement.
GTCACCCTACGGTTCGTGAACTATGCGACATGGTCGAGACTCCTCTCCGAGCAATAACCAATAGCGGGATCGGGAGATCCATAATGGCTCCCACATATTCAACGATGACTTAGTGATCGATTGAACCATTTACATACGATGCCGATTCCCTTTGTCTCGCGATATTTTACTTGTCCGAGGTTTGATCATCGGCATCTCCATACCTTGTTCAACCTCGTTACCGGCAAGTACTCTTTACTCGTACCGTGGTATGTGATCTCTTATGAACTATTCATATGCTTGCAAGCTAATCAGATGACATTCCACCGAGAGGGCCCAGTATATCTATCCGTCATCGGGATGGACAAATCTGTTGATCCATATGCCTCAACTCACACTTTCCGAATACTTAATCCCACCTTTATTGCCACCCATTTACGCAATGGCGTTTGATGTAATCCCCTTCCGGTGTAAGTGATTTACATGATCTCATGGTCGAAGGACTAAGGCAACTATGTATCGAAAGCTTATAGCAAATTAAACTTAATGACTTGATCTTATGCTATGCTCATTTGGGTGTGTGTCCATTATATCATTCAATTAATGACATAACCTTGTTATTAATAACATCCAATGTTCATGATCACGAAACCATGATCATCTATTAATCAACAAGCTAGTTATACAAGAGGCTTACTAGGGACTCCTTGTTGTTTACATAACACACATGTATCAATGTTTCGGTTAATACAATTATAGCATGGTATATAAACATTTATCATAAACACAAAGATATTATAATAACCACTTTATTATTGCCTCTTGGGCATATCTCCAACAGTCTCCCACTTGCACTAGAGTCAATAATCTAGATTACATTGTAAGGTACCTAACACCCATGGCATTCGGTGTTGGTCATGCTTTGCCCTTGGGAGAGCTTTAGTCAACGGATGCAACATTCAGATCCGTGTGTACTTTGCAAATCTCTACTTCACCATCTTCGATGTACTCGCGAATCGAATGAAAACGCAGCTTGATATGCTTCTTCTTGTGTGACCTTGGTTCCTTTGCATTGGCGATGGCACCCGTGTTGTCACAAAAATGACTAGCGGGTCCAATGCACTAGGAACCACACCAAGCTCAACAATGAACCTCTTCATCCATACCGCTTCCATGAAGCCTCAAGCCGCTATATATTCAGATTCTGTTGAAGATTTCGCCACCGTGCATTGCTTGGAACTGCTCCAGCTTGCCGCACCATTCAATATAAACACGTACCCAGACCGAGACTTAGAGTCATCGGGTCGGTGTTCCAACTTGCATCGGTAACGGTTACAACGAGCTCTTGGTCACCGCCATAACAAAGAAACATATCCTTAGTCCTTTTCAAGTACTTCAGACCGCTGTCCAGTGTTCCATCCCTGGATCACTTTGATAGTGCGGTCAAACTAACGACATGTGCGATATCCGGTCTAGTACACGCATGGCGTACATGATAGAGCCTACCGCCGAAGCATAGGGGATCTTGCTCATCCTTTCTCTTTCATCTGCGTAGCCGGACCTTGAGTCTTACTCAAGACCTTACCTGGCAACATAGGCAAGAACCCTTTCTTGCTTTCATCCATTCTAAACTTCTTTAGAATCTTGTCCAGATATGTACTTTGTGAAAGGCCTATTAGGCGTCTTGATCTATCTCTATAAATCTTGATGCCTAAAATGTATGCTGCTTCACCAAGGTCTTTCATTGAAAAAGACTTATTCAAATAACCTTTAACGCCGCTTAATAGTTCTATATCATTCCCAATCAATAATATGTCATCTACATATAATATTAGGAACGCTACAGAGCTCCCACTCACTTTCTTGTAAATACAGGCCTCACCATGAGTCCGTATAAAACCAAAATCTTTGATCACTCTATCAAAGCGTAGGTTCCAACTCGGGATGCTTGCTTCAGTCCATAAATGGAACGCTGAAGTTTGCATACCTTGTCGGCATTTTTAGGATCGACAAAACCTTTGGGTTGTACCATATACAACTCTTCCTCAATGTCACCATTAAGGACGCCGTTTTGACATCCATCTGCCAAATCTCATAATCGAAAAATGCAGCTATTGCTAACAAAATCCTCACAGACTTTAGCTTCGCTACGGTGAGAAAGTCTCATCGTAGTCAACTCCTTGAATTTGTCGGAAACCCTTTGCGACAAGTCGAGCTTTATAGTAATATTACCATCAACATCTGTTTTTCTCTTGAAGATCCATTTATTCTCGACAGCCTTGCTATCAGGTAAGTCTACCAAAGTCCATACTTTGTTATCATACATGGATCCCATTTCGGATTTCATGGTTTCTTGCCATTTGTTGGAATCTGGGCTCATCATCGCTTCTTCATACGTCAGGGTCCTCATCATTGTCGTCCACAATCATGACATTTAGACAGGATCATACCAATCAGGAGTGGTACGTTCCCTCGTCGATCTGCGAGGTTCAGAGCTTTCGTTCGAAGTTTCATGATCTTCATCATTTGCTTCCTCTCCTATCGGTGCAGGCTGCACAGGAATTTCTTCCGCACTGCGCTACTCTGATCTATGAGAAAGGTTCATCAACCTCGTCGAGTTCTACTTTTCTTCCGTCACTTCTTTAGTGAGAAACTCCTTCTCAAGAAAGGATCCGTTCTTGGCAACAAAGATTTTGCCTTCGGATCTGTGATAGAAAGTATACCCAATTGTTTCTTTAGGTATCCTATGAAGACGCATTTCTCGCTTTGGGTTCTAGCTTGTCGGGTTGTAACTTCTTTACATAAGCATCGCAACCCCAAACTTTAAGGAACGACATTAGGTTTCTTCCCAAACCATAATTCATACGGTGTCGTTTCAACGGATTTAGATGGTGCCCTATTTAAAGTGAATGCGGCTGTCTCTAAAGCATAACCCCAAAACGATAGTGGCAAATCGGTAAGAGACATCATAGAACGAACCATATCTAAGAGAGTTCGATTACGACGTTCGGACACACCATTGCGTTGTGGTGTTCCCGGCGGTGTCAACTGTGAAAGTATTCCGCATTTCTTTAAATGCATGCCAAACTCATAACTCAGATATTCGCCTCCGCGATCAGAACGCAGAAACTTAATCTTCTTGTTACGTTGATTTTCTACTTCACTTTGGAATTCCTTGAACTTCTCAAAAGTCTCGGACTTGTGTTTCATAAAGTAAATATACCCATATCTACTTAGATCATCCGTGGAGGTTAGAACATAACGATAACCACCGCGCGATGCTGCGCTCATTGGTCCGCACACATCGGTATGTATGATTTCCAACAAGTCCGTAGCTCGCTCCATTGTACCAGAAAATGGAGTCTTAGTCATTTTTCCCATTAGACATGCTTCACATCTGCAAGTGACTCAAAGTCAAGTGACTCAAGAAGTCCATCGGAATGGAGTTTCTTCATGCGCTTCACTCCAATATGACCAAGACGACAGTGCCACATATAAGTAGAATTATCATTCAATTTAATTCGCTTAGCATCAATGTTATGAACATGTGTATCACTACTATCGAGATTTAACAAGAATAAACCATTCATCTCAGGTGCATGGCCATAAAAGACATTATTCATATAAATCGAACAACCATTATTCTCAGACTTAAACGAATAACCGTCTTGCATCAAACAAGATCCAGATATAATGTTCATGCTCAACGCAGGTACCAAATAACAATTATTGAGGTTTAAAACTAATCCCGAAGGTAGATGTAGGGGGAGCCGACGGCGATCACATCGACCTTGGATCCATTTCCAACGCGCATCGTCACCTCGTCCCTTGCCGGCTTCGTTTATTCCGCAGTTCCTGTTTCGAGTTACATATGTGAGCAACCAACCAGTATCAAATACCAGGCACTACTACGAGAACCAGTAAGATAGACATCTATAACATGTATATCAAATATACCTTTCTTCTTGGTGTGTCCGCTCTTCGATCGGCCAAGTATTTGGTGCGTTCCGCTTCAGTGCCCTTCCCGCAGTAGTAGCACACAGTCTCAGCTTAGGACCAGCCTTAGGCTTCTCGGGAGGCGCGCAACTTTCTTGCCGCCCTTCTTGAAGTTGCCCTTGTTAGGCTTGCCCTGCTTCTTGAAACGGTGGTCTTGTTGACCATCAACACTTGGTTCTCCTTCTTTATTTCTACTTCAGATGGAGAAGAGTTCGTAACTCTTTGTTCATGTTCATGTTGTAGTTCATCACGAAGTTCTTGTAACTTGGTGGCGTGATTGGAGGACACGATGAATGCCCAGCTTGTTAGGGATCACAATCCCCAAGTCACGAGCTTCTTCGCATGTCCGGACATGGCGAACATGTGCTCACTAACGGAGCTGCCCTCTTCCATCATGCAGTTAAAGAACTGTTTCGAGGCCTCATAGCTCTCCACGGCCGCATGAGTTTCAAACATAAGTTTGAGCTCACACATCATATCACAAGGGTCGTGGTGCTCAAAACGCTTTTGGAGCTCGCCTCTAAACTGCACAAGATGGCACACCGAACTTCGGAGTACCGAGTTACCGAGTCTCATAAACATTCTTTATGTCCTCGGATACTGCAGGAGGTGGTGGGGAACCTAGCGGTGCTTCGAGCACATATTGCAGCTTACGCGAGGAAAATCCTCACATGACGGAACCAGTCAGTGAAGTTGCTACCATTGCCCTTAAGCTTTTCTTTCTCTATGAACTGATTAAAATTGATGGAGGGGGGCGCCATGATCTACAACATATTTGCAAAGAGTTTAGACTAAGTTTATGATAAAATGAGTTCAATTTTAATTCTTAAATTAACTAGGTGAACTCCCACTCAAAACAACATCCCTCGCATTGTCTTAGTGATTACACGAACCAAATCCACTACACCAAGTCCGATCTTCATGAGAAAAGATGTAGTTTCAAAGGCGAACACTCAAAATGTTCATCATATCATTCATATGATTCATGCTCTACCTTTCGGTATCCCGTGTTCCGAGACCATGTACATGCTAGGCTCGTCAAGGCAACCTTAGTATCCGCGTGTGCAAATGGGCTTGCACCCGTTGTATGCACATGTAGAGTCTATCACACCCGATCATCACGAGATGCTTCGAAACGACAAGTCTTAGCAACGGTACTAAGGATGAACACTTTATTATCTTGATATTTAGTGAGAGGGATCATCTTATAATGCTACCGTCGATCTAAGCAAAATAAGATGCATAAAAGGATTAACATCACATGCAATTCATAATGTGTGATATGATATGGCTTTTCTTCTTGTGCTTTTGATCTCCATCTCCAAAGCACGGACATGATCTCCATCATCACCAGCATGGCGTCAAGTGGCGCCGCTTCATGGTTGTCCATCACTTATAGCTACTATAACAACTACTTGAAATAAAGCTATTACATGATGAATAGACATGCAGGTCTTTAACAAAAATTAAAGACAACCATTAGGCTCCTGCCGGTTGCCATAATACAATAATGAACATCTCATACATCAAATATAATCATCATCACATCATGGCCATATCACATCACCAAACCCTAAAAACAAGTTAGACGCCTCTAATTTGGTTTGCATCTTTTACGTGGTTTAGGGTTTTCGAGCAAGATCCAATCTACCTACGAACATGAACCACAACGGTGATACTAGTGTTGACAATAGAAGTGCAAATTACAATCTTCACTATGGTGGGAGAGACAGACACCCGCAAAGCCACTTATGCAATACAAGTTGCATGTCAAGCGTGGAGCAAGTCTCATGAGACGCGGTCATGTAAAGTTAGCCGGGCCGCTTCATCCCACCATCCCGCAAGAAGCAAAGTACACAAACTAAAGCAACAAAAGCATCACCGCCCACAAAACCATTGTGTTCTACTCGGCAACGATCTATGCATAGACGTGCTCGATACCACGATGGGGTTCGTTGCATAAAAAACAAAAATTTTCCTACCGCAAAGCGAATAAAACCAACAGATCTAATCTATGGAACACCCAAGATCCAATCTACTAGATCTAAGCAACGAGATGGAGATGAGACTAACCCTCGAAGATTCCAAAGCCTACGAGATTAATCTCGTTGTTGGTGTAGACGATCGTCCCCGGTGCTGCAATCCGCAGACTTCCGTACTGGTCGCGCGTACGGTGTCGATGAAGCTCCTTCCTCTCCCCGTTCCAGCGGGCCGCGGAGGTGTGGTAGATCTCCACGGAATCCCGGACGACGGCGTGGTGGTGGTGGTGGAGAATTCTGCAGGGCTTCGCCCGGAGCAGAGAAACCGAGGAGGAGAGGTGGCACTTTAGGGTTTCGTACGGAGTAGCAATGGCCGGCCAAACTACCCCACTATATAGTCGGAAGGTAGGGTTAGGGTTTCGCGAAACCGATCTAGGGCGCCGGGCCCACACCACACCGCGCGGCCAAGGAGGCCGCGCCGCCGTGTGGTGTGGCCCACTCCTGCTCTTCTCCTTCTCCCCTTTGGACTCCGTCTGCGACAGAAAAATAATAACCTCTATTTTTATTTCGTCCAATTCCGAGAATGTTTCCAACAACTTTTCTTGAAATACAAAACAGCAGAATTCAGAACAATTCCGGCTCTCCTCGTGATGTCTTGGATCCTATCCGAGACTCCGAACAACATTCGGTCTCCATCTCATATTCCGAATCTACTTATGCGACATCGAACCTTAAGCGCGTCACCCTACGGTTCGTGAACTATGCGGACATGGTCGAGACTCCTCTCCGAGCAATAACCAATAGCGGGATCGGAGATCCATAATGGCTCCCACATATTCAACGATGACTTAGTGATCGATTGAACCATTTACATACGATGCCGATTCCCTTTGTCTCGCGATATTTTACTTGTCCGAGGTTTGATCATCGGCATCTCCATACCTTGTTCAACCTCGTTACCGGCAAGTACTCTTTACTCGTACCGTGGTATGTGATCTCTTATGAACTATTCATATGCTTGCAAGCTAATCAGATGACATTCCACCGAGAGGCCGAGTATATCTATCCGTCATCGGGATGGACAAATCCCACGTTGATCCATATGCCTCAACTCACACTTTCCAGATACTTAATCCCACCTTTATTGCCACCCATTTACGCAATGGCGTTTGATGTAATCAAAGTACCCTTCGGTGTAAGTGATTTACATGATCTCATGGTCGAAGGACTAAGGCAACTATGTATCGAAAGCTTATAGCAAATTGAACTTAATGACTTGATCTTATGCTATGCTCATTTGGGTGTGTGTCCATTATATCATTCAACTAATGACATAACCTTGTTATTAATAACATCCAATGTTCATGATCACGAAACCATGATCATCTATTAATCAACAAGCTAGTTATACAAGAGGCTTACTAGGGACTCCTTGTTGTTTACATAACACACATGTATCAATGTTTCGGTTAATACAATTATAGCATGGTATATAAACATTTATCATAAACACAAAGATATTATAATAACCACTTTATTATTGCCTCTTGGGCATATCTCCAACAGTTTTGAGTGGGAGTTCATCTAGTTAATTTAAGAATTAACAGTAAACTCAAGTTATCATGAACTTAGTCTAAACTCTTTGCAAATATGTTGTAGATTATGGCGATCCCTACCATCAACTTTAATTCCTTCCTAGAGAAAGAAAAGCTGAAAAACAATGGATGCAACTTTACTGACTGGTTCTGTAACATGAGGATTGTCCTCGCTGCTAGACAACTGCTCTATGTGCTCGATGCACCGCTGGGTGACCCACCTGCAGAAACAACCCGATGAGGCTAAAAATGTTTACCTCACTCGGAAGAACCATTACTCCATAGTTCAGTGTGCCATCCTCTACAGTTTATAATCCGAGCTTCATAAATGCTTTGAGAACCACGATCCTCATGATATAATCAGTGAGCTCAAAATGATATTTGAAACTCATGCGGCCGTGGAAAGCTCTCGAATTTTACATCTCGCGCGTAGAGTTAAATGAAAATGATTATGCGCATTGTTTATCAGCTACAACGGATCAGCCCAGCGGCAAGGGTAGCTGTACAGATATCGACACCCACGTTTGAATCCCCGCCAACTGTCTATTTGAGTCCATTTTTACCTCGTGTGCGTTCCATAGATGGGCCGGCCCATTACTACGATACTTCAGCGAAACGATGTTCGGGCGCGCGCACGCGCTACCGAGCATTCTCCATGAATAGGGATTGCCACTGGCTCGATCTAGTTAACCCTAATAAACTCCCTCTCTCTTTTGGCCCAGCAGTTCTTGCGCGGCCCAGTCACAAACAACAGCCCGCAACGTGCGCAAAACCGACATAGCGAAACTGGTAGGGTCAGACGAACGGAGAGATAGCCAAGCTGAACTAAAACCCTAGCCTCCTCCAAATCGCTCATCCGCCACCCGCCGCCTCTGGACTCGACTCCCGCCGCCGCATCCATGGATCCCTCGACGGTCCCCGACGCCTCCACCGGAGCCGCATCCATGGACCCTTCGATGGTTCCCGCCGCCTCCACCGCAGCCGAGGTCGCCGCCTCATCAGTGGCCCCTTCCTCGGCTCCCGACGCCTCCTCTTCCGTTGCCGCTGCCGGTGCCGCCGCCGAGGACCTCGCGGGGGCCGTGGCGGGGATGACCCTGGACGAGCGGTTCGACCTGCTGATGAGCATCGGCGAGGAGTGCATTCAGCCCGACGAGCTCAAGCGCCTTCTGCAGAACAAGCCCGTCCCCATCTGCTACGACGGATTCGAGCCATCCGGCCGCATGCACATCGCCCAGGTTCGTCCAAGCCGCTGACTTCCCTTCTAGCAGCAGCAGCATCTAGGAAGATTACTTCTGTTTCTAGGCCCATTTTTTGAACAGTAGTAATCTAGGTAGTTAGTGACCAGCTAATTTGTTACCCAAATTAGAGATTTGTTTTTTCTGGGTGTTTGCTATAGATATATGACTGGCTTAGTTTTTCTGCTATGCATAAAACTAGTAGCATCTACCATGACACCACCTAACTGGGTGTTTGAAATAGATGTATGCCTGGCTTAGATTTTCCTGCTACACATAAAACTAGGACTAGTTGTGAATGCCATGTGCTGATTATATATGGCTGGCTCGTTGTTATTTGTGCTAGTGGTTTCTGCTTAATCTGCTTAAATCACTGAACAAGAATAGGAAAACGAAAATAAAGTGTTAAACCAGAATACAAATAGAGATTGCAAGAAGAGAATCAGTAAAACTAGAAAGAAGTCAGCAACAAAAGTCCGTAAAATAAGGAGCACTCTCCTGAACTCCTCTCTGTCTGGCACTATGTCTGGCTGGTACTGTAAGTTGGTTTTGGATAACACAGCCATTTATCAGGCTGTGAAAGGAGAACGATTAGTTCACTGCTTCCATGTTCGATTGATTTGTTGTTCCGTAAGATTTCTAAGAACAAAACATGCTACTGCGTATAAATGTTGATCTTACACGTGCATTAACAATTCTTTGTGCGTGCTTCCACAATTATGATAATGGTACTTTAGTGATGCGTGAGACCAATATGCGCAAATTGTTTCAGGTCGTAAGACCTGAGCAAGATTTGATGGTGATAGACATTCTCATGTCTTGTATTCACAGGGTATTGTGAAGACAATTAACGTTAACAAGATGATCAGAGCGGGATGCAAAGTGAAAATCTGGATAGCAGATTGGTTTGCTCAGCTAAACAACAAAATGGGTGGCGACCTAAAAAAAATCCAGACAGTCGGGCGCTACATGATTGAAATATGGAAAGCAGCTGGTATGAATCTCGATGGTGTTGAATTCTTGTGGTCTTCAGAAGAAATCAACAGCCGTGCAAATGAATACTGGCCACTTGTAATGGACATTGCCAGGAAAAATAATGTCAAGAGAATAACGAGGTACATCCATTTAGATTGCACATGTATTCAAATGATCCTTTACTTCCAAAGTTCAAACTTGAACATTGTTTATTTATCTTATATCTGTTACCGCGCAGATGTTGTACGATCATGGGCCGTGCTGACAATGAGGAATTGACTGCTGCACAGATCTTCTATCCTTGCATGCAGTGTGCTGATATATTCTTCCTGAAGGTTAGTATATTTATACTGCAGATAACTACCTCTTCAACTGTAGTTATTAAATTATCTTCATAATGTAGATAAGGTTACTGATATTTTTTATGTCATTTGATACTGTAGGGTGGTATACATATATTCTAGAATCTAGATTCTCAGAAGTCTCTCTAAACTATTTACTTTTGTAGGCTGACATATGCCAGTTAGGCATGGACCAAAGGAAGGTTAACATGTTAGCAAGGGAATACTGCGACGACATTAAAAAGAAGCTCAAACCAATTATTCTGTCACATCGTATCCTGATATGCTACTGTTGTACTGTTTATGTTTTTTCTTATTATCGTTGATATATGTCTCAATGGTTATGGTGTTAGAATTGCTGAATAGCGGTTCATTGCCAGGTTGTACAAAAATGTTTGTTCCTTAATGTGAAATACAGATATGCTCCCTGGGTTCAAAGAGGGTCAGGAGAAGATGTCAAAGAGTGATCCATCATCGGCTATCTTTATGGAAGATGATGAGGTTCTCATAATATTTTCTCTTCGTTAACAATCTTTATTTATCTCCAAAGCGTGTGACACCTAATCAGTCCATGCAACCTCATCTGGAGATGTTCAAATATTGAAAGATATTACTTGACTAGGATATTGTAGGGTATGGTCCTTGTATGCGACATAAGAAAATGAAGCCCTAGCCACTAAACTTACATGTTAGGTTTGGCTATTTCAGTTTATATCTACACTCTTGATATGGGTTGAAAGCGCTTTCTATTGTTTAAAGAAGTCAAGTTTGTATTGTACTACCTCTGTCCACAAAAGGATGTCTCAACCTTGTCAAAATATGCATATTTAGACGTGTTTTAGTGTGTAGGCACATGCAAATTTTGACATGGTTGAGACATCCTTTTATGGACGGAGGAGCATATGTACTGTGTTTATTATTTTCTTATAATTTTCCTTTGTCATCAGTAGATCTTTTAGATAGCTGCAGTTATTTGTTTATCATTGTATCAAGCTGGTAGTAACTTTGGAATTTATGGGGAATATCTAAATGCCTAGGTTTGGCCCTTTTTCTAAGCTGATATTGTACCACAATCAAATGATTGCAGGCTCAGGTAAATGTAAAGATAAAGCAAGCTTTTTGCCCGCCCAACATTGTCGAGGGTAATCCGTGCCTGGAGTACATCAAGTACATCGTTTTCCCTTGGTTTGAAAGGTTTGAGGTGGTCCGGAAGGAAAACAATGGCGGTAACAAGTAATATTCTTTGACTACCAAAATGTTCTGAACGCTCCTATTGGATATCAGTTATTTAGTTTATTTCTGTTGAAAATTGTTTATTATTGAGTTTTGAATCTCCAACATTGGAAGTCTTTGCGTGTGGAATCTAACAAATATTGCTTTTAAACAGGACATTTTTAAGCATGGATGAGCTCATTGCTGATTATGCCAGCGGTGCTTTGCATCCTGCTGACGTTAAACCTGCTTTGGCCAAAGCGATCAATGAAATATTGAAGGTAGTTTTTCTCTCATTTTTTTAATAATGTGGTGCTGTCTCAAGGAGCCATAACTTATTCTTGTTGTTTTTTGTTCATTCCGCTACTGCTTCTCACAATTCATTTTTAGTCGATTGTGTTGTGATTTTGTGATGTTTCAGAAAGTTTCTATTTGTTATTTTTTCAATCATTCTATTACTGCATTTCTCACGATTTGGGCCATTACTAGCAAATAGTATTGATGGACCATTTTTGTTGCTAAGGTGTCAATCGGTGTCCTATTAATGCAGTTTTGAATTGTCATATGGACACCTATGGTTTGTTTCAATAAAGTTCATCTTTTACATATAATTTGAATGTCTTCTATCTGTTCATTTTTTTTCCCTAATACCATTTTGCGTTTTCAGCCTGTTCGTGATCACTTCAACACCAGCAATGAGGCCAAAGTTCTCCTCAACACCGTTAAGGTACAATATTTGTATCCACTTCAGTGAATGAATGTTAAGTAGAAACTCTAGCTGTTATCTGCCCACATACTTACTCCAGATATAGTAAGACCGAGTAATCGGCAGTGAACTCTTGCAGCAAGTTACAAGATGCATACTGAAGTGAAACTTTGGAGTGGTGTATATTCATTTTGTAGGCAGAGCTTGCAAATTTCATATATTCGTTCAATTTAACTTGAATCACAATCTTGTTTCCGTTGCATAATTTCAAACTTTCAACCTCCCATGATTTAATCCAGACATTTACTCTTTTGCAGAAGTACAGAGTAAGCAGTTAAGAGCAGATACATTGTCTTTGCGTGGACATTTAGTAAGCACTACATGGACAGAAAACCAACACTGGAAGCATACATATTTTTCATGGGAAAAATTATTCGGAAAAATTGTTGGCATACAAATACTTTCCTCTCCGTATTATCTTGCTGTTTTACAATCTTTGTGTGACATTGTCGTGGGAGGTCACTTTCCTTTTATAAGTTTAGACTCTGACTCGTGGCCTGCCATATTTCCTAGTTTACTAAAGAAGATTCTGAAAATGAATGAGCATGTTTTCATAAGATCCATATTTCAGTTTTAAATTTGAATCACAAGTTGAGAATGGAACAAAAGTAACCCATGGTATGAAGACAAGTTAATTTTAATTTTAAACCGTAAATTGAGATCAGTAACAATATCAGCGCTGAATTTATTGTTTTCTTTTTTTGGCACAGAGATTTGAATTTGGATTTAAAAAATGATAAACTTCTATAATATTTCCATAATAGTACAATATGTATTATTGGAGCTCGGACGCACCATATGCACCTCAAGATGAGGTCGGACGCACAATATGCACCTCAAGACTAAGGCCATCTTGAAAAATGCGCTCTACCTAGGCCTAGCGGCTCGGCCTGACGGCATAGTGACTGGGTAGGTCTGCGAAGACTAAGGCCATCTTGAAAAATGCGCTCTACCTAGACCTAGCGGCTCGGCCTGACGGCATAGTGACTGGGTAGGTCTGCGGAGACGTAAATGTGGCTCAAATATGTGTATGAGATGCGTCTTGGTGGATCTTGCGCGGTCGCGCCGTGTGACCGCTCGCTTCTCGCATGGCCCGCTTGGCAACGACCTAGGTCGATGCATCTTCTCAAACGGCGATGATGCATCGCTTCAGCAGTTTGCGTCACATTATTGGCTCGTGCGCTTGGCTGCCTCATCACCTTTTCCACACAAACCTAGCCGCCGCACAACCTCTACCGTAGCGCTGCCCCCTCCCCTGCGATGCGGATGGGGATGTCGTGAGCAGCATCACGCCGCTGCTCGCTGTCGTATGCGTCGTCATCATGTTCGCAGGGGGCCGAGCTCCTTCGAGTTCATCCTCCGCATCGACGAGGACCCCCTCGCCATCAAGCGGCCGCCAAACAAGTTCGTGGAGTTCATCGACGGCGCCGAGCTGGCCGAGTTGCAGCTGCGGGAGGCCAGATGCGGCTTTTGCCGGTGGCCTGTCGAGGCCTTGTTCAACGGGCAGGGCAAGATGTACCTGCACACCGAGTAGAAGAAGTTTGCCCGAGCCCACAACCTCGAGGCCGACTGCCAGCTCACCTTCCTCTACAAAGGCGACGGCGAGATGATCGTCAAGGTGTTTGGCAACACATCCTGCCGCAGGAACGAGTCCGGCGAGGACACCGACAACTAGTGTTGTTCGAGTGTTCTTTCTTTGCAGCAAAGATGGCCACTGGCCAATTGAAGCCACTAGTGTAGGCTTTTGGATGTTTTTCCTACGCATCTAAGAACACATGGCACACATAACCTAGCTGGATTTTCTAGTTTGGGCGACTAGGTGTCTGATAGTGTTCTTTTCTTGACATCGAAAGAAGGAAACTCGCGAGTCCAACACTAGTTAGGTTTTCTTATTTTATAATTTTTAAACCATGTTTCTAGTAATTTTTGTAATGTTATATCTATAGTTTAAATGAAAAAATGAAAAATATTATGTGTTCAGCCCACTGGGGATCCAGACGCAAACGGACGTGCGATCAAAAACGATAATTTTCGTGGTCAGGGTCCAACACAAATGGACATGCACGACTATTTTAGACGTCCGATATGCGTCACCCGTTATAGATGCTCTAAGTGCATAGATTGTATCCGGAGGAAGGAAATTTGGTCACGGGCATTAACGAAAAATACAGATTATTTCTCAATGGACAAACTACCTTATTTTTTTTTCAGAGCTCAACTACCTGATTTCTGACTGCCGATGAACATCACATGGGATTGGGATCCCCTATTTTTCTAGTAAAAAACAAAAGACGAGGCACAGAAAAATCAGGCCGGGCGAGAGGGCTTCGACTTTAATTTTGGCCCAATAACGCAGGGCCCATAGAGTCGAGAGAACTCCCCATTCTCTCAGCGCCAGGGCTGGGGTGATCGATCAATCAAGGGAAAATTAGTTTTGTACCATTAAAACCACACTTTAGAAAAATACCACCGAAAGTTTTGTCTTTAGAAAACTACCACTAAAATCTAGCTCCATTATTATCTTCTGCCACTACCGTGAACTAGACGTTAACAGGACCTAAAATCAAATGGAGCAAAGGTTATGCACACATTCCAACAGCCTTTAGGACGCACTTTCACGCCCTCTACAGTAGCACTACATTTGCCTCTCAAACAACATTAGAGTTGCATAAGTTTAACATCATAAAAGCAATTTCCAGAAGAATATAACAAGAGGGAGATAGAAAATCATCCATCCCCAATTTCACAATTCCTTGTCTCAACACTAGAAAATCCCAAACAACTAGGGTTCAGACCCTGCACAGATCACATGAAGGGCAAGGACAGAGAGGAAAAAAGGATGAAGAGGGTCAGGGCATCTCCAACGCGGCGATCCAAACGGACACGTTGGGCTGTCCGTTCCGTTTGGGGCCGTTTGGGTGGCCGTGCGGACACGCGGACAGGCGGGCCTAGTCGTCGGTCCGTTTGGGTCGCGCAGTGCGTCCAGTGCGTCCAACGCGCGGACGCACCCCAAAAGTGTGCCGCCTAGTCCCTGTGGGCCTCGTCGCCGTGGGCGACGACGTCCTCGGACGGCGATGCGCTGTTGTGGCCCGTCCGCGCCGGGGACTCCGGCCACGGCGATCACTGGGCCTCTTCCCAGGTCGAGTGGGGGTACGGAGCCGCCCGCTGCTCCGCCGCAGCAGCCCGCAGCTCCGCCTCCTCCCTGAGGCGGAGCTGACTCTCCTGCCACGCGAGGCGCCTGGCCTCCTGGCGCCTCTCCTGCTCCGCAACGCCTAGGTCTCGGCGTCCTCGACCGCCTGCCGGGTCTCCTCCTCCATCGCGGAGGTGCGGGGTCGACGCACGCCCCCCATCGACAGCTGGGCCCATGGAGGCGAGCAGGCGACCAGGCGGAAACGCGAGGATGTCGCGTGCCATCTGTGGTCACGCAAACCTGGTCCAGATTTGGGCCGGGTTTGGGTCGTCCCGAACACCGCTGCCATCCGCATTTGCGATGTGTGACCGCGTTGGGCCGTGGTTTTGTCCGTTTCGATCCATCCGAACGTGCGGGCGCGAGATGGGTCGCCACGTTGGAGATCCCTCAGTACCTTGGAGGAGGGCACGGAGGAGGGGAAGCCGCCTCTGGGAGGCGCGCCGCCGATAGATGACCGCGGGGAAGTCGTGCCGCCAAGTCGCGCCGTCAGTATTCCCTTCTTCATTTGGTCTGTGCTAAGCTGTGTGTGCGCGTTGTGTTTAGTCCATGTCTCAAGTGGCTAAGCTGAACTAATTTTCACAGGTCTGATCGATATGTGGAGTTAACGTCCAGCTCACGGTAGTGGCAGAAGGCAATAACGGAGCTAGATTTCAGTGGTAGTTTTCTAAAGGCAAAATTTTGAGTGGTATTTTTCTAAAGTGTGGATCTTTTAATGATACCGAACCAATTTTCCCATCAATCAAACCCCTAATCTGCACTCAAGATCTCTTCGCCGCCGTCGACTAAAGGAGGAGGCCTGCCACGGCCGGCGCATTGCGAGTGTCTGATCCCCTACGGTACTTCCTCCCTCCCTCCTGCGGGCACGCGCTTGCAGCAATTTGTATAGCTCGCTGATGGATGGATCGACGGATATACACGTGCAGAGTCCCATTTTGCTCCGGCGTCGCCAGGCTGCAGCTTCAGGGCCATGATGCCGGGCGAAGGCTACTGGGAGCTCGTTCGCGAGCAGAAGCAGGAGCTTGCGCACCAGGAGTGGGATGAGGAGGATGCGCGCCAGGTTAGGGAGGAACGTGCGCGCCAGAAAAGGATGGCGATGCTGTTCCCGGCCCACCATTCCGCTGATGCCGGAGCAAGCGCAAACGCCACGGCCGCAGGCGACGCCGAGGGCAAGATAGTTGCGCCGGAGATGGATCCGAGCAACGCCAAAAATTCAAACTTAGTGGTGTCCACGGCTGTCGATGATTCCTTCGAGAACTCTTCCGTGCCGTCCAAACCATCGCACGCGTAGCCACCCATCAGAAAGTAAGCTGTATAATTATTTAAATCTCTCAATTGATGTTTGTATTGTTGAACTACTTACATCTTGGATGATGGATGATAAGCCACATTGTCTTTTTAAAAAAATATATCAGAGTAGAATTGGGGCCAATGTGAACTGGGGGCACATGTCACCCTTAGTCCCTTATCCTAGTTCCATCATGGGAGTATGATATTATGGTCAACTTTCATGTGGACGGCCCGTGCTTTAAGGTTATGGGAAATGATAGAATTTTTGGTCGCCTACAGAGCTCTGGATTTTAATTGCCACAAGGGATATCCAGGAATATTCCCGAAACTATGTTTTTCATCATGCAAGAGAGAATGCTCAAGCTATCAATGTGGTGCCCTTCTGCCCTTTTCATCAATTCCCCTACTTAAGGTTTCTCTAATTTATCCCATGATCAGAATTCCCTAACCATTCCATCTAGAAAAGGGAGACTCCAAGTTACAAACGAGAGAGAATGACAGCGATCTTGCATATGGTATGGAACCACCTTGATAATGTGTTTTTTCTGTTCATGTGTTTTGAGAATGATAGCGATCTTGCATAAGGCCTGGGGGACTTGGGGCAGGTGTGTCTCGGGGAGGCATCCTGATGCGTCCTCACTTATTATCAGCGGAACACTTGATGTTGTCCAGGCAAGAGGCCCAATATCCTGCAAAAGACTGGGTGAGGGCGGCGTTCTGACGACGCAAGCCCCCGACCCCAGCCTAATCTTGGCGTGCCAGGGAATCCTCCTCAAACGCATCCGGGACCCGCGTACCGTTGGGGTGCCAGAGAGGAGACTTCGACTTGGAGCGAGGGGGAGACCTTTCTTGCCGTGAGGGCTCTGATGAGGTACCCTCGCCTAGCTCCCCGTTGGCATGCTCATATGCTCTCTAAAAGAGCCGGGCGACGGTGAACGGTCCTGGAGAGAGCATCAGATCTTCCACAACCTGCCGGTTGGTGGTGCCAGCGTTGAAGGCGGCCACCACCAGAGTATCAATGACCTTTGGAAGCTGAAGGTAGAGGTCGGCGAAACGCCGTGTGAAAGAGCGCAGCGACTCTCCTGGGCGCTGCCCCAAAAGCAGAAGATCTTGCAGCATAGGCGAATGCACCGTGTGCTCCAGCAACTCCGTTGAGGTAGAGCCTTTCTTCCTTTTGATGCCTGAGCACTTGACGCGTCCGACGCCGCCGGGCTTCGCCTTAACTCGCCCTCGAGAGAGGGGGAAGAAGGGATTCCCGGCAGGCGGAGCGCCTCTTGGTGCGGCGTCTGCCGAGCCCCCAGCGACCGCCGCAACCTCGTCCATCGCGTGTGTGAGTCCGCAGATGCTGGCCAGCCACTGGTTGGAGCTCGTTCCTTCCGGACGGAGCCGGAGCAGCTCCTGCGTCAGCCTCAGAGCAGTCTCAACGACCGGTTCCCGGTGACGGTCAGTCAGCGCTGCGGGCTCCGCCGGATTGGCCATAAGATACAACCGAAGGTCATCAGAGAAGAACGAAGACGGACTGAGTGCCCTACCTGGCGCGCCAAATGCCGGAGATTCGTGTCCGCGAAGGAACACGTGTATCACTGAGCCCGAAAGGTTCGAACACAGGTGACTCAAGATCACGTCGTTGCCTTACCGAAGTCGGGCACTGCAGAGAGAGACACGGCAGTTACCCAGGTTCAGGGCCCTCAGAGAGGTAAAACCCCTATGTCCTGCTTTGGTGGATGTATTGCAAGTCACAATGGAGAAGATGACCATATAGATATCTAGGGTTTGTGATCACTCTGGATCGTCCTCCTCTACGCTAGCAAGGCTAGTATTTTTTATAGAGGAGCTGGTCCTCTTCCCCCGAAATATCTTGAGGGGGAAGGGTTCCCACATCTCCAAACTAAGGGCGGGAAACCCTCGCCCTTTACAAGATGGACATAGTCCATGGTTGATTAAAGTGTCGGTCCATGGCAGGTGATGAGGTCGTCGATGACGCCTACGCCTACGTTGGCAGTTTGTGGCGTCCACCCAGCCTTGCACTAAAGAGGCAAGGGTCTTGGTCCAATGGTCCTCGTCGAGCCCGCTTTAATCACCAAACAGGCAATGGAATCTTGCCTCCTCGGGGCAGAGTTTTTGAGCTCAGCCATGACGTTTGTGGCGCAGGACTTGCCTGTCTTGTAGCCTGGGAGCCCATTCCGCCGGTCCTTGCAGCAGGCTTGGTGGAGAAGGAATCCTAAGCTCCTTGATTGATCTTATCATCTTCAAAGGAGGACTCCTGACTTGAGGGAGGCCGGTGGCTCGGGAACTTCCGCGAGGGAGTTCATCACCGAGCCTGTCTTCCGCTCCAGCTCGATGTCTCCGAGAGGGTTTTATACCTCGCGGAGGCTCACTCGGGAGTAGCATCCCTGAGTGATTGTCTTGTTGTGGACTCTAAGGGCCCATCGACCGTAGGTGGCACCCTAGTCGCTAGGGATCCCACATAAAGATTTTAGTACAATAAACTAGAAAGTTCATGTATGCATTTTACATGCATCATGGGGTAAAACTTTCTCAAGGCTTAAGGAACCATTAGAGAAGGCCCATTAAATACGCCTTTTAGGAATCATCCTGTTGTCTTATAGCAGCCCCACATAGGCATTGCCGTCCTACTAGCTAGCCTCAGTGCTAGGCCATTCAGGTAGGAGGTCAGCATCTCAACAATGCCAAGCTGGGGAAACAGAAAATAACATGCACACGAAAGATGCTATTTTCCTCATACGAGCTCCGATTTAGATGAACATAATCTTATTTTGAAGCTAGCAAAAAGCCCTAGAACTTAATACAGACAAACACCAAATCAAATTAAAAACATGAAAGTTTTGACCTCTCTAGACGTTGATGATCATGCCTGCTTCAGGTTGCAACACTTTTCTTGATTTTGCTCGCTACGTGAAGTCTTGCAAATTTCTCCCCACACTCCATTATGAGAAAGCCTTATTTAGGAACATATTAACATGTCCATCTTCACCCAATGGACGACAAGCTTCAGTATGTTCTCTTCGAGTTGCTTATCTTGAACTTGCACTTCTCAACCTTGATGACAATGAGACAATCACCACTCAATCTCATACCCCCGTGGGCTATATGAGATCCTCTTTTTGATACACACCTATGGAGAGATACATAACCGACTAACTCCACATAGGAACACCACACACATAGATCATGTATTAGTTCAAAAAGTGCAATTGGCAATTACTTACCATACAACGGGATCACTTGTGCATGTAAAATGGATGCATGAACTTTGTAGTTTGTTGATACATGTTTCCACATTTTTATTTTTGGGGATTTACCAATGACCCTCTTTATTTTTGTTATAACCCTACAGGACAGGATAACCTTGTTTGTGTATTTTTAGCTTTCAGGGATCTAAACGAAGTCAAACGAAGCTAGGATTCTAGGGATGTCAATATTTCGTCAAGAGAAGCAACTGAAACACTTGGAACTCATGAGAAGGGCCAGGTGGGCCAAAAGAGCCCAGGTGGTGCGCACAGTTGGGGTGCGCGCACCACCCATGCTCTTTCCCTCCTCGGCCATATGATTCGCTTGATTCTTTCGCCAACGGACTCCGTCTGACCTAAAGACCTTTATATAAAGGACCCATGAGGCTTCCTTAGTGAGAGTGTCACAGAAACACCAAAACACCGAAATCGAGCCAGAACAGTGAAGATTGGAGGGGGAAACTACACCGGAGCCACCACCGGAGGGATCTCTACCTTCTCCAGCGTCTCCACCATCATCATCGTGATGAAGAGGGAGTAGTCCACCTATGGACTATGAGTTTGTGGCAGTAGCTTGATTTATTTCTCTCTTGTTCTTCATAGATCTAGTACCATATGAGCTGCCCAACATGATTATGATCATATATGTAATTCCTACGTGGTGGATCTTTATTCTATGATTTGATATATGATATTGAAACCTATTATGTGTAAGATGTATTGATAGATGCCTATCATGTACCCCGTTCTTAAGTACTTGTTCTGATCCAACTTGTATGCAAGAGTATGTGTTGGGAGAAGTGTGTATTAGATGGAGTAGCATGATGGTAGTGATTGAATAGGGAAAAAAAATTCAAGATCTACTATGGTATTTACCTTTCTTTTGCTGCCTCACTAGGGATAAAGTGAATTCATGTGCTATAATTATCTTGTGAAAGCTTGATAATCTTGTTTGCCCAGGGTAGCATATTTGTGATTCAAACATGATGTCAAATTACCTTAGGTTGTACTCTGTTGATTCTTAATTCAAGATTGCTTGGGTTTTTTTCCTTTCTTGAGGAGTATAAGAGAGATGTGTTGCATCATCTCTATGTTAGGACGTGATGCCCATATGAATGCGTATCAAACACATGTTGAAGTTCCATCAATATTATGTTTTTAATGAATTATTTGTGTCCACTACAACCCAAAAAGAGAGTAGACAAGTGAACCCATGACCCCGGTCCATTTTAAACCATCAGAAAAATCTTTCCAACACAACTATCACACTTTACATTTTCTACCATTTATTATTTCGACAATACAAAAATACTTTCTTCACTTGCAAACACACAAAACCCAAAACAACCATCCTTTCATTGCCCGTATCTTGTTTTCCTAGTTTAATGGCTTACTTTACTTTATTTTTATTTATATTTCATATTACTAATACGAAACCTTGTGCTTGACAACCACACGGTGAAGTTGAGGACATAAGACAAAATCTTTGATTTGCAAGTTGCTAGAAGAGGAGAAGAAGAAACAACCCCTTACCAATTCCCAGAGAGTTCGATATAAACCCTCAAGTCACCCTTGTGAGGAAAAGAAGCTTGCTACAACACTCTGCACTTGAAGTCCTAACGAGTTGGTACACATGGAGTTGTTGCCATCAAGAACATTTTCTTGCGCCATTGACGGGGAATTGGAGGGTTACATCATAGTGGTTGCTGCATGGTGAAGCACAAATCAACTCCCACTGCAACTACCATAAGGATTTGCAAGCATGACATGCCAACCGCATATTCATCAATTTGGAGCGAGCACATCTTTTGCCGTTGTCAAAACCCACTTTGTGCAAACACCTAAGCTTGGGGAGGTTGCACCATTGTGAGCTTTTCCTTCTCCTTTAGATTTTCAAAGTATTTTTCTTTGTCTTGTTTTTATTATTTTTAGTTTTCTTTAAAACACAAAAGCACATAGTATCAAACTTTTGCTTGCTGATGACTCAACCAAACATGCTTTGGGAAAAGTAAATGATATTAAGGTTGAGTTACATATGACTTTTGTACCTGTTGACTTTATTTTATCATGAACATGGGAAGTAAAACCTCTAGTCCTATAATTCTTGGAAAACCTTTTTTGAGAACTACATGTGCAGTCATTGACTAAAAGGAAGAGAATGTGAAGTTTCAATTCACACATAAGAAATGTATGGAACACTTTCCAATGAAGAAGGAGGTAGCACCAAGGTACAAGCTACCACATGATCTCCATATCACTTGAATCAAGTAAGTAAAGCCTACTATATGGCTATAAAGAAAGCGCTTTTCGGGAGGCAACCCGGTCATTTATTTTTAGGCATGCTTGAAGAGTCCTTTTAGTGTATTTGCTATAGGTTAGCAATAAAGTACCAAGTAGTGTAGGATAACGTAGCATAGAAAACAAAAATTTTCCTACGGCGAACACGCAATCCAAGCCAAGATGCAATCTAGAAGACGGTAGCAACGAGGGGATTGTCGAGACTCACCCTTGAAGAGATTCCAAAGCCTACAAGAGGAGGCTCTTGTTGCTGCGGTAGACGTTCACTTGCCGCTTGCAAAAGCGCGTAGAAGATCTTGATCACGATCGGTTCCGGCGCCACGAACGGCAGCACCTCCGTACTCGGTCACACGTTCGGTTGTTGATGAAGACGACGTCCACCTCCCCTTCCAGCGGGCAGCGGAAGTAGTAGCTCCTCTTGAATCCGACGCACGACGGCGTGGTGTCGGTGGCGGTGGAGAAATCCGGCGGAGCTTCGCTAAGCGTGCGGGATATGGTGGAGGAGCGGGCGCTAGGGTTTGGGGAGAGGGTGGCCGGCCACTATGGGGGGCCAAGCTTGAGGCTTTGGTGTGGCCGGCCCCCTCCCTTGGCCCTCTATATATAGGTGGAAGCCCCAAGTGTTGGACTACAAGTCTTCGAATAAGACCCGAACCCAAAACCTTCCATATGGTGGGAAACCTTCCCTCCCACTAGAGGTGGGATTTCCACCTTCCATAGGGGTGGTGGCCCCCTAGGGAGTCCACTTGGGACTCCTCCCCACTAGGTTGGTCGGCCATGGAGGTGGAGTCCCATGTGGACTCCACCTTCCTTGGTGGTTTCTTCCGGACTTTTCTAGAACCTTCTAGAACCTTCCATAGAACCTTCCGCATCATTTTATTCACATAAAATGACATCCTATATATGAATCTTATTCTCCGGACCATTCCGATGTCCGGGATCCCATCCGGACTCAAACAAATATTCCAACTTCATTCCATATTCAAGTACTACCATTTCAACATCCAACTTTAAGTGTGTCACCCTACGGTTCGTGAACTATGCGGACATGGTTGAGTACTCACTCCGACCAATAACCAATAGCGGGATCTGAGATCCATAATGGCTCCCACATATTCAACGATGACTTTAGTGATCGAATGAACCATACACATACGATACCAATTCCCTTTGTCACGCGATATTTTACTTGTCCGAGGTTTGATCATCGGTATCACACTATACCTTGTTCAACCTCGTCTCGACAAGTACTCTTTACTCGTACCGTGGTATGTGGTCTCTTATGAACTTATTCATATGCTTGCAAGACATTAGACGACATTCCACCGAGAGGGCCCAGAGTATATCTATCCGTCATCGGGATGGACAAATCCCATGTTGATCCATATGCCTCAACTCATACTTTCCGGATACTTAATCCCACCTTTATAACCACCCATTTACGCATGGCGTTTGATGTAATCAAAGTACCTTTCCGGTATAAGTGATTTACATGATCTCATGGTCATAAGGACTAGGTAACTATGTATTGAAAGCTTATAGCAAATAATTTAATGACGTGATCTTATGCTACGCTTAATTGGGTGTATCCATTACATCATTCATACAATGATATAACCTTGTTATTAATAACATCCAATGTTCATGATTATGAAACTAATCATCTATTAATCAACAAGCTAGTTAAGAGGCTTACTAGGGACTCTTTGTTGTTTACATATCACACATGTATCAATGTTTCAGTTAATACAATTATAGCATGGTATATAAACATTTATCATAAACATAAAGATATATAATAACCACTTTTATTATTGCCTCTTGGGCATATCTCCAACATCTCCCACTTGCACTAGAGTCAATAATCTAGATTACATTGTAATATACCTAACACCCATGGCATTCTGGTGTTGGTCATGCTTTGCCCTAGGGAGAGCTTTAGTCAACGGATCTGCACATTCGATCAGTGTGTACTTTGCAAATCTTTACTTCTCCATCTTCGATGTACTCGCGAATCGAGTGGTAACGCAGCTTGATATGCTTCAGCCTCTTGTGTGACCTTGGCTCTTGTGCATTGGCGATGGCACCCATGTTATCACAGAGATGACAAATGGGTCCAATGCACTAGGAACCACACCGAGCTCTACAATGAACCTCTTCATCCATACCGCTGATGAAGCCTCTGAAGCCGCTATGTACTCCGATTCTGAGGATTTCGCCACCGTGCACGCTTTGAGCTTGCCCAGCTTGCAGCACCATTCAATATAAACACGTACCCATTGTGACTTAGAGTCATCAGGATCGTGTTCCAACTTGCATCGGTGTAACTTGTTACAACGAGCTCTTGGTCACCTCCATAACAAAGAAACATATCCTTAGTTCTTTTCAAGTACTTCAGGATATTCTTGACCTGTCCAGTGTTCCATTCCGGATCACTTTGATATCTGCTTGTTAAACTAACAGCATGTGCTATATCCGGTCTTGTACATAGCATGGCATACATGATAGAGCCTACTGCCGAGGCATAGGGGATCTGACTCATCCTTTCTCTTTCTTCTGCCGTAGCCGGTCCTTGAGTCTTACTCAAGACCTTGCCTGTAATATAGGTAAGAATCCTTTCTTACTTTCGTCCATTCTAAACTTCTTTAGAATCTTGTCCAGGTATGTACTCTGTGATAGCCCTATTAGACGTCTTGATCTATCTCTATAAATCTTGATGCCTAATATATATGATGCTTCACCAAGGTCTTTCATTGAAAAACTATTATTCAAATAACCCTTTACACTGCTTAATAGTTCTATATCATTCCCAATCAATAATATGTCATCTACATATAATATCGAATGCTACGAGCTCCCACTCACTTTCTTGTAAATACAGGCCTCTCCATGACACTGTATAAACCCGAAGTCTTTGATCACCTTATCAAAGCGTCGGTTCCAACTTCTTGATGCTTGCTTCAGTCCATAGATTGAACGCTGAAGTTTGCATACTTTGTCAGCATTTTTAGGATCGACAAAACCTTTAGGTTGTACCATATACAACTCTTCCTCAATGTCTCCATTAAGGAACGCCGTTTTGACATCCATCTGCCAAATCTCATAATCGAAAAATGCAGCTATTGCTAACAAAATCCTCACAGATTTTAGCTTCGCTACAGGTGAGAAAGTCTCATCGTAGTCAACACCTTGAATTTGTCGGAAACCCTTTGCGACAAGTCGAGCTTTATAGACAGAATATTACCATCAGCATCTGTTTTCTTTTGAAGATCCATTTATTCTCGACAGCCTTGCGGCAGGTAAGTCTACCAAAGTCCATACTTTGTTATCATACATGGATCCCATTTCGGATTTCATGGCTTCTTGCCATTTGTTGGAATCTGGGCTCATCATCGCTTCTTCATACGTCGCAGGGTCCTCATCATTGTTATCCACAATCATGACATTTAGACAAGGATCATACCAATCTGGAGTGGCACGATCCCTTGTCGATCTGCGAGGTTCAGTAGCTGTCTCATTTGAAGTTTCATGATCATTATCATTAGCTTCCTCTCTGTTGCCGTAGGTGGTACAGGAACATTTTCCGACTGCGCTACTCGATCAACGAGTAGAGATTCTTCAATCTCATCGAGTTCTACTTTTCTTCCAGTCACTTCTTTAGTGAGAAATTCTTTCTCAAGAAAGGTTCCGTTCTTAGCAACAAAGATCTTGCCTTCGGAAAAGTGTACCCTATAGTTTCCTTAGGGTATCCAATGAAGACGCATTTCTCCGCTTTGGGTTCTAGCTTGTCCGGTTGTAACTTTTTACATAGGCTTCGCAACCCCAAACTTTTAGGAACGACAGCTTAGGTTTCTTATTAAACCATAATTCATACGGCGTCGTTTCAACGGATTTTGATGGTGCTCTATTTAAAGTGAATGCGGCTGTCTCTAATGCATAACTCCAAAATGATAACGGCAAATCAGTAAGAGACATCATAGAACGAACCATATCTAAGAGAGTTCGATTACGACGTTCGGACACACCGTTTCGTTGTGGTGTTCCCGGCGGTGTCAATTGTGAAAGTATTCCGCATTTCTTTAAATGCATGCTAAACTCATAACTCAGATATTCACCTCCGCGATCAGATCGTAGAAATTTAATCTTCTTGTTACGTTGATTTTCTACTTCACTTTGGAATTCCTTAAACTTCTCGAAAGTTTCGGATTTATGTTTCATTAAATAGATATACCCATATCTACTCAAATCATCTGTGAAGGTTAGAACATAACGATAACCACCGCGCGATGCTACACTCATTGGTCCACATACATCTGTGTGTATGATTTCCAATAAGTCAGTAGCTCGCTCCATCATACCCGAGAATGGAGTCTTAGTCATTTTTCCCATCGGACATGCTTCGCATCTATCAAGTGACTCAAAGTCAAGTGATTCAAGTAATCCATCGATATGGAGTTTCTTCATGCGTTTTACTCCAATATGACCAAGACGACAGTGCCACATATAAGTAGAATTATCATTCAATTTAATTCGCTTAGCATCAATGTTATGTATATGCGTATTACTACTATCGAGATCTAACAGAAATAAGCCATTCTTTTGTGGTGCTCGACCATAAAAGATATTATTCATAAAAATAGAACAACCATTATTCTCAGACTTGAATGAATAACCGTCTTGCATTAAACAAGATCCATATATAATGTTCATGCTCAACGCGGGTACATAATAACAATTATTTAGGCTTAAAACTAATCCCGAAGGTAGATGTAGAGGAAGTGTCCCGATTGCGATCACATTGACCTTGGATCCGTTTCCAACGCGCATCGTCACTTCATCTTTCAGCGTTGTCGTTTATTCTTTAGTTCTGTTTGAGTTACAAATATGAGCAACCGAACCAGTATCAAATACCCAGGTACTAGAACGAGAACTAGTGAGATAAACATCTATAACATGTATATCGAATATACCTTCTTTCTTCTTCTTGACAAGGCCGCTCTTCAGATCAGCCGATACTTGGAGCAATTACGCTTCCAGTGTCCCTTCTCCTTGCGTAATAGCACTCAGCATCGGGCTTAGGGCCGTTCTTAGGTTTCATAGGAGGCGTGGCAGCTTTCTTGCCACCCTTCTTGAATTTTCCCTTAGACTTGCCCTGTTTGAAACTGGTGGTCTTGTTGACCATCAACACTTGGTGCTCTTTCTTGATCTCAATCTCAGCTTTTAGCATGCCAAAGAGTTCAGGTAACTCCTTGTTCATGTTCTGCATATTGTAGTTCATCACAAAGTTCTTGTAACTTGGTGGCGGTGATTGAAGGACACGATTAATCCCCAGTCTGTTAGGAATCACTATTCCCAAGTCACTGAGTTTCTTCGCATGCCCGGTCATAACGAGCATGTGCTCACTGATGGAGCTGCCTTCTTCCATCATACAGCTGAAAAAGTGTTTCGATGCTTCATAGCATTCCACGGCCGCATGAGTCTCGAATATAGCTTTCAGCTCATTCATCAACTCATGAGGATCATGGTGCTCAAAACGTTTTTGAAGATCGGATTCCACGCACAGATGGCACACTGAACTTGAGAGTACCGAGTTTTCCGAGTCGCGTAAACAGCTTTTACTTCATCGGATTCATCTTCAGGAGGGTCACCTAGCGGTGCATCAAGCACAAATTGCAGATTTCCGCCAGAGAGGAAGATCCTCACATGACGGAACCAGTCGGTGAAGTTGCTACCGTTGCTCTTAAGTTTCTCTTTCTCTAGGAACTGATTAAAATTGATTGGGGACGCCATCTCTACAACATATATTTGCAATAGTTTAGACTAAGTTTATGACAAATTGAGTTCAAATTTTAATTCAACATAATTAAAAACCTAAGTGAACTCCCACTCAAAACAATATCCCTCGCATTGTCTTAGTGATCACACGAACCAAATCCACCGCACCTAAACCCGATCATCACGAGAAAAGGTGTGATTTCAATGGCGAACACTCAAAGTGTTCATCATATCAACCATATGATTCATGCTCTACCTTTCGGTATCACGTGTTCCGAGACCATGTCTGTACATGCTAGGCTCGTCAAGGCCACCTTAGTATCCGCATGTGCAAAGCTGTCTTGCACCCGTTGTATGTACTTATCGAATCTATCACATCCGATCATCACGAGATGCTTCGAAACGATAAGACTTGATAACGGTGCTACTAAGGATGAACACTTTATTATCTTGAGATTTTAGTGAGGGATCATCTTATAATGCTACCGTCGCGATCTAAGCAAAATAAGATGCATAAAAGGATTAACATCACATGCAGTTCATATGTGATATGATATGGCCCTTTTGTCTTTGCGCCTTTGATCTTCATCTCCAAAGCACGGACATGATCTCCATCATCTTCGGGCATGATCTCCATCATCGTCGGCAAGCACCAAGGTCAATGGCACCGTCTTCATGATTGTCCTCCATGTAGCAACTATTACAACTACTTTGAAAAACTACTCAACATGAAATTTAAAGACAACCATAAGGCTCCTGCCGGTTGCCACAATACAATAATGATCATCTCATACATATTCATCATCACATTATGGCCATATCACATCACCAAACCCTGCAAAAACAAGTTAGACGTTCTCTAATTTGGTTTGCATATTTTACGTGGTTTAGGGTTTTGAGCAAGATCCAATCTACCTACGAACATGAACCACAACGGTGATACTAGTGTTGTCAATAGAAGAGTAAATTGAATCTTCACTATAGTAGGAGAGACAGACACCCGCAAAGCCACTTATGCAATACAAGTTGCATGTCAAGCGTGGAGCAAATCTCATGAACGCGGTCATGTAAAGTTAGCCCGAGCCGCTTCATCCCACTATGCCACAAAGATGCAAAGTACTCAACTAAAGATAACAAGAGCATCAACGCCCACAAACCATTGTGTTCTACTCGTGCAACCATCTATGCATAGACACGGCTCTGATACCTGTAGGATAACGTAGCATAGAAAACAAAAATTTTCCTACGCGAACACGCAATCCAAGCCAAGATGCAATCTAGAAGACGGTAGCAACGAGGGGATTGTCGAGACTCACCCTTGAAGAGATTCCAAAGCCTACAAGAGGAGGCTCTTGTTGCTGCGGTAGACGTTCACTTGCCGCTTGCAAAAGCGCGTAGAAGATCTTGATCACGATCGGTTCCGGCGCCACGAACGGGCAGCACCTCCGTACTCGGTCACACGTTCGGTTGTTGATGAAGACGACGTCCACCTCCCGTTCCAGCGGGCAGCGGTAGTAGCTCCTCTTGAATCCGACAGCACGACGGCGTGGTGTGGTGGCGGTGGAGAAATCCGGCGGAGCTTCGCTAAGCGTGCGGGATATGGTGGAGGAGCGGGGCGCTAGGGTTTGGGGAGAGGGGGGGCCGGCCACTATGGGGGCGGCCAAGCTTGAGGCTTTGGTGTGGCCGGCCCCCTCCCCCCCTCTATATATGGTGGAAGCCCCAAGTGTTGGACTACAAGTCTTCGAATAAGACCCGAACCCAAAACCTTCCATATGGTGGGAAACCTTCCCTCCCACTAGAGGTGGGATTTCCACCTTCCATAGGTGGCCGGCCCCCTAAGGGGAGTCCACTTGGGACTCCTCCCCACTAGGGTTGGCCGGCCATGGAGGTGGAGTCCCATGTGGACTCCACCTTCCTTGGTGGTTTCTTCCGGACCTTTCTCCTTCCATAGAACCTTCCGCATCATTTTATTCACATAAAATGACATCCTATATATGAATCTTATTCTCCGGACCATTCGGAACTCCTCGTGATGTCCGGGATCCCATCCGGGACTCCGAACAAATATTCCAACTTCATTCCATATTCAAGTACTACCATTTCAACATCCAACTTTAAGTGTGTCACCCTACGGTTCGTGAACTATGCGGACATGGTTGAGTACTCACTCCGACCAATAACCAATAGCGGGATCTGGAGATCCATAATGGCTCCCACATATTCAACGATGACTTTAGTGATCGAATGAACCATACACATACGATACCAATTCCCTTTGTCACGCGATATTTTACTTGTCCGAGGTTCGATCATCGGTATCACACTATACCTTGTTCAACCTCGTCTCGACAAGTACTCTTTACTCGTGGTATGTGGTCTCTTATGAACTTATTCATATGCTTGCAAGACATTAGACGACATTCCACCGAGAGGGCCCAGAGTATATCTATCCGTCATCGGGATGGACAAATCCCACTGTTGATCCATATGCCTCAACTCATACTTTCCGGATACTTAATCCCACCTTTATAACCACCCATTTACGCAGTGGCGTTTGATGTAATCAAAGTACCTTTCCGGTATAAGTGATTTACATGATCTCATGGTCATAAGGACTAGGTAACTATGTATTGAAAGCTTATAGCAAATAACTTAATGACGTGATCTTATGCTACGCTTAATTGGGTGTATCCATTACATCATTCATACAATGATATAACCTTGTTATTAATAACATCCAATGTTCATGATTATGAAACTAATCATCTATTAATCAACAAGCTAGTTAAGAGGCTTACTAGGGACTCTTTGTTGTTTACATATCACACATGTATCAATGTTTCAGTTAATACAATTATAGCATGGTATATAAACATTTATCATAAACATAAAGATATATAATAACCACTTTTATTATTGCCTCTTGGGCATATCTCCAACAAGTAGAACCCATTTTGGATGCTCGAATGTTGTTAGAACACATGGAGTAGCAAATTCCTGCACAACACTGTTTAGAAGAAAAATTCCCTGATTTTTTCTGTAACTCCGATTGCTCTCATATTTACACTATAGTTGTAACTTTTCATCCTCTATATGCACAAAAATTGGCCAAAATTTCCTGACATTTCTAGGTGCACAACGTAGGTATAGAGGCGTGTGTTGTCTGAAACAAGGCTACAAAATGCGATGTCGATCAAATGATCTATATCGAAGGCCATCCGATAGAAAATTTTCTAGGTAGCCCAGATTAGCAATCACATTTCCATTGCAGGGATTTAGGGTGGACATAGTGCACTCTTCATGCCCGTCCATTTTTTTCTTCAATGGACGCTCCAAAGTCTCGCTAGTTGGGCGTTGATGTAGCTCCAAGGAGGGTGCTCACACGAGTGTAGGAGTGCCCCAAATCCACACGGGTAGGAGCATGACACACAGAGGCATGTGTGGTCCTAAACAAGGCTATAGAATGCTAGGCCGATCACGTGATCACCCGTTGAAGACTATCTAGTTACGTGAGTCTAGGTGGTCCATATGAGCAAGCACATCACCGTTGCAAGGATTGAGGGTGGACATAGTACACTCTTTAGGTGTGTCCATTTTTCGATGAACGCTCCAAAGTCTCGCCAGCTGGGTTGTGATGCATCTCCAAGGAGGGTGCTCACACGAGCGCAGGAGGGCCCCACAATCAATACAGGTAAGCGTGTACGTGCGTGTGGTCCTAAACAGTGATATAGAACGTGAGGCCGATCACACGATTACCATAGAAGACCATACGATTATGAGTTTTCTAGGTGGTCCATAGGAGCAAGCGCACATCACCGTTTCCTCAATTAGGGGTGGATACAAATGCACTCTTGAGTTTTTTACGGATGCTCCACAACCTTGCCAGCAGGGGCGAGATGCATCTCAAAGGCTGGTCCTCACAGAAGCATATGAGGGCCCCACAATCCACACAGATTGGTGCACGACAAACGCAGAGGCATGTGTGGTCCTAAACAGGGGTACAATACGCGAGGATCACGTGATCACCGTTGAAGCCATCCGTGCACGAGCATTCCCGGTGGTCTACATGAGCCAGCACATTGTCATTGCCTGTATTAGGGTGGATACAGTGCACTCTTCACAACCGTTGAGATTTTTTCGACGGACTCTCCACGTGTCGCTAGGTGAGCGGTGATGTAGCTCCAAGGAGGGTGAAGACAGGGGCACGAAAGTAATAAGAGGCTAAAAAGGATGGCAAAAAATTAAAGGGGAGATTTTTTTTTTAATGGAAGGTAGGTTTGGTTTCCACAAAGGACAAAGGTGCTAAAGCAAATCAGGAAAAAACACATAATAAAATGAATAAAAAAAATCCCTCCAATTGTTTTGTTTGTCCGATAAATTGCCAAGCGTGTCCCCATTCGTCCCCTCCGACACCTCCCAATAAAACGCCACCGCCCAACTCGTCGGAGCCGGCCGCCGGGATGCCTCAAGATTCGCGCCCACCCGGGATGCGCCTCTTCGGCGTCACCATTGCGCCGGCGCCGGCGCTGCAGTCGGATCACCCCGACCGGGATCCGAGCCCCAACCCACCGGTGGCGGTGAGGGAGGACGTGATGCGCAAGTGCAAGAGCATGGGCAACCTGGCCGCCCTCGCCTCCGGCTCCGGGGACGTTGGGGGCGCCGGCGACGGGTACCTCTCCGACGGCGGGCTGCTTCAGTCATCAGGCAAGCGGCGGAGGGCGCAGGATAGGAAGAAAGGTGCCGCCCTTCCCCCTTTCGCTTGAAAAATCTTTCCTTTGATGCATATATATGTACCCCGAATACGCGAAGATCTGGTCATGAGTCATGTCGTTTCCGTCGTCGAAATGTTTAGTTTGATCATAGCCTATTTTGGATGTACAGAGGTGTGACCTTTCTTAGTAATAGTACGTTTCCTGGATTGGCTGGGCGCGGTAATGATGTTCCGCTGTGTTTGCGCGTGCATAGCAAGGACTGATTTCGTCTGTAGCAAAATCTATCTA
Source organism: Lolium multiflorum (assembly GCA_030979885.1). Taxonomy (NCBI): domain Eukaryota; kingdom Viridiplantae; phylum Streptophyta; class Magnoliopsida; order Poales; family Poaceae; genus Lolium; species Lolium multiflorum. The sequence goes on along the minus strand of CM061753.1, from coordinate 180,927,437 downwards.
TTTAACTCTCTTGAGGTTAGCCAACAAAGGGAGTTTCTTCTCTTGTGTGTAGTTTAGCTTAGTATACACCAACCATTTCATTGCTCTTTCCTTATTGGTTCACTCAACGAATAACATGTTTGGTAAATCTCCTACGGTTTGCGCTAGATTTGTAGAATCATTGATTTAGGGCTAACTTGAATTCTGAGGTGGTAGATGTGTAACATGGCTTGTTTATGAATGCTTCAAGCTTGTTTGCAGCCCCAGCTCTATTGAAAGCTCCTTTAATTGCTGTACAACTTTGATATACCTTTTATGTAACCCTCCTTTATTCATTCTGCATCTCCTTGCATAATAATAAATAAATAAATAAGTTGGTCCAATGATTTCTTTCACCATAGAATTTGGATTGGCGCAATTTTCCAAGTCGAATGACAGGAGATTATACAACTGATCAGAAAATCCCTGTCTGGAATTATTATTTGCGTCGATACTGTGGTGTGTATACTGATTTCATTCATATAAGGGCCAGGTATAAGCTTGCTATTCAGTCGTTCAAGACAAGAGCTCTAGTAAGACTGTCAATCAGACCTGTACTTCATTTACAAATGCATTGCTTGCATAAACATCACGGGCTTAAGAAAGGAAAAGTTTTGATATGTTTATTCTGGCGATTTTTAAAAAAATTAATGCGTCCTATTTCTAGATGCTTAGGAAAGACAAGGTTCTTGTCTTCTGTAGAGGAAAGATATGACCTGCTGCAAGATGCTCATTCCTGGCTTGCTCATGATCTGGTAGTCACACAAAAAAGTCCATGTTCATTATTCCACTGGTCTTCAAGTCGCAGTTGTTCTATCACTTGATCATCAATTCCTACATTACACTGACCTATGCAGCCTTACTCCATGCCATCTCATGCAATTGTGATTTATCATAATGCACGAGTCACCATTTATGAGGCTCTGTTAGGAGATATATTAGGGCTCAATTTTTCTTGTTATTATGTGGGCAAAGTGATATTTGATGCGCATAATGCATGGTAACAATATTGAACATTATTCACTGCCTGCATTTACTGCTATATTTGATTGGTTATTGGAAACTGTTTGTCTATTTTATAGTTTCTACTTTTGGACCAGTAGACTGTTATATTTTGTTTGGTAATGATTAGAACCTTCCAAAATAAAACATCAGTTTAGACTTTACAATAATATCTTGCAATGTTTCTAAGCAAAAGATGGCATGTTCGTGGGAGGTGTGAGAGGCCTCACTCGGTAGACTTGAATTAATGACGAAATAATAATGTGCATTTATTTCCAGCATAGAACTTCTAATAAAGTTTACATTTTTCTATTTGGATCTAATACAAGTATACATTTCCGATGGCCTAAAATATCTGATGAGTTTAAACTGATTAATGACATGAGAGTAGCAGTAATAGGGCATTGAGTTAATGATCCTGTATATTCTTTGTGCGAGTAGGCAAGGAGAAGGTTTGATGAGGTTTTAAGTTCTGAACTATTAGTAAAATCTAGATTTAGGAGTTGTTATGAAATATGATTTTAATGAAGTATTGCTACCTCCGTTCCAATGAATAAGGGTTATATTTCTTTTTAAAAGTCAAACAATGTAAATTTTGACCAAGTTTTTAGAATTAACTATTAATGTGTACAATACAAAATCAATATCGTTAGATACATCATGAAATGTATTTTCATATGATACCTATATAATATTATAGTTAATAATTTTTGCTAAAAGTTTGGTCAAAGTTTACTTAGCTTGACTTCATAGAAAAATATAAGCCTTATTCATTGGAACAGAGAGAGTATAAAAGATTAAGTGAGATGAAGGTGATGCCTCCACCCCCATTGTGGTGGTGATAGAACTTCTTAAAAACCTGCCAAAGCTAAGATTTACTCTATACAAGGATTAGCTCACATATTGATCTAAAAACCTACTAAAGCTAAGTGTTACTCTATACAAGGATCAGCTCACATATTGATCTATTCAATAGAACTGTAAGTAACATGAAAATGATGCCTTCACTGTCATTATGGTAACCTGATTGCTAATTTGGTTTGTGAACTTACTAAAACCTCCCTTAATTTCGCTGTTTTATCTTGATTTTTGCACTTCATTAATTTATTCTGCAATTCTTGACTTGTATTATTGTTTCTTTTACATAAGAAGAATGCATTCCAAACTTATACCAAAAGCAACTGAGCCAGATAATGTCCTATAAATCTATAGGGCAGTTGTTGTAATAAAGTGCTCTCATAGCCAACTCAGCAAGTCAGAGAAGAGAAATATGAATATGTGTATCCTTTTTATTCTAACCGCAGCTCTCTACTGCATGTATGTACTCATTGCTATTCAGTTAATATATTTTATTGCCACTATGTAGCTGTTCCTTGGACTGAAGAAGAGCATAGGACATTTCTTGCTGGTCTTGAGAAGCTAGGGAAGGGAGACTGGAGGGGTATAGCAAAAAATTTCGTTACTACCAGGACACCAACTCAAGTGGCGAGTCATGCTCAGAAATATTTTCTGAGGCAAACTAATCCAAACAAGAAGAAGCGAAGGTCTAGCCTTTTCGATATGATGGCAAGCGATTTGGTACTTCTGCTTCCTGCCATCATACATAGAACTTAACTAACATCTGAATAGTTTCTTAATCAATGCTTTGTACACTTGTGAATGCAGTCACCAGCACCAAATTGCCCCATCTTACCACCAACAATGGCAAAATACCATGAGATGGTAGCTATGACTAAACAACTCCAGAATAGTAGCTTGGTAAATTCATGATGTTGACACTGTTTAATTTTAACAGACTAGGTCAGTACTTAACTAGATACGCCGATCTCTCATTTTCAGGAAGGGATCTCATCTTCAAACGTAGCTCCACAAGTTTCAAGAGATCTTCCTCCCCCAGTTCCCTCTTTTAAGGCAACAAATGTAGATACAAGCTTCAGCAAAATGAACCACATGGTAATGCTAGTACGGTACTACACTATTTGCTGCTTTCAATATGTAATCATTGTTGATCTGCTCCAATATGAGGTCCTGAAAAATGGTTAGCTGGTATCTTACTGTATGTCGGGCGGTAGATTCTAAGGAGTTCGGATATTTACATTTGAATCCAGTGTCTTGCTGCCCGACGTATTTATTCACATGTATGATCACCAACTTCAGAGTACCATATTGTGCACCGAACATGAACATGTTGGGCTCACCATAAAACCACAATCCAGCAAGTATTTTGGCTGCAACTGATTAAAAAACCAAAATATCCAATGCAATAATATAGTTGGCGAAAGAACGAGTTGTAGAGAAAGTGTGGTTGCATATTGGTTTTCAATACGGGATCTGGGGCTTGCACATGTGCTATTGTTCGGTGCTCCCAGCTACCCACCATTGAAGGATTGTACAAGTATACATGAGAAAGAAAAAGTTCTTCAAATGGAATAATAATGGTGGACAAATGACTGTTGATTGAACTTAGCCTTTTTGTGTGACTTATGTGTAGCAAGACCTGCAATTTTGTTGCACGTTAGACCACCCTAATCCTTAACTTTTTAAATTTTGTAGAGTCTTTTGCGATGATTTGGATGGTCGCTTGTCGGGGAGTGTTGGAGCATCATATAGGTGGGCTGCACTGTATACTCCACCCCTAGGACTTATCTGTTGTTTTCTGGACTAAGACATTGCACTAGAATTTTAAAAACCGGACCGGTGAGTGAACCGGTCAAGCTGTTGGTTCGCGGTTCGCTGGTCCAACCGTCGGTTCATTTGGTTCGATGGCACCAAAAAACCGGTATGATTTCTTAAAATTTAATGTAATTTAAGAAAAAAGTTAATCTAAAATCAACTATATAGTATCGAAATCAGCTGCACAACAGAAAGTAGACTCAGCGTAGCTGGTGTTGGGCCTGAACTTGGACCTAGGATTGTTTCCGGGCAGGTCAGAAGTTCAATTCTTCCTTATCGCATTTTATTTTCCTATTTTTTACTGGTTTTTTACTATTCCGACCAGTGCTTCTTAAAAAACCGGAGGAGCCGTCGGTTCAGGTTATTTCCGGTCGGACCGCCGGCCCGGTCCGGTTTTTAAAACTATGCATGCAAGCCTACATAAATAGGCGACTTGGTGATAATATCAAGGTTATCTGTCACTATAGGTACCCACAACAATGGTATTATCAGAGAAGTGACTAGCGGGTGTATAGTAACAGTGGTCCTTTAGGAAATTGCATGTGCTGTTTTTTTGCTCTTGGTTGGTGTACAGGGTGCCTGTTACCCACATTATGGTTCAGACTATCATACAACTGATATATGAAGAACTTGAGCTTTTTTTTTTCTTCTCTAACTCCCACCTTGAAGTGCATATTTGTTCTTTGTTGCTACATGTTGTGTGAAATGAGCCATTTCCATGGTTATTAGTAAACTAACCTCCATCTTTTGATGCCCTGATGTCAGGGATGCTTCTCGCGGATACCTGTGCTGTTCAGACCAGTTCCAGTAGTCGCTGAAGGGACACCTCCATCACCTCCTGCGAGTGCCAGCATAACTGCTCCAATATTTCAAGCTAACCCGACTTTATGTACTAGCGTGTTCCTGATCCCGCGAAGTGATCCGCAGGCGGAGCGCCCAGCAGAGAACAAGGATCTGGAGCTGACAGTCGGCCCACCCTCCCAACAGAACATGACCAACATTTCTTCGCAGAACGCGGTAGGCGTGATCCAAGTTGTTTAAACTAATACTATTTTTTGGGAGTCGCATTGATGTCATAGACAGTTGACAGAATAAACATTAGCATTTTTATTAGCGATACATGAATAAAAGCAGGAATGAAAGACAGAAACCATCATCTGTAACTCTGTATGTCGCCTAAGTTCTTGCCCGCGGTGCTGATGTGGAGCCTATTTCTGCTTGTTGTGGTGCATAATGTTTTAGCAAGTTGCATGTCCACAGCTGACCAGTGTTGCTGCTTTTGGTGCACAAAACTGTTTGAGTTCAGTTCAGTGCTGTAGTTCAGGCCAGTTGGTGCATGCATGGATGGATGGTTCTGTGCATCAGGTCCAGAGCATGTTGTCACTGGAGAAATAAAGATTGACTGTGACCGGAAAAGGGGGATGAAAAATAGAATGTTTGTAACGCTGTAGCATAATTGGCTCTGCACCTGATGGCGGGGTGGGTAGCCTGCTGCTATGCTATGGCACCGAAGAAGTGGAGTATTGATCTACAATCCATTGTCGGCTAGAAGTGTACTGCTAGGAAAACAACATACTGTAGAGTACTTGTTCTGTCATTGTCACTGCTAGGAAAACAACATATTTGTTCTGTCATTGTCACTGCTCATACGAAAACGCAGTAGAAAAATCATGGAAGAGTGCCATTGACACCACTATCCAGGAGACTTGATCAAACTGTCGGTCCTGAAACTTGGGACAATATTATTGTGGTGAGATCAACAGCGAGCTGTCCATGGGCATGCATGGCACCACTGCATTTCGTCAAAGCCTAACAAACTCTGATGTTGGAAGGAAGGAAAAAAGAAGGATCATTCATTCATGCGTGTCACGTGATATATCGACTTGCTGGGATGCATCATCCAATTCGTGCCTGCAATCTTACGAAAGCCACTGGAGAATCATGACATCATATTATGCTGGAACAGAGAAAGAAATGACACACACTTCATTGAATATAGAGGCAAAATTTGGAGTGAGAGCTTCGGTCGGTTCATAACAATTTAAACACGCAATTCTCCGGTTCTAATTTGTTGTTCCACAATTTCACGATGCAAGCGACACCAGCAGAACCGGTTCTGCCGATTCCCCTGGTCTTCAGGCGGCAGATTCCAAGCTAAGTAATCTGTGCGCCTTTGGTTGTGGCAGTGGCCAGTAGAGGCGCCAGCATCATGTGAAATACTAGTGGCGTCTTGTCTCCAACATTGTTCAGGTGTTGCCATCGTCGCCGACACCTGAGAAGAAAATGTTGTTTGCATCCCAAGGATTATTCCGAGGGTGGTAAAAGGCTTTGTTTTGAAGTTTGCTCTTGGTCTTCGCCACTGACAGTTCGGCAAGAAATCAAGTCGCCATTGCATTCAGCACTTCAAGTTCTCAATCACCTCTCTGGCTAGAGGCACTGAGAAACTACAATCAAGATGCAAATGTAGGAGCTAATGACTTCAGTTTAACCATCGTTTGGGCATCTTCAGGATGGTTGCCACTTCGATGATCTATCGAAAGTGTCAGTTGTACCAATAGGTGTTATCACTAGAGTACATGAGTGATCTCAAAAAATAAAATCATGTACCAAGTGACACGACGGTCCAAGTTCAGATAGAAATGGAAAATGGACTGGTAATTTTCTTAAAGATAAATTTTTAAAAACACACTTGCCATGGAAGGAAGCAAGAACTCAGCTTAGCTGCGTGCTTTAATTCGTCGGTGTTCCATAGCGACCTGTGCGATCTGCATGCGACCCATGAACTAATCCTTTGGTTAAAGTCAAACTCCACCCAATCCATGCATGCACCCAAATACTGCATCTGAAAGTTACGCATTCCACATGCCGTTAGTCAGCCTGAAGTATTTTTGTGTTGGGACGGACCAAAAATTGCTGCTTGATAGTACTAATACGTCCAACTATACTGTGATTTAGTTATATCTGCTTAGGCTTCTTGCAAGTACTACTAGTACGGATAATTAAGCCCTCGTGTCTCTCTGTCTGCTTTGCTGGAATTTAGTTTGGAAAACCATCTAAATCGCCATCGATCGCTCTCGCCCGTGCGCCAGCATGCCCTAATGCTCACTGCTCCGTCCCCCCTCTGCTCCTCCCCTCCTTCTACATGGAAGCGCGAACTCAAGCTCAACAATGGCCATGACAGCAGAAGCTTCAAAATCAAAGGTTTCCTACCGCCCCAAGCTAAAAAAGATGATAAAGTGGTGGGACGGGTCTGGGGTTCCCTTCTTTAGCCTCGACGGGGCTCCGGCGAGCAGGATTTGCGACGACGCCAAATCGGCGAGATCTGGTCGGCCATGGACGATGGTACAACCAAGTCTTTTGGTGATCTTTTCAATGTTGAACACGTTCAATAATTTCATAATAAATATGTGTGACTTTTGTAGTGAAAGCACACGGGAATGTTGCAGTATTTACCTAGACGTTCGCCACAATTTTGTGTTTCCACCAGATTTTCTATCCTGCATAAGTAATTTCAAAATGTAACAAACTCGTATGAATTTGATTGGAAAATCATATCAAATGTTGCAAGGTTTGCTACAAGTTGTGTGTTTTCTCAGATTTTTCGATGATGTTTATGTGCTTTTTAAAATTTTGCGAAAATGTGCTTTTTTGTTGTAATCGTTTGTGATTTTTATTGAAATAATTGGTGTTTTATTGCAAACTAATCTGCAGCAAAAAATGTTGCTTAACCACCTTTTCATTGCCACAAACACATGATTTTTTTGTTGTAATCGTTTGCGAATTTTGAGAAACACAGTACAAACGTTAACGCTCACATACACGCGCATACACTCACCCTATGAACGCACACATGGACACCCTATCCTTATGAGCAGCTCCGGAAGACTGAGCCGTCGTTTGCGAATTTTGTTAAATTGCTGGTGATATTTTGTTGCAAATCAATCCGCATCAAAAATATTACTTGGTTAATAAACCGCATATTTAACATTACTTTTTATTTAATATTGCGACTTTTTTGTTGTAATAATATTTACTTGTACACGGGTTGAATTTTTGTTGTTGTAATACTATTTGCCCTATGAGTAAATCACCCCGTGCATATTTGATGTAAATATCGCGAAGATGAACGCTAAAAAGATATACCCTTTCATTTTAAGTGGGGAAGTTCAGGGCTGCGGGGTCAATTTCCCAAAAGCTGATGGAAAATGCAAAAGTATGTATAGGCTAGTTTTGAATGTTGGATGTCGATCCATAGCACGGCTACCCATTTTTGGCTGCCCCATTGGGCGACCATTTATTTTGCATCTTTCCACTAATTTGGGCTGTCGTGTGGCGGAAATGGCTAGTGACGTTGTGCATGACCTGACTAGCTGTAACCATTTGTAGACCAAGCTTAGCTTGACCAAATCTTTAGAAAAAACTTTATTGAGGGAGTAGTACCTGTAGGCGCGTGCTTGCACACACACAAACATACTCACACAATGCCTATTTGAAAGTAGAACAGCGGAATTGGAATTCACAAAATCATTATGGACACCTCATTATCAATGGGTATGCTAGTTTTAAACGTAAGCCACTACGCCAGATTGAAGTTAATAAAGCTAGCAACAGCAAGAGTTACAAGGTTTCGAGGAAAAAAACCTCAAAAAGCATAAAAATTAGAAGCCAAACAAGATGCAACAAGACATGTAGCCTGCGAACGCGGTTTTTAGACGCTGAAACACTTGCTGATCAAGGTAGAGGAAGCGAAGCGGATGAGAAGATGCCACACCATTGGAAGAGAACACCACATTATCTGCTTGAAACACGAACGCACTGCATCACGGTGCAATATTTCCATCAATGAAGAGGCCCCCTGCCCGCTCGCCCAGGTTCAAGGACGTCGTACCATCAGACGATGAAACACTCACCCTAAAGCTCAAATTGCAGCTGATAGCCAATCAACCAAAGAAGAAGAGATTCTGACCACGCCTCCCGCAGGGAAGACCAGCCACTAGGTAAGCCACTCTATCGCTATCCAAGAACCACAACACAACAACCGGTTGACATGGACCTAGGGCTCCAAAGGCAGCGCCTTCAAGAAGGAAGTGCAAACATTGCCCCGTCCGGCTGACCGGACCAAAGGTTTTCACCCGGAGCAATGGTGGAGGTGTACCATCCTCAATCACGCTTCCAAGGAGGGAATCGGTGGTCGAGAGCGTCGGCGTCACCGGCACCGACAATGTCGGGCAAGGCTTTTGACCGAATAGCAACCACCACCCAAGGAACTGCGCCAAGATCCGGGAAGGAGCACGAAGACTCCTGCACCACGAATGTCTCCCACGCAAGCCATCCCTCTGCCCGCACAGTTGAGACCGCCAACCAACACCCGCACGAAGGCACCCGCCACTAGGCGCTGTCATGTCTACCGCTCGGAGCCGCCGTTCTCGAAACCAAGGAACGATCCTAACACATCTCCCTCCGGAGGACGAGCCGCATGACCGTAGCTAGCTAACCCCGCTGCCACACAGGTGCATCTCCAGCACTTGCAACGCCCTGCCAACAACCCACCATGCCGCGACGTAGCCCCGAACGGATCTGCGCGGGCCAGCGAAGCCCACAGCCAAAATCAGCGCGAAGGCAAGGATCGTGGTCGCACATCAAGCTCCTGGTCATATTTGGCTGCGTACTGAGCCGTGGTCAGAAACGACGGCATGCCGGCACCTTCTAGCCCCTGCCAGCTAGACCAGCTCGCGGTGTCGACGAAGAACAGAACACCTCCATGAGTCCAAGACCTCCAGCGTCGCCACAAAAAACTTATTGGGATCTGTCGTGTTATAACACATGGGGAGACGACGAGGGAGAGCTGCAGGTTTGGGGGCTGAAGGAGGCGGAAGGTCTTGCCGCCGGCCCTGGAGTCACCCAAGTGAAGCGTTTTTTTTTCATATCTGATGGGTATGATAGTTAACCTTGTTGAGCCACGCAACAGAAAACAAAAACTTTTCCCTACGCGGTACTCCTAGGATCTAGCTGTGAAAGAAGGCCACAAGGATTACCACTAGACGCGCAGGTGCGTAACTTGATGAAGCGCGTCAGGGCAGTGCATTCCTCGATTCGTTCCAAGCCGATCCCACGAACAACTCACAGATCCGCAAACTCCTTCGCCTTGAAGCGTCACATGTGCAAGGCCTCTGCCGGTATCCACACGTACGAAGAGGAGCACCGACGGTGGACTGCTAGATCTAGTACGTCTGCTAGATTAAGTGGGGCTAGGGTTTCCAACTCATGTAATGCTCTAACCGTGCCCTTTGGACAGCATCCGCCCCACTTTATATAGGGTGTGAGTGTGGGCTTCAGAACACTTGCATCCCACTCACGTGGGCCCTATTTTGGTCACCGTGAGTCCAACTCACTGACTCAGTCCTCGTTCGGTTCGAGTCCTACACGAGCCGACTCCATTTCAGACGGATCACATCCAACTGGCTCCTTGCTCTTAAGTGTGTGGCCTTGCAGGTTTACGACCACTTAGACATGACGAGAGTTACCCATACAAGTATCCCGTCATGGCTCTGAGTCTCACTCGCTTCCATGAACACTTGGTCTCAAGTTGATAACTGGTAGCGGCTCCTAGCAGAACTTGCCAGCTCCCAAGTGACGTAAAGTCATGTCGACTAACCTTTCAATGTGACTTATGTCCAAGTCCTTTTTGCCTCACGCTATACCTTGTCAAGCTATAGGTGAGTTGTCGTCATCCCTTTAATAGCTCAACTCTCTTCTCGATCCATGATATGTGATTCACCCGACTAACCCTTAGTCGATTGCCTCAGTTTACACTTAACCCATTCGCGCATGGCCATGCTTTCTAAATCATATCATTCGAGAGGGCCTAGAGAATATCTCTACGAGTTGAGGGGAAAAATCCCATCTTGGTTATCCATGTCACGCAGCTTGTTTCTCAGTTGACCTGAACTCTGCCTTCATAAGTGCCTTCTTACAGAACATGTTTGACAGAACTGAAATCGTGGATCCACAACTTGGATCATGCAATAACCTCAGGTCTAAGGATTTCATTGATTGAGACATGCAAATGACGACTTTGCTTGTTGCGTCTCACTGTGGGTCAATTCGACTCGCTAAACACTTTAGCCGAGTCCGTGTAAGTTAGATTAGCATCACCATGCCCATGATAAGTGGAACAGAGTCATCAGCCAACTTGCACCGTAGTCTAAGTCGTGTGTCCAACACAACCTCGATGAATAAGAACAAATTAGCATGAACAATATAAGCATATAGTTCCACAATCAAATCACGTATTCGATGATATATGCAAGAGTTCATACAAGGACAACTCTATTTTATGAATACATTAGAAAATACATCATCCATGATTGCCTCTAGGGCATATTTCCAACAAACCCAAGCATGTACAACAAGGTGACGTGAGAAGGCTATACGAGATAAAGTATTGCTCTCTCCAATCCATAATAAGCTTTGGGGTTTAGTTCAAATTTCTACTAACTTGAATTTAAACCCGTGACACTTTTTATGTATCGTCTACAATATTTTTTTGCTTGGTCCATTTGTACTACGTGCTTGACAACACTTAACAAGTGGGTAACGTTGGGGTAAACTAAAAAGAAATTGGTAGAGTTGGGGTGATCTAAGTGTTGCCTATGTAAACACGATGTAGTAAGAGAGGTAGTTATAAACCCTGTGAACCACCCTCATGGGGCAATGAGGAAATCTCAAGCGGCCAGACACAAACGGACATGAAGTAATTGCTTGCGTCCGTGCAGACAAAAAATGGGTGTGCGCCCCAGCTCAGTGGCCCGACGCAAAATGACCGGTCTGTCCGTGGGGGCATAAACGCGGCCCAAATTTGAGGTCGAAATGTGTATGCGCGAACGCTGCGACGAGTCCGCGTGCGTCCTCCCCTACATCCTATATGGCCCGCCTGCTAGTGGAACAGAAGCCACTTCTGCTCCCGCCACTCCCAAAAGTTGTATTCAGACGGAGGTGAAAACCCTGCCTAGCCATGGACGTCCTCGCCACCTTGGAAGCCATGGAACCCACCGCACTCACCGCCCATGCTGTCGACGAGATCGCCCCATGGTGGGCTCAGAGCGAGCCACCTCAACCGGCTGCATTAAGAATACGAAGGTGCCAAAGAAGCTGCTGACGCTAGAGGAGAAGGTCGTCCATGCCGGCAAGCGTTGGGACGACCTCCAGCGCCGCCACAAAAGCTCATTGGGATCTGTCGTGTTACAGCCCAGGGGGAGACGATGAGAGAGAGAGAAAGGGCTGAAGGAGGCGGAGGGTCTTGCCGCCGGCCCTGGATTAACGCAAGGGAAGCGTTTTTTTCCATATCTGGTAGGTATGATAGTTAACCCAAGCATGTACAACAAGGTGATGTGAGAAGGCTATAAGAGATAAAATATTGCTCCCTCCAATCCATAATAAGCTTTGGGGGTTTTGTTCAAATTTCTACTAATTTGAATTTAAACCTGTGACGCTTTTTATGGATCAGCTACAATATATTTTTGCTTGGTTGAAGGAAAGGGAATAAGAGGGAAGGTAAGTGGGTTCTTAGTTAAGAGTCAGCTGCAACATGAGCTTTGTAAAACTATAAAGTGTGGATCATGTATTAACAAAGTACAGAAGTACTATTTTATAGCTAATTATTGTGTATATTCGCTATAAAACTGGCTATACATGATTGTTCTTACTCTATGATAAACATAGAGCACCAAACATGTGGGTTGACATGGAAGTACAACTAAGTCGGTAACCTTCCAAGCAATACTTGGTTCTCTGGATTGCTTACAATTTGATGATCAAACTATTGCAAAGATCCTGCTTTTGACCATGGGAACACATGCGCCTGCTGGCTTAACGTAGCACCTAATATGCGCGCAGTATGCGTGATGTGACATGGAGGGAACATTCTTAGATGGAGATGATGATGCAACAAGTCACCATTTAACTCTCCAAGACTGACATGATTGATTAATCCATGCTTGTTTTTTAGGAATCAATGTCTGTGTGTGTAAGTACTATGTGTCTTATACAAAAGTAGATTTAGGTATTATTTGGTTCATAACGGAATTGCCCTCCATACGTATCTTTCCTGTCTGGTATGCATCCAACCCTTCCTCTCCACCATGAGATTGTCCAGCAAGTAAGGGCTTATTGGATTCAAAGAAATTTTATGAATTTTGTAGAATTTTCATCTTTAAAAATTCTTCCTAGACCGTTTGATTCATAGACGTAAATCCTTAGTAATGCATAGGAATTTTTTCTATAAAATTGTATTCCACTGTATTTTCGAGGAGAATTTATATCCGCTCAAACATCATGTTAAAATTTATTTCATTTTCCTACCAATCAAACGCTACTTGAAAAAAAATTCATGTGGGTTCCAAATCATGTAGGATTCAACTAGACATGACATTCTAGTCCTGCGGTTTTTCTATTCATGTATTCTAAAAACATGCTCTTAGGGCATTTTTTTGATTCAAATGATTTTGAAAAGAATTTTTACCTATAGGATTTTTTTATAGAGGTCATTTGATTCAAAGGATTGAAACCTCTAAAATTTCTATGGGTTGCTTTCCTATACTACAATTTCGTAGAATTTCTAGCAAAAGGTTAGACCTTTTGGAAAAATTCCTATATGTCTATGACAACTATGACATCTACTCAATCTCTATAGAACTTTCTTTTGTTTTTCATGCGGTGCAACCAAATGACTTCTGCAACTAATTCATGTGTTTTTCATTCCTATAGGATTTCACATGTCATGACATAACTTACCTACTCGAGGACGAGCAGGAGTTAAGCTTGGGGATGCTGATACATCTTAAACGTATCTATAATTTATGATGCTCCATGCTTGTTTTACACCAATTCATATGTGTTTTGTTTACACTTTGTTGCACTTTTACATGATTTCCCGCACTAACCTATTAGAAAGATGCCACAGTGCTAGTCCCCTGTTTTCTGTTATTTTTGTATTTCAGAAAAGTTGTACAGAAAATATTCTCGGAATTGGACGAAACAAAAGCCAAAGTCAATATATTACTGAAACGAAGACGAAGTCCGAGGGGGACGGAGAGGCGCACCAGGCGCCACACCACCCTAGGCGCGGCCTAGGCCTGGCCCGCGCCTAGGGTAGGTGTGGGGCCCACAGGCGCCCCACCGACCTGAATCCTCCGCCTATTTATATATCTTCTCGAGAAAACCCTGGATATACCAGCCTCCGCCCACGAAAAGTTCCGTAGCTCCGCCGCCATTGCAGACAAGATTCGGGGGACAAAAGTCTCTGTTCCGACACCCTGCCAGGATGGGGAATTGCCCTCGAAGCCATCTCCATCGACTCCACCGCCATCTCCATCGCCGTTGCTGACTCCCATGATGAGGAGTGAGTAGTTCTCCCCCGGGGCTGAGGGGTAGCTATGTGGTCTATCTCTCTCTCTCATGGTGGGATCTTTATGTGACCATGAGCTTTGTAATCTAGATGTCGTTATGTTATTCAAGTGAACTTTACTTATGTGATCTCCGGAGACTCCTTGTCCCACGTGTGTAAAGGTGGAGTGTGTGCACCGTGTGGGTCTCTTAGGTTATATTTCACAGAATACTTGTTTATTGAATTATGATTTGAGTTGGATGTCTCTATGAAATTGTGGTGTGTTAGTACCGCCTATGAATTCTCAAAGTGCAGCACGGGGTGTTCATTAGTACTTGGGAATACATTTTTTAGGTTTGCTTTTGCATACCTACGTTGTGAATTAGTGTTCGTTATCCAACCAGAGAGTCTTTCAGAGTAGCATAGTGAAGTGCTTATATTTATATTCCTTTATGATATCATTGTTGAGAGTGACCACTAGTGAAAGTATGATCCCTATGCCTTGCTTCCAAACATCGAATCACCATTTATTTACTGTTTTACTGCATGTTTACTTGCTGCCATATTTATTTCAGATTGTTATTACCACTCATATTCATCCATATCACTTGCATTTTACTATCTCTTCGCCGAACTAGTGCACCTATACATCTGACAAGTGTATTGGGTGTGTTGGGGACACAAGAGACTTCTTGTATCGTAATTGAAGGGTTGCTTGAGAGGGATATATTTGACCTCTACCTCCCTGAGTTCGATAAACTTTGGGTGATCCACTTAAGGTAAAATTGCTTTTGTTCTACAAACCTCTGCACTTGGAGGCCCAACATTGTCTACAAGAATAGAAGCGTGCGTAGACATCACCCTTTCGCGACAAGTCGAGCTTTATAGACAGTAACATTACCATCAACATCTGCTTTTCTTTTGAAGATCCATTTATTCTCGACAGTCTTGCGGCTATCAGGTAATTCCACCAAAGTCCACCAACATGACATTTAAGGCGGGGTCGTACCAATCAGGAGTGGCACGAACCCTCGTCGACCTGCGAGGTTCAGTAGTAACTTTGTTCAAAGTTTAATGATCAATATCATTAGCTTCCTCTCTTATCGGTGCAGGCGGCACAAGAATATCTTCTGGTGCTGCACTAGTCTGATTTTCGAGAGAAGGTTCAGTATCCTCGTCGAGTTCTACTTTCCTTCCAGTCACTTCTTTCGAGAGAAACTATTTTTCAAGAAAGGTTCCGTTCTTGGCAATAATTTTTTTTTCCTTTGGATCTATGATAGAAGGTACGCCCAATTGTTTCTTTAGGGTATCGTATGAAGACACATTTCTCCGCTTTCGATTCGAGCTTGTCAGGTTGTAACTTTCTTACATAAACTTCTTAGCCCCAAATTTTAACGAACGACAACTTAGGTTTCTTATTAAACTACAAGTCATACTGTGTCGTTTCAACGGATTTAGATGGTGCCCTATTTAAAGTGAATGCGGTTGTCTCTAATGCATAACTCCAAAACAATAACGATAAATCTGTAAGAGACATCATAGATCGAACCATATCTAAGATAGTTCGATTACGACGTTCAGACACACCATTGCCCTGTGGTGTTCCCGGTGGTGTCAATTGTGAAAGTATTTCGCATTTCTTTAAATGCATGCTAAACTCGTAATTCAGATATTTACTGAACGCAGAAACTTAATCTTCTTGTTACGCTGATTTTTTACTTCTCTTTGGAATTCCTTAAACTTCTCGAAAGTTTCAGATTCATGTTTCATTAAGTAGATATACCCATATCTACTCAAATCATCAGTGAAAGTAAGAACATAACGATAACCACCGCGCGATGCTATACTCATTGGACCGCATACATAAGTATGTATAATTTCCAATAGTCTGTAGCTCACTCCATTATACCAGAGAATAGAGTCTTAGTCATTTTTCCCATCAGACATGCTTCACATCTATCAAGTGATTCAAGAAGTCCATTGGAATGGAGTTTCTTCACACTTTCCACTACAATGTGACCAAGACGACAATGCCACATGTATGTAGAAATATCCTTTAATTCTATTCGTTTAGCATCATTATCAATATGTGTATCACTACTATCGAGATTTAACAAGAATAAACCATTCATCTCAGGTGCATGAGCATAAAAGATATTATTCATAAAAATTGAACAACCATTATTGTCAGACTTGAATGAATAACCGTCTTGCAATAAACAAGATCCAGATATAATATTCATGCTTAACGCATGCACCAGATAACAATTGTTCAGATTTAAAACTAATTCCGATAGTAGATGAAAGGGAGCGTGTCGACAGCGATCACATAGACCTTGGATCCATTTCCAACGTGCATCGTCACCTTGTCCTTCGCTAGTCTTCGCTTATTCTATAGCTCCTGTTTTGAGTTACAAATATGAGCAACCGAACTAGTATCAAATACCCAGGCACTACTACGATTACTAGTAAGATACACATGAATAACATGTATATCAGATATACCTTTCTTCTTGATGTTGCCGCTCTTCAGATCTGCCAGGTACTTTGAGCAGTTCTGCTTCTAGTGTCCCTCTTCCTTGTAGTAGTAGCACACAATATCAGGCTTGGGGCCAGCCTTGGGTTTCTTAGGAGGCACGGCAGCTTTCTTGCCGCCCTTCTTGAATTTACCCTTTTCCTTAGGCTTGCCCTTCTTCTTGAAATTGGTGGTCTTATTGACCATCAACACTTGGTGATGTTTCTTAATCTCCACTTCATCAGTTTTCAGCATTGAAAAGAGTTCAGGTAACGTCTTGTCCATGCACTGCATGTTGTAGTTCATCACGAAGTTCTTGTAATAGGAAAACATTCTGGTGTTCCTTTTCCGTTTAGTTTTCTTGTTTCCAGTTTGATATGATTCTTTTCCCTTTCACATATGCTTATTTCACACGTTTTCCTTTCTATTTTGTCTTTAACATTTTTTTCTTTCTTACATTCTTTTCTACATGTATGCCTTTTTTTCTTCTTCTTTCTTATATTCTTTTATTTTACTTTTTCATTCTTGTTTATGTTTTTAGTAGGATTTTTTTATTTAGGTTTACAATTTTTTCTTGTTTCTCTAAATGTTTTTGTTTGCCTCCTCATAGACTCTTGTTTTCCACCCTATACGCTCGTGTTCTTCTTCTCATAGGCTCTTGTTCCTCACCGTCTACGCGGTTGTTTTTACCGTGTAGACTATTGTTTTTCCCCGTTTAGGTTGTTGTTCCCCTCCGGCTTGTTGTTCCTCTCCGTTCAGGTTGTTGTTCCCCTTCGTTCAGCTGTTGTTTCGTACTGTCTAGGCTATTGTTCCCCTCCGCCCTGTTGTCTCCCTTCGTCTAGGCTCTTGTTTCCATCTGTCTAGCCTCTTGTTCCACACCGTCTACAATGTTGTTTCCCTCCGCCTACGTTGTTGTTCCCCATAGTCTAGGATGTTGTTCCCCTACGTTCAGGTTGTTGATCCCCTCCGTTCAGGCTGTTGTTCCCCGTCGTCTAGGCTATTGTTCCCCTCCGTCTTGTTGTTCCCCTTCGTGTACGTAGTCTCTTGTTACCATCCGTCTAGCCACTTGTTCCACACCGTCTACACTATTGTACCCCTCCATCTACGTTGTTCCCCACAGTCTAGGATGTTGTTCCCCTTCATTCAGGTTGTTGTTCCCCTCCGTTCAGGCTATTGTTCCCCTTCGCCATGTTGTTCCCCTTCGTTTAGTCTCTTGTTCCCATCTGTATAGCCTCTTGTTCCACACCGTCTACACTATTGTTCCCCTTCGTCTACGTTGTTGTTCCCCACAGTCTAGGATGATGTTCCCCTCCATTCAGGCTGTTGTTCTCCATCGTCTATGTTATGGTTCCTCACTCTCTATGATGTTGTTTCGTTCCGTCTATACTATTGTTCCCCACTCTCTCGGCTAATGTTCCCATCCATCTGTTGTTCCCATTCATTCTGGTTGTTGTTCCCCTTTGTTCAGGATGTTGTTCCCCTTCGTTCAGGATGTTGTTCCCCTTTGTTAAGACTGTTGTTTTTCGAGTAAACGAGATATCTCGAATTGAATATGCTTGTTACTGTGTAGATGAGATGTGTTCCTCGAAACCAATATTCTTGTTCCTCGAGTAGACGAGATGTGTTCCTCATAAGCATTATTCGTGTTCCCCGAGTAGGCGAGATGTGTTCCTCAGATGTAATATTCTTGTTCCCCGAATATACGAGATGTATTTCTTGGAAATAATATTTTTCTGAGTATACGAGATGTGTTTTCTCATACATAATTTTCTTGTTCCAAAGTATCTAAATATATATTCCCTAGTGTATACTTATTTCACAATTATTGCACTTTTGTTAAGCATCACGCATACATAAACAACAGCAACGCACATACGCATGCATCGGCAGGCAGCAGCGCACACGGACCAGCTTATCTACTGTAGTAGTATAGCTTAGCTAGCTAGAGCGGCACGTTCTTTTCTACTTACTCGAGCTGTCGAGCAGGGCACACACCTTTGCCGTGTGCATGCGGACAATATCCATAGAAAACAAGCGTGTTTTTAATGCGGAGTATGCAAAGTGTCGTTCCATACAGACCATGTACTGTCAACGAAGTATTAATCGCGCGACGGTTACCACGCGGCCGAAGAACCGGGGCTGCACCAGTGCGCCGGCCCGCGCGTTCAATTTTAGTCCCACCTCGAAAGATTGGAAGCAGATCGACCAGTTTAAAATAGAAGTTTTGCTCCACTCCATGCAGCAAGTCGCGAACGACTTCCCGGCGCAACACGTACTCGATTGAAAAAGCTGAAATAAATGGGCCGGTAACCAAAAGGGCCCACCCTGCCGTTTACTTGGGTTTCCTGGGTTTCCCTGTAACCCGCCGGTGAGAGCATTTTCAACCGTTGCCGAAATCCGGCGCTATTTAGCATTAGATGGATATACTTTTTAACTTGGGGAGGTTCATTTTCCCAGCGGCGAATTTAGGATGGATGAAAGTTTCTGACGAAATACGGCGAATTCAGACAAAATTGGGCGAAACTCGTTCAAACATAAGCGAAATTTAATGATATTTAACATATATAGGCGAGTTCGTACATATATTTGAATTCGGCGACATACTAACTTAAACTTAAACTAAAACCGGCCTCCTACATGCCGAAATGGCGATAGAAGGCCGTGTAGTCGCCGCCATCGTCATCGTCGCTCGAGTTGCCGGCATCCTCGGGCGGCGGCGCCTCGTGCCAGCGGCTAGAACCCTGTCCAGGGTCACCGATGCGTGGTGGCGTCGGCCGGTAGAGGTCGTCGTCGCTGCTCTCCTCGAGCTTGATCAGCTCCCTGGGCGCGGCGTTCCTTCACGCGGCTGGTGCGGCGGCGCGGATGGCGAGTTGCCACGCGGCGGCCTGATACGTCTCCAACGTATCTATAATTTCTGATGTTCCATTCTTGTTTTATGACAATACCTACATGTTTTGTTCACACTTTATATCGTTTTGATGCATTTTCCGGAACTAACCTATTGACGAGATGCCAAGTGCCAGTTCTTTTTCTGCTGTTTTTGGTTTCAGAAATCCTAGTAAGGAAATATTCTCGGAATCGGACGAAATCAACGCCCAACATCTTAGAATTCCCGGGAGCTTCCAGAACACCCGAGAGCCACCAGAGGAGGGCCAGGGGGCCCACACATGGTGGCGGCGCGGCCAAGGAGCCAGGCGCGCCGCCCTATTGTGTGGTGGCCCCGTTAGCCTTCCGACTCCGCCTCTTCGCCTATTTAAGTCCCGACCTAAACCTCGATACGAATAAGCCACGGTGAAACCTTCCAGAGCCGCCGCCATCGCGAAGCCAAGATCTGGGGGACAGGAGTCTCTGTTCCGGCACGCCGCCGGATGGGGAAGTGCCCCGGAAGGCTTCTCCATCGACACCGCTGCCATCTCCACCGCCATCTTCATCAACGCTGCTGCTCCCATGAGGAGTAGTTCTCCATCGAGGCTAAGGGCTGTACCGGTAGCTATGTGGTTAATATCTCCTATGTACTTCAATACAATAATCTCATGAGCTGCCTTACATGATTGAGATTCATATGATGATGCTTGTAATCTAGATGTCATTATGCTAGTCAAGTGGGTTTTACTTATGTGATCTCCGGAGACTCCTTGTCCCACGTGTGTAAAGGTGACAGTGTGTGCACCGTGTTGGTCTCTTAGGCTATATTTCACAGAATACTTATTCACTGTTATGAATGGCATAGTGAAGTGCTTATTTATATCCCTTTATGATTGCAATGTGCTTTGTATCGCTACTAGTTTATGTGTTACTCATGTGATGTTATTAAAGTAGTCTATTCCTCCTGCATGGTGTAATGGTGACAGTGTGTGCATCGTGTAGTTCTTGTCGTAGATTATGATCATAATCGCTTGTAGGTTATGGAGTTGATTATCGCTATGATAGTATTGATGTGATCTATGCCTCCTTCATAGTGTGATGGTGACAGTATGCATGCTATGTTAGTACTTGGTCTATTTTGCAAAGATCTATTATACTCTAAGGTTACTTAAACATGAATATCGAATGTTGTGGAGCTTGTTAACTCCGGCATTGAGGGTTCGTGTAATCCTACACAATTAGTGGTGTTCATTATCAAACAAGAGTATATGTAGCACAAGAAAGAGAACTTATTTATTATGTGATCAATGTTGAGAGTGTCCACTAGTGAAAGTATGATCCCTAGGCCTTGTTTCCACCACAAAGAGTTGCTTCCCACGCCAGCAAGCTATTTTCTGGCGCCGCTTGTTTACTGTTTTACTGCATCTTTACTTTCTGCAATATTACCACCATCTATACCACCTGTGTTTTACTATCTCTTCGCCGAACTAGTGCACCTATACATCGACAAGTGTATTAGGTGTGTTGGGACACAAGAGACTTCTTGTATTGTGATTGCGGGGTTGCTTGAGAGGGATATCTTTGACCTCTTCCTCCCTGAGTTCGATAAACCTTGGGTGATCCATTTAAGGGAAAACTTGCTGCTGTTCTACAAACCTCTGCTCTTGGAGGCCCAACACTGTCTACAAGAATAGAAGCACCCGTAGACATCACGGCCAGGTCCAGCACCCGTCGCTGATGCTCCGCCTCCTGGCGCTCCCAGTCCCGCCTGGACCACTCCAGCGCGGCGTTGATGGGGAGGGTGTTGTCGGCGGGCACCAGGTCCTGCAGCAACCTGGCGATCGCCTCCTCCACCGCGGCGTCCTCCGCGCGCTTTGCCTCCTCCTCGGCGAGCTGGTTGGCGGCGGCCTCCTTCTTCGCGGTCTTCCTCTTCCGCTCGCGCGTTGGAGAAGCCGGCTGGTCACGGATGACGAGGGCGCCGCTGCTGCGCCCTCGTGTCGGCGTTGGAGACGCCGCCTCCTGCTTCACGGGGTAGCGCGGGGTCGCCGGCGGAGGCGCCGATCCGCCGGACCTGGAGGCGAACCTTGATCCTGACGAGGAGGAGGACGGCGCCATCCTCCTCTGCATCCAGGAACTACCATGTCGACGTGACACGGTAGCCGCTTCCGGCGGCGGCATCCCCAGAACTGGGGAGTTCCCACCCTCGATGTGCGCGAGCACATTGGCGAGGGTGCGGGTAGGGGCGCTCCACCACCGGCGGCGGCCAACGGCGTTGTTCCTAGCGGGAGGAGGAGGAGGGCCGTCATACGCGGCGAGTTCCCGCTCGTACCTGCGCCGGAAGAAGTCCGTCCACGCGTCGTAGTTGTCCGACCAGAATCGCGGCTCCGCGCGCTGCTCGTAACTGAGAGTGACGAGCACCGCGTCGATCTCCGCATCCAGGGCGGCGCGACCCATCGACGGCGGCGGGATCGGGACACCGCCGGTGCTGAGTCGCCATCCACCCGGCGCGCGGAAGTCCGACGGCGCCGGGTAGCCCGCCATGTGGAGGAGCCGGCCCTCTGATGTCTACGCACGCTTCTATTCTTGTAGACAGTGTTGGGCCTCCAAGCGCAGAGGTTTGTAGAACAGCAGCAAGTTTCCCTTAAGTGAATCACCAAAGGTTTATCGAACTCAGGGAGGTAGAGGTCAAAGATATTCCTCTCAAGCAACCCTGCAATCACAAAGCAAGAAGTCTCTTGTGTCCCCAACACACCTAATACACTTGTCAGATGTATAGGTGCACTAGTTCGGCAAAGAGATATTAAAACACAGATGGTATAGATGGTGGTAAACGGTAATTGCGATCTGAAATAAATATTGCAGCAAGTGAACATGTAGCAGAACTTGTTGGAAACGGTGTTTCAATGCTTAGAAACAAGGCCTAGGGATCATAATTTCACTAGTGGATACTCTCAACATTGCAATCATAATTGAATATAAATATAAGCACTTCATCATACTACTCTGAAAACACTCTCTTGTTGGATAAAGAATTCAAATTCATTGGGCAAGTGTGCAAAAGCACACCTCAAAGGCGTATTCCCAAGTACTAATGAACACCCCACACTGTCACCGTGAGCATTCATAGGAGGTACTAACACACCACAATTCATAAGGGAGTTGCACACGGTGCACACACTGTACCGTTACACCGAGGTCACAGTAACCCCAAAGTTCACATAATAAAACACTTGAATAGCATATGACATCTAGATTGCAAAGCCTATGATCACATAGATGAATAAATAAATGCTACTCTCAAACACTCTCTCGTTGGATAACAAATACCATTCATTGTGTAGGGCTACAAGAGCTCCCTCAAGCCGGAGTAAAGAAGCTCCACAACGTCATAAAGGAAACACACACGATGCACACACTGTCACCATTACACCGTGGAGAGTGAATCCAGAGTTAATATTTAAAGTAAACTCTAGAGTGCATAATAGACAAGAGTAACATCTACATATTCATAAAGATCACACCATGGGAGAGAGAGAGAGATGAACCACATAGCTACCGGTAGAGCCCTCAGCCTCGGGGGAGAATTACTCCCTCCTCATCATGGGAGTCAGCGGCGATGAAGATGGCGGTGGTGTCGATGGAGATGGATTCCGGGGCACTTCCCCATCCCGGCGCGAAGAGACTTCTGTCCCCCGAACTTGGCTTCGCGATGGCGGCGGCTACGGAACTCTTCGTGTAATATGACTTGATGATTTAGGGTTTTCGCATCTGAAGGATTATATAGGCGAAAGGGCGGCCTCGGAGGGGTCCCGAGGGGCCCACACCATAGGGGGGTGATACGTCTCAAACGTATCTATAATTTCTTATGTTCCATGCTACTTTTATTACAATACTTGAATGTTTTATACATACTTTACATTATTATACATTTTCCGCACTAACCTATTAACAAGATGCCGAAGTGCCAGTTCTGTCTGTTTTTGGTTTCAGAATCCTAGTAAGGAAATATTATCGGAATTGGACGAAATCAACGCCCAGGGTCCTATTTTTGCACGAAGCTTCCAGAAGGCCGAAAGGGAGACGAAGTGGGGCCACGAGGGGGCCACACAATAGGGCGGTGCGACCCAAGCCCTAGCCGCGCCGGCCTGGTGTGTGGGGCCCTCGTGCCGCCACTTGACCTACCCTTCCGCCTACAAATAGCCTTCGTAGCGAAACCCCCTGTACCGAGAGCCACGATACGGAAGACGCCGCCGTCGCGAATCCCATCTCGGGGGATTCGGAGATCGCCTCCGGCACCGGAGAGGGGAATCATCACGGAGGGCTCTACATCATCATGCCCGCCTCCGGATTGATGCGTGAGTAGTTCATCCTTGGACTATGGGTCCATAGCAGTAGCTAGATGGTTATCTTCTCCGCTTGTGCTATCATTGTTTAGATCTTGTGAGCTGCCTAACATGATCAAGATCATCTATTTGTAATGCTACATGTTGTGTTTGGCGGGATCCGATGAATATAGAATATTATGTTAAGTTGATTATCAATCTATCATATATGTGTTGTTTATGTTCTTGCATGCTCTTCGTTGCTAGTAGAGGCTCTGGCCAAGTTGATACTTGTAACTCCAAGAGGGAGTATTTATGCTCGATAGTGGGTTCATGCCTCCATTGAATGTGGGACAGTGAAGAAAGTTCTAAGGTTGTGGATGTCTGTTGCTACTAGGGATAAAACATCGATGCTTTGTCTAAGGATATTTGTGTTGATTACATTACGCACCATACTTAAGGCAATTATCTGTTCTTTACAACTTAATACCGGAAGGGGTTCGGATGATAACCTGAAGGTGGATTATTTAGGCATAGATGCATGCTTGGATAGCGGTCTATGTACTTTGTCGTAATGCCCTGATTAAATCAAATAGTAATCATCGTTGATATGTATTGAATCTTTATTTGTCAATTGCCCGCCTGTAATTTGTTCACCCAACATGTTAGTTATCTTATTGGAGAGACACCTCTAGTGAACTGTGGACCCCGGTCCATTCTTTTACATCTGAATACATCCTACTAAACAAACACCATCTTCCACTCGATACGCTTAATCCTTTGTTTTCAGCAAGCCGGTTGACAACCTCACTGTTACGTTGGGGCAAAGTACTTTGATTGTGTTGTGCAGGTCCCACGTTGGCGCCGGTTTCACTGGTGTTGCGCCGCACTACATTCCTCCACCAACAACCTTCACGTGCTTCTTGGCTCCTACTGGTTCGATAACCTTGGTTTCTTTCTGAGGGAAAACTTGCCGCTGTGCGCATCATACCTTCCTCTTGGGGTTCCCAACGGACGTGTGCATCTACGCGCATCAAGCAAGCTTTTTCTGGCGCCGTTGCCGGGGAGATCAAGACACGCTGCAAGGGGAGTCTCCACTTCCAATCTCTTTACTTTGTTTTTGTCTTGCTTTATTTTACTGTCTTGTTTGCTTCATATTTAAAAACACAAAAAATAGTTACTTTACTTATTGTCTTGTTTACAAGTTCTATATCAAAACACAAAAAATTAGTTACTTGTCTTTACTTTATTTGCTTAGTTTACTTTTACTACTGTTATAATGGGTACTCCTGAAAATACTAAGTTGTGTGATTTCACTAGCACAAATAATAATGATTTTATATGTACTCCTATTGCTCCACCTGCTACTACAGCAGAATTCTATGAAATTAAACCTGCTTTACTGAATCTTGTTATGAGAGAGCAATTTTCTGGTGTTAGTACTGATGATGCTGCTGCCCATCTTAATAATTTTGTTGAACTTTGTGAAATGCAAAAGTATAAGGATATACATGGTGATATTATAAAACTGAAATTGTTTCCTTTCTCATTAAGAGGAAGAGCTAAAGATTGGTTGCTTTCTTTGCCTAAGAATAGTATTGATTCATGGACTAAATGTAAAGATGCTTTTATTAGTAAATATTATCCTCCTGCTAAGATTATATCTTTGAGAAGTAGCATAATGAACTTTAAACAATTTGATAATGAACATGTTGCTCAAGCATGGGAGAGAATGAAATCTTTGGTAAAGAATTGCCCAACCCATGGACTGACTACTTGGATGATCATCCAAACCTTTTATGCAGGATTGAATTTTTCCTCGAGGAACCTATTGGATTCAGCTGCTGGAGGTACTTTTATGTCCATCACCCTGGGCGCCGCAACTAAATTACTTGATGATATGATGATCAATTACTCTGAATGGCACACTGAAAGAACTCCACAAGGTAAGAAGGTAAATTCTGTTGAAGGAACCTCTTCTTTGGGTGATAAGATTGATGCTATTATGTCTATGCTTGCAAATGGTAGATCTCATATTGATCCTAATAATGTTCCTTTAGCTTCATTGGTTGCTCAAGAAGAAAATGTTGATGTGAATTTCATTAAGAACAATAATTTCAACAACAACTATAGGCCATATCCTTTTAATAATGGTATTGGTTATGGTAATTCTTATGGTAGATCTGTTTTGCCTAATGAGGAAAAGATATTGGAGATTGAAAGAACTACTAAGAGCTTTATGCAATCGCAATATGAGCAAAATCAATTGTTTACTAAAACTATGAATGAACAATCTGCCTTGTTGAAAAATATAGGAAATCAACTTGAAAATTTGAATGTGAAAATTTCTGGTTTGCAAACTAAACTTACAAATGCTGAAAAGCGAATCTCATATATGTCTGAATCACAATCTTCTTTAATTAATAAAATGGCTGCTAAACCTGAGGATAATGATACAAAATTTTCTGCTACAGCAAATGCCATCCAAGTTCGAATTAATGATAATATTAGAATGTTGGGTGAATTGCATGCTAGGTGGGATAGAGAAGAAAAAGAAAAACTTGCTAAAGAGAATAATGTAGCTAAAGTATGGACTATTACCACTACTGGTAATGTTGATTCTTCACATGTTGCTGCACCTCCTACTATCAATGGTAAAATAATTGGTGTTGGCAATGTTTCTACTCCTAGTGCAAAGCGTACAAAATTGCCTGAAACTGCTGCTGCTTGTGATAAAACTGCTGAAATTTTTCAAAATATGGGTGACAATGATTCCATTGCTGTAGAACATAATGGTTTGGATTTTGATGATTGTCATATTACTGAAGTTATAAAGTTCTTACAAAAACTTGCTAGAAGTCCCAATGCTAGTGCTATAAATTTAATCTTTACAAAACACATTACAAATGCTCTCATTAAAGCTAGGGAAGAGAAATTAAAACTTGAAGCTTCTATTCCTAGGAAGTGAGAAGATGGTTGGGAGCCCATCATTAAAATGAAATTCAATGACTTTGAATGTAATGCTCTATGTGATCTTGGTGCAAGTATTTCTGTTATGCCTAAAAAGATTTATGATATGCTTGACTTGCCACCATTGAAGAATTGTTATTTGGATGTTAATCTTGCCGATAATGTTAAAAAGAAACCTTTGGGGAGGATTGATAATGTTCGTATTACGGTTAACAATAACCTTGTCCCCGTTGATTTTGTTGTTTTGGATATCGAATGCAATGCATCTTGTCCTATTGTGTTGGGAAGACCTTTTCTTCGAACTGTTGGTGCTGTTATTGATATGAAGTAAGGTAATATTAAATATCAATTTCCTCTCAAGAAAGGTATGGAACACTTCCCTAGAAAGAGAATGAAGTTGCCTTTTGATTCTATTATTAGAACAAGCTATGATGTTGATGCTTCTTCTCTTGATGTTACTTGATTTGCACTTTCTGCGCCTAGCGTGAAAATCACTTCTTGGGAGATAACCCAAGTTTCATTTTATTTACTGTATTGTTGAGTCTTGAAAGTTGTTTACTACTGTAGCAACCTCTCCTTATCATGTTTTTGTGCCAAGTAAAGTTTCTATGTTAAAGTTGATGATAGATTTGGATCGCTGCGCAGAAACAGCATTGCTGTCTGTCACGAATTCTCGCAGAAGTCTCTGTAAAAAAATCGAAAAATCTGCAAATTTACGAGCATGATCCTCATATATGGACGCAACTTTCATTAGTTTTGAGTTTTTCCATTTGAGCAAGTTAAGTGCCCCTGCCAGATACATCTTTACGGACTGTTCTGTTTTTGACAGATTCTGTCTTTTATTTCGCATTGCCGCTTTTGCTATATTGAATGAGTTTCTTTGTTCCATTAACTTTCAGAAGCTTTGTGCAATGTCCAGAAGTGTTAAGAATGATTGTGTCACCTCTGAATGTGTGAATTTTGGTTATACACTAACCCTCTAATGAGTTTGCTTGAAGTTTGTGTGAAGGAAGTTTTCAAGGGTCAAGAGAAGGATGATATAATATGATCAAGAAGAGTGAAAGGTCTAAGCTTGGGGATGCCCCGGTGGTTCATCCCTGCATATTTTAAGAAGACTCAAGCATCTAAGCTTGGGGATGCCCAAGGCATCCCCTTCTTCATCGACAACATTATCAGGTCACTTCTAGTGAAACTATATTTTTATTCCATCACATCCTATGTTCTTTACTTGGAGCGTCGGTTTGCTTTTATTTTTGTTTTTGGTTTAAATAAAGTTGGATCACACCATTCTTATATTGGAGATATTACGCTCCGCTTTTTCATATGGAACACTTGTGTTCTTAATTGTGCTTTAATGTTCATGGTGAAGGCTGAAATTGCTTCGTTAAATTGCTATTTGGTTGGAATCAGAAAATGTTGCATATGGTTTGGAATAACTTGGCAATTGTTTGAGCTCTCATAGATCATGTTTAAGCTCTTGCATCATGTAGTTTAATCTATTAATGAATAACTACCGTAGAGCTTGTTTAATTTGGTTTGCATGATTGGTCTCTCTAAGTCTAGATATTTTCGGGTAAAGTGTTTGAACAACAAGGAAGGCAGTGTAGAGCCTTATAATGCTTGCAATATGTTCTTGTGTGAGTTTTTCTGTACCTGTTCATACTTGTGTTTGCTTCAAACAACCTTGCTAGCCCAAACCTTGTACTGAGAGGAAATGCTTCTCGTGCATCCAAACACCTTGAGCCAAAACCCATGCCATTTGTGTCCACCATATCTACCTACTATGTGGTATTTTTCTGCCATTCCAAAGTAAATTACTTGAGTGCTACCTTTAAAATTTCATTCCTTTACCTTTACAATATATAGCTCATGGGACAAATAGCTTAAAAACTATTGTGGTGATGAATATGTAGTTATGTGTCTTAATTCTTATAAGTTGCTTGTTGAGCGGTAACCATGTTTCTGGGGACGCCATCAACTTTACCTTTGTTGGATATCATGTGAGATGCTATGCATGTTCGTCTTGTCCGAAGTAAGTGCGATTTCATGATCAAATGGTTTGAGTATGCATATGTTAGAGAAGAACATTGGGCCGCTAACTAAAGCCATGTATCATGGTGGAAGTTTCAGTTTGGAC
Organism: Lolium multiflorum; assembly: GCA_030979885.1. Taxonomy (NCBI): domain Eukaryota; kingdom Viridiplantae; phylum Streptophyta; class Magnoliopsida; order Poales; family Poaceae; genus Lolium; species Lolium multiflorum. Next base: position 180,898,551 of record CM061753.1, on the reverse strand, counting down.
ATACAACCTCAATCTCTTATGAGAATATTAACTGTTGTTGAATGCTTAAGCATTAAAAGAGGAGTCCATTATCTGTTGTCTATGTTGTCCCGGTATGGATGTCTAAGTTGAGAATAATCAAAAGCGAGAAATCCAATGCGTGCTTTCTCCTTAGACACTTGTACAGGCGGCATAGAGGTACCCCTTTGTGACACTTGGTTGAAACATATGTTATGCGATGATAATCCGTGTCTTCCGAGCTAAGTAGGACAAGGTGCGAGCACTATTAGTACTCTATGCATGAGACTTGCAACTTGTAGGAAGTATTATGCATAGCACATATGAATTATTACTACCGTTGACAAAATTGTTTCTATGTTTTCAAAACAAAAGCTCTAGCACAAAAATAGTAATCAATGCTTCCCTCTGTGAAGGGCCATTCTTTTACTTTAATGTTGAGTCAGTTTACCCATTCCTTTCTATCTTAGAAGCAAACACTTGTGTTAACTGTGTGCATTGATTCTTACATGTTTACTTATTGCACTTGTTATATTACTCTATGTTGACAAATATCCATGAGATATACATGTTACAAGTTGAAAGCAATTGCTGAAACTTAATCATCCTTTGTGTTGCTTCAATGCATTCTACTTAGAATTTATTGCTTATGAGTTAGCTCTTATGCAACTCTTATTGATACTTGTTTGAAAGTACTATTCATGAAAAGTTTTGCTATATGATTCATTTGTTTAGTCATTATATTTGTTAGCAATCTTTTGTTCAGATCACTCCATTCATCTCATATGCTTTACAATAATGTTGATCAAGATTATGTTGGTAGCATGTCACTTCAGAAATTATTTGTGTTATCGTTTACCTACTCGAGGACGAGTAGGAACTAAGCTTGGGGATGCTTGATACGTCTCAAACGTATCTATAATTTCTTATGTTCCATGCTACTTTTATTACAATACTTGAATGTTTTATACATACTTTACACATTATTATACATTTTCCGGCACTAACCTATTAACAAGATGCCGAAGTGCCAGTTCTGTTTTGTTGTTTTTGGTTTCAGAAATCCTTGTAAGGAAATATTCTCGGAATTGGACGAAATCAACGCCCGGGTCCTATTTTTGCACGAAGCTTCCAGAAGACCGAAAGGGAGACGAAGTGGGGCCACGGGGGCCACACAACAGGCGGCGCGGCCCAAGCCCTGGCCGCGCCGGCCTGGTGTGTGGGGCCCTCGTGCCCCTTGACCTACCCTTCCGCCTACAAATAGCCTTCGTCGCGAAACCCCCTGTGCAAGAGCCACGATACGGAAAACCTTCCAGAGACGCCGCCGTCGCGAATCCCATCTCGGGGATTCAGGAGATCGCCTCCGGCACCCTGCCGGAGAGGGGAATCATCACCGGAGGGCTTGATACGTCTCCAACGTATCGATAATTTCTTATGTTCCATGCTACATTATTGATGATATCTACATGTTTTATACACATTATATGTCGTATTTATGCATTTTCCGGCACTAACCTATTAACAAGATGCCGAAGAGCCTGTTTTCTGCTGTTTTTGGTTTCAGAAATCCTAGTAACGAAATATTCTCGGAATTGGACGAAATCAACGCCCGGGTCCTATTTTTGCACGAAGCTTCCAGAAGACCGAAGAGGAGACGAAGTGGGGCCACGAGGTGGGGACACACGGCGGCGCGGCCCAAGCCCTGGCCGCGCCTAGTGTGTGGGCCCCGTGACGCCCTTTGACCTACCCTTTCGCCTACTTAAAGCCTCCGTCGCGAAACCCCCGGTCCGAGAGCCACGATACGGAAAACCTTCTAGAGACGCCGCCGCCGCCGTCCCATCTCGGGGGATTCGGAGATCGCCTCCGGCACCCTGCCGGAGGGGAATCATCTCCGGAGGACTCTTCATCGCCATGATCGCCTCCGAAGTGATGAGTGAGTAGTTCACCCCTGGACTATGGGTCCATAGCAGTAGCTAGATGGTCGTCTTCTCCTTATGTGCTTCATTGTTGGATCTTGTGAGCTGCCTAACATGATCAAGATCATCTATCTGTAATACTATATGTTGTGTTTGTCGGGATCCGATGGATAGAGAATACTATGTTATGGTGATTATCAATCTATTATTTATGTGTTGTTTATGATCTTGCATGCTCTCCGTTATTAGTAGAGGCTCTGGCCAAGTTTTTGCTCTTAACTCCAAGAGGGAGTATTTATGCTCGATAGTGGGTTGATGCCTCCATTGATATCTGGGACAGTGACAGAAAGTTCTAAGGTTGTGGATGTCTTGTTGCCACTAGGGATAAAACATTGATGCTATGTCTAAGGATGTAGTTGTTGATTACATTACGCACCATACTTAATGCAATTGTCTGTTGCTTGCAACTTAATACTGGAAGGGGTTCGGATGATAACCTGAAGGTGGACTTTTTAGGCATAGATGCATTGGATGGCGGTCTATGTACTTTGTCGTAATGCCCAATTAAATCTCACTATATTTATCATATCATGTATATGCATTGTTATGCCCTTTTCTATTTGTCAATTGCCCATTGTAATTTGTTCACCCAACATGCTTTTATCTTATGGGAGAGACACCTCTAGTGAACTGTGGACCCCGGTCCTATTCTTTACATCGCATACAATCTTCTGCAATACTTGTTTTACTTGTTTTCTTCGCAAACAATCATCTTCCACACAATACGGTTAATCCTTTGTTACAACAAGCCGGTGAGATTGACAACCTCACTGTTTCGTTGGGGCAAAGTACTTTGGTTGTGTTGTGCAGGTTCCGTTGGCGGGAATCCCTGGTGTTGCACCGCATCACATTTCGCCACCATCAACCTTCAACGTGCTTCTTGACTCCTCTGGTCCGATTAAACCTTGGTTTCTTCTTGAGGGAAACTTGCCACTGTGCGCATCATACCTTCCTCTTGGGGTTCCCAACGAACGTGTACATCTACGCGCATCAAGCAAATTTCGGCACCGTTGCCGGAGATCAAGACACGCTGCAAGGGGAGTCTCCACTTCCCAATCTCTTTACTTTTTTTGTCTTGCTTTATTTTATTTACTACTTTGTTTGCTGCACCTAAACAAAACACAAAAAAATTAGTTGCTAGTTTTACTTTATTTACTGTCTTGCTCTCTATATCAAAAACACAAAAAAATTAGTTACTTGCATTTAGTTTACTTTTGTTATCATGTCTAGCTCCGCACTTGTCACTTCTTCACCTGAGGAATTGGTTTTTACTTTTAAACAAGGGGATGAGGAGAGTTTTAAAGATGCTTGGTCGAGAATTTTTACTTCTTATCGTAAAGCTGAACCTCAAATGACTCTAAGTTTGCTCCTTAGTAATTTTTATTTTGGTCTTATGATTCGCTATAGATATGCCTTGGATGTTGTAGTGGGAGGAGATTTCCTTCATTGCAATGGGGATCAAGCTTTTAATGCCATAAAAAAGTTGGTTGCATCACATGATTCAGCTAATAACTTTGATTCAGCCCTTATTAGCATTTATAATAGATTAAACACTCTTGAGACAAGGGCATCTTGCTTGAATGAAAATTATAGATATGTTCGTAACCGTCTTGATCAAGTTTTAGTGAACTCTGAACCTTCATTATGGGATCCTACTATTAAAATTGTTATCGGTGACCAAACTCTTCATGCCAATTGTGATATTATGTCTGAATTTTGCTTAATGCCTAGGAGTATTCATGAATCTTTGCAACTTTGGGGATTCGTTGAAGGGGGAGAAGGAATAACTCTTATTGATAACTCTGTTATAATCCCTAAAGGAATAGCTGCGGGTGTGCATACAACCATTCTTGGTAGGACAATATCCATTGATTATCTTGTTAGTGAATGTGCAGGAACATGACAAATCAGACTCGGAAGATCCCTGCTGAAACTATTGGGGGCAGTCATAGATATTGGAGAAGGCACCCTAAAGTTCACCTCTACACCTGGGGGTAGACATGTATTCCCTAAACCAAAGAGTAATAAAAAGAACAAGAAAGGTAAGGATAAGGCCCAAGGTAATGTAGATGCCTCATCTCTTGATAATACTTGATTTACACTTTCTGCGCCTAGCTGAAAGGCGTTAAAGAAAAGCGCTTATGGGAGACAACCCATGTTTTTACTACAGCAATTTTTGTTTTCTTGAGTCTTAGAAGTTGTTTACTACTGTAGCAACGTCTTTTTATCATGTTTTTGTGCCCAGTAAAGTTTCTATGTTAAAGTTGATGTCATATTTGGGATCGCTGCGCAGAAACGGCATTGCTGCCTGTCACGAATTATGGCATAAGTCTCTGTAGAAAATTCAAAAAAATCTGCAAAATTACGAGCGTGATCCTCAGATATGTACGCAACTTTCATTAGTTTTGAGTTTTTCCATTTGAGCAAGTCTAGTGCACCTTTCAGGTTCGTCTTTACGGACTGTTCTGTTTTTGACAGATTCTGCCTTTTATTTCGCATTGCCGTATTTGCTATGTTGGATGAATTCCTTTGATCCATTAATATCCAGTAGCTTTGTGCAATATCCAGAAGTGTTAAGAATGATTGTGTCACCTCTGAATATGTGAATTTTTAATTGTGCACTAACCCTCTAATGAGTTTGCTTGAAGTTTGGTGTGAAGGAAGTTTTCAAGGGTCAAGAGAGGAGTATGATATACTATGATCAAGAGGAGTGAAAGCTCTAAGCTTGGGGATGCCCCCGTGGTTCATCCCTGCATATTTTAAGAAGACTCAAGCGTCTAAGCTTGGGGATGCCCAAGGCATCCCCTTCTTCATCGACAACATCATCAGGTTCCTCCCCTGAAACTATATTTTTATTCAGTCACATCTTGTGTTCTTTACTTGGAGCGGCGGTTGTTTTGTTTTTGTTTTTGTTTGAATAAAATGGATCCTAGCATTCTTGTGTGGGAGAGAGACACGCTCCGCTGTTGCATATGGACAAATATGTCCTTAGGCTTTACTCATAATGTTCAAGGCGAAGGTTGAAACTTCTTCGTTAAATTGTTATATGGTTGGAATCGGGAAATGCTACATGTAGTAATTCTAAAATGTCTTGGATAATGTGATACTTTACAATTGTTGTGCTCATGTTTAAGCTCTTGCATCATATACTTTGCACCCATTAATGAAGAAATACATAGAGCTTGCTAAAATTTGGTTTGCATATTTGGTCTCTCTAAGGTCTAGATAATTTCTAGTATTGAGTTTTGAACAACAAGGAAGACGGTGTAGAGTCTTATAATGTTTACAATATGTATTTTATGTGATTTTTGCTGCACCGGTTCATCCTTGAGTTTGCTTCAAATAACCTTGCTAGCCTAAACCTTGTATCGAGAGGGAATACTTCTCATGCATCCAAAATCCTTGAGCCAACCACTATGCCATTTGTGTCCACCATACCTACCTACTACATGGTATTTCTCCGCCATTCCAAAGTAAATTGCTTGAGTGCTACCTTTAAAATTCCATCATTCACCTTTGCAATATATAGCTCATGGGACAAAATAGCCTTAAAAACTATTGTGGTATTGAATATGTACTTATGCACTTTATCTCTTATTAAGTTGCTTGTTGTGCGATAACCATGCTTCTGGGGACGCCATCAACTATTCTTTGTTGAATATCATGTGAGTTGCTATGCATGTCCGTCTTGTCTGAAGTAAGAGAGATTTACCACCTTAATGGTTGGAGCATGCATATTGTTAGAGAAGAACATTGGGCCGCTAACTAAAGCCATGAATCATGGTGGAAGTTTCTTTTGGACATATATCCTCAATCTCATATGAGAACACTAATTGTTGCCACATGCTTATGCATTAAAGAGGAGTCCATTATCTGTTGTCCATGTTGTCCCGGTATGGATGTCTAAGTTGAGAATAATCAAAAGCGAGAAATCCAAAATGCGAGCTTTCTCCTTAGACCTTTGTACAGGCGGCATGGAGGTACCCCTTTGTGACACTTGGTTGAAACATGTGTATTGCGATGATCCGGTAGTCCAAGCTAATTAGGACAAGGTGCGGACACTATTAGTATACTATGCATGAGGCTTGCAACTTGTAAGATATAATTTACATAACTCATATGCTTTATTACTACCGTTGAAAAAATTGTTTCATGTTTTCAAAATAAAAGCTCTAGCACAAATATAGCAATCGATGCTTTCCTCTTTGAAGGACCTTTCTTTTACTTTTATTGTTGAGTCAGTTTACCTATCTTTCTCCACCTTAAGAAGCAAACACTTGTGTGAACTGTGCATTGATTCCTACATATTTGCATATTGCACTTGTTATATTACTTTACATTGACACTATCCATGAGATATACATGTTATAAGTTGAAAGCAACCGCTGAAACTTAATCTTCCTTTGTGTTGCTTCAATACCTTTACTTTGATTTATTGCTTTATGAGTTAACTCTTATGCTAGACTTATTGATGCTTGTCTTGAAGTACTATTTATGAAAAGTCTTTGCTTTATGATTCATTTGTTTACTCATGTCATTACCATTGTTTTGATCGCTGCATTCATTACATATGTTTACAATAGTATGATCAAGATTATGATGGCATGTCACTCCAGAAATTATCCTTGTTATCGTTTGCCTGCTCGGGACGAGCAGAACTAAGCTTGGGGATGCTGATACGTCTCCAACGTATCGATAATTTCTTATGTTCCATGCTACATTATTGATGATATCTACATGTTTTATACACATTATATGTCGTATTTATGCATTTTCCGGCACTAACCTATTAACAAGATGCCGAAGAGCCGTTCTTGTTTTACTGTTTTTGGTTTCAGAAATCCTAGTAAGGAAATATTCTCGGAATTGGACGAAATCAACGCCCAGGGTCCTATTTTTGCTTCCAGAAGACCGAAGAGGAGACGAAGTGGGGCCACGAGGTGGGGACACACCAAGGCGGCGCGGCCCAAGCCCTGGCCGCGCCGCCCTGTGTGTGGGCCCCGTGACGCCCTTTGACCTACCCTTTCGCCTACTTAAAGCCTCCGTCGCGAAACCCCCAGTACGAGAGCCACGATACGGAAAACCTTCCAGAGACGCCGCCGCCGCGAATCCCATCTCGGGGATTCAGGAGATCGCCTCCGGCACCTGCCGGAGAGGAATCATCTCCCGGAGGACTCTTCATCGCCATGATCGCCTCCGGAGTGATGAGTAGTTCACCCCTGGACTATGGGTCCATAGCAGTAGCTAGATGGTCGTCTTCTCCTTATGTGCTTCATTGTTGGATCTTGTGAGCTGCCTAACATGATCAAGATCATCTATCTGTAATACTATATGTTGTGTTTGTCGGGATCCGATGGATAGAGAATACTATGTTATGGTGATTATCAATCTATTATTTATGTGTTGTTTATGATCTTGCATGCTCTCCGTTATTAGTAGAGGCTCTGGCCAAGTTTTTGCTCTTAACTCCAAGAGGGAGTATTTATGCTCGATAGTGGGTTGATGCCTCCATTGATATCTGGGACAGTGACAGAAAGTTCTAAGGTTGTGGATGTGCTGTTGCCACTAGGGATAAAACATTGATTCTATGTCTAAGGATGTAGTTGTTGATTACATTACGCACCATACTTAATGCAATTGTCTGTTGCTTGCAACTTAATACTGGAAGGGGTTCGGATGATAACCTGAAGGTGGACTTTTTAGGCATAGATGCATGCTGGATGGCGGTCTATATATGTACTTTGTCGTAATGCCCAATTAAATCTCACTATATTTATCATATCATGTATATGCATTGTTATGCCCTTTTCTATTTGTCAATTGCCCGACTGTTCACCCAACATGCTTTTATCTTATGGGAGAGACACCTCTAGTGAACTGTGGACCCCGGTCCTATTCTTTACATCGCATACAATCTTCTGCAATACTTGTTTTACTGTTTTCTTCGCAAACAATCATCTTCCACACAATACGGTTAATCCTTTGTTACAGCAAGCCGGTGAGATTGACAACCTCACTGTTTCGTTGGGGCAAAGTACTTTGGTTGTGTTGTGCAGGTTCCACGTTGGCGCCGGAATCCCTGGTGTTGCGCCGCATCATATTTCGCCACCATCAACCTTCAACGTGCTTCTTGACTCCTACTGGTCCGATTAAACCTTGGTTTCTTACTGAGGGAAACTTGCCACTGTGCGCATCATACCTTCCTCTTGGGGTTCCCAGCGGACGTGTACATCTACGCGCATCAGGGCTCTACATCATCATGCCCGCCTCCGGATTGATGCGTGAGTAGTTCATCCTTGGACTATGGGTCCATAGCAGTAGTTAGATGGTTGTCTTCTCCGCTCTTGCTATCATTGTTTAGATCTTGTGAGCTGCCTAACATGATCAAGATCATCTATTTGTAATGCTACATGTTGTGTTTGGCGGGATCCGATGAATATAGAATATTATGTTAAGTTGATTATCAATCTATCATATATGTGTTGTTTATGTTCTTGCATGCTCTCCGTTGCTAGTAGAGGCTCTGGCCAAGTTGATACTTGTAACTCCAAGAGGGAGTATTTATGCTCGATAGTGGGTTCATGCCTCCATTGAATCTGGGACAGTGACAGAAAGTTCTAAGGTTGTGGATATGTTGTTGCTACTAGGGATAAAACATCGATGCTTTGTCTAAGGATATTTGTGTTGATTACATTACGCACCATACTTAATGCAATTATCTGTTGTTTACAACTTAATACCGGAAGGGGTTCGGATGATAACCTGAAGGTGGATTATTTAGGCATAGATGCATGCTGGATAGCGGTCTATGTACTTTGTCGTAATGCCCTGATTAAATCACATAGTAATCATCGTTGATATGTATTGAATCTTTATTTGTCAATTGCCCACCTGTAATTTGTTCACCCAGCATGTTAGTTATCTTATTGGAGAGACACCTCTAGTGAACTGTGGACCCCGGTCCATTCTTTTACATCTGAATACATCCTACTGTTTTTACTGTTCTTTGCAAACAAACACCATCTTCCACTCGATACGCTTAATCCTTTGTTTTCAGCAAGCCGGTGAGATTGACAACCTCACTGTTACGTTGGGGCAAAGTACTTTGATTGTGTTGTGCAGGTTCCACGTTGGCGCCGGTTTCACTGGTGTTGCGCCACATTACATTCCTCCATCAACAACCTTCACGTGCTTCTTGGCTCCTACTGGTTCGATAACCTTGGTTTCTTTCTGAGGGAAAAAGTTGCCGCTGTGCGCATCATACCTTCCTCTTGGGGTTCCCAACGGACGTGTGCATCTACGCGCATCAGGGGGCGCCCCCCTCTTGGCCGCGCCGCCAGGTGGGGTGGCCACCTCGTGGCCCCTCTCCGTCTCTCCTTCGGTGTTCTGGAACCCTCCATGGAAAATAAGGCCTTGGGCTTTTGTTTCGTCCAATTCCGAGAATATTTCCTGTGTAGAATTTCTAAAACCAAAAACAGCAGAAAAAAGGAACTGGCACTTCGGCATCTTGTTAATAGGTTAGTTCCAGAAAATGCATAAAAATGATATAAAATGTGAAAAAAACATGTAGGTATTGTCATAAAACTAGCATGGAACATCAGAAATTATAGATACGTTGGAGACGTATCACCCTCCCATTGGTGGAGAGAGCGGCGGCCTGTAAGGGTACATTGCCCCTATGTGTGGTTTTGGTAATTAATGACAACCCCTATGGACTAACACTTTCATTGAGTTTATATGAAGGAATATTCCATAGATACTACTTGTATTCCATGTGTTGGATTCAAGTATGGATGCCATGAAGATAAAGATATATCTTGTGTATTGGCATCAAGATCATCGATTTGAAGATATATATGTGATATGATCAATAAGAAGAAATGAAGATAGAGTTTTTATGTGTAACTCAATATTAGCCATGCTCTAGCTTATGTGATAAGCAATGAATGACCAAGATCTTGAGAGCTTGATTCCAAGTGAAGAATTCAAGTTATGGCTCTACGTCGGTGTCATGGTAGTCTCATAAGTTGAGCTATGGTTGACTAAGATTTAGAGCATGCAAACAAATGAATAATTCTTTATACACCTCAAGATAGTATGATAGAGCATAAGAATATACAAGGTTGACCAATACAAAGAGTGAAGAATAGATTCAAGTTTGGTCAACACAAGAAGCATGAAGAATGTGCCACGTGAAGTCACGTGGTATGGTAAGCCTTGTCAATTATGATTCATGAACTAACCCATCATATATGTGCCCTTGTGTTGTCTATGTGGGTTAGGTATCTTTCCATGGGCATGCATCAAAAGTGAGATCTCATATAGCCCATGCGAGGATGACGGCAAGTGGTGATCGTCATTAAGGTTGAGTTGGGCAAGTTCAAGATGAGCATCTCAAGTGGATCACATGCTTGAAGCTTGCTGTCCATTTGGTGATAATGGACATGTGAAGATGTTCATCAATGGAGTTATCCCATCATGGTGTATGGGGGAGCAATTGAGAGTCTTCACGAAGCAACAATGATCAAGTGAGGCATTCCGGCTTGAGTGGAGCTTGAAGAGCTATCATCAAGATCAAGCGGGATGCGCAAGACAAAGGTATGGCCTTCCTAGGTTTTCCTTTTACCGGTCTCAAGGTGGTTGTTGGGAGATCGGATTATAGGATAGATAGCCGCACTATCAACAGGAGCTTTCGGTTGGGTAACTTGATCGCATCGTCTTAGGGAGCTCAATCCTTTATATACTTTGCATATCCCTATTGCTTCTTGGTGTTTATCCCTGTGAGGTTCTTGAGCTTGTTGCTAGCTTTACAACAAGTCCAAGTTCATCGAAAACATAATTCGTATGCATCTTCTATTGCGTTTTCGAGCTTGGAGGTTTTACCAGTGTCTCTTTTATAGATAGGTCAAATCATTTATATTGTGGTTTTTACTCCGTGGATGGACAATGATGTTTCTATACATAAAGTTGTAGGGCTTGTTGTTCTGATTCCAACAAGCCCAAGATCATCGAAATCGGAGTCCGGACGCAAAAGTTATCATGGTTTTTGTAAAACATGTTTTCATGATTGGCCCGGTGCCTCGCCCGGCGTGACCGGCCGTCCCACCGGATGGCCCCGTTTCAACCGGCCCCTGGACTGGTGCCAACCGGGGCATGTCCAACATGTCAACAGAACGAACCCGATCGTGGTCCGGTCTCAGGCCCGGTCCAGACCGGCCTGGTCCGGTCATACGCCCGGTCGGACCGGCTCTCACGCCTGGCGTCCCGGTGCCTGGCCCGGTCGGACCAGCACTCACGCCAGGCGTCCCAGTGCCTGGCCCGGTTGACCAGGCCTATCTTGCTTAGATCTAGTTGTTGTTGTTGCACTTTGTTGAGCCTAGCATAGCATATTTAGGGTTTGTGCTTGTAGAATAAACATAGTTTAATTTCGCATTCTTACAAGCCAAATCTGTCAGAGTTTTTAAACGCCTATTCACCCCCTCTAGGTGACATCTCGTCCTTTCACGGTCGAAGCAATTGTTGGCAGCGCCATCGTTCGCCATTGTCCGCTAGCTTTTGCTCGACGCGGCGAGATTGGGGAAGATTGGGGAAGATGAGAACAGGATACCGGCGGCGTGGTGAATGCGGGGCATACGCGGTAGTTCGGCGATAAATAGAGGTAGGCGCGTGAAACCAAGGCGACAACATTAACTCGCCGCGTGGAAGCTACGCGTCCGGCGAAGATTGACCGGCAGCAGACTTTTACAGCGCACGGAAGACGATGCGATGAGGATGACGATCAGTCTCTCTCGCCGACAAGTTGGACCCACCAGCCGCGCGAAAAGTTTCCTCGGCGTTTCCCGCGCTTTCGTTTCGTCCGGAGTCCCCGGACAGATGAAAGGCCCAATTCAGACGAAAACGAGGAGACGGGGGGCGACTGGGCCGTTTTTGTCCATCCGGATTAAAAAAAGGCGTCCTGGGGGCCTCGTCGGGGAGACGGCTGGAGATGATCTGAACCCTATTCACCGCTTATTGGGGCGTGTATCTGGCACGCTGCACACCCTCCTCCACCCCCCACGTTCTATTCCGTTTAGGTGGGTCGGCCCAGGTAGGTTCTGTAGTTGCCCGGTTTTGGGACCTTCTAGATATTTCTGGCTGGGTTGTTCGTTTTTCTGGAGTTTTTTCTGTAGCGGTTTTTTGATTGGCTTTTGACCGTTTTTTTTCTTTTTTCCTGCCTTTCCTAATATGAACAATTTTTTAAATCCAGGAAAATTTTGAATTTGAATATTTTCAAATTTTTTGAATGTTTTTCAGAAATGAACATTTTTATATTTTTTTCTTCAAAAAATAACATATGAACAATTTTCTAGTTTGAACAATTTTCAAAGTTGAAGAATTTTAAAAATAATTATTTTTTGAATTTGAACATTTTTGGTTCTCAATAATTTTCTAGTTTGAACATTTTTCGAATTTGATATTTACGAAATCTGAATAATTTTTCGAATTTGAACAGTTTTCAAATTTAAACATGTATTCAAAATAGAAACAAGCAGGGAACCGACGGACCAAGATCGAGTCATGAAACAAGTGCTGCTGGTGCGATCGAGTATGTAATGGGCCTGGCCCAGATCATGTTGGCTTTAGCGATATGGTCGGATCGCATCGCTTAAAGCGATGTATAGGAGCTCCCTACCCCGCCTGCGTGCGTGCGGGGAGCGCCTACTCTCCGCCTTAAGCGGGAGCGACGGTTCCCTCCGCCTGAAGAGCTTCTGCCTGGGCCGCTCGGCCCAACAAGGTACTGCTTCTCTCTTCTTTTTCTCCTTTCGATTTAGATTTATAAAATGTTCAAATATAAAAATGTTTAAATTTGAAAAAGTTTGGATTAAAAAATGTTCAGATTTAAGAATATTCGAATCTAAAAAAGTTTAAAATAAAAAATGTTCAAATTAAAAATGTTCAAATATGAAAAAATTCCGAATTGAAAAAAATTCAAATTAAAATATATGCAAATTTCAGAAAAATATCAAATCTGAAAATTGTTCAAACACGAAAAATGTTCATATCTAAAAATATTCATTTTTTTTGTTTAAACTTAAAAATTGTTCAAATTTAAAAGTTCAAATCTAAAAATGTTCAAACTTAAAAAACATTCAAATTTGAAAAAGTTTAAATTTTGCAAAGTTCAGAAAAACCAATTGGCAAAACAAAAAACTAGAAGGAAAAACCCAGTAGAAAATTAGAAAGAAGAAAAAACGAAGAAACCCCAATTCTATCGCTAAATGGGTCGGCCCAACTCCATCTCGCTTTGAGCGGAGCGACCGCTCGCTCCCGCGTTGAGCGGAGAATAGGGATCACATTGCGTGCGGGGGTAGCGCAGGCAGGGTTTCCCCCATGCGCCTCCGTGTTGGGCCGGCCCAGCCCCCCAACAAAAGGTCTTCTCCGTTTTTTTTTCTGAAAAAACTAAATTTGAAAAATTCGGATTACAAAAAAGTTCAAAGTTGAAAAAGTTCAAATTTGAAGTAATTGTACAAATCCGAAATTTGCTAAATTTTAAAATTTTCTTAAAATTTGAAATTTGCTCAAATTCCAAACTTGCTGAAATTTGAAATTTGCTGAAATTTGAACTTTGCTTAAATTTTAAATTTACACAAATTTAAAATTTGCTCAAATTTTAAATCTGCTCAAGGTTAATTTTTTTTCAGATTTGAAAACTGCTCAGATTTAAAAATTGTTCAAATTAAAATATTGAAACAATAAAAAGAAACAAAAAAACGAAGAAAACGAACCAGAACCGAGAACCGGAAAAAATCTGACCAAAAACCAAGAAAACCGCGAGTGTGCAGCGAACGAGGAAGAACGAACAAATGAACGATGGAACGAACCAAATGGCCCAGCCCAATACGAACTGTCACGTGTGCGGGTCGTATAACGACGCGCTAATGGGCGGTGAATAGGGATTGCGTGATTTGCTCCCATCTCAAGCGACGGACGGGGTGAGCCGGCCCATTAGTGCCTAGGATGTACCGTTTTCCCTTTGTTTTCCGAATTTTTGGGTGTTTTTTGAGGTTTCTGTTGGTTACTTTTTGGTTTTTTTGCATTGGTTTTGCTGATTTTGAAATTTGTTTAGATATTTTTCTGAATTCAAAAAATGTTCATACTCCCTCCGTCCATAAATAGATGCCAAAGATTTATTCAAATTCGGATGTATCTATACACTAAATCGTGGCTAGATACATTTAAATTTAGATAAACTTTTAGCATCTATTTATGGCCAGAGGTAGTATTATAAATGTGTTCAAATTTAAAATTTGTTCAAATATGAATTTTCTTTGATTTAAAATTCTTTCTTTTTTAAATTGTTTGATTTTTAATTTGTTTGATTTTTAATTTTGTTCAGATTTTGAAATCTGAACGGGAAAAAAAAGAAAGGAAAGGAAACAGTGCCATTATTGGGCCACTTTTGGAGCAGTCCGAGAGAAAGAACCTTAATTTTTTTCACTACTGGCGACATTTTGATTGTTAATACTCATCGACGAGACATACGATGTTCTGGTACGTGTACACAAAGGAAAGGGAGGAACAAGATAGTCAAGCTATGTAGCTCATCAAACGATCATCTGCTATTTGGAGAGCGGTTGTTGATGGTCGCGAAGCCTTGGAACAAGGGCTTATTAGTCGAATTGGGGATGGTTCCCTTACATCGGTCTGGAATGACAGGTGGATCCCTGGAACCCGGACGATGAAGCCATCGATCCAACTGAGCAATGGGAATGATGTAGAAGCTATCAACTTAGTCGCTGAACTAATTGATCATGACATTGGCTCCTGGAAAATTGATATGGTCAGGAACAACTTCATTGCACCTGACGCTGATGCCATTCTGAATATCCCTCTTAGGCGTGCTGGTGGGGAGGACTCCTGTGCTTGGTCTCTAGAGAAATCAGGCGTGTACTCTGTAAAATCTGCGTATCGTGCTCTTATGAGTCGCAACGAGCAAGCTGCTCTAGACGAAGGGACGATAACCGAGACATCATCGACAGAAACACAGATGTGGACTATTCTCTGGAAACTAAATGTGATGCCAAAGGTACGAGTCTTCTGGTGGAGGGTTCTCCGTGGCATTCTTCCTGTTGAGGCTACGCTGAAGCATCGGCATATATCTCAGCTGAGCAGATGTAAAATCTGTCTCGCCAAAGATGAAGACCTTATGCATGCGCTGATCACATGTGATCATGCACAACGGTTTTGGACTGAAGCACAAGGATGGCTTGATTTTGCTCTCCCAAGACTTCATCCTCTCACTTGGTCACGGGACATTACCTGTGACTCTATGTTTTCGGATACAGATCGAGCAAAGATGATTACTACTATGTGGGCGATCTGGGGTTCTCGAAACAGTTGGACACATGATAAGGGTAGCTATGACCTTGTACAGTCTCTGAAAATGGTTAAGGAAGCTCTTGCAGTCCTGGAGGTTCCGAGGAAGATTGCTGCAACCTTGCCGGGCCATGGATGGCGACCTCCTGATGATGATCTACTGAAAATCAACACGGATGGAGGGCTGCCGACTGCTGTTCGCAAAGGTGGAGCGGGTGGGATTGCAAGATCTCGCGCGGGTTACCTTGGTGCCTGGAGTAAGCCCTATGAGGGCATTACTGACCCACTCATCGCAGAAACTTTGGCGCTCCGTGACGGTGTAATTTTTGCACGGCTACGTGGTTATGTGAAGGTGGTGATGGAGACCGACTGCCTGGAGGTTGTTTGCCTCTGGAACACTCGCCGTGACAACCGTTCTGTCGTGGCACCCATTTTACAAGAAGTTGGAGAGCTAGTAGAGTACTTTATTTTCTTTTCGATTCAGTTTGTACCTAGATCAGCAAATAATTCTGCCCACCTCTGTGCTAAGCTAGCTTGCACTTTGATGGTGACTAATAGCTGGCTAGATTGTATCCCAGACTTCCTTAAGATCAGCATCATTGCTGATTCGGCGGGAGCTGCTTTAGTTGAATAAAAGCTCTCTGAATTCCCCGCAAAAAAAAAAAAAGCTATGTAGCTCATCGACGAGATGAACCCACGGTCCGATATGTACACGTCCGCGTGAAGTTGGCCAGGTTCTCTAGCCGGAATGGATCATAGGGGCCTGAACTCGACGCCTTCCACGACGAGCCCGCGTTTGGGGTGCCACCCGAGCACCTCGAAGCTCACCGCCACCTCCTCCCCATCCACGGCCTCGTCGCCGGTGCGCAGCTGCCCCATCTCCACCTCCCACCATCCGTCGTGCCGCAGCGTCGGCCGCCGCACGCCGACGTTGTTTGCACAGTCGGCACCGATGAACTTGCGCGCCTCGTCATCATCGGGGCGGAGGCACACGGCGTGGCGCGACGCCGCGCGGCCGCCGACGCTCACCGTGGTCTCCTGGTCTGGGAAGCTGAGACCGCGGTAGCCGTCTGCGGTGTCGAAGACGAGGTATGCGGCGTATGCGGTGGCCGGCGTCAGCGCGGCAGTGGGAAGCCGGCCGTAGATGTCCAGGCACGTGCAGGATACCAGCTGGACCACGTCTGCGAACCTGTGATTGGGGCAACACAAAATAATCTCAAATAATTTACACAGCAGATTAAGATCAAAATATGAAACACTCTGAAAGCAATTATCGATGACCCATTCAGGGCATGCATGGACGAGTCAGCCTCTCCTTAAAGTTGGATTTTTTTCTATTAACTAGAGAAGAGAAAATTAAGAAGAAAAAGTGACCTCTTTACCCTTTTATTTCTTTTACGAAATATCCATCATTACAAATAGATGTTTAGATCACCTAGCAATACTAAAAGCACTAGAGCGAGCCGAAGGTGCACCGTCGCCCTCCCTCATGTGAAACAAGCAAAGCTTATCATGGTAGATCTTATTGAAGTAGACAAATGAAAGAATCGTAGTGCTAAGGTTCCAAAAGACCAACGCATCAGAGCAACAATCATCGTCAAAGACGAGAACCATAAATCGAAAGGGCCACACTTGTAACCGCAAAAATTGACACGAATACAAACCGGATCCTAGGTGATCCGCCAGGAATATAACTCCACACGCCCACGCCGGCGCTAGGCGCACCGCTAAAACAATGATAGGGCGAGGAGAACCTTGGAATATAGCTAATGTCTTACCATCCTGAAAAGGACAATGCAAATACCCTAAACAAGAACATAAACCTTCCGTCGGCGAGAGCCCATGGTCCAACAAGCACCTCCAAGGCCCCAAGGTCTCCGGGCCGCGACGGACCTGCGGTGTTGCCCGTGAGAGGGACGGAACTCTAGATTGGTTTTTTGGGCACTCCTCTCTTCCCGTGCTAACAAGTGACCTCTTTAAAAATAAGAAAAAATCCTTTTCGTTTATTATACCACATCTCTTCCTTTAGCATTGTAATCATTTTCTAATTGTAATAAATGACAACAAGAGACAACACATAGTAAAACTTATATCTAGTCTTCTCTTGACGATGTGAAATGTTAAGATAATTAAGATAAAAATATATTTAGTCTACCATCGTGCGTACCTATCAGCCATGTTTTATACAAGCAATCAAAGATTCAAAAGATGACTGCACTTATATGGGGGAACGTGTAATACTTTTAACAAACGAAGAAAGCGATAAAAAGATTAAAAAAAGAAACATTTTCAAAACAATTGCCATTGACCAATTCACCGCATGCACAACAAAGACGACGTCAGCTTTTCGTTAGAGAGTTAGTTTTTTTCTTAGCTAGATAAGAGAAAATGAAGAAGTAGAAAGTTTCTTTCTCTTAGCTAAGAGATTACCTCTTTAAAATTAAGAAAAAACTATTTTCTTTGTTATACCACATCTTTTCCTTTAGCAATATATAACTGTCTAATTGTAAAGAATGACAACAAGAAGCAATGCATAGCAAAACTTATATCTAGTCTCCTCTTGACGATGTCAAGTGGTAAGATAAAACATATCTACTCTACCAGCCATGTTTTATACAGCAAGTCAAAGATTCGAAAGATGACTTGCACTTGTATTGGAGAGCAAGTAGTACTTGCAAACAAACGGACAATTGGAGCTAGATTATTCTCTATAAGAAGCATGCATAGCTTCTCCAGTCTGGTAGTCAATATTGGGACAAAGCACAAGATTCATTATCTAATTATTATCTTATATATTTAATACATCGATCGTCACTAGATATGGAAGAAGAGACCTTATTTTGACTTTGAGATGTAGCCGTTGTCTCACCATCCAGAAAAAGACACTGCAAATAACTAAAAGGGAACGAAAACCTCCAGTCGGCGAGAGCCCGTGGTCCGCCACACCACCTGTGAGAGGGACGCAACCCTAGACTAGTTATTTTTGGGCACCTCCTCTCTCTTCCCGGGCTAAGAGATGGCCTCTTTAAAAATAAGAAAAACTACTTTCTTTATTACACCACATCTCTTCCTCTAGCAATATATAACTGTCTAATGACACCGAGAAGCACTGCATAGTAAAACCTATATCTTTTTTTTTTGCACAAAGAAAGGGGTCAGAAGACCCCGGTGGAGCTTCTATTGAGAACCACGTGGCAGGTACATATTACAGGAAAGACCCTTGACATCTCTTGCCCTATAAAACCTATAATTTGAAGAAAGGTCCTTCCAATTTACAGAAACCACCCTGACTAAAAATTGGGAAAAGCAATCGAGCCCAAGGCAGTCTCCGCCACACACCGCCGGCGAACTCCAGGCGTCTCCGCCGAGTTCCGAGCGCGTGATGCTCGAACGCTCATTGCCGACGCCAAGGTCAAGCCCCTGGCGATCACCAGAGAGACAGGGACGAACCACTTGTCTCCCTCGTGCCGTCGAGCTCCAGCAGCCGACCGAGAGGGCCTCCGCCATGGAGGTAGATGAGATCGGGCCACCATATTGGCCAAAGATCACGGTGGCAAGCTTGGCCACCGTGTGTTCCGCTCGACGGAGATCAGCTCCAGAGAGGGAGTCAGCAGATCTGTCAAAAGCAGGGTCACCGGAGATCCTCTCCCCATCTCCACCGCCGCGGTGGCCAGAGAGAGAGGGAATCACGACGAACTCGCCCAGATCTGGTGACTCGGGGAAGGCTATTATTGGAGAGGATGACGTCGACCTGCCGCCGCTCGTCTCTGGCTCCGGCCGCCGGAGCACCACGAGCAGCTGCAGCACCGCCGCCAGCAGCAGGGAGAAGCCCAGACTCCGCCGCCACCACCTCCACACGGGCATCACGCCAATATCCACAAGGGTAAACAGCAAAAACTAGAGAGGAGAGGACCTAGACTACCCTATACTACTCCGACGCGTCACCTTCACTGCCTCCGGCCGGCTATTCCGGCGGAGTGGCTCCGGATCTGCCCGGTTAGGCGGAGAGAGACACCAGCTACTGTAGCGCTGTGGGAGCTGACGAGGGGGGGAAATGAATACTAAAACATCTCCAGTAAAACCTATATCTAGTTTTCTCTTGACGATGTCAAGTGCTAAGAAAAAAACATATCTCCTGCATACGTAGCAGCCATGTTTTATACAGCCAGTCAAAGATTCAAAAGACGACTGCACTTGTATCGGAGAAGAAGTAAAACTTGCAAAGAAACGGACAAAGCGAGCTAGATTATTCTCTACAAAAAAACAAGCATAGCTACTCCAATCAATAGTTGTACTAGTCAATACTATACCAGAACAACGGAGAACACCAGATTCACACAACCAACGAGGACACTAGTTTTTTCTTTTTGCTGCGAAACTTGTATTGTTTGTTTAGTGGCCTGCCTGCATGATGCACGCGGATTCGGTCGCGCAGATGCAAAATACATATAGTCCATGAATCGATCGATGGCGAAATGCGCAAGTTGAGGAAGGATCAACTGACGAGGGGGTGATGGGGAAATTATTGGAGGAGCCGCGTGGCTCTCAGCCGACCGCACCGCGTGTGGCGTACGTGTAACGTGTGGGGTGCAGATTTTTCTAATTTGAACTTCGCGGTGCCGTACGGTTGACTTTGGTGCAACGGACTTGCATAGAGCAACTTTGACAAACCCCCAAAAACGTGGCTGTCCGTAACTTGCCTCCAGCCGTCGATTCTGTGCGGCTCTGGCGCAAACTTGCGTGAGCAAATTCGAATGATTTTATGATCTATGTATATATGCAGTAGAACCGTGTGAATTTTATGATCTATGTATGTTCTATGATCTATCTTTGCGCAATTCATCTATGAATTTTGTAGGGAGCGCATTTTTAAAAAGTTTACAGCTTTGGCTATGGTTTCTGTTCTACCACACAATTTTGCAAAACTAAAAACAACTTTTTGGTGTGGCTCTTATACACGTTTTAAGGGCCCAACTTTGACACTATCTGTTAGAGCAGGTCTAACAGGCCCCGTATAACCCGCCACGATAAATTCGGCGACATACGGGGGCGGCGCGGTTTGGGCGTCTAGCAGGCCCCGTCGGGCCGCCCCGTTTCGGCGGAATACGGGGCGGAAATCGGCGTCGACCCGTACATATAGTGGGCGCAGGTGCGAGTGAGGGGTTCACCCCTCACTCGCAACCCTAACTCCGCCGCGCGCCGCCGCCTCCTCCTCCTGCTCCGGCGAGCAATTAGCCGCTCCCCGCGCCGCATTCCACCCGCGCCGCTAGGATGGACTCCCGCCGCCGCAGTAGGGCCTCGCCGGCGAGCGGATCGAAGCGATCCCGCTCGCCGGACACCGTAGAGGAAGCATGGCGGCTGAAATGCAAGTACTCCGCCGCGGGGAGCCGTCGCGCGGCCTGCAAGTACGCCGGGGCGGAGTACGTGCCGGAGCCGCTCGGGAGTACGCCGCCGGTGGGCGGTGGTACAAGCAGGACCCGCCGCTCAAGCCAATGAGCGGCGATGCGTTCGAGAAGTGGCTCGCCGAGTGGCAGCGCGACCGCGCGTCCAAGGCGGCATGGAGGGCGACCATCGGCAGCAGCAGCGGCGGAGGAAGCGGAGGCGGCGACGAGGAAGAGGAGGCGGCGGAAGAGGAGGCGGCCTTCCGCCGTGCGCTCGCCTTATCCGAGGCGGATGCCGCCGAGAAAGCTCGGGCGGAGGCAGAGGAGGAGGCGGCGGCCATCGCTCAGGTGGAGGCGTTCGAGGCGCGGCAGGCGCGGGAGCGCGGGAGCGCGGGAGGAGGCGGCGAGGATCGCCTTCATCCCCTACGTCATCCTTGACGACTAGAGGTAGGTTAGCTTAGTTTGATCCATAGTATGATCAATATGTATGTATGAATCCTAGTATGATCAATGAAGATGAACTTCCCGGGGTTTTTATTTTTGAAAATACGGGGCGAAATACGGGGTCTGCTAGACGGAATGGCTCGAAATGTTGCAGTTTTTCGATACGGGGCGAAAAAAGAGACTTATACGGGGCAGCGAAATACGGGGCCTGTTAGACATGCTCTTAGAGTTGCCATTGGCGTCATTTTTGCCGAATTTCTTCCAGAAATGTTTAATTGCAAGTTGGTTTGCATGCAGGCGATTATAAACGGAAGAAGTTGAGTCTAGGTCTAGCACAGTATACATGACAAGCATATGTAACCGTTTGTGGACGATGCGAATCTGTGCCAGAAGTCTAACTGTTGGACTTAGCTGTGTGGTGGTGGTGCCAAAGAAATGAAATTGACACAAAGGAAGATTCACCATTCATATGGCAGACTAATTGGTGTGTTCTAGAAGAAAGTGTGCACCATGCATCTTTTTGTTTGTCTACTTATTTTCCATGTTTGTTCTTCCGTAAGGCCATAACCATAGTAATGCAAAATTAAGAAAAAATTGCTTTTTTGTAGAAAAAACCAAGAAAGAACTGTTGAGATGATCACTACGTACGCATGCCCAGCACGATGCAAAAGACTCTTTATGTGGGTAATGGAAGCAGTTGTCGACACCAACCAACCCCATTTGCGTTTCTCTATTGATTCCGCTCATTCAAATCGTCATCATGTCGATCGATCAAACCAGTGCAACGGAACAAATTGACAAGTTGGTTGACTTAAATCAATCAATTAAAGATGGCAATGGACTTTGCAAGTTGGTTGATTCGGAGAGGGATGGAGAAGAATTGAAGAGAGAGATCAATGCGTTAGATCGATGGATGTGTGTGTGTACCTGGAGAGATGGTGTGGCATCCACCTCCAGCTGAACTCGCCGTCCTCCCACGGCAGGCTGAGCCTCCTCGCCGACAGCGCCACGCACTTGGCGCCGCTGCCCCTGGCCAGCCACACCGCCATGCCGCCGTCGTCCACCAGCACGGCCACGTCCGTGAGCCCGAGGTAGGCCTCCTTCTTCGTCGCCGGCGGCGACGACGACGCCACCGGCACCGAGGACGCCTTGGTGCCGTTGCGCGAGAGGAGGAGGCGCTTCGCGGGCGCCTGGTGCAGCTGGAGGATGGCGGGGTAGTCCGGCGGGAGGAAGCGTGACCAGACGGTGTCGGACCCGGCGGCGTCGCGGAAGCACGGCGACACGGCGGCGGCGCGGCACGCGTCCCGCGGGGAGGTGAGCGCCAGCACGTGCGCCACGCACGCCTCCGGGAGGTCGAACACGCGCGTCTGCTCCGCCGGCGGCGGCTGCACGCCAGTCGCCTCACCGCCCATCCTATCTACAGCTAGCTAGACAAGGTATATTGGAAAACTGAGTATGGACTATGGAGAAAGCAGGGGGTGACACAGATCGGCAAAGCACCTGTAGGGCCGGAAGATATAAGGGTATCTCGGCAGGGCAGGGCAGGGTAGGAGATTGTCAATGCAGGGGAACGTTCTGGCGCTGCCTTGTTGTGTGTGCCTGTGCGTCGTAATGGCAGCGGTGGTGTGGTGAAAGAGTCAGTCAAGAGAGTGACGCCGGCGACAACGAAAAAGATGCGCCGTTCCGCTCCGTGCACCGCCCAAGCTAGCGCTCTCGCGGCGCCCGATCCGTCCCTTTACACCATCTCTCCAAGAAATGATGAATAATATACACCACCTAAGCAATTATAGATAACTTGGTTTTTCAGTTTTTATATTATCTGATTTTTTTTTTGAAAACTCTGATTTTACATCATCTGTGCTACAAGATTTCAAATACAAATTCAAATTTTGGCACATTTCAAATAAAATTCAAGCTTTGATACATATCAAACAACGACAGCTCAGCACATGACACACCGCACTAGATTACTTGACACTCGACATTCCATCATCGACACTTGATGTTCAACCTAGAATTCATCGTCCTCTGATTCCTCCTCGTCGCACTCGCGGATAAGTGAGTCGCAGAAGTCGATGTCCATCTCCGTGCCCGAGGAGATGTGGTGAACGACAGTGAACATACCGACGTCAGAAGATGAAGCACCATCGACCGGAGACGAAGCACCAACGGCCGAAGTCAAAGCACCGGTGGCCACAGCTGCTGCAGCTTGCTCGGTGGCCAGCTGGGCGTAGTACTCGAGCTCCATCGTCACGTGCTCCATGTGAGCGGCACCGAATTCCGCCATGGCCGCCTCGTCGGCCTACCGGATGAACATGCGCATTTACTGGCGGTAAACTTGCCGCTCCTCCTCGCAACGCATGGCCTAAAACAACATCTCTAGGAAATCCACCTCCTCCCGGCCCTGGACGTCGGGGAAGTTCACCAGCCCGCTGTGGCGTCGTATGCGTGGGTGGTGAGGTACGACGTCTTGAAGGCTCCTAACCAGAGTCGCTCGCCATCGTGACTGATCTCGGCGGCCCAGCGGTCAGAGGGGCGCATCCACACGCCGAGGAAACCGACCTACTCCGGATATGGCGCCATGGCGGCATCTCAGCAGCAGAGATGCAGTTTTCTGGGCGAAAACCGACACGTGTGGTGCGGCGTAGCCTGATGTACAAGCGGCATGGCGGGTGGCGGCGCGGCGCGGGAGTGGATCGTACGCGCGCGCGGAAGAAGACAAAGTGACGGTTGTGCGGCCTCGCGTGGCCATTTTTATGTGATACATCGCCTGGAAGCTGATGTATATTTATTTACATCGTGATATAATTTTTTTTGGCTCGTTTGTTACATCTACATCATTTGCTTGCCGAAGATGATGTAAATGATAGTGTTTTGACATCTTCACCATCTATGGGAGATGCTCTTAGAGTCAATATCGGAGTATGCTTTCGCCGCCTTAAGCGGGATGCCCGTTTGCAACCTTAGTGTAGACGAGTGTAAAATTTTCTTCTACTGTTTCAATAATTTAGGGGTTCTTTTAATTTATAGATTTTGTATAAAAATTGTGTAGGATTTTGATCTTATGAGAAAATTTACTATTTTTTATGGGAACCTATTCTAGAAACTAATCCTGTAAAAAATTATAGTGTAAATCCTGTAGAAAGAATTAAGTCATACTTCATGGAAAAATCATTTACAACAATCAAATATACTTCATCCATTTATAGGATTTAACTAGGCATAACATTTTAATTCTGTGTTTTTCCTATTTCAACGTTTTTTCTATCTTATGAATAAAAAGGAGAAGACGAACAGAATGCAGAAGTTGTATTGCATTGATCAGAGTAGGTTACATAAGTAGTCATATCGTGTGCCGAGAGAGAGGGGAGTCGAGGCCACGCAGAGGCCCACGCAGGAGCGTTCGGGCGAAGAAGAGGGAACTGCCCACAAGACTAGGTCTAGCTGTTACATAGATAGCCGTTTTGTTCAACACCCCCCCGCAGTCGAAACCGGGCTTGGTACAACGTTGAGACTGGTGCGAAATTCATGAAAAATAGAAGTGGGTAACCCCTTCGTGAAGATGTCGGCATACTGCGAGCTGGTCGGCACGTGGAGAATGCGCGCCTCGCCAAGGGCAACGCGATCCCGAACGAAGTGTAGGTCGATTTCCACATGTTTCGTGCGTTGATGTTGCACAGGGTTGGTGGACATGTAGGTGGCGCTGAGGTTGTCGCAGTAGACGATCGTGGCGCGTGACGGAGCTTGATGCAGTTCGACGAGGAGCTGGCGAAGCCAAACTGTTTCGGCAAGGCAATTGGCGATGGCGCGATACTCCGCTTCGGCACTGGAACGAGAGACGGTGTTCTGGCGCTTGGAGGACCAAGAGACCAGGTTCTCGCCAAGGAAGACGCCAAAGCCTGAGGTGGAACGGTGGGTGTCTGGACAACCCGCCCAGTCAGCGTCGGAGTAGGCCACCAGTTCCGTGGAGGAGCCAACGTGGAGCTGAAGACCAAGATGAGGAGTTCCCTTGACGTAGCGCAGGATCCGCTTAACCAGCTGCAGGTGGGACTCGCGCGGATCATGCATGAACAAACAGATCTGTTGAACAGCATGAGAGAGGTCTGGCCGGGTGAGGGTCAGGTACTGGAGCGCGCCAGCCAAACTGCGATATGCAGAGGGATCAGCAACAGGACGACCATCTTGGCTAGACAGTTTGCACTTCGTGTCGATTGGTGTTGCAATGGGGTGACAGTTGGACATGTTTGCCCGGTCCAGCAACTCCAAGGCGTACTGTTGCTGGGACAGAAACAGACCGTCCGGGGTCCTGTGAACATTGACACCTAGAAAGTGATGCAAATCTCCAAGATCACTCATGGCAAACTCTTTGTTCAAAGACGCAATGATGGAGTGGAGGAGTGAGGTGGTGCTGGCTGTAAGGATTCGTCTACGTACAAGAGAAGATAGGCGGTGGCATGAGTGGTGTGGAGGATGAACAAGGAAGAGTCACCTTTGGAGGAAACAAAGCCAATGGAATGGAGGAATGTGGTGAATCGGAGAAACCATGTTCGTGGGGCTTGTTTCAATCCGTAGAGAGATTTGTTGAGTTTGCAAACATGAGTGGGAAAGGTGGAGTCGATGAAACCGGACGGTTGGGAGCAGTAGACAGTCTCAGCGAGCTCGCCATGCAAGAATGCATTTTTCACATCTAATTGGTGGATTGGCCAAGACTTGGAAGTGGCAATGCTCAAGACCACACGGATTGTTGCCGGTTTGACCACTGGGCTGAAAGTCTCGCTATAATCCACTCCCTCTTGCTGTGTGAAGCCACGGAGTACCCACCTGGCTTTGTAACGCGCCAGGGAACCATCCGGATGCAGCTTATGGCGGTAGATCCATTTTCCGGAGACCACATTGACACCTGCAGGACAAGGCACCAAAGACCAAGTATCATTCCGGATTAGAGCATCAAATTCATCACGCATAGCTGCTAGCCAATGGGGGTCTTTGAGTGCAACACGGTAGGAGGTAGGAATGGGTGAGGGAGAAGTGGAAACGGTGAGGTCAAAGTGTTTTACAGGCATGTGATATCCGGATTTGGAGCGAGTGTGCATTGGGTGTGCATTGTGTGGTGGCTGTACCGCGACAGCGTGTGGCGGGAGAATGGTGGAACGTGGCGAGTTGGGGTTGGTTGGGTGTGGATGTTGTGGGGTCAGGGGAGGCGGTGCATGCGGCGAAGCGCGTGGGCGGGTGGAGCACGAGTTGGTCGGGGTAGCGGGAGACAAGGTCGTGGTAGGTGTAGAGGTTGCAGACGGTGGGGCTGCGGTAGCCAGTGGGGATGGCACGTGGGGTAGGAGGCGAGGTGGCGTTGGCGGATTGGTGTTCGGAGAAACCGAGGTGGGTGGCTGTTGGGGCAATGATTGGGAACGAGGACCGAGGGAGATCGGATCCGATCGTGGGGCGGGGGACTCGGGGCAGCTGGGATCAGATGTGGAGCTGTGCGGTGAGAGTGCTGGTGTGGCGGCGGTGAAAGGGAAGTGGCTCTCGTCAAAAACAACATGGCGGGAAATGATGACTTTGCGTGTGGAAAGATCAAAACACCGGTATCCCTTGTGTTCTCGTGGGTAGCCGAGGAGCACACACCGTGTGGAGCGGGGAGACAATTTGTGGTCTATGGTAGGCGTGAGGTTGGGGTAGCAAAGGCACCCAAAGGTGCGTAAGTGGTCATATGATGGATGAACGCCGTGGAGGAGAAAATAGGGGGTTTGGTGATTGATAGCACGAGATGGGCGTATGTTAAGAAGGTGGTTGGCTGTGTGAAGGGCTTCGACCCAAAAGGAGGGAGGCATTTTGGCCTGAAAGAGGAGGGTGCGAACGACATCGTTTGTGGTGCGGAGCATGCGTTCGGCACGTCCGTTCTGAGGAGATGTGTAGGGGCAAGAAAGTCGTAGTGAGACACCGTTAGTAGAGAGGTAGGCGCGTAAGGAAGTGGTGAGAAACTCGCCACCATTGTCGCATTGGAGGCAACGGAGAGTGGAGTGGAATTGGGTTTTGACAAAGGAGAAGAAACGGAGGAGGGTGTCACATGTATCCGATTTTGCATGCAAAGGAAAAACCCAGGAAAAATGGGAATAATCATCCAGAATAACAAGGTAGTACTTATATCCAGAGCAACTTACAACCGGTGAGGTCCAAAGGTCACAATGTACTAGATCAAATGGTGCAGAAGCGCGTGAGTGAGAAATCGAAAAGGGTAGGCGAGTGTGTTTGCCTAACTGACATGCATCACACAACGAGGGTGATGAGTTTGTTTTATTACAAGGTGAAAGGAAATCTAGTGGTAAATGAGCTAAAGCTGCAGGGCTTGGGTGGCCAAGTCGGCGATGCCACAAATCATGTGTGACACTGAGAGCCGAGGATGTAGAGGTACCGTGGTTGCCGAAGAACGGGTAGAGATCACCGGAGCTATTGGAGCGAAGGAGGAGCGTCCTGGTTGCTAGATCCTTCAAGGAGAAGCCAAAGGGGTCAAATTCGACGGAACACAGATTATCGCGAGTAAATTTTCGTGTGCTAATGAGATTTTGAACTAGGTGTGGTGAGAACAGGACATTGTTGAGATAGAAGGGGCGTGATGTGAGTTGAGCTGTACCAGTTGCAACTACAGGGAGACGAGAACCATTGCCTACAACGATGTGATGTGAATTTGCGTCTAAACAGGAACGAGAGGTGGTCAAGGTACCTGGGTTGCCAGTGACGTGGGCTGTGGCGCCGGAATCCATCACCCAGTCGCCGCCAGTCGTGGGGAAGGCACTGCCGTAGCTGGGCGCAGACTGGTACATGGTGTTGAGGTCCCATGCCGGCGTCTGGTACTGTTGAGGTGGAGCACCTGGCGAAGGCCCGTAGGTTGGTGGCGCAGGCGTGATGGGCGCAGCAGGTGGAGGAGCCGGAGCATACATCACGGGGTAGGCTTGCGTGGGAGCACCAGGGCGGGATCCGAGGACGCTCGAGGCATTGGGAACGACCCAGGGAGCGCGAGGTGGGAACGGGGCGCCCACCGGCGCGAAGTAGCCAACCCACGGGTGCTGGCCACCGCCGCGCCCGTATCCGGAGTCGCCAGAGCCGCGCCCGCCGGGAGCGGTGTGGCTGCGACCACGACCACCACCGCCAGTGGGTGCACCGGGCGTCGCGTGCCCCGCCCGCTGGTTCGGGTGAACAAACCCAGGGATTGGATTCTTGCCCCGATAGTTGGGGCTGACGCCAGCGTAGCGCGGTTGGCCAGTGGTGACGGAGGGGCCACCGCGGTCGCTGCTGCCGCCACTGTGAACAGCCATGGCCTGCGCACCGGGATGCGTCTGGGGTGTGTCGATGGCGATCTCGGCGTGCTGGAGGCGAGAGCAGGCGTCGGTGAAGGACGGGAGGTTGGCCTTCATGACCTCGGCCTGGAGCTTGAATTTTTCGCCGAGGCCATCGAGGAACGTGCTCGTGAGATCACGGTCGTCCACCGGGCGGTCGATTGCGGCCAGATCATCGGCGAGCCCCTGAAGCTTGCTGGCGTAATCTGACACAGAGAGATCACCACGGGGGCAATTATGGAAGGCCTTACTGAGGTAGAGATACCGCGATGTGCTCTTGTCGAGGAAGAAGCGCTGCAGCTGCAACCAGGTGGAGCACGCGCGCCCGTCGGCGCCCACGACAAGGCGATGCAGATCGTCGCTGAGGGTCGCCAGGAACCACAGGGAGATGTGGATATCCACCGCCAGCCAGGTGTCATCGGGGTTCGAAGGAGCGGCGCCCTCGGTGATGTGGTCGAGCGCCCGGTACATAGTGAGCAGGGAAGTGAGGATCTGTCGCCACTTTGTGTAGTGCGCTCCGTTTGTGGTGACAGTGAATTTGACATAATTGGAGATGTGGATAGAGAGAAGAGGGTGGGAGATTGGGGTGGGAAAGATGGGGTAGGGTATGTAGGTTTGTGGTGCGGAAGCTGAGGCGGCGACGGCCAGGGCATCGGAGAGGCTGCCCAGGTTGAGTGCGTCAGAGGTTTGGGGAGTAGCTGGAGCGCGAGGCATCGTGTTTTGGGGTTGGATTGGAGTTGTAAGGTTGGGATCTGTGGGGTTGATAGTTTGGCCGGAGGAGTTGGGGATTGGGATCGTGTTTGAGGAGGAGGAGGTGTCGGCCATTGTTGAGCACTGTGCTCTGATACCAAGAAGACGAACAGAATGCAGAAGTTGTATTGCATTGATCAGAGTAGGTTACATAAGTAGTCATATTGTGTGCCGAGAGAGAGGGGAGTCGAGGCCACGCAGAGGCCCACGCAGGAGCGTGCGGGCGAAGAAGAGGGAACTGCCCACAAGACTAGGTCTAGCTGTTACATAGATAGCCGTTTTGTTCAACAAAAGGAGCCTTATGAGCCATTGAAAACGAAAAGGACCCTAACTTTTCAAGCAATGATAGTTGAACGATAGTACTCCTTCCGTCCCATGAAAAATGTTGGAGTTTTATCGAAATTTAGATATATCTAGATACTATTTAATATTTAGATACATTTAAAGTTTAACAAATTTCATATGTTTTAGCGGATCGTGGGAGTACTTAGAACTATGAAAGTGCCAGCACTTTAACTGTTTAATGTAATTCTCCACGAGTGATTGGCCGCTTCAGATACTTCGAAGTTACAAGCAACAACGAAAATTGGTCGTCGTTCCGCTCTGTGCACCGGTACAAGAAGCTAGCACTCTCTTATCTAGCAGCGATCCAAAGCAGCGCCCCATCCGTCCCGGTTTATAGTTAAAATCAGTTAGATTGGTCGTACTCCCTTCGTCCCACTAAAAGTGTTTTAACTTTAATACTAAAATTTAATTGTATCTATCTATTAGTTAGTGTCTAGATACATCTAAATCTTAATAGATTTAAGATACTTTGGGTGAGACGGAGGAAGTACCAGCAATTGTTGGAAAACACTCCAGAAACAATACTACTAAAATTGATATGAATATTTCAGCAAGAGCTCACGGTCTCGATGGTGGAGGACTCGAGAAGACTCTGAACCTCCGTTCAGTTTTGTTTATCTTATTTTTTTTTTTTTTGAAACGGAGGCAAAAGCTTTGCCTCATCCATTAATTAAGCAGAAGGTGCCCGGTTTTTAGGAGAAAACCGGGCAAAAACCTACAAAGACAGGGCCAAACCCACACCCACCCACACGACGCCGCGAAGGCACACCGAGCCACCCTGGCTACCCACAAAGCTACACAAATGCGAAGCTCGAGTTGGCCTATGCCAAACAGATGGCTCCCCAAGAAAAGGCCGGTAGCTCCGATTCTGACGACGAGCCGCGGAGAGGAGAGGCACAAGACCTGCGCCGAAAAGGACCTTCAACGTCGGACCGCCCCTCAAGGTCATCGTACACCACCCAAAGGCAGCTTCGACTTCACAGCAAGAGGAGGCCAACCTGAAGACATTCGAACACGTCGGGACGGAGCCGACTAACACGGTCTTGCAGCAACCAAACCATGCTCAGCACCATTGTCGTTGCCGTCCAAGCCCACCATCGAGAGTCACCTTATCGCCCAAGCGACCCAAGGTGAAGCACCCTCGAAGATGACGAATATTCGGAGCCGCCGCTCCGACATACCGCTGCTCCGTCGCGCCCTGCGCGTCCACCAAGACCACCACCTTCCGGGGCCGCCGCCCCGACGTACCACCGCTCGCTCTCGAGCTGCAACGCCGCACGAACCGTCCACCCGCAACCCAAGTTGCACAGGGTAAAAGGCCGCAGACCACGGGCATCACACCAACTCATCCGGGGCCGCCGCCCCGACATAACGTCCGACCGTCCCCTCTAGGACGCGTCAGACCGAGTCGACTGCCCTACCGCCCACACGGCCAGGGGCGCCACCCAAGCCGTGACAAGCCGCATCCCTGCACCATAGAGATGCTGCTGCACCGCCTTCCGGGGCCGCCGCCCGGCTCACAGCCACCTACCCGAGGCCGCCGCCTCGGCATCCTCCAACCCAGACGGTAAGGCAACGCAGCCCGGCAAACAAACCACCCTCGCCGAGTGAAGTTCATGCCCTCCAAAGACGACGCCTCCAAGAAGGGAAGCGACGAGACCGCCGCCGTCGCCCGCTCCGGCCGAGGCAAGAGCTTGGATTTTCACCCGGGGGCACGAATCCTCGAAGGCAGGAGAGGTAGTAGCTCCACAACGATGCCTCCAAGAAGGGGAACGGCGCCCTAAGGCGTCGCCATCGCCGGCACCGACCAATTCGGGCAGAGTTTTCACCCGGAGCAAGCACCCACCCGCCGAGGCTTCCTTCACCGGCAGGGAAGCCGGAGCATGCCATCATGCGCGCCAACACCGTCGACCACCTCGCCCACCATGACGCTTGCGCTGCCCGGGGTCTCCGCCTCGGCACAGCACCACCCAGCATCCGCTGCAAACCTGCAGCACCTCCACGGCCAGGGGCCCCGCGCTGGCCCGCCGCAGCGCCGTCGCGAGACCACCCGCGCCCTGCCCGCCCCCGTCCTGAAGCCGCCACGGGACAGGGACATCTCCTGCAGCACCACGAGCCCAGCAGGACTCCGCCAAGGTGCCCCAGAGAAGCTCACCAGCGCTACGCCCTCCGCCCGCCAGGCCCAGATGGGGCCCAGATCGGGCCCTTGCTCCAGCGCCGCCAGGCCTCAGATCTCCGCCGACCTCCAGCAGCCACCCCCGACGAGCCCTTGCTGCACACCCTGCAGCCTCCTCCGCAACCAGCCAGCCGCCGGCCGCCGGCCGCGCCGCCATGCTCGCCACCTGCAGAGCCCGGCCGCCAAGAGGGAGTCCCGCGAGGGGGGAACAACGCCCCGCCGCCACCTTCACTGGGCGCGCGCGGCTTCGCCGGCGCCCCCTCCGGCGGCGGCGATGCAGGGGAGGGAGGGGAGAGGCCCCTAGGGCCGGCGGCGCTTACGGTTCCCCCGTGTCGCCGGGGAGGTGGCGACGCGGGGGTTGGTTTTTGGGCATGATTTGTTCGTCCTTTGTTTATCTTATTATATTCATCATTTACACTTTAGTCCTCCTATCATATACCATTAACACTTCAGTACACAGCTATTTCAAATTTACAAACTCAACATTAATCTACAGTTTAAACTAGATATATACTTTCATTTTTTTATGAACAGAACTCTGGCATTAAAAAAACCAAAATAAAAAATTATAGCGAGATCCTTGAGAAGCCCTTCATCTTCAAACTCCAGACCGTGTCGACAACGCGCCACCTACTCTTGACACTTTCAAATTGCATATGGAGTTCGTAACATTTTTCAGGTCATGGGTGCTGTGGAGATTACGATGACCAACTGTTGATTGATTGTTCCTCGTAGTACTTCCCAGTGACGCGCTCTCTATCCTCTCAGTCGCACAAATCAGGGCAAACCAAATTAAGAAAGGCTACTAGCCATTGAAAACGAAAGGAGCCCCAACTTTTCAAGCAAGGTTAGTTGGGTGATAGTACTTGGGACTACGGAAGTGCCAGCAGTTTAACTGTTTATTGCAATGCTCCGCGACTGATTGGGCGCTTGAGATACTTGGACATTACACGCAACAACAACAGCGCCAAAAGATTCTCGGAAACTCGGTGCCTAGCTATTCTTCAATCGTCACAGCTTGCATCTTTCGGGAGATCCATTGGCCCGTTGGGTTGGTGGCTACAACGGGTTCCTTTCGTTTGATGAATCTAACTGAAGAAAGTCCAATTCTCATCCTTGAACTCTTGGAAAAGTTCACTTTCAGTCCCAAAATTTATTTTTAGTTTGAAATGAACCTTAAACTCTCATAATAGTTCACTTTTCATCCCTTTACATTTGAGTTGAGCAAATTACTGGCGTGGAAAGAAAAAATAGGGAACCAACCAAATTGGTTTAGAATCAGACCATGCCCAAACTAGCTGAGATGTCGAACCAAACATCACAATGCAAAAAACAACGAAATCCTTGGGTCCCTGAACCAGTCTCCCGCTTGATTTCTTTCCCTTCTAATTCATGTGAAGCGTTGCGCCACAAAGGTCTGCTTGTTTGCCTATCAGCATCGTCCCACCTCTCTATCCTTGCACTGTTACCTTGAGTTTTTGGCCACCTATGGCAGATATTTGCCTAGCTCAACCGGCGTAAGGACTAAAAGTGAATGATTCTGAGAGTTCAAGGTTTATTATGAACCAGACGGAAGTTCTAGGACCAAAAGTAAACTTTTACTGCAATTCAAGGACCAAAAGTGGACTTTCTTCAATCTGAAAGCCGGCGTGTAGACGGAATCGATCGGCTGATCATAGTGCATAGTAATTTCAACTAGTAACATGTACATGACACTAGTTGATAAGGGGTGGCCCGATCTTCTCAGTAAGCAATGGTGGTGATGATGATCACGGGTGATGGCAGCGGAGATACACGACGATGAAGTGGATGATAACTTGTATGACGCAACGAGATCTCTCGATTGGTCCCTGTCGCCAATGCAACAGCTCTCAACCCTGCAAGATATTCGCAACTCCACACACTTGCGCACGTAGCCGCCGACCACGAAGCGGTAAGTTGCAACCGTCTAATTCCCAATGGAACAGCAGATCACACAAGACTTAAACAGGATCTACACAATATCCAAACAATATGGTGTAGGGAATTCAATAGTTTTGCAGAGCAAACAACTAAGAACTAGGGTTTATCTTAAACGTGGTCTAAAGCAACTTGTGGGACGTCCCAGGGACTTATATAGGCGTCTGGGACGACCTCAGGTCCAAAAAGTACGAAAATAACCGACCCAGAATAGATCTGGTCGAGACAGACTCGGACTGGTCCGGTCTGGGATCCGGTCGACCGGGCTGTGGACCGGCCGGTCCGTTGGTGGTCCGGTCAACGGGCTGTGGACCGGACTGTCCGGTCGTGGTCCGGTCAACCGGGCCCGGAAAACTGCGAAGTTTCCGGTTTCCGTCCGGTACGAGGGGCTTCCTCCGGTTGACGTCCGGTTTGTGACCGGTCGACCGGGCCAGGAACCGGGCTGGCCGGTCAGGGGGCCGGTCTGACCGGGTTCTGGACCGGCCTGGACTTCTTCTTCTCCTCTCGCGCATGCCTCCCGCTCCTCCCTCGCGCGTCCATGAGATATCTTCATGTCCAGCTCCATGTCCAGCTTCACGGCCATCTTGACGTCCGTCTTCATGTCCAGCTGCTCCTCTCCTCGTGCGATGCTCGTCTCCTCTTGATACCTGATGATACATAAGTAATAGGACTTAGGCAGTATAAAGTTCTCATCAATCAAAGTATCGCTTAGGAACAAGTTCACCTGTTGTTTAAGTAGCTTCGCACGAGCTCGTGTCATTGGTCCAATCCTGACTTCATTGGACTTGAGCTTCACAGCAGGTTCATCTTCAGTTGGTAATGACGGAGGTAGTAGTGAGGTAGGGATGTCCTCATCATCTCCCCCCTTCAAAAGGCGTCGACCCCGACGCTCCAAGGTCTTCTCCGTCATATGGTGTCAAATCAGCAACATTGAAAGAATTACTGACACCAAACTCATCCTCTGGAAGATCTATCGAGTATGCATTATCATTGATCTTGGCAAGCACTTTGTAAGGACCAGCACCACGAGGCTTCAACTTAGACTTTCTCAGCTTCGGGAACCTATCCTTGCGAAAATGTACCCAGACCAAATCACCAGGCTTGAACAACAACTCTTTGCGCTTCTTATTCATCCTTGCAGCATTGCTCTTGCCTTTCTTTTCAATCAGCTCTTTAGTCTTCTCATGAATCTTCTTCACATAATCTGCCCTCTTTGATGCCTCCATATTAACTCTCTCATGTATTGGCAAAGGCAACAAGTCAAGTGGAGTAATGGGTTTGAAACCATACACCACCTCAAAAGGACACAACTCCGTGGTAGAATGTACCGCCCTGTTGTAAGCAAACTCCACATGCGGCAAACACTCTTCCCACTCCTTCAGGTTCTTCTTGATCATGGATCTCAACAGTTGTGACAATGTTCTATTCACCACTTCAGTTTGACCATCAGTTTGAGGATGACAAGTAGTGCTGAACAGCAGCTTCGTCCCCAGCGTTCTTCCAGAAGTAGCTCATAAACTTCACGTCACGATCAGAAACAATAGTCTTCGGGACTCCATGTAGACGTACAATCTCCCTGAAAAACAGGTTAGCAATATGCGACGCATCGTCGCTTTTGTGGCAGGCAATAAAGTGGGACATCTTAGAAAATCTATCCACTACCACAAATATAGAATCATGGCCTCTCTTAGTACGCGGCAAACCCAACACAAAATCCATACTAATATCCTCCCATGGTGTAGTAGGTGCCGGTAAAGGAGTATACAAACCGTGAGGCTTCAGCTTGGACTTGGATTTGTTGCAAGTAATGCATCTCCTCACATATCTATCCACGTCCCGCCTCATCTTTGGCCAATAAAAGTGGTCAGCTAGCATGAGTAGCGTCTTCTCACGCCCAAAATGACCCATCAAACCTCCAGCATGTGATTCCTGCAATAAGAGCAAACGCACAGACGATTCTGGAACACATAGTTTGTTAGCCCTAAACAAGAACCCATCATGTATGTGATATTTTTCCCATGCTTTACCAAGAGTACATAAGCGATATGGTTCAGCAAAATCATGATCAGTAGCATACAAATCACATAGTATCTCTAAACCAGGAATTTTAACATCAAGTTGAGTTAATAGCATATTCTTCCTAGATAGAGCATCAGCAACAATATTATCTTTTCCCTTCTTATGCTTAATAATGTATGGAAAAGACTCAATGAACTCAACCCACTTAGCTAGACGCTTATGCAAAGTAGATTGGGCTTTCAGGTATTTCAAAGCTTCATGATCAGAATGTATGATAAATTCTTTTGGCCACAAGTAATGTTGCCAAACCTCAAGAACTCTAATTAAAGCATACAATTCTTTATCATATATAGGATAGTTCAACTTAGCACCAGAAAGTTTCTCAGAAAAATATGCAATTGGGCGACCCTCTTGCATCAATACACCACCAATTCCAATACCACTAGCATCACATTCAATCTCAAATTGCTTATTGAAATCAGGAAGTGCAAGCAACGGTGCAGAAGTTAACAATCTCTTAAGTTCATCAAAAGCATGATCTTGGGCTGCGCCCCACTCAAAGACAACACCCTTTTTAGTTAAATCATTCAAAGGTGCAGCAATAGTACTAAAGTTGGGCACAAATCTTCTATAAAACCCAGCTAGACCATGAAAACTTCTTACTTGACTCACATTCATGGGAGTAGGCCAATTTTGAATAGCTTCAATTTTAGACACATCTACTTCTACTCCATGCTTAGAGACAACATAACCCAGAAATATGACCTTATCTTTGCAAAATGTGCACTTCTCAAGATTACCATAGAGTTGATTATCACGCAACACTTGCAAAACATGTCGAATATGTATAGTATGATCAGATTCATTGCGGCTGTAGATTAATATGTCATCAAAATACACAACCACAAATTTGCCAATAAATTCACGCAAAACATGGTTCATCAGTCTCATGAAAGTGCTAGGTGCATTAGTTAATCCAAAAGGCATTACTAACCACTCATATAAACCAAATTTTGTTTTAAAGGCTGTTTTCCACTCATCCCCTTCTTTCATCCTAATTTGATGATAGCCACTACGCAAATCAATTTTAGAGAACACATCAGCACCACTCAATTCATCTAGCATATCCTCTAAACGGGGAATAGGATGACGATATCGAATAGTAATGTTGTTTATAGCTCTACAATCTACGCACATACGCCAAGTACCATCTTTCTTAGGAACTAGAATAACAGGAACAGCACAAGGACTAAGGCTTATGCGGATATAACCTTTGTCGAGTAGCGCTTGTACTTGCTTCTGTATCTCCTTCGTCTCTTCGGGATTAGTGCGATATGGCGCCCTATTGGGCAGCGATGCTCCGGGAATCAAATCAATTTGATGCTCAATACCTCGCAATGGTGGTAGTCCTGCGGGTACCTCCTCCGGAAACACGTCGCCGAATTCCTGCAAAACATTAAAAACACCAAGAGGAAGAGGGGTCATGTCGTTAGAAACCAAAACCGTACCCCTGTACAAAAGCACAAGAGGCATGGCCGTAGGATCCTCACTAAATTCTCTCATGTCTTCTTTGGTGGCTAATGAGACTAAGGAATTCACTCTCTCACTTTTCGTTATATCACTCACGACATTACAATTCTCTCGCCTATCTAGAGGTGCATCCTCCAAATTCACTTCGATCTTCTGACGAGACTCATTGACAATTTGTTGTGGTGACATAGGCTGTAAATTAATTTTCTTGCCCTTGTACTCCAAGTGATATGTATTGGCACGGCCATTGTGTTGCACAGAACGGTCATAGAGCCAAGGCCGACCCAATAAGAGGTGACAAACCGTCATAGGAACCACATCAAAATCAATGCAATCCTTATACGGTCCAATGGCAAACTCAACACGCACCATGTGGTTTACCTTCATCTCACCATTGTCGCTCAACCACTGAATATAATATGGATGCGGGTGC
This sequence comes from Lolium multiflorum, assembly GCA_030979885.1. Taxonomy (NCBI): domain Eukaryota; kingdom Viridiplantae; phylum Streptophyta; class Magnoliopsida; order Poales; family Poaceae; genus Lolium; species Lolium multiflorum. The sequence continues at coordinate 180,860,854 of CM061753.1, read as the reverse complement.
GGTAGATACTTCAACTTCAGCTTGGTACATAACTCCTTGCTTGCTAAATTGCGGCAACTCCCACCATCAATAATGACCTTGCAAGCCTTGTCAGGACCAACTAAAGCTTTGGTTTGGAACAAATTGCAGCGCTGAGTAGATGCACTAGGCAACACATTAAGAGCACGCTGCGACACAACAATGGTGCGAGCATCAGAAGGATATGCATCTTCACCATCAGTGTCATAGTCATCATTGTCTGGAGCATTTGGATCAGCATCATCTCCAGTCTCATACTCATTGTCCTCATTGATAAACATGACTTTGCGGTTAGGACAATCTCTCTTGAAGTGACCCTTGCCACCACATGTATGGCAAAGCATATCACGGTTGCGCGTTGTAGACGCACCAGAACCACTCGTACTTGCAGCAGATTCGGACTTCTTTGCATTAGATACATTGGAGACCGGTTTGCTAGGCGGAGTAGAGTAAGGAGCGGAGCGCGTCGAAGGCGCCGGCGCTGTAGAGGGCGCGCGGGGTGTAAAACGCCCAGCTCCCGTAGCACGTCCCTTAACCTTTGCTTCTTCAGCCAACTGTGATTCAGCTTCTCTTGCATGATGTAACAATTGATTCATATTGGTGTAGGTGTAATGACGAACAATGCCTTTAACATCATACTTCAGTCCATTCAGAAAACGCTGCATTGTCATCTCAAGAGACTCACGGACACGACCACGCTGCATAAGCATCTCCATCTCCATGTAGTACTCATCAACAGTCTTCACACCTTGCCTCAATAGTGTTAGCTTATCAAATATATTCCGCATGTAATTGGTAGGCACAAATCGAGAAGTCATAACCTCCTTCATTGCACGCCATGTACGGATAGGCTGTGCACCATCTTCGTCGCGGTTACGAACCAAAGAATCCCACCAACGCAATGCATAACCATCAAATTCAGAAGAAGCAAGCTTGATCTTCTTATCTTCAGAGTAGTTGGGATGTAAGCTCCATAATTTCTCAATCTTGAGCTCCCAAGTGAGGTATTCTTCAACATCAGCTCCTCCTTCAAACTTGGGTATGGAAAACTTAGGCTTACCCAATCCATCTTCTTCATCTTGTCCACGACCATTGCGGCCAAGTGGAACCCAGCCACGAGGACGATGACCACGAGGCGCACCACGAGCATTGTGTGCGTCATCTTCAAGCTCAGGATCTTCATCATCTTCTTCTTGTTGTTGTTGTACAGTCAAATTCTCAATAGCGAGACGCATATCCGCAAGATTGCGCTGTATATCCGTCATTTGATCAGACAATCCCGTGACGGTGACATTAGTAGCATCCAGCGTTTGTTTGATCTCGTCAACTGTACCCATAAGCTCATCATCCTGAGCGCGGAATTCACGTCGCATCTCATTACGAAGAGCCTCAAACTCCCTCCAGTTAATAATATCTGCAGAATCCTTGTTCTCCTGGTTAACAATCTTATGATCACTAGCAGACATGATTAGTAGGTTAGTGCACTAAATCAAAAATATATGGTGGTACTCTCACAACTCACTCAAAACTGATAAGAAAAGGAAATCTTACCGTTCCAAAGTAAATTAGTGTTGCTTACCACTTGTAGTAACAACTAGTGCACGAATGTAGCGAAGCGAATATCAAGGGTATAAGAACAATCACACGACAAAGCAGGGTATATGTGGGGCTGTAGGTAGGCTACCTATTTGCACCAATAACAAGCTCTAGCGCTGACCGTAGACAACCAAAGATACTCACACAAGGCGATATAATGGGGCAATGCAACTATATGGAGGAAAGGTTGCAATGCACAAGAGAGACGCTAGCAAAGCTCAACGAGACAGGCACAAGATTGCTCAACTACGGATGCAGTAAAGAAAACTTAGGCCTTTCACTTGATTTCAACTAGCACACACTTTTCTTTTTGTATTTTCTTTTTGTAACACACGCAGCTATGTAGCTCTTTTTGCTTCTTTTCAATTTTCTCTTTTTTTTCGACTCAACTCCTTAATAACACGGCCAACAAGATATGCAAAGCACCAAAACCCTAATGAGCAGCCTGTCGAGCGGTAAAACTAGTCTCTTCTGGGAAGTTCCTAGTCACGTATATCGAAAGGCTGTGTCTATGGTTGGGAACAAGCACACTGTACGCTATGTGGACTCGGAGTAACAAAACTGACACTAGAAGATAAACTAGATAATAGAGTAAACACAAACCCTAACAATTCTACTAGACGAAAGATAAAGGTACGCAAAAACAACTACGAAAAGCAACTAAAACTCGAAATTAGTGCAAGCTATGGCTATGGCAAACCCTAACCCTAATTTTTTTGGCTTTTTCTGGATAGGAAAACACTCACAACTCAACTATGGGGTGGATTGTGGATGGCTTACCGAGGAAAACTGGAAATCTGATACCAAGATGATAAGGGGTGGCCCGATCTTCTCAGTAAGCAATGGTGGTGATGATGATCACGGGTGATGGCAGCGGAGATACACGACGATGAAGTGGATGATAACTTGTATGACGCAACGAGATCTCTCGATTGGTCCCTGTCGCCAATGCAACAGCTCTCAACCCTGCAAGATATTCGCAACTCCACACACTTGCGCACGTAGCCGCCGACCACGAAGCGGTAAGTTGCAACCGTCTAATTCCCAATGGAACAACAGATCACACAAGACTTAAACAGGATCTACACAATATCCAAACAATATGGTGTAGGGAATTCAATAGTTTTGCAGAGCAAACAACTAAGAACTAGGGTTTATCTTAAACATGGTCTAAAGCAACTTGTGGGACGTCCCAGGGACTTATATAGGCGTCTGGGACGACCTCAGGTCCAAAAAGTACGAAAATAACCGACCCAGAATAGATCTGGTCGAGACAGACTCGGACTGGTCCGGTTTGGGATCCGGTCGACCGGGCTGTGGACCGGCCGGTCCGGTTGGTGGTCCGGTCAACCGGGCTGTGGACCGGACCGGTCGTGGTCCGGTCAACCGGGTTGTGGACCGAAAACTGCGAAGTTTCCGGTTTCCGTCCGGTACGAGGGGCTTCCTCCGGTTGACGTCCGGTTTGCGACCGGTCGACCGGGCCAGGAACCGGGCTGGCCGGTCGGGGGCCGGTCTGACCGGGTTCGGACCGGCCTGGACTTCTTCTTCTCCTCTCGCGCATGCCTCCCGCTCCTCCCTCGCGCGTCCATGAGATATCTTCATGTCCAGCTCCATGTCCAGCTTCACGGCCATCTTGACGTCCGTCTTCATGTCCAGCTGCTCCTCTCCTCGTGCGATGCTCGTCTCCTCTTGATACCTGATGATACATAAGTAATAGGACTTAGGCAGTATAAAGTTCTCATCAATCAAAGTATCGCTTAGGAACAAGTTCACCTGTTGTTTAAGTAGCTTCGCACGAGCTCGTGTCATTGGTCCAATCCTGACTTCATTGGACTTGAGCTTCACAGCAGGTTCATCTTCAGTTGGTAATGACGGAGGTAGTAGTGAGGTAGGGATGTCACTAGTCTATGTTACTACCCTCATAGTGCATAGTAACATCAAGTTAGTACTCCATTAATTAGCTTGTAGACTCATTGTGCCTTGAAAAGTGTGATGTTACAGTAACTAGCTATGTTACTCTATCCTCCTCTCACCTCATTAACTCAGTGCCACATAAGCAAATTTGCTGAGTTGGCTCCTAAGTTACTACTGGAGTTACTTGCACTATGAGTAGTCTTAGGTGGAAGTAACATAGGTGGTAATATCACATATCTCAAGATATTTTGGTGACATGACATGTCATTAAATAAAGAAAGAGAGTAAGACTACTCATAGTGGGAGTAACTAAGGTAATAACATAGAGCTACATGCATTGACAACTAGGCAAATTGATGACATGGCATGATATTAAATGAAGAAAGAGATGGTTGTGGTAACTAGCTATGTTAGAGCAAGTACAATAGAGTCCAGTCAGCTGGCTATAAGACATTAAATAATATATCTTAGATGAGTTGGAGGAGAGAGAAGGGGAGAGAGAAGAGAGGTGGGCTACTATGCAATAGCCAGCTCTTGCACGTGCTCCTAGGCACTTTGTGAGAGTGAAAGGTGGGACATGTGTTAGTAAAGTAGTCCATTCTTATAGCCAACTATTATACATGTTAGCTATATGATGACTACAAATGACATGTCATCTTGTTATAGCCAACAATTGGCTATACTATTGGAATTGCTCTTAGACTAGTCATAGTGGGGAGTAACATAGAGTAGTAACATGTGTATGACACTACTCTATGTTACTACCTCCATAGTGGATAGTTACTATATGTGGTGTCATGCATGTTATATTTATTAGATTTGTAGACTCATCTTGTCTTGATAAGTGTGATGTTATGGTAACATAGCTAGTTACCACCTCACTCTCTTTCTTCATTTATTGCCATGCCATGTCACCAAAATGCATTGGGGTGTGTGATGTTACTAGCTATGTTACTCCCACTATGAGTAGTCTTACCATAACATCACACTTTTCAAGATAGAATGAGTCTACAAGCTAATTAATACACTTATGCATGATACTACATCTAACTTACTAAGAGCAAGTACAATAAGTCCTAGTCAGCTGGCTATAAGGATTAAAATAGTATATTATTGCTTAGTTGGAGGAGAGAGAGGAGGAGAGAGAAGGAGAGTGGGCTCTTATGCAAGAGCCAGCTCTAGCACGTGCTCCTAGGCACTTTGTGAGAGTGAAAGGTGGGCCATACATTGATAAAGTACTACATTTTTATAGCTCACTATTGTATATGTTGGCTCTAAGTTGGCTATAGATGACATGGCACTTGGCTTATAGCCAGCAGCTGACTACACTATTGGAATTGCTCTAAGCATTATGAAGGTAGTAACATAGAGTAGTGTCATATGCATGACACTACCATATGTTACTCTTCACTATGACTAGTCTAAGATGGTAACTAGCTATGTTAGCATAACATCACACTTTCCAAGACAAAATAAGTCTACAATATAATAAATATAAATTTGCATGACATTACATATATGTTACTTCCACTATGAAGATAGTAACATAGAGTAGTAACATGTGCATGTTATTACTCTATGTTACTCTCCACTATGACTAGTGCATAGTAACTTAGATGTAGTATCATGCATGAGTGTATTAATTAGTTTGTAGACTCATTCTATCTTGAAAAGTGTGATGTTATGCTAACATAGCTAGTTACCACAAACATCTCTTTCTTCATTTAATATCATGCAATGCCATTAATTTGCCTAGTTGGCAATGCATGTAGCTCTATGTTACTACCTTAGAGCAAGAACAATAGTGTAGCTGGCAGCCGGCTATACCAATTTGCTACATCATCTATAGCCAGCTTATAGTTAGCATGTACTACCTCCGTTTCAAGGAATAAGGCGTCCTCGTTTTACGAGCTTTTTGTTTGACCAAGAATTATTTTAAATATATAAAGATTGTTAGTATGAAATTAGCACCATTAGAAAGTGCTTTTCAATACGAATCCAACGGTACTAATTACATATAATATAACCAAGATTTTGTTGCTCAAATTTTATGGTCAAAGTTTGTCTTGGAATACGCGTGCGCCTTATTCCTTGAAATGGAGGTAGTACAATAGTAAGCTATAAAAGTGTAGTACTTTTGCAATACATGACCCACATTTTACTCTCATATAATGCATAGGAGCACATGCTAGAGTTGGCTATTGCATAAAAGCCCACTTTTCTTCTCTTTTCTAATCTCTCTCCTCCAACTAAGCAACATATAATATTTTATCTTTTATAGCCATCTAACTAGATACTATTGTACATGCTTTTAGTTACTCCCACTATGAGTAGTCTCACACTAGAGCAAGACAAGGCTGGGCGTGCACTAGACCCCACTCGTCAAATCCCAAGGTCAGCCGTTTGCGACGTGAGGTTTCCATCTAAGCAAACGATTTAACTTAATAAAGAATCAATTGCTAGGGTTCTCTTTGGATCATCATCGGATTTCATTCTTTTCCAAAATGGGAGCCCAGCTTCTACATCCATTGATGCATATAACAACCTTTTCTAAAAATATTTAAGTCTGTTTACAAAAGAGTACAACTCATAGATTCCATAAGGTTGGTTGTTTGCCAAGTGAGGTTTCCTTCCAAGCAAACGATTTAACTACAAACATTATTATATTTTTTCAATAAAGAGAATATATTAATATCGAGAGATATCAATTACACACAATCTCTGCAACAACGCAATATTCTAACGACAGTATGGATGCACACAACCAAAAAAAGAAATGGAAACAAAGAAAAATGTCCCGCTACGGTATTTCAGCCCTAGCAGCAACAATACATCCACCACCAAGACAACACCTGAACTCCAGGCTCTCCAAAAGCGGCCTCCAAGATCAAAGATCTTAGGTTTTCACCATGAAAATTGACAAAGGATTAATTTGTCAATGCCTACAGATTGTAGACTAGGGTTTTGCTAGAAGTAGAGGGCAAGTAGATCTCGAAGGTTTCAGCCGAAAAGTACTCGATGATTGTAAAACTAGGGTTGTGTTGACAGTAGATTCGATCCTTTCTTCGTCCCTCGACTCCCCCTTATATAGAGGGTGGAGTCGAGGGTTTCGTAATACACAAGTTACAGAGTTCGGGAGGGTTTCGTATCCAACCCGTAAGATTACAAGTTTCTATATTTCCTAATACAATCTATCTTTCCTTAACTAAATGGGCTTCCGAGTCTTCTTATTCTTTGAGTCTTGGGCCTCCAGTAAATCCCGGGTACCATCTTTGGCAGGCCCATTGGGGATGCCTATGTCAGTAGCCCCCGAGATTTTTCTTGAATCGGAGAATCAGGGAAAATCTCCAATTTTACTCATTACATAACCTTTCAATATGCAAATACTATTTTGTACAGGGATAATGGTAGTTGGGGCTAGTTCATCTGACGGATCAGGTACTAGTTAACTGCTCTAGTGGCAATCCGCAAAAACCTACTTCAAGATCACGTCCCTGGACATGATCTTGGGATACTGGTGTAAACTTCGACAGGTGCCGCTTAAGGTCTTACCATTCTGTCGAGTCCCAGTCATATTTTATCGGGTACCTAACGCGTCGTTAGGATTTTTCTTCGCATCTGATACGGAAAAAGTAGCAATCCGCCGTCAGAGACGGTGCCACGCCGCTCAGAACGGATCTGGGGTCTTACCTTCGCAAAGTTTTGCGGCATTCAGAGATTTTGTCGCGACTTTTAGCGCTCTGAGAATATATTGTCGAGTGCTTTTTGGCTGTTGGAATAGCACATTTTATCGAGTCATATTTGATGACTTATTTTGTCTTCCCGATGGGAGTATATGTAGAGTTATCTGTGTAACTCGAAATATACTCACTTCTGTTTCTTCTTTTGATAAAAATTCATCGGGCACGCGAACAGCGTTCCCGATGGGAGTAGCCCCCGAGGCTACAGCCAAGAACTTGTGCTTGGGTGTAGGCTCCACAGATTAGTATCCTCTGCCGCTATATTTATAATCCTTCTCGATATTTTTATATCTATCGGGTGCGCGACCAGCGCTCCCGATGGGAGTAGCCCCCGAGGCTATGAACAAATGCTTGCATTTGGTCATAGGCTCTCGCCATTTCTATCTTGTCATACTCGAAGTTTTCTATTTTTCCAAAGTAGCCCCCGAGCATTTGGGCAAAAACTTGTATTTGATCAAAGGCTCTCGAAATAATCTTGCGTTGTCGATAATCTCTCCCAGCTTCATAGTCGAGCTTTTCTTTTACCATGATGACGTCATTGCTGATGATAGCCACGATTTCTGTATTGGAAACATGCGAAAACCGCTCCTCTCACTGCCTTGTGGGTCCAAATTCCCCATCTGATTGACACGTCGTGCAAGTGGGGGACACACGTCCTCCACTTTTTCTGGCGCACGTACTGTGCCCTCTGTCGTTTCTTTTCTCAGTGAAAAGCCATTTTTACCCCTTGTCCACGTGTAATCCATCTACGCCGTAAATTTTTCATCGAATGGCTGCGTCGATTCACCGCACCTCTATTTAATTCCATCATCTTCTTCCTCTGTCACTTTCGCTCACTCCGCCCATCTGCGCCTCTGCCAAAAATCCTCCATTGCGCTCATTGCCTTGCGCGCTCCTCCGCTTGTGCTGTTCTACTCCCCTCGAGTGGGAATCATCTTCCCCACAATACGCATACTCCAGCGCTCCAACAATCTCCAATGGCCACCGAAGATCTGGAGTGGGAGAGATCCAAGATCTCCAATCAAGACATGAACCTGCTGAAGAGGCTACAAGAATCACCAAGCTGACAAAATAAGGTGTCACTGAAACGTCACTAATGGCTACTTGACGTTACGGTGACGCTTTTCAAAACGTCGAAAGCTGGGAGTCGCAGTGACTGCTTAAGACGTTCCACTTGAAAACGTCGTAGAGCTTTGTGACGTTTTAAAATGTCACTGACGGCATGACATTCCCAAAACGTCATGGGCACCTGCCCCCGAGTCCAGCGTGGCAAACGTGGCAAAATTATGACGAAACCAAAACGTCTTAATTCGAAATCAGCCCGGTCCAATTATGTATTCTACATGGGCCGAGCCCAATAATTCCAGCCTTTTACCGTAATAATTGGCCTTTGTTTTCGTCCATTTCTGTTTTGGGCCTTAGCCTTTTTGCACCCTTTTTCTATTTTGGGCCTCATCATTTTTACAGCCTTTCTCTATTTGGGCCTTAGCCTTTTACGATCCATTTATTCTTGGGTTGGTCAGGTTTATATTAACAAGATTAGACAATATATAAACATCAACACATGAATACATGAAATCAGATATATATACAAGAAAGACACTGACAACAGATTCATATTCATATCATGTAGAAAACATCCATCGCAAGACCAGCAGTATCATACGGACAATATTCATATTCATATTCATATCATGGAGCACCATCGCACCAGCAGTATCCCAACTATCCACCCGTGGGTTTGGGTGAACCCCAATCATCACATGTCGGTGCTTCGTGCTCCTGCTCGCAGACCGACATCCCTGCTCACTGAGCTTGTCGCTGGCCACCATGCGTCCGTTAGGATTTTCGGTCAGTTGGGATACTGCTGGTGCGATGCTGCTGCTCCATGATATGAATATGAATATGAATCTGTTGTGTATGATACTAGTCTTGCGATGGATGTTTTCTACATGATATGAATATGAATCTTTGTCAGTGTCTTTCTTGTATATATATCTGATTTCATGTATTCATGTGTTGATGTTTATATATTGTCTAATCTTGTTAATATAAACCTGACCAACCCAAGAATAAATGGATCGTAAAAGGCTAAGGCCCAAATAGAGAAAGGCTGTAAAAATGATGAGGCCCAAAATAGAAAAAGGGTGCAAAAAACCCAAAACAGAAATGGACAAAGGCCAATTACGGTAAAAGGCTGGAATTATTGGGCTCGGCCCATGTAGAATACATTGGACCGGGCTGATTTCGAATTAAGACGTTTTGGTTTCGTCATAATTTTGCCACGTAGGACTGCCACGCTGGACTCGGGGGCAGGTGCCCATGACGTTTTGGGAACGTCATGCCGTCAGTGACATTTTAAAACGTCACAAAGCTCTACGACGTTTTCAAGTGGAACGTCTTAAGCAGTCACTGCTGACTCCCAGCTTTCGACGTTTTGAAAAGCGTCACCGTAACGTCACAAGTAGCCATTAGTGACGTTTCAGTGACACCTTATTTTTGTCAACTTATGGCAGATTTCTTGTAGTGGTTGGGATTCACCAAGGAGAAAGATGCCCTGCGCTTCCCCCACGAGGAAAGCTATCCAAAGCCTCCGATGGAGTACCGGGTTAGTTTTTTTTACCATCTTATCCGCGGTCTTTCCCCTCCTATCCACGAGTTTCTCCGGGGTCTTCTTTTTGTTTATGGGCTTCAGCTTCACCAGCTGACGCCCAATTCCATCTTGCACGTGTCGATTTTTATCACATTGTGCGAATGCTTTCTCGGAGTCCAACCTAACTGGGCTCTGTGGAAACGCATCTTCTGTCTCCGCCGTAATGGCTCCCACGGCGTCGCCTATAATATTGGCGGCGTCGTCATCTGTGTTCGTTCTGACGTCGATTATTTCGACGTCAAATTTCCTGACTCTGTCCAAGGCTGGCGCAAGAGGTGGTTGTATGTACACGAGGAAGGCTCTGACTCGATAGAGTACAACATCGCCCCTTTTGACGGAAAGGCCAAAATTCTTCGCCGCCGCTCCTGGGATGCTGAAGCTTCCGAAGAAGAGAAATTGGCGACAGAGGCGCTGATGACTCGCATCCGTGAACTTCAGAGTACCCGTGGCAAGGAGCTATCGGGTATCCAAATCACAGCCTACTTCCTTAGGATTAGAATGCAGCCTCTGCAAGCTCGAAAAAATCCCCTTTGGATGTACGCTGGTGATGAAGATGTCGAGAGGCTCTCCACGGATCTTTCTGCAAAAGATTTGGAGAAGCTAATCCGAAGAATCTCCAAGCTTAGCAAGAAGGACACCATTCCAACTTCTTGCAAGGTTGCGCCATTTTGTCGCGCCAATCCTCTTCCCGAGGTATTTTGTTCTTCGCCGCTATTATACCTTCTTCTCGAATTATTTTTATGGCGACTATTTTTACTTGTAGTGAAATATAACTGTTGTCGATTTTCTTTATTTTCTACAGGGTCACCTTGTTCTATCTTCTCTTCCTCCCCTTCCCGAGGGTGGGGAAGTCGAAGAACGGGCTGTTGTCACCGACGACAACCAGGGTGCTTCTCGCCCTGAAAGTGGAGTCGGGGATTCCCATAAATCCGCGGCTTCTCTTGAAAAAGAGACTGAAGCAGAAGTTTCTTCGTCGACACGCTCATCTCTCCCTGCTGCTTCTCCAAAGGGCAAGAGGAAAAGGGATGAAGCCATCGACTCTGGCACCTCCAAAGTTAATACTTCCCGTGCCGGAAAAAGCTGCACTCGATGCCGAGGAAGAAACTTTGGATCTTTACGGTGCTGCACTCGTCAGCTCGTAAGTTCTTTGAAATTGCTATGTACTATTTTTTCTTTTGTCGATGTTTTTGAACTTGCTATTTTATCTTGTCGCTATATTTATGGCAGTGATGATGAAGAGGAAGATGCACCTATTGACGAGACTGCTCGAACGAGCACGTCTCGTACTTTAGTTGTTTCAGAAGCTCGTCCTGATGGCGACGAAACTTCTCCTCCGCCGCAAAACCTTGAACATCCAAAACCAGCTCAAAGCCCCCAAGCTCCTTCCCCGAAGAGAGCTAGGGTAGAAACAACCAAGGAACCAACCATATTAACTGGTTGTTCCTCGACTTCTCGATGGAAGAGGTAAATTGTTCTGTATTGACTTTTTGCTTGAAGTTTTCCTCTTTTTCTCCTTGATATCCACTTTTTCTTCTTCCTATATTGATCCTTTTTTCATTGTAATCTCTCCAGCCTTTTATGAAAGAGCTCGTCCGCTTTGGTACCCAATTTATCGGGTACCGTGATTATGCCCGCGAACTTGAAGGTATTTACTCGTTCTGTTCAGCTTTCTTTGTCGAGTTTTTTTGTCAATATCTTGCTTATCTGTCTTTATGTTGGCAGAGAAGCCAACAAACGTGCTGACGCCCTCGCTATTGAGTTAGAACATAGCGAGAGTGCGCACACAAAAACTGTCGAGGATCTTGAAAAAAGACTCGGCGACGCAAAAAGGGCCTTGGAGGAAAATGTAGCTCAACATTCTGCTCGAGAAGAAGAGATCCTCAGTCGACTAGAAACTCAGAGTCGACGTTTTGTTAGTAAGTTCTCACACCCTTGGTGTTTTCTCACTTCGTGTTTTGGTCTCCCTCCTTTTTTCTTTTCGATAACCTTCTCTGTATTTATGCTTTAAGCAGGGAGGACACATCAAGAATATGAGCTGGAAAATCCTGAGGATGACGAGCTTCTCGATGCGCTTTCTCTCCTTGAAATTCATGGGACGGAAGCTCGTAAAGGATTAGATGAAGCTGAAGCTGGCCTGTCGCGGCTCTTCCCCTATTTCTTCCACAAAAAGGAGCAACCTGCGACTTTCATTGATCTTGCCAAGTGCTTCAATGGCAAAGAAGACCTTGGACTCCAACTTCGTCAAGAAGGACTAAAGGTTGGCGTCGAAGGTACAATGGCTTTGATCGCGAGAGTCAGCAGCAAGTCGACTGATCCAAGGTTGGCGACACGGGGAAGATTGAAACGAAGAAGTGGCAGTCGCTAATTAAAGCGGCAAAGCCCAATTTGAAGAAGATCCTCGCCACTTTGGGATATAAGCCAGCACCTGCTCCGAGTTCTTCAAAGCCGGAGGTCAAGTAGACCACTTCGCTTTTTTATTTTCTAGTTTATCTCCCCTTTTGGCATTGTCGCCGTAGTGTTCTTGGCGATGATTGCTCCAGTAGTTCTCTAGAGGTCCTTCTTTTGTAATAGACATGTACATATTATGAGAATGAATGGAAATCTATCTTTGCTCGATGATTGATGTCGAAATTTCTGTTTTCAGTTGATTTTTGACAACTATACGGCAACTCCTGGTCCTTCCGAGGTTTTTCCTTCGTCTCATTTGAAGAAAACCCCTGTCTCTGTTGAATTTGTTGAAAATTCTTCGAGTAAGAGTTCGGCCGAAGATTTGGAAGAACTTCGACAACAACTCCAGTCCACGAAGAAGCAATCACTTATGCTCATGGAACAGTCTTGAAAATCTTCTGAAAGGGAAAAAATTGCACTCCAACAAGCTCAAGATGCCATCTCTGAAAAGGACTCTGCCGTTGCTGAAGCTGCTGCAGCTACATCCCGTGAAAATTTTATGCTCCAACTGTTGACAGATGCTAGCTTGGACATGGCAGGTATGTTTCATTATCATTGTCGTGCTTTTCTTTTTCTTTTTGCTTGTCTCCTCATTGCTCACTGACTCTTTAAAAATAGGTTCTTTTTTGGATGCTACTACTGAAGATGAACGTGTCGAAGCTCGATCCAATGCACTTCTTCGGCTTGCACGTGATCATGGTTCAAATTTTTGGGGCACGCCTGAACGGACTCGCCAGATCGTCAGATTTCAAGACCGTGCGCTTCAGGTTCGCGACTATCTCGACTTCTGCACGAGGACTTTGTCTCTGGTCTATGGCACCATGTTTCCTCGCAATAAGATGCCAGAAACTCTTCCTGCTTTGATGGATAAATTTCGGGATGCTCCTCGAATCCACGGCTTTGTGCGAGCCCAATTAGCTGCTGGCGCAAGGTTTGCTATGATCATGATAAAAATCTGCTACCCGAAGTTAGATGTGGGTCAAGTTGTTCCAAAGTGCTTAGCCAAGATGGCGAAGAGGAGGAAGAACTTCAGTAAATATGACGACGTTGTGACTCCTGTTGCCGAAGATATGAGGATGAACTTCTTCGAATGGATTCTGAATTCTTCGTGAAGGGCAGCTACGCTGAACATAGCAATTTTTGCGGGTACGAGCCCCCGAGCTTTATGTTGACCGCTATTTGTCGATATTTTTATTTTGTCGAGGTATTTTATACCAAGGCGAGATGTTCTTTTGTGTTTGTCGACACTGCGTATATATATATATCGTCTAGGGGGAAGCCCCCGAGCCTGTCGAAAAGATATATAATTCCACTATCTTTATTATATTGCAGCACCGCGAGCCCGCCTCATTAAAAACCTTTCTCGGCCCCACTCGGTGCCCCGAAAAAGGAAAAGAGTGCGTCTGAAAACTCGCGGGCGTTTCAGTACATTGTATGTTTACAAAGGAGACTATATTTCGACATCTAGGCGTAAAAACGCCTGAGCTGCGCCACGTTCCAAGGATTTGGCTCGGCAATCCCTGTCTTCTTGTCTTTGATTCTGTATGCTCCTCCTTCGATTACTTCTGTGACGATGTAAGGTCCAAGCCATGGTGACTCGAGTTTTTCATGACTTTTCTGATTAAGTCGCAAAACCAAATCGCCAACTTGGAAAGATCTCGGTCTCAATCGTCGACTGTGGTAATTTTTCAGGTCCTGTTGATATTTGGCGACTCGTGATAGGACTTCATCTCGAGCTTCATCAAGTGCGTCGACATCATCCTCCAAAGCTTTTCTCGAAGTTTCTTCGTCGTACTCTGTAACTCTTGGAGAATCATGCTCTATTTCTATCGGTAGGACTGCTTCGGCTCCATGGACCAGAAAGAACGGCGTCTCCTGCGTCGCCGTATTTGGTGTTGTTCGAATACTCCACAACACACTTGGCAGCTCCTCTGGCCAAGTATGCCGAGCTTTTTCCAATGGTCCTAGCAAACGCTTCTTGATACCGTTGCAGATGATGCCATTAGCTTTCTCGACTTGACCATTGGTCTGTGGATGTGCGACAGACGCAAAACTTAGTTTGATGCCCACTTCTGCACAATATGCTTTGAACTCCTTGGATGTAAAATTACTGCCATTGTCTGTGACGATGCTGTGAGGGACTCCAAATCGAAAAACGATGCTTTTCACAAACTTAATTGCCGACGCGCCATCCGGTGAATTTATCGGCTTTGCTTCTATCCATTTAGTAAATTTATCGACAGCAACGAGCATATACTCATATCCTCCTGGCGAAGCTTTGTGTAGTTTTCCCACCATATCGAGACCCCATTGAGCAAAGGGCCAAGACAATGGGATTGGCATAAGTTCTGCTGCTGGCGAGTGAGGTTTGGCAGCGAATCTTTGGCACGCATCGCAAGTTCGCACTATTTCCTTCGCGTCCTCAATTGTTGTTAGCCAATAAAATCCTGCTCTGAAGACTTTCCGCGATAGCTCGGCTGCTCGCGTGATGCCCGCATATTCCTTCGTGTACATCTTTCAGGATGATCCTTCCTTCTTCGGGTGTGACACATCTCTGTAGCACACCCGAGATACTTCGTTTGTACAACTCCCCTTTTACCACAGTAAAAGCTTTAGATCGCCTAATTATTCGCCTTGCTTCAACTGGATCGTCGGGTATTGTTTTCCTTAGGATGTATGATATGTAAGCCTGCATCCACGGGATTTGCACCATCATTACTAGCTCCTGTTCCTCTTCTTCTTCCACTGGGTCTTTGGTGGTACTCGGAGATTTCTCTTCTTTCTCCTTCTTCTTTATTTTCACTGGCTTTGTTGATCTCTCGCTTATTTCTTCCCAAAACACGCCTGGAGGGATCGCGAGACATTGTGACCCGATGTTTGCAAGAACATCGGCTTCATCGTTACTCAGCCTGCTGATGTGGTTTACCTCGCATCCATCAAACAATTTTTCCAGCTCATTGTACACCTCCTTATATGCTATCATACTTTCGTTGACTGCATCACATTGGTTCATAACTTGCTGTGCCACCAATTGTGAATCGCCGAAGATTTTCAATCGGGTTGCACCGCAAGCTTTCGCCATCTTCATCCCGTGTATGAGAGCTTCATATTCTGCTTCATTGTTAGATGCGTTTGGGAACGTCATCCGTAAGACATACTTCAATTTGTCGCCTTCAGGTGATACTAGTATCACGCCTGCTCCAGCGCCTTCTAACCTTTTGGACCCGTCGAAGTTCATAGTCCAGGTTCTCGATAAATCTGGAGGCCCCGTGTTTTGTAGCTCCATCCACTCTGCGATGAAATCTGGTAAAACCTGCGATTTTATTGCCTTTCTTTTTTCATACGTGATGTCCCGAGGGGAAAGTTCTATTCCCCAAAGGGAGACACGACCCGTGGCTTCTGGGTTGTTCAATATATTTGACAGAGGAGCTTCATTGACCACTATTATCGGGTGCGCCGAAAAATAGTGTCGCAATTTTCTTGCTGTCGTAAATACTCCATATGCCAGTTTCTGGTATTGGGGGTACCGCTGTTTTGAGGCGACAGTACTTCGCTGATGAAATATACTGGCCTCTGTACTCCATGGAGCTTTCCTTCTTCTTCTCTTTCAACTACTAGGGCCGTGCTGACCACCTGAGGTGTGGCTGCAATGTATAGGAGGAGAGGTTCTTTCTCTTTAGGCGCCACCAAGATTGGTGGTGTCGAAATTGTGCGCTTGAGATTCTCGAAAGCTCTGTCTGCTTCCTCGTTCCATTGAAATTTATCCCCCTGTTTGATCAATGCATAGAACGGCAACGCCTTTTCTCCTAGCCTGGCGACGAATCTGCTTAAAGCTGCGACTCGCCCCGTCAGCTGTTGTATTTCTTTCAACTTTGTTGGCTTCCTCATAGTGACGATGGCCTGTATTTTTTCGGGTTAGCTTCAATCCCTCTTGCTGATACTAAGAACCCGAGAAGTTCTCCTGCAGGAACTCCAAAAGAGCACTTTGTCGGGTTCAGCTTGAGGCAGAACTTGTCGAGGTTGTCGAAGGTTTCCTTCAAATCTTCGATCAGAGTTGACCCCTTCTTTGATGTTATGACGACGTCGTCGATGTAGACTTGTACATTTTTGCCAATCTGTGTTGCAAGGCACTTCTGCATCATCCGCTGGTATGTTGCTCCCGCGTTTTTCAAACCAAAGGACATTGTTTTGTAGCAAAACACGCCGTAAGGTGTTATGAACGCTGTCTTGGCTTCATCATCTTCTTTTAATCTGATCTGGTTATAACCAGAGTACGCGTCCAAGAAGGAAAGACGTTCACATCCTGCCGTGGAGTCGATGATTTGATCGATCCTTGGGAGGGGAAAGTGATCCTTAGGACAGTGTTTATTGAGGCACGTAAAGTCGACACACATGCGAAGGACTTTCGTGTGTTTCTTCGGCACCATCACTGGGTTAGCTACCCACGTGGCTTCTGTAGATATCTCTTTGATAAAACCAGCATCCTTGAGTCGATCTATTTCTGATAGCATAGCTTTGCGGTTTGGTTCCGAAAAACGCCGCAAGGGTTGTTTGATTGGTCTCGCGAGAGGATCCAAGTTGAGGTGGTGCTCGGCAAGTTCCCTGGGTACTCCTGGCATGTCAGCTGGACACCATGCGAAGATTTTCCAGTGCTCACGGAGGAACTCGACGAGCGCGCTTTCCTATGCGATATCCATGTTTGTTGCAATGGATGTCGTTTTCTTTGGGTCTGTCGGGTGGATCTGAACCTCTTTTGAATCCTTGGTTGTGTTGAAAGTTGGCTCCTTAGAAGATCTCCCTACCTCTGGCAGCACATCATAATCAGTGAGCCTTGGCGCCATATATTCTGCTTGCATCCCGAAAGTTTCTGACAGTCGATGAAAATCCTTGTCACATTTATCGGACAGCGCGAAACTTCCCTTAATTGTGATAGGTCCCTTGGGTCCAGGCAACCTCCACAATAGGTACGTATAATGTGGTACCGCCATAAACCTGGCATATGCTGGTCGTCCCAACAAAGCGTGATATTGCGACGGGAAATCTACAACTTCGAACTCCAAATTCTCTATCCTGTAGTTTTCTCGGGTTCCAAACTGAACGTCGAGATTGATCTTGCCCAGCGGATAACTTGGCTTCTCTGGTGTGATCCCATGGAAACGTGTATCAGTTGGTTTCAGGTTTGCTAGGGATATGTTCATCTTCCTCAATGTATCTGCATACATAAGGTTTAAGCTGCTGCCGCCATCTATGAAAACTCTCGACACATCGAAACCAGCAATTACTGCGGGTAGGATGAGTGCCGATTGTCCTGGTCGAGGAACTTGCTGTGGATGATCCGCAATTGTGAAGCCAATATCTTGCCCTGACCAATTTAGGTACTCAACTGTTGGTGGAGGCATCTTTTCTGCCATGAACACTTGCCGTGAGATTACCTTCTGCGCCCTGTTGGATGGCCTAGCTTTCTGAATCATCGAGACCGCACCGTTGGAGTTAGGGTCAACATATGGAGGTGGGTGTGGTGCTGCCGCTATTCTGAGCTGGTGCCGATTTTCGTCCGTAATTGCGGGAGGAGGTGGAAGGTGGATCTCGCTCCTTGGCCCCTGGGGGTTTCTGTTATGGCTTGGGCATTTGCAATTCCTGCGGCTCGCAACATTGCCTGAAAATTTCGGCAGTCTTTCTGGAGATGTCCTGACTGCCTCTTTCCGTTGTTGTCGAGATAAAAGTGCATTTGACACGGACCGTTCATCATCTCCTCGGGGGACACATAAGGTCTTTGAAACCTTGGTCCACTATTTTGTCTGTTGCCGCGAGAATCACCTCTATTGTCGCCTTGTTGCTCATTGCTCCTTTGATAGTCATCTCGACTATTTCCTCCAGGATTTCCCTGAAAACCAGCCGATATATGGCCAGGAGCGTCGTTGTTGTAGAACTGGCGAGAAAATCGCCTTCTATTTTGAAAATTTCGACCGCGATCCTCTTCTGGCGACCTGTGTCGCTTATTATATATTGCGTCTTCTCCATCTGCCCACTTGTTGGCTATCTCCATCAGTGCTGATATTGTCTTAGGGTTAGTTCTCCCTAAGTCCTCGACGAAATCTCCCCGCCGAATTCCTGCTACGAACGCATCTATTGCTCTCTCGTCAGATATATCCTCTGCCGAGTTTTTTATAATGTTCCACCGCTGTATATATTTTCTCATCGACTCGTCGTGTTTCTGTCGACACGCCCTCAACTCTTCCAATGACGCAGGTTTCTTGCAGGTGGATCGGAAATTTTTCACGAAGATATCCTCAAAATTATCCCAGCTGTCGATGGAACTTGGGGGGAGTTTCTTTATCCAAGATCTCGCGGCACCGCTCAAGTGAACTTGGATACTTTGCATGGCTGTTGCTCTGGTTCCTCCTACCAGCTTTACCATCTCTAGATAATCAACGAGCCAATCCTCGGGATCCTGCAAACCGTCGAATTTCTTGAAATTCTCGGGTAACTTGAACCCTTTTGGGACTCGAGTCTTTCGAACTCTTCTCGTAAAGCACGGGAGCCCACACATATCTTCGTCGGCAACTTCTGGTGAGTGCTGACGCTCCCTTCTTTCTTGTCGCGCTCTGTCCACCCTTACTTGGACTGCTGTGTCTCTTGCTCCACTTGTTCTTGGTGGGTCTTGAACTGCTGCGGTGGGTCGTGGACTATTTTGCCTAGGATTTTCTTCGGGAGGCGTTGCTGCGAACGCTGTTCCCATAACTCCAACTCCAGCCATTGCCATATTAAACAATGCTTCTCTCGGGTCCCCAGGGGGTGGTCTGGACGCGAGGATGTAAGCTTGCGTTGCCATGTATCCTGCTTCTGGCGTTTTCGGGATGATATTTCCCCTTGTATCAATCGACATAAAGGACATGTCGAGATTTTGAATTATGTTTCCTCTCTCTGCTTCGGGTATGTTTTGCAGCCGAGACATTGCTCTCCTCCGAGCTTCTCTGTGACTGTCTCCCGAAGTTCCTGATTGTCGACTTAGCTCTGCTCGACGTCTGCTTGATGCGGAGGCTGCCTCTTTTCTTCTATTCAAAGATGCTGTCTGTTTTTCCAGCTCTCTACTCACCCGAGCAAGTCTATATTGATATGCTTGTAGTTCTTGTACAGTAGCAGTGGTGGTCATTGGTTCTGAACCATCCATGGCTCTTGCAGCCCTATCCCATGCTGCTTGCGGGAGTTGTACTCTTTCTCGGGGTGAGGACCCGACGTATTTAGTGCCTAGGCCTTTTCTGAGATCAGCGGGATCGACGTATGGATTTCCCAAATCGTCGAAAGCCTCTGACGTTTCTGGTTCTGATCGGCCTGCCTCTTCTATCGCATAGATCTGATGATATTTTGCGCATTGATTTTTGTCAGGATTGGTGACACCATCATAGAGATTGGTGAAGACCTTTCCAATGGCAGCAGACTTGTCGATGAAGTTGAAGCTGTCGACGCTGTCGGAGTCGCTGCTTATAACGGAGTCCGCAGACGACTCGAAAGATGTGTCATGAAGATCTTGGCGAGCTTTCCGTTTGCCTTAGTGTCGACGAAGCGTGGCGACGAAAACTCCTCGTCACTCGACGAAAAGTCAGAATCGATCGCTGAAAATTCCGACGAGATCGGAACTTCGAGACGATAGGATCCTTCCTTGTTGACGCCAAATCGGAATTCTCCGAACGTCATGATGATGGGCTCCTCCAGATAGGCACATGCATCCAAACGGGAGGGCGGGTGAGGAATAAAATCGACTAGATCAGTTTTTTCCCGTTTACCTCGATCCATCGCATTGCTTGCTGATACGTCTCCAACGTATCGATAATTTCTTATGTTCCATGCTACTTTATTGATGATACCTACATGTTTTATACACATTATATGTCATATTTATGCGTTTTCTGGAACTAACCTATTAACAAGATGCCGAAGAGCCATTCTTTTTTTGCTGTTTTGGTTTCAGAAATCCTAGTAAAGAAATATTCTCGGAATTGGACGAAACTTTCGCCCGGGGTCCTATTTTTGCACGAAGCTTCCAGAAGACCGAAGGATAACGAAGTGGGGCCACGAGGCGGCCAGAGGGGTGGCGGCGCGGCCCAAGCCCCGGCCGCGCCGACCTACCCCCTGGGCCCCTCGTGTGGCCCCCGCCCCTCCGCCTACTTAAAGCCTCCGTCGCGAAACCCCCAGGACCGAGAGCCACGATACGGAAAACCTTACGAGACGCCGCCGCCGCCCATCTCGGGGGATTCAGGAGATCGCCTCCGGCACCCTGCCGGAGAGGGATTCATCTCCCGGAGGACTCTACACCGCCATGGTCGCCTCCGGAGTGATGAGTGAGTAGTCCACCCCTGGACCATGGGTCCATAGCAGTAGCTAGATGGTCGTCTTCTCCTTGTTGTGCTTCATTGTTGGATCTTGTGAGCTGCCTAACATGATCAAGATCATCTATCTGTAATACTATATGTTGTGTTTGTCGGGATCCGATGGATAGAGAGTACTATGATTATGGTGATTATCAATCTATTGTTTATGTGTTGTTTATGATCTTGCATGCTCTCCGTTACTAGTAGAGGCTCTGGCCAAGTTTTTACTCTTAACTCCAAGAGGGAGTATTTATGCTCGATAGTGGGTTCATGCCTCCATTGAATCTGGGACAGTGACAGAAAGTTCTAAGGTTGTGGATGTGCTGTTGCCACTAGGGATAAAACATTGATTCTATGTCTAAGGATGTAGTTGTTGATTACATTACGCACCATACTTAATGCAATTGTCTGTTGCTTAGCAACTTAATACTGGGGGGTTCGGATGATAACCTGAAGGTGGACTTTTTAGGCATAGATGCAGTTGGATGGCGGTCTATGTACTTTGTCGTAATGCCCAATTAAATCTCACTATATTTATCATATCATGTATATGCATTGTTATGCCTTTCTCTATTTGTCAATTGCCCGACTGTAATTTGTTCACCCAACATGCCTTTATCTTATGGGAGAGACACCTCTAGTGAACTGTGGACCCCGGTCCTATTCTTTACATAGCATACAATCTACTGCAATACTTGTTTACTGTTTTCTTTGCAAACATCTTCCACTCGATACGTTTAATCCTTTGTTACAGCAAGCGGTGAGATTGACAACCTCACTGTTTCGTTGGGACAAAGTACTTGGTTGTGTTGTGCAGGTTCCGCGTTGGCGCGGAATCCCCGGTGTTGCGCCGCATCACATTTCGCGACCATCAACCTTCAACGTGCTTCTTGGCTCCTACTGGTTCGATTAAACCTTGGTTTCTTTCTGAGGGAAAACTTGCCACTGTGCGCATCATACCTTCCTCTTGGGGTTCCCAACGGACGTGTACATCTACGCGCATCAAGCACTTTTTCTGGCGCCGTTGCCGGGGAGATCAAGACACGCTGCAAGGGGAGTCTCCACTTCTCAATCTCTTTACTTTGTTTTTGTCTTGCTTTATTTTATTTACTACTTTGTTTGCTGCACTAAATCAAAACACAAAAAAATTAGTTGCTAGTTTTACTTTATTTACTGTCTTGCTCTCTATATCAAAAACACAAAAAAATTAGTTACTTGTCTTTACTTTGTTTGCCTAGTTTACTTTTTGCTTATTGCATCATGTTTCCTTTTAATTTCACCACAAAAGATATACCGGTAGGACGTGGGTCCATAGTTGGGAGAAATAATATAGAAGAATTTTTCAATCATGTTAGTATTACTGAAAATTTTGAAGATAAACACTTGGTAGAACTTGCACCTACCTATGAAATTGCTGCTGCTGCTTTAGTTCGCATGTTGGAAACTAAATTTGTTAATCTCAATCCTATAATCCAACACATGTTTCTTACACTTGGTGATATGGAAGAAGGGGAAAAGAAAGATTTTGTTCTAGAAACTCTTCTTAGAGAATTTGGGGGATTAGCAAGAGAGGCTAGAAAGGTTTTTGCTAAATTTAATATGCTAGGTTCTCATACCAATTTTATTGGTCTCCTTGAAAAAATGGACATGGATAGAATAAGGTACACTAATAACATTAATGATGGTGGGGAAATTAAAGCACCAATACCATGTAAACTCCTAGCTATGAATGATGCACTAGAAAATAACTATGCTTGGCTTGTTCCTGAAAATTTGTTCGATGAGAGTAGCAAGCCTAAGACTAATGAAAAGGGAGACGCTAAAACTTATATATCAAATATACTATGCTTGGTTGAGAAAACTCCCAACACCCCTGGTAATGATGTTGATGCTTCTACTCTCGATGTTACTTGATTTGCACTTTCTGCGCCTAGCTGAAAGGCGTTAAAGAAAAGCGCTTATGGGAGACAACCCATGTTTTTACCTACAGCAATTTTTTGTTTTATTGAGTCTTGGAAGTTGTTTACTACTGTAGCAACCTCTCCTTATCATGTTTTTGTGCCAAGTAAAGTTTCTATGTCAAAGTTGATGTTATATTTGGGATCGCTGCGCAGAAACAGCATTGCTGTCTGTCACGAATCTGGGCACAGTTCTCTGTAGAAAATTCGAAAAAATCTGCCAATTTACGAGCGTGATCCTCAGATATGTACGCAACTTTCATTAGTTTTGAGTTTTTCCATTTGAGCAAGTCTGGTGCCAGCTTTAAATTCGTCTTTACGGACTGTTCTGTTTTTGACAGATTCTGCCTTTTATTTCGCATTGCCTCTTTTGCTATGTTGGATTTATTTCTTTGATCCACTAATGTCCAGTAGCATTATGCAATGTCCAGAAGTGAAAATAATGATTGTGTCACCTCTGAATGAGTGAATTATTAATTGTGCACTAACCCTCTAATGAGTTTGCTTGAAGTTTGGTGTGAAGGAAGTTTTCAAGGATCAAGAGAGGAGAATGATATACTATGATCAAGAGGAGTGAAAGCTCTAAGCTTGGGGATGCCCCCGTGGTTCACCCCTGCATATTTTAAGAAGACTCAAGCGTCTAAGCTTGGGGATGCCCAAGGCATCCCCTTCTTCATCGACAACATCATCAGGTTCCTCCCCTGAAACTATATTTTTATTCAATCACATCTTGTGTTCTTTGCTTGGAGCGTCGGTTTGTTTTTGTTTTTGTTTTTGTTTGAATAAGATGGATCCTAGCATTCACTTTGTGGGAGAGAGACACGCTCCGCTGTTGCATATGGACACATGTGTCCTTAGGCTTTACTCATAATGTTCAAGGCGAAGTTTCTCCTTCGTTAAATTGTTATATGGTTGGAATTGGAAAATGCTACATGTAGTAACTCTAAAATGTCTTGGATAATGTGATACTTGGCAATTGTTGTGCTCATGTTTAAGCTCTTGCATCATATGCTTTGCACCCATTAATGAAGAAATACATAGAGCTTGCTAAAATTTGATTTGCATATTTGGTCTCTCTAAGGTCTAGATAATATCTAGTATTGAGTTTTGAACAACAAGGAAGACGGTGTAGAGTCTTATAATGTTTACAATGTGTCTTTTATGTGAGTTTTGCTGCACCTGTTCATCCTTGAGTTTGCTTCAAATAACCTT
The DNA here is from genome assembly GCA_030979885.1 of Lolium multiflorum. Lineage (NCBI taxonomy): Eukaryota > Viridiplantae > Streptophyta > Magnoliopsida > Poales > Poaceae > Lolium > Lolium multiflorum. The sequence continues at coordinate 180,836,946 of CM061753.1, read as the reverse complement.
GCTAGCCTAAATCTTGTATCGAGAGGGAATACTTCTCATGCATCCAAAATCCTTGAGCCAACTACTATGCCATTTGTGTCCACCATACCTACCTACTACATGGTATTTCTCCGCCATTCCAAAGTAAATTGCTTGAGTGCTACCTTTAAAATTCCATCATTTACCTTTGCAATATATAGCTCATGGGACAAAATAGCCTTAAAAACTATCGTAGTATTGAATATGTACTTATGCACTTTATATTTTATTAAGTTGCTTGTTGTGCGATAACCATGCTTCTGGGGAACGCCATCAACTATTGTTGAATATCATGTGAGTTGCTATGCATGTCCGTCTTGTCTGAAGGATCTATCATTTTAGTGGTTGGAGCATGCAAAATTGTTAGAGAAGAACATTGGGCCGCTAACTAAAGCCATGAATCATGGTTGAAGTTTCAGTTTTGGACATATATCCTCAATCTCATATGAGAATAATAATTGTTGCTACATGCTTATGCATTTAAGAGGAGTCCATTATCTGTTGTCCATGTTGTCCCGGTATGGATGTCTAAGTTGAGAATAATCAAAAGCGAGAAATCCGAAATGCGAGCATTCTCCTTAGACCTTTGTACATGCGGCATGGAGGTACCCCTTTGTGACACTTGGTTGAAACATGGCATGCAAAGATCCGGTAGTCCAAGCTAAGTAGGACGAGGTGCGGGCACTATTAGTATACTATGCATGAGGCTTGCAACTTGTAAGATATAATTTACATAACTCATATGCTTTATTACTACCGTTGACAAAATTGTTTCATGTTTTCAAAATAAAAGCTCTAGCACAAATACAGCAATCGATGCTTTCCTTTTGAAGGACCATTCTTTTACTTTTATTGTTGAGTCAGTTTACCTATCTCCTTCCACCTTAAGAAGCAAACACTTGTGTGAACTGTGCATTGATTCCTACATACTTGCATATTGCACTTGTTATACTACTTTATGTTGACAATATCCATGAGATATACATGTTATAAGTTGAAAGCAACCGCTGAAACTTAATCTTCCTATGTGTTGCTTCAATACCTTTACTTTGATTTATTGCTTTATGAGTTAACTCTTATGCAAGACTTATTGATGCTTGTCTTGAAGTACTATTCATGAAAAGTCTTTGCTATATGATTCACTTGTTTACTCATGTCATTACTTTTGTTTTGATCGCTGCATTCATTACATATGTTTACAAATAGTATGATCAAGATTATGATAGCATGTCACTTCAGAAATTATCTTTGTTATCGTTTTACCTGCTCGGGACGAGCAGAACTAAGCTTGGGGATGCTGATACGTCTCCAACGTATCGATAATTTCTTATGTTCCATGCTACTTTATTGATGATACCTACATGTTTTATGCACATTATATGTCATATTTATGCATTTTCGGAACTAACCTATTAACAAGATGCCGAAGAGCCTTTTCTGCTGTTTTTGGTTTCAGAAATCCTAGTAAAGAAATATTCTCGGAATTGGACGAAACTTTCGCCCAGGGTCCTATTTTTGCACGAAGCTTCCAGAAGACCGAAGGGATAACGAAGTGGGGCCACGAGGCCAGAGGGTGGCCGGCGCGGCCCAAGCCCTGGCCGCGCCGACCTACCCCCTGGGCCCCTGTGGCCCCCGCGTTGACCCTCCGCCTACTTAAAGCCTCCGTCGCGAAACCCCCAGGACCGAGAGCCACGATACGGAAAACCTTGCGAGACGCCGCCGCGAATCCCATCTCGGGGGATTCAGGAGATCGCCTCCGGCACCCTGCCGAGAGGGGATTCATCTCCCGGAGGACTCTACACCGCCATGGTCGCCTCCGGAGTGATGAGTGAGTAGTCCACCCCTGGACCATGGGTCCATAGCAGTAGCTAGATGGTCGTCTTCTCCTTGTTGTGCTTCATTGTTGGATCTTGTGAGCTGCCTAACATGATCAAGATCATCTATCTGTAATACTATATGTTGTGTTTGTCGGGATCCGATGGATAGAGAGTACTATGATTATGGTGATTATCAATCTATTGTTTATGTGTTGTTTATGATCTTGCATGCTCTCCGTTACTAGTAGAGGCTCTGGCCAAGTTTTTACTCTTAACTCCAAGAGGGAGTATTTATGCTCGATAGTGGGTTCATGCCTCCATTGAATCTGGGACAGTGACAGTGAAAAGTTCTAAGGTTGTGGATGTGCTGTTGCCACTAGGGATAAAACATTGATTCTATGTCTAAGGATGTAGTTGTTGATTACATTACGCACCATACTTAATGCAATTGTCTGTTGCTTTGCAACTTAATACTGGAGGGGGTTCGGATGATAACCTGAAGGTGGACTTTTTAGGCATAGATGCAGTTGGATGGCGGTCTATGTACTTTGTCGTAATGCCCAATTAAATCTCACTATATTTATCATATCATGTATATGCATTGTTATGCCTTTCTCTATTTGTCAATTGCCCGACTGTAATTTGTTCACCCAACATGCCTTTATCTTATGGGAGAGACACCTCTAGTGAACTGTGGACCCCGGTCCTATTCTTTACATAGCATACAATCTACTGCAATACTTGTTTACTGTTTTCTTTGCAAACATCTTCCACTCGATACGTTTAATCCTTTGTTACAGCAAGCCGGTGAGATTGACAACCTCACTGTTTCGTTGGGACAAAGTACTTGGTTGTGTTGTGCAGGTTCCGCGTTGGCGCCGGAATCCCTGGTGTTGCGCCGCATCACATTTCGCGACCATCAACCTTCAACGTGCTTCTTGGCTCCTGGTTCGATTAAACCTTGGTTTCTTTCTGAGGAAAACTTGCCACCGTGCGCATCATACCTTCCTCTTGGGGTTCCCAACGGACGTGTACATCTACGCGCATCAGACGAAGTCGACGATTCTGGACGTGCCATCGAGATCAGCTCCTTGCAACCTCTAATTCCCACAGACGGCGCCAATTGACAAAGGATTAATTTGTCAATGCCTACAGATTGTAGACTAGGGTTTTGCTAGAAGTAGAGGGCAAGTAGATCTCGAAGGTTTCAGCCGAAAAGTACTCGACGATTGTAAAACTAGGGTTGTGTTGACAGTAGATTCGATCCTTTATTCGTCCCTCGACTCCCCCTTATATAGAGGGTGGAGTCGAGGGTTTCGTAATACACAAGTTACAGAGTTCGGGAGGGTTTCGTATCCAACCCGTAAGATTACAAGTTTCTATATTTCCTAATACAATCTATCTTTCCTTAACTAAATGGGCTTCCGAGTCTTCTTATTCTTCGAGTCTTGGGCCTTCAGTAAATCCCGGGTACCATCTTTGGCAGGCCCATTGGGGATGCCTATGTCACCCGCCTCCAAAATAATGCCTCCAACAAGGTCATTCAGGGCAAACCAATTAAGACTAGATATAATTTTCACCTAAAAACATTGTGTCGGGATAACACGGCATGTGTTACGGGGGCCATCATGATGCAAAGGATCCAAGGACGGAGTCGAGTGGTCAGGGTTTAGTGGTGATTCCCGTGATACACAACGTAAGAAGGAGTATAAGAGCATAGGCTTTGGTTCATGTTTCACTAATAGAAACATGGTTCTCCTCTCCAACATTTAAGGTTGGTTTGAACAAGTAGGATTTAATACTACTATAGTATTCTCTAGGATAGACATGGATATGGTTAGCATCTATAATCTCTCTCACTTCTAAATGTCTTTTAATAGCCTAAGGTCCTACTCAAGAGATGATGATATGATCCTCTAAATATATGGTTTGCCTAGGAATTCTACCTTGGTATCTTATGTAGCTTGTTCTTCTGGAAATCTGATAAACCTGCATCTTGTGGTATGCCTCCACCTCCTAGCTTCTTCATATTGATCCTAGCTAATGTATGGGTGGTCTCAAGGTTTTGGTTTCCTTGTAACATGGTACTAGATGATCAAATGGATGAAGGGTGTGGCTCCTTTTATAGGCTTGGGCAAGCTCTAGTATCATGACACATAGGTGGGTGACTCTTGTTTTGGTTTGATGAGTAAGGTGCTTGGTTGTCATGCCCTCATCCATAGCAATCCTTTGAGCATGAGGTGGCATAGCTTGGAGTGCAAGTCATGTAGATATTTTCATCCTATGTGGCATGATCCTTATCCTCTCATATGATTTATCTTTGGATACCCAAGTGACATTTGCTACTAAATATCTTGTGGATGGTTTTATTATTGTGGATGAGTCACTATATCATATTTGATTGGATTTATATTATAATATTGGTCAAAAGGTCAAGGTTGAAGGTTATTCCTCAATTTTGGATAGTTGGTGTTTGATTGCACCAGGGCATGATCATATGAGTTTCAAAATACTCATAGTTAGTTTTATTCAAATAGTTTGAACTATAATTTGTAATGTAAATGGATTTAGTTTTATGATATTCCATATATTTAATAAGTTATGATTTAAATAAGAATGGGTGGCCTTTATGCACTTTAAACCCTATGGTTTACCTTATTTGGTAATAAGTTTAGAAGTGAATTAAATTACACACAAAGGTAGTTGCTAACTTTTAAGTGTTAATAAGTTAGGGTTTGATTCTTAAAGAATGTGTTGTTGTAAGGAATACCATGCTATGATCCTTTATAGGATTTGGTATTTGATCCTCACTTAGAGTGTTGTGTAATATTTCTAGTTTCTTTTGATCCAACCTATGGATCAAATTATGTCTACCCAAAACAAGGTTTTAGCAAAGATCACAGTGAAGTTTATAGCGCTTGACTTGATGATCTACTTCAATTCCAGCAAGTCAAGTGAAACTTCAGTTACTGTGGTAAGTTTTATTTGAAAGCGCGAAAATTCCCCGGATTTTCTATGCATGAATGCAATGCACACTTTGGTGTTCTCTCATTTTGTAGCCTCTAAACCTGGGATATTACACACCAAGGGGTACTACCTTGCTGATGGTATCTATCCACCTTGGGCTACACTCGTGAAGACAATCCGAAAACCCAACTCAGAGCAGGAGGCAAGGTTTGCCAAAGAGCAAGAGGCAGCCCGGAAAGATGTCGAGCGGGCGTTTGGCATCCTCCAAGCTCGTTGGGCTATCGTCAGACACCCTGCTAGAGCATGGAGTGTGCAAACTCTGTGGGAGGTGATGACCGCTTGTGTAATCATGCACAACATGATTGTTGGAGCATCTCCCGTTGGGGCTCCCAGCTGAAATCCGGCGCTATTTAACGCCGGATGGGTGTATTTTTTTTTTGGCTTGGGAGACCCATTTTCCCAGCGGTGAGCCCAGGATGGATGAAACCTTTTGACAAAATACGGTGAATTCGACAAAACTAGGCGAAACTCGTTCAAACATAAGCGAAATTTAAAGATATTTAACATATATAGTCCTTCTACATGCCGAAATGGCGGTAGAAGGCCGTGTAGTCGCCGCTGTCGTCGTCGTCGCTCGAGTTGCCGGCGTCCTCGGGCGGCGGTGCCTCGTACCAGCGGCTAGAACCCTGACCAGGGTCGCCGGCGCGTGGCGGCGTCTGCCGGTAGAGGTCGTTGTCACTGCTCTCCTCGAGCTTGATCAGCTCCCTGGGCGCGGCGTTCGTTGCCGCGGCTGGTGCGGCGGCTTGGAAGGCGCGTTGCCGCGCGGCAGTCATGTCCAGCAGCCGACACAGCTGCTCCGCCTCCTGCCGCTCCTAGTCCTGCTTGGACCAGTCAAGTGCGGCGTCGATGGGGAGTGTGTTGTCGGCGGGGACCAGGTCGTTGGGCGACCTAGCGATCGCCTCCGCCACCGCAGCGTCCTCGGCGCGCTTGGCCTCCTCCTCCCGAGCTGGTTGGCGGCGGCACCGGCGGCCTCCTTCTTCGACGACTTCCTCCTCCGCCCGCGCGATGGAGAGGATGGTTGGCCGGATGACGAGGGCGTGATACGTCTCCAACGTATCTATAACTAGCGGGGTGACCCGCGCATTTGCACGGCTAGACATTCTACGAATGTTATATTTTGATGCCACAAATTTAGAAAAAAATACTTAATATTTATATATACCTTTAATTGTTTTAGAATTTCAATTATGTAACATGCTCATTGAATATTTTTCTCACATTTTCCAGAATGAGGGTAAATTCTTTATTACTCACATAGTATAATGTAAAATAATATGTTTTGAATACTAAATTGACTTAACTTTCATTATGCTTTTAGATATTCGCTTCTATTATCCTCTAGGCGCATTTTTCATCTTACCATTGTTCATCTTTTGAAATACATCATGTACACAATGTGTTTTGCTCCGTATGGTTAACTTTTTCAAAAAAAAAAAATATATTAAATGTGTTTTATTTAGCCATTTTCTCTCACTTATCTATTCAGTATACATGCTCTTGGTCCACGTGGTAAAAACACCTTTGGCAACATTCCAACCACTGTAAAGAACTGACCAGCCACTCATCTCTACATCTCGTGAAATTTCCCTTTCTAAGTGAGTCGACCCTATCCAAATCTCCAATCCATTGGATTTGCTGTCCATCTTCAATGCTTGCCAAGCCATGGTCTTGCAGGCGATGGTTGACCAGGGCGTCGACGCTCGCGGATGGTCCACCGGTGAGGCCGCATGTTACCGTCCCTGATTTGGGAAGCTAGGAGAGACCCCTGCAGTCCGCAGCGGCGGTGCGCCGCTTGGCCTGCGGCTCCTAGAGAATCCGCTTTGATGGCAGGTCGACCTGCGGAGAGAGCAGCTACGCCAGGCCCCAAGGTCTGGGACGACACCGAGGCGACTGATTAGCACCGCCGCAGCAGCAAAACGGAAAATGTTAGTTTGCATGTACATTGTTATCTTTGTGAAACTAATTCTACTTACAAAGTTACATATCCACTTGTCAAAGCTAGAGATATTTTACTCAATACTCTTTAGGAAGTCATCAGCAAAATCTAAAATAGTTGTACATTGTGAAAATAATTTTTCGAAACTAATTCAAACAATGAGTTTTAGCTACACAACTGCATAAATTTGTAGCATATCAGTCGTAAAAGAATATACTCCACCTTGTCCTCAGTTTTATAGGGATGCGTATGGGTTCTCAACCCAGGGGCTAGACTGCAGTGGCTACTCTCAGCCGACCCAGTTTGAATGTTAGATTCAGCTTTTGTGTCCCGCATCTTCTCTGTAGTTAAATATAGCGGGGGTCCTTCCCCATTGATTCAGACAAAAAAATTATAGGGATTGAGCGCATAGATTCATCCATTAGCCTAGCATTCAGTTTGACTCTGTTGATATAGTAGTTAGGTGTTCATGCATATTCTCCGTAAAATAGATCTATGTAATATGATATACCAGTCAATCATCCTTTGACAAAATTGTTAATCCAGTTGATATGACAATTTTCGTGTCCAGACTCCAGACTGGCAGCTTGGCTTCCAGTGTTGTGTAGTTGTACTAACCTTGAATCTGCTCACGCCTCTATCAATGTTTGCCTATAGTATTACAAAGAATCACTCAATTGAAGATTTTTGTCCAATCCAAGTTCAGTCTAATAGATGTACAAAGGTTGATTTGATAGCTAATAATCTGTAAGAAGAAATATACAAATTAATTCACATTCCCACGAATCTGATGAAAATATACAGTAGACAATAATCTGCATTTAGAAAATATAGTCTTGTACCTGTAGTGACAAAATCAACAGTTGTGCAATGGTAGTCTCCAATTTTTTCAAATGGCAATATGTTCTGTGTTGCCTGGTTCTCCTCGTATACTACTTTTTTTTTCCAGTACATTGCAGTGTAGTAATTAGCAATTACCGAGCTAACCTGGAGACAGCTTCTGCTTGATGATCAAACCGTGCAGGCTGCAGCTATGTGGACTCGTGGAGCAAGGATCTGCCCAGCCAATGTGTCCCTGTGAAACGGCGATGTTTTGGGCAACAATGCTCCAGCTTCCTCTCGATGATCAATTAAACAAAGCATGCTGCAGCTACGTGGGATTGTGGAGCAAGGATCTGCCATGGTGCCGTGCGATGGCGACGTCTTCTGCGGTGACGCCATCTACATGAATAATTCTGATCATCGCCTCCTTGGCCTGTAGCAAATGACACATGTCACTACAAGAAAAGTTCTGATAGACAACGTCTCAAAATCGTCCGCTAAGGGGTATTTTTCGTCGCCTATGGGCCTAACCCGACGATATGGGTTCCGTTGTCGAAACTGCGTCAGGCAAAGTCCAACGACGATTTTTTCGGTCCGTCGCGCTTGGGCGCCCTTCCGCCACGGAAAATCGGACCGTTGCGGAAGTGTTTTCGGGAGCCCGTTGACTGCCGACGTCATGCAACCGACACGTGGCAGACGCCGTTAACCGGCTGGTAGATGGTAGGCCCACACGAGGCCTGCCACGTCTTAAGCGGGCCGGGCCAGATGACATAGTTTGACCGGTCAACTATATAGCTGGGCTGGTCCATTAGTTACGTGGGCCGGGCCTAACCTCTAAGGTTGACTGGTCAAAACTTAAATGGGCCGGCCCATTTAACATGTGGGGTCCACCTTACAATGGGCGGCCCATTTAGTGTGTGGGGTCCACCGTATAGCAAGTGGGCCGGCCCAACAAGCTAGTGGGCCGGGCCAAAAACACAGGTGGGTCCCACTTTCCGTTAAAGGGTCGGCCCATTTAGTTTGTGGGGTCCACCATATAGCAAGTGGGCCGGCCCAACAAAATAGTGGGCGGGCCAAAAACACAGTGGGTCCCACATTCTGTTAAAGGGCCAGCCCATTTAGTTTGTGGGGTCCACTATATAGCAAGTGGGCCGGCCCAACAAAATAGCCGGGCCAAAAACACAGTGTCCCACTTTCCGTTAAAGGGCCACCAATTAGTATGTGGGGTCTACCATATAGCAGTGGGCCGCCCAACAAGATAGTGGGCGGGCCAAAAACACGTGGGTCCCACTTTCCTCTTAAAGGGCCGGCCCATTTAATATGTGGGGTCCACCACAAAAGCAAATGGGCTGGCCCAACAAATTAGTGGGGGGCCAAAAGCACTGGTGGGTCCCACTTTCCTGTTAAAGGGCCGGCCCAATTAGTATGTGGGGTCCACCATATAGCAGGTGGGCCGGCCCAATTAGTTTGTGGGGTCCACCATATAGCAGTGGGCCGGCCCAACAAGATAGTGGGCCTGGCCAAAAACACAGGCGGGTCCCTCTTTCCTCTTAAAAGGCCGGCCCATTTAGTATGTGGGGTCCACCACAAAAGCAATTGGGCTGGCCCAACTAAGTAGTGGGTGGGGTCCACCTTAAAGCAAGTGGGCCAGCCCAACTAGAGTGTGGGGTCCACCGTCAATCAAATGGGCTGGCCCAATAAGTAAGTGGGCCAGCCCAATAAGTAAGTGGGCCAGCCCGTTTAGTTGCTGTTTATATGCCGGCATAATATGGGCTTTAGGAATTTGCGGGCAGGCACATATGTGATTTCGCTTAAATGGGCCGTTTAAGGGATGGGAATTCGTGATTTAGATACTGAGAATATTTACGCAGCATTGATTTCTGTCGGATAGCCTCACTTACCACAAGCACCAAAGAAAAAATGCGCGAAAGAACTATAAAAACTAACTAAATATTACATCAGCTGCAAGGCATTGAAAAAATATTACAGAACCCAGAGAAATTGAATGGTAATTAAACCTAGCAATACAATGAAGCGATCCGGCAATCTTTTAAGTTGTCCATGCAACACCTATATCTGAAACAAAGACATTACAAGTTAAGACAGCAACAATGGAAAGGCAAAGACACTACAATATTGTTTGCCAAAGAATTTGGAACTCATCATTTCGTCGTTATAACAAGATCATTGTAATGCGCACAATAAGCAAACAAAGAGTGCATGCCGCATACCAACAGCCAATATAACAGAGCATGTTAGAATGAAACAGCAGACTTACTACTGTCGAGTCCCATGCAAACCAACATGTTCAGGGAGTACAAAATTGGCATGAACAACAGAGTAGCAGGCTATAAATTTTGTAACAACGACTGAGCAAGATGAAGTTATGATGGCTACATCTACAGAGCAGGGAATGTAAACCAAAAATAGAAGTTACGATGGCAAAAGCTAAAGAGGAGGGAATGTGAACCAACATGTGCCAAGTGCAATTACTTCACTTTGGCCGAGAACTAAATAATACTCCTGAACTTATAGTGAAGGGGATGCAAATCAAGATGTTTCGGGATATAAACTTGTAATGAGCAACACATGGAGGATAGTTAATGCTGGAGCTTAGGATGGACCAGATACAGAATATAGTGGGATCACCTGTGAACTTGTATAAGAGGGAATGCAAACCAATATGTTCAGCTTTCCATATGTGAGCGTCATGCCAAGTCAGAGAAACAAGTCAATAATGCAGCTTTTGAAGAACAAGATGGCACGCAAAATTATTATCTAGTAGTATGACAAGTTTATTTGTACTACATGCTAGATAGCAGAGTGATAGCATGCCAAACTAAGTCCTTACTTTGTTAGCTTACAATGAACTAGATACAAAACAATGGCATCACCTGTAGTACAGGGAATGCAAGCCAACATGTTCATGGAGTAAAAAATTTGCACAAACAACATAGTAGCAGGCCATAATTTTTGTAACAACGACTGAGCAAGATAAAGTTATGATGGCTAGATCTACAGAGCAGGGAATGTAAACCAAATATAGAAGTTACGATGCCAAAAGCTATAGAGCAGGGAATGCGAACCAACATGTGCAATTACTTAAAATTGGCCATGAACTAAATAATAGCAGGATGTTACTATAATACCTACAGTATAATTTTTGTAACAACGACTGAGCAAGATAGAAGTTATGATGGCTACATCTACAGAGCAGGGAATGCAAACCAAAATGTTCAATCGCTTAAAGTTAGCAATGAAGTAGAAAATAGCAACATGTTACGGTCATAGCTAGGAATGAACTAAAAGAGCTTCAGACAAACAAGCATCTGAACCCAGAACATGGCGCTAAAACAAGGGACTTACATTAGGAGAAGCACTCTGTGGGAGTCACAGCAGATCTTCCTGGGGTTGATAGATCCGGTGATGAAGTACGCTACATGTGCTACTTGGGGTTGGAGAGACGGCCATTACACTTCATGGTTACTCATCTCATCTGCAAAAACGTAACGGCGCGTCGTTAGCACAAACAGGTTCCCCCAAGATTAAACAAGAACTTGCAGGCAAGCAATAGAAAAGCGACAGTAGAAGAGTTTAGATCATGCACGGCGCCGGTGAAGCAGATCCGGTTCATGCACAGCGGTGTCGGTGAGCAAGATCCGATGCGGTGGACGACGGATCCGGCGAAGCGGCTCCGGCGGGGTGGACGATACCGCAGCTGAAGCGACTGCGGTAGACTGCTGGATGAGCATATGGTTTCGAGGTTCGGCGGGGATGATCCGGTCCGGTTGATGACGGCGTCGATGAAGCGGCTCCGGCAGGCAGCCGGATGACGAGGATCGCGAGGGCTCGGGTAGGCCAGGGAAGTCCGGCGGGGATGTTCCGGTGCGGTGGTCGTGGAGGTGGTAGAGAGAGGGACTTGAGAAGTTCCGGTGGGTGGTCTCAGATGAGAGACTGAAGGAAATGTATTTTTTTTGGGAGGGTTTCCGGGCTAGGGAGGTGGTGATCGAAAAAATGACGGGCAAACCCCTCACCAACCGACTTTGCTGTCATCTCCACAGGGGTAGAATGGGAATTTGGAAGCGTGTGAAATTTTTGTATTTTGTGGGCGGGAAGTTTTGCCGCTATGAGATTTTGAATTTCGCTAAGGTACAAGTATAATGATAAAAAATTGTGACACCGTACTAGTACCTCTGTTCATGGCCGAGTGCAAAATCAAATCATCATCACGTTGAATATAGGTCACTACCATGATCATGATCTATCTTCTTAATCCCATTCAAAAATGCGTTTGAAATATTTCAGGATTGGTGGGAGATTTTGCCGCCCGACAGAGATTAAATTAAACCACACGTTCGACAATTCAAACTTGAGACCTTGGCTATGATACCATTTAAGTTCGAACTGATTCAAAAAAGGCTAGGCAATTAATTTATATAACATCCACAGGAACAACTACCAAGTTGATCCCAACCGCAGATAAATGCATCCACCAACAAAAGTCTGAACGGTGCCTTAATCTAAGGAAACATTTCACAAGACCAATGTACTCACTATGTTAGTGTTCATCTCCAATTATCTATGGCATTTTCTTAGTCTTTGGGAGATTATAACGAACTTGATTGGCCTCGTGCAGTAGGGCATCACATGCTTCTAATCTCGATCTCAACATGTCAACTTTTGTTCTTAGCATAGCTGTTGCAACTCGTTCTACTTGGAGTTGTTCCTCCAAAACTTGAGCAGAGAAAGACTTGGACTTGGGCTTCAAAACCCAGCATTTCGCAGGAAAGAGTTTTTGGTGATATCTTTATCTTTCCCGGGTTTTGCCATCTCAAATTTCATATTAGCCAGACAAGTTTTGAGTAGTGTAAAAAGAAAAGTTATTACAGAGAAAAATGCAGATGGTAGATTTAATGTGTACGAACTACTTTTAATCATACAAGTTGACATGCCTGACTATAATAAGGACCATCTATCTTGCTAGCAGGCATAATTATTAATGGGCTACCATGTACGGGAACCGTATCCTCTAACGTGAAGGAGCTAAGTCAGGAAAAATAAAGAAGCAAAGTCAGGCTTCTGTAGCATAAGTACAAGGTTATGCACTGTCTTTAACTAATAAAGGTGATTACTGTAGATGTTTAAAAACTAAACTAAATTTTATTACACCATAATTTTCTCTGCATGTAATTACTTCAAATGCAAGACACAAGTTTGTATTGTGCAAATTAATTTAAATTATTTGGATTTTAGACATATGGTTTGGGGGAAGGAAAGTTAGAGTACTGTAGCTTCTCTAACTTTTCACCTTCAAGTTAGAGTACTGTAGCTTCTCTAACTTTTCACCCATGTACGTAGTCCTTCCAAGAAACAGCCGTTATTGCATTACGAGCAGAAAATAGTTCACACGTGCGCTCAGATTCAAATTTTCAGCATGCAGTCGATTTATGGTTTAATTGAAGTACACATCAGGAAATTATTTCACACAAAATACAGCAGCCACATGGAACATATCTAATTTTAGTACAACAACAAAATTTGCAATTATTACAGACCACGAAATTTTGAACGAAATTTTGAGCAGTAATTAGTTACAGCATTGGCATCAGCAGTCCACTTGACTGAACAACAGAATCAAAGTTTATTTAGACACCTTCAATTCCCAGACACATCACAACTGGCTTACCATGACAAGTGCATAGGAGATTCTTTAGAACATTTTCTGTCAAAGTTTGCCTATTTTTCAATTCATGTATCTCTTGGCGTGTCTTGGCAATTAATTCATCAGCATCTTTGTTTTCCCGCCCAAATATATCAACTGCCTCTTGGAGTGCATCCCCGAAATCTCTTTGTGCCGGATTAAGTTGACCAATAGATACCATGGGCCTATGCGAGCAATATGCACTCTCACTGCTGCTTTGTGAAACATCAATACTTGAGGCATTGGCCCTTGCTTCTGGCATTGTAGCTTTATTTGAAGCCTGAAATTTAGATAAAACAAGTTACAACATCATATGATGCAATAAAAGACCTCCAATTTCAAGAACATCATTGAGCTGATATAACACAACAAGCAATCAAAAATAGAGCCTCGTACATCTATTTCTTCTGGAATGGTTGGTGTACCGGACTCAGTGGACCAATGAGAGCACGTGCCACTGTCACTGTTGCTCTGTGAAATGACCGCAACACTTGATAAATGGGTTGTCCCTACTGACATTACAGCTTTGTTTGCAGGCTGAAACTAAGACAAAACAAGTTAAAATGCAATACAATACAAGGCAAACAAACAGCATTGTTGACATAATTTTGAAAGAACCATGGGCAGATACAACAAAGAAACCAGTTAAGCCACATGCCTCTTAGAACAAACCAAACTAGATCATGGCGATGATGTATACAATGAACCAAGCAACTAGACATCATGTGCCCAATAACGAAGCCAGGTCACTGCACAGAAGAAATCTAGCAAATAGCCAAATACAGTCAAAAGATGTGCATGTTGGATTTGATACTATTAGGAAAATAATGTATGATTGATTTAAGCATGACTCAGATAGTGCCTTCGACATCGCAGAAGGTCAATGCAACAATTAATTGTATGGCTTGTATGAAGTGCCATAACATTTAAATTAAGCATAACGAGGCATTGCTTAATCTGAGAACTGAGTGCTAGCTCAGTGGCAAGGCTTGCGAGTGCGCAGCCAGCCCACCCGGGTTCGAGTCCCAACAGGACCGAATTAAACGGGGTGTTATCTAGCGCGTATAAATTCGCTGCTAGAGAGGTCTCATCATCTATCTCACAACGTATAGACAAGGGAGGGAATCTTCCTACGTTGGTCAACGTTTAGGCAATGCTTAATCTTGAATTCATGATCAAACTCAAACAAAAAAGGGCATATAACAAGTAGCACCATGTGCATCATGTATAATAGATTACTAGAAACTGAATGAAGCAATTGAACATGGAGCGTATTATATAAACAGCCAGATCATTTGAATATGGATATACCACATCATGTCAATGGGACTCAGAAAAACAAAGCTAGACATTTAAACAAGTAATATAACTATTTTTTCACCATGTTTCAAGTAGAATAGGAAGCTAGGTTAGGAATAAAGCAATCATGTTTCAAGTAGAATAGGAAGCTAGGTTAGGAATAAAGCAATAAAAAAACACAAAGTGCATCATTTCAGCTAGGATCATTTCTATCAAACTTCATGCACTAGCCATGGAACAACAGGCAAACTCAATGAAGCAACAGGCAAAAAATTAACATAATAGAATTTCAGGACTTGTATTAACATAGCCAAATCATGTAACTTATACCCAGGCATGCCGGATGCCAGATGGGTCAAAGGCAGTGTGCAATGTTCCATATGGTCATTGTTTATATTTTATTAGATTCCATTAGGCAACTTAGGTAGTGCAACATACAGAAAATGATGCAATTGAACTATGCACAGGAGGTAAATTAACATTCCAAAAAAAACAGGGAACTTACGTGAGCTTTTTTTTGAGTCACACGGACCTCATCGGGTACTTGGACAGAAGAACCTGGTGCCTCACTGTTTCTCCTCTGCATGAAGGAGAGGCCAATTGTAAACAGAAACAGGTCCAAGATATAGAAGTTTGCATTAAGCAATATACAAAAAACAGCAGGTACTTACATGATTATAGGCGAGCTTTACTCTACGTTTATGAGTGTAAGATGTGCCTGCTGCACGTGTAATAATAACAAACAGTTACGAGTCACGGCTTTGCTATAATTAAATTGACACCAAATAGTAGTAGAAGCCATGGTTCAAAAAAGCGTACGCCTAGGTACGCTTAAGCGCGCTTAAGCGCTGAGCGGTTGTCTTCCGCTTCGCTTTTGGCCTAAGCGTTCGATTAAGCGAGACAGGGAATCTGGTCGTGTTTTGTGCTAGAATCTCCTCTATGCGAGTGTTGGTGTGTTGCCTGTGTTGCTCTGCTCCTTGCTCGATGCATTGATGGTGATTAGGTCTGGCTTAGCTGCTTGCTACTCCTCTACTGCTTAGCTGCTTGCTACTCCAGTAAAGCTTAGCTGCTTGTTTGTGTTTGTTACATTGTTTGCTTAGCTGCTTGTGTGTTTATAAGAAATTGGAGCAAAACCGAGGCTAACCAAGGTATTAATCCCCGTATTCCTCAGAAATGTAGCATTACATGCTTAGGATACAAATTTACAGCATATTATAGGGGTATATGTGCCCATCTTGACTTCCCTGTTTCATGTTCGTACGATTTTAGCCTGAGCGCTTAAGCGGCGCTTAAGCTCGCTTAAGCAGCAGTTCCTCTAAGCAGTGCCTCACCGCTCGCTTAGCGCCTAGCGCTTTTTTGAACCTTGGTAGAAGCATTATGACGTGCATAAACATGTAATACAGGATCGCAGAAAGATATCAAACATGATGTAACTAGAGCAGTAGCCTACGGCCAAATAGTGAGAAATTGTAATCGTGTCAATTGTGGACTTGTATAGCCTACCCCAACTTGTTTGGGAATAAAGGCTTTGTTGTTGTTGTTGTTGTCAATCGTGGACATGTAGAGCATTCAACGGCTCATGATTGGTGGCTCATATTTTGTAGAGTTTCAGCGAATGGGTGGGTTAGGTTACTCAGACCACCACACTGTGTATTTATATCATCTGAGTTAGGGTTACAATACTACTGGACATGGGCCTCTATGGGCCTCACACTGGATACAATATTACTACAGCGCTACTACTAAACTCACTCATGGTAACACACCCCCTCAAGATGATCATGGGTAAACAACCATGGCCATCTTGCAACAACAACATGACACATATGACAACTACCAGTAATGAACATTCAGCATAACTCCTAGGATACATGACAGCATTGCACTTTCCATCATCTTGTCATCTCGATTCATCTCTTCATCAGCAGCGAAGATATCCAGCTTCAACCATCTGGGATACGCACAACTCCTAACCATACACGTCCTCAACAACCCCGGCTGCCTCACCACACAAGTTCCGCAGAACCATCCACACTCGCCTCAATGTCCTCAGCCTCTCTTCTCCACTCTGCCCGGCCACCTCTTCCGTCTCTCCCACAAACCCCCAGCCAACTCCTGCCTCAACCATCCACTCCTCAAGCACCCATGCCTATCCCCCGGTCAGGCCTCAACCAGTCTCACCTCAGGCACGCATGCCTTTCCCCTGGACATATCCACAACCATCACCATCACCACTAAACCGCAGCCTCATCAACTCCATCACGACTCAACCGCAGCCTCATCAACTCCATCACCACATATCCTCACAGCCTCACATCTCCATTTTCTCCTCACTTCCACTCGGATGGCGCCTCGTCTGCGCGCCCTGATACGTCTCCAACGTATCGATAATTTCTTATGTTCCATGCTACTTTATTGATGATACCTACATGTTTTATGCACATTATATGTCATATTTATGCATTTTCT
The DNA here is from genome assembly GCA_030979885.1 of Lolium multiflorum. Lineage (NCBI taxonomy): Eukaryota > Viridiplantae > Streptophyta > Magnoliopsida > Poales > Poaceae > Lolium > Lolium multiflorum. Next base: position 180,819,857 of record CM061753.1, on the reverse strand, counting down.
GGAACTAACCTATTAACAAGATGCCGAAGAGCCAGTTTCTGCTGTTTTTGGTTTCAGAAATCCTAGTAAAGAAATATTCTCGGAATTGGACGAAACTTTCGCCCAGGGTCCTATTTTTGCACGAAGCTTCCAGAAGACCGAAGACCTAACGAAGTGGGGCCACGAGGAGGCCAGGGGGGTGGCCGGCGCGGCCCAGGCCCTTGGCCGCCCCCTCGTGTGGCCCCTCGCGTTGACCTTCCGCCTACTTAAAGCTCCCGTCGCGAAACCCCCAGTCGAGAGCCACGATACGGAAAACCTTACTGAGACGCCGCCGCCGAATCCCATCTCGGGGGATTCGGAGATCGCCTCCGGCACCCTGGGAGAGGGGATTCATCTCCCGGAGGACTCTTCATCGCCATGATCGCCTCCGGAGTGATGAGTGAGTAGTTCACCCCTGGACCATGGGTCCATAGCAGTAGCTAGATGGTCGTCTTCTCCTTGTTGTGCTTCATTGTTAGATCTTGTGAGCTGCCTAACATGATCAAGATCATCTATATGTAATTCTATATGTTGTGTTTGTCGGGATCCGATGGATAGAGAGTACTATGATTATGGTGATTATCAATCTATTGTTCATGTGTTGTTTATGATCTTGCATGCTCTCCGTTATTAGTAGAGGCTCTGGCCAAGTTTTTACTCTTAACTCCAAGAGGGAGTAATTATGCTCGATAGTGGGTTCATGCCTTCATTGATACCTGGGACAGTGACAGAAAGTTCTAAGGTTGTGATGTGCTGTTGCCACTAGGGATAAAACATTGATGCTATGTCTAAGGATGTAGTTGTTGATTACATTACGCACAATACTTAATGCAATTGTCTGTTGCTTTGCAACTTAATACTGGAGGGGGTTCGGATGATAACCTGAAGGTGGACTTTTTAGGCATAGATGCAGTTGGATGGCGGTCTATGTTCTTTGTCGTAATGCCCGGATTAAATCTCACTATATTTACCATGTCATGTATATGCATTGTTATGCCTTTCTCTATTTGTCAATTGCCCGACTGTAATTTGTTCACCCAACATGCTTTTATCTTATGGGAGAGACACCTCTAGTGAACTGTGGACCCCGGTCCTATTCTTTACATAGCATACATTCTACTTGTTTTACTGTTTTCTTTGCAAACATCTTCCACTCGATACGCTTAATCCTTTGTTACAGCAAGCCGGTGGGATTGACAACCTCACTGTTTCGTTGGGACAAAGTACTTGGGTTGTGTTGTGCAGGTTCCTAGTTGGCGCCGGAATCCCTGGTGTTGCGCCGCATCACATTTCGCGACCATCAACCTTCAACGTGCTTCTTGGCTCCTCCTGGTTCGATTAAACCTTGGTTTCTTTCTGAGGGAAAACTTGCTGTGCGCATCATACCTTCCTCTTGGGGTTCCCAACGAACGTGTGAGTTACACGCCATCAAGCTCTTTTTCTGGCGCCGTTGACGGGGAGATCAAGACACGCTGCAAGGGGAGTCTCCACTTCTCAATCTCTTTACTTTGTTTTTGTCTTGCTTTATTTTATTTACTACTTTGTTTGCTGCACTAAATCAAAATACAAAAAAATTAGTTGCTAGTTTTACTTTATTTACTGTCTTGCTCTCTATATCGAAAAACACAAAAAAATTAGCTACTTGCATTTACTTTATCTAGTTTGTTTTATTTACTGTTGCTAAAATGGCCAACCCTGAAAATACTAAGTTGTGTGACTTCACAAATGCAAATAATAATGATTTCCTATGCACACCTATTGCTCCACCTGCTACTACAGCAGAATTCTTTGAAATTAAACCTGCTTTACTAAATCTAGTCATGAGAGAACAATTTTCTGGTGCTAGTTCTGATGATGCTGCTGCCCATCTCAATAATTTTGTTGAACTTTGTGAAATGCAAAAGTATAAAGATGTAGATGGTGATATTATTAAATTGAAAGTGTTTCCTTTCTCATTAAGAGGAAGAGCTAAAGATTGGTTGCTATCTTTGCCTAAGAATAGTATTGATTCATGGACTAAATGCAAGGATGCTTTTATTGGTAGATATTATCCTCCCGCTAAAATTATATCTTTGAGAAGTAGCATAATGAATTTTAAACAATTAGATACTGAACATGTTGCTCAAGCTTGGGAGAGAATGAAAACTTTGGTAAAGAATTGCCCAACCCATGGACTGACTACTTGGATGATCATCCAAACCTTCTATGCAGGACTAAATTTTTCTTCGCGGAATTTATTGGATTCAGCTGCTGGAGGTACCTTTATGTCCATCACATTGGGGGCGGCTACAAAACTTCTTGATGATATGATGATAAATTACTCTGAATGGCACACGGAAAGAGCTCCACAAGGTAAGAAGGTAAATTCTGTTGAAGAAACCTCTTCCTTGAGTGATAAGATTGATGTGATTATGTCTATGCTTGTGAATGGTAGATCTAATGTTGATCCAAATAATGTTCCTTTAGCTTCATTGGTTGCTCAAGAAGAAAATGTTGATGTGAATTTCATTAAAAATAATAATTTCAACAACAATGCTTATAGGAACAACTCTGGTAATAACTATAGGCCATATCCTTCTGCTAATGGTAATGGTTATGGTAATTCTTATGGGAATTCTTACAACAATAATAGAAGTGTACCCTCTGGTCTTGAAGCCATGCTTAAAGAATTTATTAGTACACAAACTGCTTTTAACAAATCTGTTGAGGAAAAGCTTGATAAAATTGATACTATCGCTTCTAGAGTTGATAGGCTTGCCTCTGATGTTAATCTTTTAAAGTTGAAAGTTATGCCTAATAATGATCTTGATAATAAGATTACTACTACAGCAAATGCCATCCAAGTTAGAATTAATGAGAATATAAGATTAATGGCTGAGTTGCGTGCTAGGTGGGATAGAGAAGAAAATGAAAAACTAGCTAAAGAGAATAATGTAGCTAAAGTTTGGACTATTACCACCACTAGTAATGCTAATTCCTCACATGTTGCTGCACCTCCTACTATCAATGGTAAAATAATTGGTGTTGGCAATGTTTCTACTCCTAGTGCAAAGCGAACAAAACTGCCTGAAATTGCTAAAACTGCTGAAACTGCTTGTGATAAAACTGCTGAAATTTTTTCCAACCTTGGGAATAATGATCCCATTGCTGTAGCTCATAATGATTTAGATTTTGATGATTGCCACATCTCTGAAGTTATAAAGTTCTTGCAAAAACTTGCTAAAAGTCCTAATGCTAGTGCTATAAATTTAGCCTTTACAAAACATATTACAAATGCTCTCATAAAAGCTAGAGAAGAGAAACTAAAACTTGAAACTTCTATTCCTAGAAAGTTAGAAGATGGTTGGGAGCCCATCATTAAAATGAAATTCAATGACTTTGAATGTAATGCCTTATGTGATCTTGGTGCAAGTATTTCTGTTATGCCTAAAAAGATTTATGATATGCTTGACTTGCCACCATTAAAGAATTGTTATTTGGATGTTAATCTTGCCGATAATGTTAAAAAGAAACCTTTGGGGAGGATTGATAATGTGCATATTACGGTTAACAATAACCTTGTCCCCGTTGATTTTGTTGTCTTGGATATCGAATGCAATGCATCTTGTCCAATTGTGTTGGGAAGACCTTTTCTTCGAACCGTTGGTGCTGTTATTGATATGAGGGAAGGTAATATTAAATATCAATTTCCTCTCAAGAAAGGTATGGAACACTTCCCTAGAAAGAGAATGAAGTTGCCTTTTGATTCTATTATTAGAACAAGCTATGATGTTGATGCTTCTACTCTCGATGTTACTTGATTTGCACTTTCTGCGCCTAGCTGAAAGGCGTTAAAGAAAAGCGCTTATGGGAGACAACCCATGTTTTTACCTACAGCAATTTTTTGTTTTGTTGAGTCTTGGAAGTTGTTTACTACTGTAGCAACCTCTCCTTATCATGTTTTTGTGCCAAGTAAAGTTTCTATGTCAAAGTTGATGTTATATTTGGGATCGCTGCGCAGAAACAGCATTGCTGTCTGTCACGAATCTGGGCACAATTCCCTGTAGAAAATTCGAAAAAATCTGCCAATTTACGAGCGTGATCCTCAGATATATACGCAACTTTCATTAGTTTTGAGTTTTTCCATTTGAGTAAGTCTGGTGCCATTTATAAATTCGTCTTTACGGACTGTTCTGTTTTTGACAGATTCTGCCTTTTATTTCGCATTGCCTCTTTTGCTATGTTGGATTTATTTCTTTGATCCATTAATGTCCAGTAGCATTATGCAATGTCCAGAAGTGAAAAGAATGATTGTGTCACCTCTGAATGTGTGAATTATTAATGATGCACTAACCCTCTAATGAGTTATCGTAGTACTTTCGATAAATAAGAGTGTCGAACCCAACGAGGAGCAGAAGGTGTTGACAAGCAGTTTCGATGAAGGATTCACTGTAAATGCTCACAGACAAGTATTCAGGGGTTTTGATATTGCAGATAAATAAAGTACAAGTAAATAAAATGCGAGAGAAATAATTGCAGCGAGTGGCCCAATCCTTTTTAGCACAAAGGACAAGCCGGTTTGTTTACTTATAATGACCAAACGTTCTCGAGGACACACGGGGATTTTAGTCTAGTGCTTTCGCTACATACAGCTGATTAATCTTCATTGTTTTGATAAGTGTTGTGTGGGTGAACCTATGCTAATGCACCGCCCTTCCTAGGACTAATACATACTTGTGATTATACCCCTTGCAAGCATCCGCAACTACAAGAAAGTAATTAAGATAAATCTAACCACAGCCTTAAACTCTGAGATCCTGCGATCCCTCCTGCATCGATATACTAACGGGGGCTCAGGTTTCTGTCACTCCGGCAACCCCGCAATTAGCAACCGAATACAAGATGCACTCCCCTAGGCCCATAAATGGTGAAGTGTCGTGTAGTCGACGTTCACACGACACCACTAGAAGAATGACACCACAACTTAAATATCATAACATTGAATATTACTCAACCATAATTCACTACTAGCATTTAGACTTCACCCATGTCCTCAAGAACTAAACGAACTACTCACGAGACATCATATGGAATACAATCAGAGGTGATATGATGATGAATAACAATCTGAACATGAACCTTGGTTCAATGGTTTCACTCAATAGCATCTACAACAAGTATAGAATAACACCGGGAGAGTTTCCCCTATCAAACAATCAAGATCAAACCCAAATCGTTACAGCGGTGACGAGGTGCTGCGGTGGTGATGGCGGTGTAGATGGTGGAGACGATGATGATGATGATGGAGATGATGTCCAGCTCGATGACGATGGCGATGGCGTCGATTTCCCCCTCCGGGAGGGAATTTCCCCGGCGGATTCCTGCCCGCCGGAGAGCTCTTTTCTCTCTGGTGCTCTCCGCCCCGCAGAGGCGGCTGTAACCCTTCGTGAGGATCCCTCTGTGGCTTAGGTTTTCGGGACGAAGGAGTACGCGAAGAAAAGGAGGCGAAAAGGGTCGTGGGCCCCCCAGAGCATAGGGTGGCGCGGCCAGGCCCTGGGCCGCGCCGCCCTATGGTCTGGGCCCACAGTGGCCCCTCTCTTCTTCCCCTTCTGGCTACCTCCGTCATTTGGAAAAATAGGAATTTACGTGAAATTCCCTTCCACAGTTGATCTTCCGAAATATTGTGTTCTGACGGTGCTTTTTCCAGCAGAATCCTGGCTCCGGTGCTTGATCCTCCAATGATGATGAAACATGCAAAATAGATGAAATAACATAAGTATTGTGTCCCAATATGAAATATATCAATGAATAACAGCAAATTATGATACAAAATAGTGATGCAAATTGGACGTATCAACTCCCCCCAAGCTTAGACCTCGCTTGTCCCCAAGCGAAACTGAGCTCGAGAAACAAGACCACATGTTTATGGAGTGAAGAGTCGATAAATAAAATACGGACAAGAAGCATCATATTCATTCACACAAGACATTCTAATAAACAACTTCCTCATATAACTCATCTTGAAATAAGTAAAGAGAAATCACAAGTAAAGGTGCATAAGAAATCATAATTGGTGATGGCAAACTTTGTTCTTGGTCAGAGAACTACTAACGGATTGTACTTCTAAGCAAAGCTTTCATATTAGATTTTATAGCTGAACTTTCATATTCAAGCATGACAATCTCTTCATAATCATTGATAACTTCAAAGTCATATTCATTCAGATAAAATTGGTACTAAACAAGAAAGTATAAAAGACATGATCAACTGAATCATAGCATAAATGATTGGTTCACAACAACTCAATTGCTTGCTTAAGATAGAGGGAAATAGGTATACTGACTCAACATAAAAGTAAAAGACAGGCCCTTCGCAGAGGGAAGCAGGGATTAAATCATGTGCTAGAGCTTTTCAAGTTTTGAAATCATATAAAGAGAATAAAAGTAAGATTTTGAGAGGTGTTTGTTGTTGTCAACGAATGGTAGCGGGCACTCTAACCCCCTTGCCAAACGAACCTTCCAAGAGCGGCTCCCATGAGGGACGGCATCTCTACCAGCAAGGTAGATCATCCCCCTTCTCTTTTGTTTACACATGTATTTTAGTTTTATTTAGGATGACACTCCCCCAACCTTGGCTTTCTCAATCCATGGCTAACCGAATCCTCGGGTGCCTTCCAACATTCACATACCATGGAGGAGTGTCTATTGCAAAATTAAGTTGCTTACTGATGAATCAGAGCAAAACATGTGAAGAGAATTATTAATGAAAGTTATTAATTGAGGCTGGGAACCTCATTGCCAGCTCTTATTGCAAAGTTATTGGATAAGCGGATGTGCCGCTAGTCCATTAGGAAAAGTTCGCCCAACAAGATTGAAAGATAAAACACCACATACTTCCTCATGAGCTATAAAACATTGACACAAATAAGAAGTAGTATAGTTTGAATAATTTAAAGGTAGCACATGAAGTATTTACTTGGAATGGCAGAAAATACCATGTAGTAGGTAGGTATGGTGGACACAAATGGCATAGGTTTGGTCTAAGGTTATGGATGTATGAGAAGCATTCCCTCTCGATACAGGTCTTTGGCTAGCAAGGTTTGATAGCAAGCATAAAGTTGAGGGAAACAAACAAATATACATATGATAGAACAATCATGCATCTTTCTCATAAGCACAAGCAATTTTAACTTCAGAATACTAAACTCATTAGCATAGAGATAATAGAGTAATGTATCTAAGTGTATTTCTCTCTTTTATTAAAACATCAGGGTGTTGTTGCTATTGACCAATGCTAAGTTTGCCAAAACCAAATAGATTTACTTGATGCTCCCAAAGTGATATCAATACTCATGTCAAGAGTAATCATATAATGGAGATTGCAAACTAAAATAAGGTGTGCAAAAAGTAAATGATAAGACTTCTCATTAATATTCCATAACGATAACTCACACCAACGGATACATAGATAACTAACTAAGAGAGATACTTCCACATTGCATACTATTCTATATGATAACTTCCCTACTCATGATATGACACTACTTGATAGTAAAAGATAAAGGTGGTGATGTGATACCGCGGCACTCCCCCAAGCTTGGAACAAACCAAGGGGATGCCAATACCGATGATGAATTACTCCTTCGGTGATGGTGGTGATGAATTCCTGACAAGCTTCTCAATAAGCTCCTGGAGCTCGTCAATCCTGTATATGAGATTGCGAATCATCTCTGAATTGTGCTCGACGCGGTTAAGGAGTCTGTCCGACGGTGAGTCCCAACTCTTGGAGTTATTTCCCCACTCTTCAGCCTCAGGCTCCTTCTCTCCTGCAGTGTTAGAGCGATCTATATCCCACTGGCTAGGCAATGCTGCCTTGGGAGTCCCTTCAATTTGATTATTGAAAATTAGATTGTGGAAGGGTTGATGAGTGCCTGATAGAGATGACTTTGGAGCTAGGTAATGACGTGGAACCGCTCCTCCAGTGCGAATTCTTGCGCTCTTGTTTGCGCTAAAAGGGTTGTCCACCACCTTGATGCTTGCGATAGTAGCACGCGGGTGCGTGCGCGAATCTTCATCCACCTCTTCTTCATCCTCTTCCTTGACGTCCTTGTCTTCCTCTTTCCGCCCAAGATCTTGATTATCTTCTTCCGGAAACTCCTTGCCCTTGTTCTTGGAGACCATGGCGCTTCTAAACTGAAAACAGATCTGGCAGAAAACAGCTCGAAACAAAACACGACGAGAAAACGATATTACGGACCTCCAGGGGTCCGGGGGATTATATAGCAAATATTTTTACGACAAAAGGAAGGTTCCAGGTCGAAAACGAGTCGGAAAGGGGCAACGAGGCGGCCAGACCATAGGTCGGCGCGGGCCCAGGTCAGGCCGCGCCGGCCTATGGTGGCACGCCCTCGCGCGTCTTTTCCACTCCGTTTCGATTCCGTAATTTTTCATATTTTCCAAAAACAGCAAAAATAATGTTCGGAAAGGTAAACGCGGACTTTTTATTACCTATACTGTTACCTATTCAAAGTCCAGTTCTGGCGGACTGTCAATTTGTCCTTTGATGAAAGCCTCCGGTGTTTCCACTTGAATAATATCAACATCAACATTATAAGAATCACCCGAGATATAATGCTTGAGTCTTTGTCCATTCACCACTTGTGTGGCATTGCCTTGGAGAGAGCTAATTTTAATTGCTCCTGAACGATACACCTCCTCAACAACATATGGTCCTTCCCACTTTGAGAGTAATTTCCCTGCAAAGAATCTGAGACGAGACCGATACAATAGAACTTGATCTCCAACATTAAATTCTCTTTTAATGATCCTTCTATCATGCCACTTCTTAACTTTTTCTTTAAAGAGTTTAGCATTTTCATAAGCTTCACTTCTCCATTCATCTAGAGAACTTAATTGCAACAATCTTTTATTACCGGCTAATTTAGGATCTTTATTTAGTTCTCTAACAGCCCAATAAGCTTTGTGCTCTAGTTCTAAAGGTAAATGACAAGCTTTTCCATAAACCATTTTATAAGGTGACATTCCCATAGGATTTTTATAAGCAGTTCTATAAGCCCATAGTGCTTCTTTCAATTTGCTAGCCCAATTCCTTCTAGATTTATTAACAGTCTTTCCTAAGATAGCTTTAATCTCTCTATTTGATAATTCTACTTGACCACTAGTTTGAGGGTGATAAGCAGAAGCAATTCTATGATTAATACCATACTTAGCAAGAGTTTTTCTAAAACCTCCATGAATGAAATGAGAACCTCCATCAGTCATAATATATCTAGGTACTCCAAATCTAGGAAATATAATATCTACAAGCATTTTTATAGAGGTCTCACCATCAGCACTTTTTGTAGGTATAGCTTCTACCCATTTAGTAACATAATCAACAACGACAAGTATATGAGTGTTACCTTCTGAAGAAGGGAAAGGACCCATGAAGTCGAATCCCCAACAATCGAATGGTTCAATAACAAGAGTATAATTCATAGGCATTTCATTGCGTCTAGAGATATTACCAACTCTTTGACATTCATCACAAGATAAAATAAATTTCCTTGCATCTTTGAAGAGTGTTGGCCAATAAAAACCTGATTGTAGAACCTTTTGCGCGGTTCTATCTCCAGCGTGATGTCCTCCATAAACACTACCATGACATTTATTCAATATCTCCTGTTGTTCATATTCAGGAACACATCTTCGCATAATACCATCCACTCCTTCTTTATATAAGTGTGGGTCATCCCAAAAATAATGCCTCAAGTCATAAAAGAATTTCCTCCTTTGCTGAGCTGAAAAGGTTGGAGGCAAATACTTCGAAACAATAAAGTTAGCATAATCTGCATACCAAGGGCTCTCTCGCGAGCTCACCTTTATTACAGCCAATTGTTCATTTGGAAAACTATCATTAACAGGAACAGGATCATAAGCAATATTTTCCAATCTAGACAAATTATCAGCAACAGGATTATCAGCACCTTTCCTATCTATAATGTGTAAATCAAATTCTTGCAACAGAAGTACCCATCTAATAAGCCTTGGCTTAGCATCTTTCTTTGTCATAAGGTATCTAATTGCAGCATGATCAGTATGAATTGTAACTTTTGAATCAACAATATAAGGTCTAAACTTATCACAAGCAAAGACTACAGCTAACAATTCTTTTTCAGTTGTAGCATAATTTCTTTGAGCAGCATCAAGAGTCTTACTAGCATAATGAATAACATTTAATTTCTTATCTACCCGCTGTCCAAGAACAGCGCCTACAGCAAAATCACTAGCATCACACATAATTTCAAAAGGCAAATTCCAATCAGGAGGTTCAACTACAGGAGCAGTTGTTAAGGCTTTCTTTAAAGTTTCAAAAGCTTCCTTACAATCATCATCAAAAACAAAAGGTACATCTTTTTGAAGAAGATTAGTAAGAGGCTTTGAAATTTTAGAGAAATCTTTAATAAATCTCCTATAAAACCCAGCATGACCAAGAACACTACGAATACCTTTAACATCCCTTGGATAGGGCATCTTCTCAATTGCTTCAACTTTAGCTCTATCAACTTCAATACCTCTTTCGGAAATTTTATGTCCCAATACAATTCCTTCATTAACCATAAAGTGGCATTTCTCCCAATTAAGAACAAGGTTAGTTTCTTCACATCTCTGCAAAACTTTATCGAGGTTTCGCAAGCAATTATCAAAAGAATTCCCATAGACAGAAAAATCATCCATGAACACCTCTACAATACTTTCGCAAAAACCATGAAAAATAGCAGACATGCATCTTTGAAAAGTAGCAGGAGCATTACATAAACCAAAAGGCATACGCCTATAAGCATAAGTTCCATAAGGACAAGTAAAAGTGGTTTTCTCTTGATCTTTAGCTTTAACAGCAATTTGTGAAAACCCAGAATAACCATCAAGAAAACAAAAATGAGTATTTTTAGACAATCTTTCTAGCATTTGATCAATAAAGGGTAAAGGGTAATGATCTTTCTTAGTAACTTTATTAACTTTTCGAAAATCAATGCACATTCTATACCCTACAACTATTCTTTGAGGAATAAGCTCATCATTATCATTAGGCACAACAGTCATTCCTCCTTTCTTAGGAACACAATGCACAGGACTAACCCATCTACTATCAGCAATAGGATATATAATACCAGCTTCAAGCAGTTTTAATACCTCATTCCTTACCACTTCCTTCATCTTCGGAATTAGACGACGTTGATGTTCAACAACAGGCTTTGCATCTTCTTCCATATTAATAGCATGTTGGCAAATAGAAGGAGAAATCCCTTTCAAATCATCAAGAGTATAGCCAATAGCTCCTCGGTGTTTCTTCAATATTTCCAATAACCTTTCTTCCTCAATCTCTGAAAGCTTAGAACTAATAATAACAGGATATATTTTCTTATCATCAATATGAGCATATTTAAGATTATCAGGTAAAGGCTTTAGATCAAAAACAGGATCTTCCTTTGGTGGCGGTGTTGTACCCAAATCTTCCACCGGTAAATCATGCTTGAGAATAGGTTGGCGACGAAAAATTTCCTCAAGCTCATCTCTTTCTTTCCTAAAAGCTTCACTTTCACTATTCTCCAAATGTTGCTGCAAAGGATTATTAGGAACAAGAACAATAGATGCACACTGCTCCATTTTAAAATCATTACTAGGCAAGTCAACTTTATAAGGAGTTTTGGTAAATTTAGAAAAGTTAAATTCATAAGGTTCACCAGCAAATCTAGTCAAAATTTTCTCTTTCTTACAATCTATAATAGCTCCACAAGTATTTAGAAAAGGTCTACCAAAAATGATAGGACAATAATCACTAGCAGCAGAACCAAGTACCAAAAAGTCAGCAGGATATTTAATCTTACCACATAGAACTTCCACATCTCGAACAATACCAATTGGAGAAATAGTTTCTCTATTAGCCAGATGAATAACCACATCAATATCTTCAAGTTCACAAGAACCAATTTCGTGCATAATCTCCGTGTAAAGTTCATAAGGTATAGCACTAACACTTGCACCAATATCACATAAACCATAATAGCAATGATCACCAATTCTAACAGATAGCATAGGAACACTAACTTGTTTGGGTTTATTAGGATGTGAAACAATATTAGAAGCATCTTCACAGAAAATAATATGACCATCCTCCACATTTTCAGTCACAAGATCTTTAACTATTGCAACAGCAGGTTCAATTTTAATTTGTTCTTCAGGTTCTTTAGGTTTCTTTTCACTTTTATTAACTGCACTAGATATGACAGAGTACTCCTTCATTTTAGCAGGGAAAGGAGTTTTTTCAATATAAGCTTCAGGAATAACATTATCAACAGTTTCAATCACTACACATTTGTTTACAGATGAATCAATTTTATCTTTATACGGTTCATGATACTTATCAAAATTCTTCTTAGGCAGTTCATAATGAGAGGCAAAAGCTTTATAAAGATTTGCAACAACTTGGGAATCAAGACCATATGTAGCACTCATATTACGAAATTTATCAGTATCCATAAAAGCTTCAATGCATTTATAATCATAAATTATACCTGATTCTCTATCTTTGTCGTTCTCCCATCCTTCAGTATTTTCTTGGATCCGATCAAGAAGGTCCCTTTTAAACTCTTCTTTGTTGCGTGTAAATGATCCAGAACAAGAAGTATCCAGCAAGGTCTTGTCTTGAAAAGAAAGTCTTGCATAGAAATTATCAATAATAACATTACCAGGAAGCTCATGAATGGGGCATTTGAGCATTAAAGACTTCAATCTCCCCCAAGCTTGGGCGATACTCTCTCCATCATGAGGCCAGAAATTATATATGCGGTTCCGATCTTTGTGAATTTCACTTGGAGGATAAAATTTGGAATAGAATAAAGGCACAATGTCCTCCCAATCAATAGAATCACCATTCTTCAGCAATTTATACCAGTGCGCCGCTTTACCAGACAGCGATATAGTGAATAGTTTCTTCCTAACTTCATTCATGGAAATACCTGCACATTTGAATAACCCGCATAATTCATGCAAAAATAGTAAATGATCACCAGGATGGACAGTTCCATCCCCTTCATAGCGGTTATCCATAACACGTTCAATAATTTTCGTAGGTATTTTATATGGTACTACTTCCTCACCTGGCGCTTCATCCACTACCGTTGCAGTAGTAGTAGATTTCCCAAATAGAAATTGAAGAGAAGATCTCTCCATAATGATTATAGCAGCAGGCAGAAATAAAATCAGCACAAACAGTAAAGGTTTTCCTTACCAATTCCACTTACCAATAGCGCTTCACTCCCCGGCAACGGCGCCAGAAAATAGTCTTGATGACCCACAAGTATAGGGGGTGTATCGTAGTACTTTCGATAAATAAGAGTGTCGAACCCAACGAGGAGCAGAAGGTGTTGACAAGCAGTTTCGATGAAGGATTCACTGTAAATGCTCACAGACAAGTATTCAGGGGGTTTTGATATTGCAGATAAATAAAGTACAAGTAAATAAAATGCGAGAGAAATAATTGCAGCGAGTGGCCCAATCCTTTTTAGCACAAAGGACAAGCCGGTTTGTTTACTTATAATGACCAAACGTTCTGAGGACACACGGGATTTTAGTCTAGTGCTTTCGCTACATACAGCTGATTAATCTTCATTGTTTTGATAAGTGTTGTGTGGGTGAACCTATGCTAATGCACCGCCCTTCCTAGGACTAATACATACTTGTGATTATACCCCTTGCAAGCATCCGCAACTACAAGAAAGTAATTAAGATAAATCTAACCACAGCCTTAAACTCTGAGATCCTGCGATCCCTCCTGCATCGATATACTAACGGGGGCTCAGGTTTCTGTCACTCCGGCAACCCCGCAATTAGCAACCGAATACAAGATGCACTCCCCTAGGCCCATAAATGGTGAAGTGTCGTGTAGTCGACGTTCACACGACACCACTAGAAGAATGACACCACAACTTAAATATCATAACATTGAATATTACTCAACCATAATTCACTACTAGCATTTAGACTTCACCCATGTCCTCAAGAACTAAACGAACTACTCACGAGACATCATATGGAATACAATCAGAGGTGATATGATGATGAATAACAATCTGAACATGAACCTTGGTTCAATGGTTTCACTCAATAGCATCTACAACAAGTATAGAATAACACCGGGAGAGTTTCCCCTATCAAACAATCAAGATCAAACCCAAATCGTTACAGCGGTGACGAGGTGCTGCGGTGGTGATGGCGGTGTAGATGGTGGAGACGATGATGATGATGATGGAGATGATGTCCAGCTCGATGACGATGGCGATGGCGTCGATTTCCCCCTCCGGGAGGGAATTTCCCCGGCGGATTCCTGCCCGCCGGAGAGCTCTTTTCTCTCTGGTGCTCTCCGCCCCGCAGAGGCGGCTGTAACCCTTCGTGAGGATCCCTCTGTGGCTTAGGTTTTCGGGACGAAGGAGTACGCGAAGAAAAGGAGGCGAAAAGGGTCGTGGGCCCCCCAGAGCATAGGGTGGCGCGGCCAGGCCCTGGGCCGCGCCGCCCTATGGTCTGGGCCCACAGTGGCCCCTCTCTTCTTCCCCTTCTGGCTCCCTCCGTCATTTGGAAAAATAGGAATTTACGTGAAATTCCCTTCCACAGTTGATCTTCCGAAATATTGTGTTCTGACGGTGCTTTTTCCAGCAGAATCCTGGCTCCGGTGCTTGATCCTCCAATGATGATGAAACATGCAAAATAGATGAAATAACATAAGTATTGTGTCCCAATATGAAATATATCAATGAATAACAGCAAATTATGATACAAAATAGTGATGCAAATTGGACGTATCATGCACTAACCCTCTAATGAGTTTGCTTGAAGTTTGGTGTGAAGGAAGTTTTCAAGGGTCAAGAGAGGAGAATGATATACTAAGATCAAGAGGAGTGAAAGCTCTAAGCTTGGGGATGCCCCCGTGGTTCATCCCTGCATATTTTAAGAAGACTCAAGCGTCTAAGCTTGGGGATGCCCAAGGCATCCCCTTCTTCATCGACAACATCATCAGGTTCCTCCCCTGAAACTATATTTTTATTCAGTCACATCTGGTGTTCTTTACTTGGAGCGTCGGTTTGTTTTCGTTTTTGTTTTTGTTTGAATAAGATGGATCCTAGCATTCACTTTGTGGGAGAGAGACACGCTCCGCTGTTGCATATGGACACATGTGTCCTTAGGCTTTACTCATAATGTTCAAGGCGAAGTTTCTTCTTCGTTAATTTGTTATATGGTTGGAATTGGAAAATGCTACATGTAGTAATTCTAAAATGTCTTGGATAATGTGATACTTGGCAATTGTTGTGCTCATGTTTAAGCTCTTGCATCATATGCTTTGCACCCATTAATGAAGAAATACATAGAGCTTGCTAAAATTTGATTTGCATATTTGGTTTCTCTAAGGTCTAGATAATATCTAGTATTGAGTTTTGAACAACAAGGAAGACAGTGTAGAGTCTTATAATGTTTACAATATGTCTTTTATGTGAGTCTTGCTGCACTTGTTCATCCTTGAGTTTGCTTCAAATAACCTTGCTAGCCTAAACCTTGTATCGAGAGGGAATACTTCTCATGCATCCAAAATCCTTGAGCCAACCACTATGCCATTTGTGTCCACCATACCTACCTACTACATGGTATTTACCCGCCATTCCAAAGTAAATTGCTTGAGTGCTACCTTTAAAATTCCATCATTCGCCTTTGCAATATATAGCTCATGGGACAAAATAGCCTTAAAAACTATCGTAGTATTGAATATGTACTTATGCACTTTATATTTTATTAAGTTGCTTGTTGTGCGATAACCATGCTTCTGGGGAACGCCATCAACTATTGTTGAATATCATGTGAGTTGCTATGCATGTCCGTCTTGTCTGAAGGTCTATCATTTTAGTGGTTGGAGCATGCAAAATTGTTAGAGAAGAACATTGGGCCGCTAACTAAAGCCATGAATCATGGTGGAAGTTTCAGTTTTGGACATATATCCTCAATCTCATATGAGAATAATAACTTTGCTACATGCTTATGCATTAAAGAGGAGTCCATTATCTGTTGTCCATGTTGTCCCGGTATGGATGTCTAAGTTGAGAATAATCAAAAGCGAGAAATCCGAAATGCGAGCATTCTCCTTGGACCTTTGTACAGGCGGCATGGAGGTACCCCTTTGTGACACTTGGTTGAAACATGGCATGCAAAGATCCGGTAGTCCAAGTTAAGTAGGACAAGGTGCGGGCACTATTAGTACACTATGCGTGAGGCTTGCAACTTGTAAGATATAATTTACATAACTCATATGCTTTATTACTACCGTTGACAAAATTGTTTCATGTTTTCAAAATAAAAGCTCTAGCACAAATACAGCAATCGATGCTTTCCTCTGCGAAGGACCATTCTTTTACTTTTATTGTTGAGTCAGTTTACCTATCTCCTTCCACCTTAAGAAGCAAACACTTGTGTGAACTGTGCATTGATTCCTACATACTTGCATATTGCACTTGTTATATTACTTTATGTTGACAATATCCATGAGATATACATGTTACAAGTTGAAAGCAACCGCTGAAACTTAATCTTCTTATGTGTTGCTTCAACACCTTTACTTTGATTTATTGCTTTATGAGTTAACTCTTATGCAAGACTTATTGATGCTTGTCTTGAAGTACTATTCATGAAAAGTCTTTGCTATATGATTCAGTTGTTTACTCATGTCATTACCTTTGCTTTGATCGCTGCATTCATTACATATGTTTACAAATAGTATGATCAAGATTATGATGGCATGTCACTTCAGAAATTATCTTTGTTATCGTTTTACCTGCTCGGGACGAAGCTTGGGGATGCTGATACGTCTCCAACGTATCGATAATTTCTTATGTTCCATGCTACTTTATTGATGATACCTACATGTTTTATGCACATTATATGTCATATTTATGCATTTTCGGAACTAACCTATTAACAAGATGCCGAAGAGCCATTCTTGTTTTCTGCTGTTTTTGGTTTCAGAAATCCTAGTAAAGAAATATTCTCGGAATTGGACGAAACTTTCGCCCAGGGTCCTATTTTTGCACGAAGCTTCCAGAAGACCGAAGACCTAACGAAGTGGGGCCACGAGGAGCCGGGGGGTGGCCGGCGCGGCCCAGCCCTTGGCGCGGCCCTGCTGGGCCCCTCGTGTGGCCCTCGCGTTGACCTTCCGCCTACTTAAAGCTCCGTCGCGAAACCCCCATCCGAGAGCCACGATACGGAAAACCTTCAGAGACGCGCCGCGTCCCATCTCGGGGGATTCGGAGATCGCCTCCGGCACCCTGCCGGAGAGGGGAATCTCTCGGAGGACTCTTCATCGCCATGATCGCCTCCGGAGTGATGAGTGAGTAGTTCACCCCTGGACCATGGGTCCATAGCAGTAGCTAGATGGTCGTCTTCTCCTTGTTGTGCTTCATTGTTAGATCTTGTGAGCTGCCTAACATGATCAAGATCATCTATATGTAATTCTATATGTTGTGTTTGTCGGGATCCGATGGATAGAGAGTACTATGATTATGGTGATTATCAATCTATTGTTCATGTGTTGTTTATGATCTTGCATGCTCTCCGTTATTAGTAGAGGCTCTGGCCAAGTTTTTACTCTTAACTCCAAGAGGGAGTAATTATGCTCGATAGTGGGTTCATGCCTTCATTGATACCTGGGACAGTGACAGAAAGTTCTAAGGTTGTGATGTGCTGTTGCCACTAGGGATAAAACATTGATGCTATGTCTAAGGATGTAGTTGTTGATTACATTACGCACAATACTTAATGCAATTGTCTGTTGCTTTGCAACTTAATACTGGAGGGGGTTCGGATGATAACCTGAAGGTGGACTTTTTAGGCATAGATGCAGTTGGATGGCGGTCTATGTTCTTTGTCGTAATGCCCGGATTAAATCTCACTATATTTACCATGTCATGTATATGCATTGTTATGCCTTTCTCTATTTGTCAATTGCCCGACTGTAATTTGTTCACCCAACATGCTTTTATCTTATGGGAGAGACACCTCTAGTGAACTGTGGACCCCGGTCCTATTCTTTACATAGCATACATTCTACTTGTTTTACTGTTTTCTTTGCAAACATCTTCCACTCGATACGCTTAATCCTTTGTTACAGCAAGCCGGTGAGATTGACAACCTCACTGTTTCGTTGGGACAAAGTACTTGGGTTGTGTTGTGCAGGTTCCTAGTTGGCGCCGGAATCCCTGGTGTTGCGCCGCATCACATTTCGCGACCATCAACCTTCAACGTGCTTCTTGGCTCCTCCTGGTTCGATTAAACCTTGGTTTCTTTCTGAGGGAAAACTTGCTACTGTTCATCATACCTTCCACTCGGATTCCCCTCGTCTGCGCGCGCCTGGCCAACCTGGCGTACGGCACCTGGCCACATCGACCGGCTCGCGCTGGTCAACGTCCAGCACCAACCTCCGGCTCCGCCCTGCGCTCAAAGGCTCGCCCCACTCCGCACGCCTCCAACTTCTGCCCCTCACACGGATCCAGATCTCTCTGCCACGGATTCACTTCCTCTTCTCTCCTTTCTAAACCAAAACGATCTTCACCCTCTTCTTTCTCCCCGCGCGAGCAGCCGCCGATCTCACACAGCTCACATCGCTGTGTGTGATAGCCGCAACCGACGCAGAGCACCTGATGCGGCCTCCCGCCGCCTGGATTTCTACATCTCAACGGTGGGTTTTGTGATCAAAGGAAGAACTTGTTTGGTACTGTTTGTGGCGGCTAGCAGGAAGGAAACCTAGGCTCTGATACCATGTAGAGTTTCAGCGAATGGGTGGGTTTGGTCACGGAAAAACATACTTATGCGTCGTGTTTAAACCTAAAGGATGAGGTGGTTATCAACGAAAGCACTTGTAAGTTAGAAATATAGCACGAATTCAGAAATACAGTCAGCTGCAATACTCCTAACAGAACAAAACGCGCAGGGATGTCTGGTTACCTATTTCTGGGCGGCGTTTAGACGTGTTCCGCGTTCTTACGGGTGACGTGGAGGTCGGCGAGGGGACTGCTGTTGCGGTGGGTGCCGGGGAAGCAGATCTTGGGGGGTCGGAGAAGGACATGCTGGGCGGTCGATGAAGTGTTCAGCGCGCCGGCCGAACTAGAAGGTCGGTGAAGCAGATGATGTGCAGTGCACGGTGGCGTCGGTGTCGGCGAAGCTGGTCAGGTGCGGTGGTCGATAGAGTCGGCGAACGAGATACGGTGCGGTGGACGCCGGAGTAGGTGCGGATAGGGCAGCCTCGGGGTTTGAAGCCGTGGCAGCTTGAACGGCGAAGTGCGGCGGCCGGGAAGATCTGGAGGTAGGCAAGAGGGGCGGTTTCTCTGAGGGCTTGCGGGCGAAACTAGGGCGAAGCTGGGCGATAGAGGAGTAGAAGGGAATTTCGCAGTCCTTCTTTTGAGGAAAAAAATATTCGCAGATCTGAAACTTTGCGGCGCGAGATATTTGGGCGTTGGCGGGGAATTTTACCGCTCGATGATATTAAATTTTGGCTGCAGTAGGTTTTTTTTTAGAGTATGTAATAATAATAAATAGTAGGCCCTACTAGTACTGTACGTCTGTTCAGGAATCCAAGGGGGTAGAGGTAGAGGTATAGATATATAGACAATATAGAGATATAAGAAATGGCGGGGGCTAGCGGAAATGCACTTTGCCTCATAGGAGCATATGCTCCCATTATGTGAATCCATATTTCAAAGTGTCAAAAAATTCTAAACTAAAATTTTACATGTATATCTAGACATTTTATGTTGGTACACAAGTTTTCTCACAAAAAAATTATGTGGCTCCTATAAAAAAGACAAATTTTGATGTTGTAACACGACTACGTACAGTATATTTTTTGCCTTTTTTTACACGCCACACAAAATGTCGTTTTTCCACGAAAACTTGTGAACGAACATATGATGTCACAATGTATACCAAAAAAATTAACATTTATATAATTTTTTTAATCATTTTCTATAATTGGTGCATATGCACGCGTGTGCCAAAACGCCACCTCCGCAGGCTAGGAGTTTCTAAACTTCTTATGGCACATCAAATAAAATGTTGTTCAAACAATAATAATAATGTGCTTATGATTGTTACTCCCTTCCACCATGAATAAAGTCCACATCGGTTTCGTGTCAAACTTTGACTCGAGATTTAGGTACCCACATGATAGTGCTAGTATCATAGCTAGTATCATACACATTGGTCCCACAAAAATGTTGATGTGGCAGCTAATTAAGTAGGAGAGAGGAGATTAGTGTAACATAGGTAGATATTGTATCATAGCGCAAACAACGAGAAAACTTAATGCTAAACAAATCTTGTACACAAATTTGCATTGAGATTCTAAAAAATAATAAATGTAGCATTACTATGATACTACTCCATGATACTACCCACTATAGAAATAGTATGACCAGCCTAATTTTATGACATCCGCAAAATATACCATTGGAAAGTTCATCGAAACAAGCATCCGATGATATAGTTTTGAATGACATGCAACTCATAATTGGCGGGCCCAAGTATTAGTCTAAGTTTGCCTCTGAAAACAAATTGGCATTGTACTCTAGGACAAAGGGAGACTACTCGCAATGGCAATATCATAAGTAGTATCATGCACTACATGCATGCAAAATGTTGATGTGTCATATCAGTTAATGATGAAAGAGACGATAGTGGTATCATAGGTAGATATCGTATCATATCATGTAGAACTAGAAAAATTACTGCCAAACAAATCTTGTACACACTTTTGTATTGAGATTCTACAAATCCCTAAATACATGTAACATATTATACTACTACATGATGATAATATGGACTGTGAAAATAATATCGTACATTAGTATCATATGTATGATACTATTATATGATACTCCCCATTGTGACTAGTCTAATAATAACAATAGTACTCAAATTTGTCTTGTCCCTCGGGTGTTTAGAAGTATATGTTCGGTCCCTCACGTATTTAAGAATTATGTTTGGCCCCTCAACTCTAATGTGGTCAAAATTGAGCACTTGAACACTTAGTTAGGTCTAGCAATGATAAAAACTTGATTGGTCTGTTTATTATTTGTTATGTGGCACGGCGGCAAAGCATTTTGCTAAATCTCAAGCACACATAGTTGGGGTCCATTAGAGGGACTAATTAAATCAAAGTACAATGGATTATGAAAGCAGGTTTTATCATTGATTAGCTTTGCAACGGCCTATCAACTGTAAGTGTTGCATGTGTTCTAAAGAACTATGTTCATCGTCACAGATCAAGAGGAGTACGCAGTGGAGGACGCACAAAACAACCGTAGGCCAGGTGGGCACACCTTACTAATTTTCTTTTTTCCACTTTATATGTGATAATTTTTTACATAATTAATTAACTAAAACATTTTAAAATAGGGTGGGCCATTCAACCCAAACACCATGTTGCGTACGTCGCTGAGGGTAAGGGGTAGTCTAAGGGGGCAATGTAAGACCTAATTAAGTGTTTGAGGTTAGTTATGGACCGCTGTTATACCTAATTGTGTTTGAGGTTAGTTAGGGACCTTATTATACATAATTAAGTGTTAGAGGTGAGTTCAAATAATAATATATAGTTGGGGTCTAAAGTTCACCAACGTATGCAACACACGAGCTGCCAAATGTGTACTTAATTAACCCTATTAGGAAAACACAAGATTATCTCATTCAACAAAATATTAGGAAAGTGTATCACAATTGTATTTATCCCTTATCTCTCTCATGTTAACCGAGACAAGAGTTCGTTCTAGGTCAGCTCTACGACAATTAGCGTCGCAAGGGTGGTAACATAGGTGTGCAGTTGCGAAAGTTTTTTCCCAAGTTATCGACTTCCTCAATCCACACTTAATATTTGTGCATGCGGGCCTAAGTATATGGTACTACTTAGTTCTATTCCTAGTATATATGTTGGGTGACTTAGAAAAATCATACTTCGTACATGATTCCTTCGAAAATCCTTTAGGGCTTCTTTGATTCATATTAGGTTGGTATAAGATAATAGGATTTAGATCTTATAGGAATATTTCCTACACTAGTAGTTTGATTCATATGAACATATCCAATAGGAAATAATCCTATAGGAATCATCAAGTAGTGCAAATCCTAGTATAGGATTAAATATTTGGTCCTACCTCATGGAAAAATTCATTTGGCGCAATCAAACGCAACTCATCTTATTATAGGATTTAACTACACATGTCATCCCAAATCCCAATCCTACATTCCTACTCCTATGATTTCCCTATCCTGTGAATGAAAGGAGCCCTTAAAATCAAACTATCCCGCACCTCGTCGATTCGTATAAAACCGACTCTAGCCAACAACTCTTCGCCCGACCTTTCTTCTTCACCATCAGGCCACCACACACTGTCATTTTCCATTGCAACGCATTTAGGGTGTGTTCGGTTCCAGAACCAAGTGGAATGGAATGGAACCGTTCCGCACCTAGAGCCCATTCTTGTGTTCGGTTGTGGAATGGAACGGAACCGAGTGGTTCCTCGAAAGGGAATATTCTCCCCATATGCAGAATGCACCCATTCCACCGAATCGGTGGAATGTGGTGGAACGGCTGTTACTTAGCCGCTATTAATTACAAAGCACTTCACTAATCCAACCAAAAAAATTATTAGTTGTTGTTAATTATGATTTTGAGATTAAAAAGGCCACTATTAATTACGATATTTAGACAAAAGATTAAACTTTAACTTCATTCCGTTCTACTCTCCAAATTCCCCGACCATACAAAAAATAACATTAATTACGATTTTAAGATTAAAAAGGCCATTAGGCGTTGTTAATTACGATTTTAAGATTTAAAAGGCTATTTGCCATTGTTAATTACGATTCTTAGACAAAAGTTTAGTTTAACCACATTCCGTTCTGCTCTCCAATTCCTCCAACCGAACAAAAAACAGTACCATTCTGTACCTCCTTTTTGTCCAAACCGAACGCGGGGATGGAACCATTCCATTCCTCTGGAAAGGAACCATTCCTTACTAAAATCTTCTTGTGCCACCTCCCAGTTTAAAGGCCTACTCGCATAACCCTACAGCTCTGCACTCGCGTGGGCAACCGAACACACCTACATCATCAATGCCCCGCGTACTTATCCGCACCGCCTACAGCTCTGCACTCCTATGACCTATCCATGGCTGGGCAGTCAAAAAAAAAGCTGCGTCACCTGGGAAATCAACAAGCCACGCAAGCAAGTCGCAAGCATCATAAATTCCGAATCAATGCCTAGCTACAGTCTACCTGGCCTCCTCCCAACTCATTGTCCTTGAGGCCTTAACAAAGCCTTCTAAAAGGGTTTTATCAAAATATTCCATATGGATTAGTAAAAAAACGCACCTGCTAAAGATTCATATATGCCCATTTGAATCTTGGTCAAATCCTAGGTTTGACCATGATTTAAACAAGTTTAAAACATGAATATGAAAATTAAGCATGTATCCTTCGTAGTCACTCCAAAATGAAGCTCTTGAGAGGGTTTTTGAAATTTCCATGTTTGAAACCAAAAAACCACGTACTTCTCTTCATGCTTGACTTCATAAGACAGAGTTTGGGGTTAGGGGTAGCTTGATACATGATTTTTCTCGTTTGAATATGTCTAGACCTTGTTATCAACTTAATTGAATGCTTACTATATATATGACATAAGAAGACTATGTGCATTGGTTTTTCATTTTATTGTTTTTTTAATTTTATGCCCATTTGAATCTTGGTCAAATCCTAAGTTTGACCATGATTTAAACAAGTTGAAAACATGAATATGAAAAATTAAGCATATATCCTTCTTAGTCACTCCAAAATGAAGCTCTTGGGAGGGTTTTTGAAATTTCCATGTTTTAAACCAAAAACCACATATCTTCATGCTTGACTTCATGAGATAGAGTTTAGGGTTAGGGGGTAGATACATGATTTCTCTGGTTTGAATATATCTAGACCTTGTTTATCAACTTAATTGAATGCTTACTAATGTGACATAAGAAGACTATGTGCCTTGATTTTCCATTTTTTTGTTTTTTTGAATTTTTATGCCCATTTGAATCTTGGTCAAATCCTAGGTTTGACCATGATTTAAACAAGTTTAATAAAACATGAATAGGAAAAATTAAGCATATATCCTTCTTAGTCACTCCAAAATGTAGATCTTGGTAGGGTTTTTAAAATTTCCATGTTTGAAACCAAAAACCACGACTTCTCTTCATGCATGCTTGACTTCATAAGACAGAGTTGAGGGCTAGGGTAGCTAGATACATGATGTTTCTGGTTTGAATATGTCTAGACCTTGTTTATCAACTTAATTGAATGCTTACTATATGACATAAGAAGACTACGTGCCTTGGTTTTTCATTTATTTTCATTTATTTTGAATTTTTATGCCCATTTGAATCTTGGTCAAATCCTAGGTTTGACCATGATTTAAACTAGTTTAAAACATAAATATGAAAAATTAAGTATCTATCCTTCTTAGCCACTCCAAAATGAAGCTCTTGGGAGGGTTTTTGAAATTTCCATGATTGAAACCAAAAACCACTTCTCTTCATGCTTGACTTCATAAGTCAGGGTTTAGGGATATATATATATATAGGGGGTACATGCATGATTTTTCTGGTTGGAATATGTCTAGAACTTGTTTTTCAACTTGAGCTTATCTAGAGCTTGTTTTTAAATTTTTTATACCCATTTGATTCTTCATCAAATCCTAGGTTTGTTGACCTAGATTTGAACAAGTTTAAAACATGAATATGAAAAGGTAAGCATGTATGCTTCTTAATTAGTCACTCCAAAATGAAGCTCTTGGGAGGGTTTTTGAAATTTCCATGATTTAAACCAAAAACCACTTCTCTTCGTGCTTGACTTCATAAGTTAGGGTTTAGGGATATATAGGGGGTAGATACATCATGATTTTTCTGGTTTGAATATGTCTAGAGCTTGTTTATCAACTTAATTGAATGCTTACTATATGACATAAGAAGACTATGTGCCTTGATATTTCATTTTTTTTAATTATGCCCTTTTGAATATTGGTCAAAACCTAGGTTTGACAAAGATTTAAAAAAGATTAAAACATGAAAATGAAAAAGTAAGCCTTGATCCTTCTTATTAACTCCAAAATGAAGGTTTTTGGGAGGGTTTTTGAAATATCCATGTTTGAAACCCAAAACCACTTCTCTTCGTGCAGAGTTTAGGGTTAGGGGTAGCTAGACACCTGAATTTTCTGGTTTGATATGTCTAGACCTTGTTTATCAACTTAATTGAATGCTTACTATATGACATAAGAAGACTATGTGCCTTGATTTTACATTTTTTTAAATTATGCCCATTTGAATCTTGGTCAAATCCTAGGTTTGACCATGATTTAAACAAGTTTGTTTATCAACTTGAATGCTTGCTATATGACATCAGAAGACTATGTGTTTGGTTTTTGTTTTTTGAATTTGTTATGCCCATTTGAATCTTAGCTAGTCAAATCCTAGGTTTGAATATATATGTCTAGACCTTGTATATCAACTTGAATGCTTACTATACATATGACATAAGAATGTTATGTGCTTTGGTTTTTCATTCTTTTCATTTTTTCTGAATTTTTAGGGCCATTTGAATCTTGGTCAAATCCTTGGTTTGACCAAGATTTAAACAAATTTAAAACATGAAAATGAAAAGGGAAGTCTGTATCCTTCTTAGTCACTCTAAAATGAAGCTTTTGGGATGTTCTTTAAATTTCAATGTTTGAAACCCAAAACGACTTCCCTTCATGCTAGACTTCATAAGATCGACAGGGGGTAGATACATGATTTGTCTGGTTTGGATATATCTAGACCTTGTTTATCAACTTGATTGCTTACGATATGACATAAGAAGACTATGTGATTTGGTTTTTCATTTTTCTGATTTTTTTGAATTTTGTGCCCACCCATTTGTATCTTCGTCAAATCCTAGGTTTGACCAAGATAATTTAAACAAGTTTAAAACATGAAAATGTAAAGGGAAGCATGTATCCTTCTTAGTCACTCTAAAATGAAGCTTTTGGGAGGTTTTTGAAATTTCGATGTTTGAAACCCAAAACCACTTCTCTTCACACGCTTGACTTCATAAGACAGAGTTTAGGGGTTAGGGGTATAGATACATGATTTGTCTGGTTTGAATATGTCTAGACCTTGTTTATCAACTTGAATGCTTACTATATGACATAAGAAGACTATGTGATTTGGTTTTTCATTTTTCTGTTTTTTAATTATTTTTCTGCCCATTTGAATCTTGGTCAAATCCTAGGTTTGAACAAGATTTAGACAAGTTTAACACGTGAAATTAAACGAATAAGTAAGCATTGATCCTTCTTAGTCACTCCAAAATGTACCAATTGATAGTGTTAACTTTGCTTCATGGAAAAAATAATGTCATGTAAATGAGTTAACTTGGATTTCCTACCCTTGAATCCATAGGAAACTTTGTTCTAATGCACTATTATAATCAACCGAGTTTTTACACCAACAGGTCTGTCACTTACGTGTGGTGCCCACGCGTGAGGTCCCACACTTGAGTGAGCACAAGTCACGTGCAATAGGTACGCCAACTCCCAGCCATCTTCTTTGTCAAGAGAAGACGCATCAGGATGCGTATTGGAAGTCTGTGGGTCCTTCTGGATCCTTCGGTTGTCCCTCTCACAAAAAAACAAATCTCTCTCATTCTCGGCCTCTCTCGACTCGCTCGCTCGCTCGCTCGCTCGCACCTCCTGCGCACTGACAAACCCTGCACAACAGTCAACATCATCATCATCACCCGAAAAAGGGAAGACACCATAATGCTCTGCCTTTTTCTCTCCTTCCGAGTGATCCCTCTTCCTCCGAGTTTCACTCGACGGGCAAACGCACATCTGCAGCATAGTAATAATAAAAAGGTAGAAAAATCGATATACGAATCTATAATTAAATAGGTTAAACTAGGGTTTTGCCCAGTACTACAGATCAAGGTTCAAAAAATCCAACTACGGGGTTCGAACAACACGATTCTAATCCAAGAACTTTTTCGACCTCATCCAAGTGGCCTCAAACTATAGGGTTAGCATCTAGTGCAGTATGTGTGAAAATGTATGCACTATGTGTGCTATAACTTGTATGTCTTTCAAATTTGAACCAACTTTGAATAAGTTTGAAATATTTGAAATGGGGCTTTTGGCTTAAACGTTTGAAACTCAAAACGATTCTCTTCATGCTAGACTTCATAAGACCGAGTTTAGGGTTAGGGGTAGATACATGATTTGTCTGGTTTGAATATGTCTAAACCTTGTTTATCAACTTTAATGCTAACTTCTCAGTCACTCTAAAATGAAGTTTTTGGAGGTTTTTGAAATTTCCATCTTTGAAACCCAAAACCACTTCTCTTCATGCTTGACTTCATAAGAAAAAGTTTAGGGTTAGGGGGTATAGATACATGATTTGTATGGTTTGAATATGTCCAAACCTTGTTTATCAACTTGAATATGCTTACTATATGACATAAGAAGACTATGTACTTTGGTTTTTAAATTTCTGACTTTTTTAATTTTCTGCGCATTTGAATCATATCTTGGTCAAATCCTAGGTTTCACCAAGATTTAGACAAGTTTAACACGTGAAAACGAGTAAGTAAGCATGGATCCTTCTTAGTCACTCTAAAATGAAGCTTTTGGGATGTTCTTGAAATTTCCATGTTTGAAACCCAAAACCACTTCTCTTCATGATTGACTTCCATAAGATCGACAGATCAGTTTAGGGTTAGGGGTAGATATATACATGATTTTTTGGTTTGAATATGTCTAGACCTTGTTTATCAACTTGAATGCTTACT
The DNA here is from genome assembly GCA_030979885.1 of Lolium multiflorum. Classification (NCBI taxonomy): domain Eukaryota; kingdom Viridiplantae; phylum Streptophyta; class Magnoliopsida; order Poales; family Poaceae; genus Lolium; species Lolium multiflorum. The sequence goes on along the minus strand of CM061753.1, from coordinate 180,791,922 downwards.
ATACATATGACATAAGAATGCTATGTGCTTTGGTTTTTCATTCTCTTTTGATTTTTTTCTAAATTTTTAGGCCCATTTGAATCTTGGTCAAATCCTTGGTTTGACCAAGATTTAAACAAGTTTAAAACATGAAAATGAAAAGGGAAGTCAGTATCCTTCGTAGTCACTCTAAAATGGAGAAGCTTTTGGGATGTTCTTGTAATTTCTATGTTTGAAACCGAAAACGAGTTCCCTTCACATGCTAGTAGACTAGCTTCATAAGATCGACAGGCCGGGGGTAGATACATGATTTGTCTGGTTTGGATATATCTAGACCTTGTTTATCAACTTTAATGCTTACTATATGACATATATAAGAAAACTATTGCTTTGGTTTTTCCTTTTTCTGTTTTTATTTTGATGCCCATTTGAATCATGTCAAATCCTAGGATTGACCAAGATAATTTAAACAAGTTTAAAACATGAAAATGAAAAGGGAAGCATGTATCCTTCTTAGTCACTCTAAAATGAAGCTTTTGGGAGGTTTTTGAAATTTCGATGTTTGAAACCCAAAACCACTTCTCTTCACATGCTTGACTTCATAAGACAGAGTTTAGGGGTTAGGGGTATAGATACATGGTTTGAATATGTCTAGACCTTGTTTATCAACTTTAATGCTTACTATATGACATAAGAAAACTATTGCTTTGGTTTTTCTTTTTCTGATTTTTTTGAATTTTGATGCCCATTTGAATCTTGTCAAATTCTAGGTTTGACCAAGATTTAAACAAGTTTAAAACATGAAAATGAAAAGGGAAGCATGCATCCTTCTCAGTCACTCTAAAATGAAGTTTTTGGGAGGTTTTTGATATTTCCATGTTTGAAACCCGAAACCACTTCTCTTCATGCTTGACTTCATAAGACAGAGTTTAGGGTTAGGGGTAGATACATGATTTGTGTATGGGTTGAATATGTCCAAACCTTGTTTATCAACTTGAATATGCTTATGTGCTTTGGTTTTTTATTTTTCTGATTTTTTTGAATTTTATGCCCATAAATCTTGGTCAAATCCTAGGTTTGACCAGGATTTAAACAAGTTTAAAACATGAAATGAAAAGATAAGCCTGGATCCTTCTTAGTCACTCTAAAATGAAGCTTTTGGGAGGTTCTTGAAATTTCCATATTTGAAACCCAAAACCACTTCTCTACATGATTGACTTCATAAGACATAGTTTAATTAGAGTTTTAGGGGTAGATATATACATGATTTTTCTGGTTTGAATATATATGTCTAGACCTTGTTTATCAACTTGAATGCATGCTTACTATACATATGACATAAGAATGCTATATATGTGCTTTGGTTTTTCATTCTTTTGATTTTTTTCTGAATTTTTAGGGCCATTTGAATCTTGCATGGTTAAACTTGGGTTTTGCCCAGTTCTAAAGATCAAGGGTTCAAAAAATCCAACTACGGGGTTCGAACAACACGATTCTAATCCAAGAATTTTTTCGACCTCATCCAAATGGCCTCAAACTATAGGGTTAGCATCTAGTGCAGTATGTGTGAAAATGTATGCACTATGTGTGCTATAACTTGTATGTCTTTCAAATTAAGTTGATAAACAAGGTCTAGACATATTCAAACCAGAATATTATACTGCATTAGTACAAAAAGTTTCCTATGGATTCATCAAGGGTAGTAAAGCCAAGTTAACTCATTGTCATGACTAAGAAGGATCCATGCTTACTTTTTCATTTTCATGTTTTAAACTTGTTTAAATCTTGGTCAAACCTAGGATTTGACCAAGATTCAAATGGTCATAAAAAAAAACAAAATCAAGAAAATCAAAAACCAAACCACATAGTCTTCTTATGTAATATACTAAGCATTCAAGTTGATCAACGAAGTCTAGACATATTCAAACCAGAAAAATCATGTATCTACCCCCTAACCCTAAACGTTGTCTTATGAAGTCAAGCATGAAGAGAAGAAGTGGTTTTGGGTTTCAAACATGGAAATTTCAAAAACCCACCCAAAAGCTTCATTTTGGAGTGACTAAGAAGGATCCAAGCTTACTTTTTCATTTTCATGTTTCAAACTTGTTTAAATCTTTGTCAAACCTAGGATTTGACCAAGATTCAAATGGGCATAAAAATTCAAAAAAGAAATCAAAAAAATGAAACACCAAAGCACATAAACTTCTTATGTCATATAGTAATTAAGCATTCATGTTGATCAACAAAGTCTATATATATTTAAACAATAAAAATCATGTATATATACCCCCAAACCCAAAACCACTTCTCTTCACATGCTTGACTTCATAAGACAGAGTTTAGGGGTTAGGGGTATAGATACATGATTTGTCTGGTTTGAATATGTCTAGACCTTGTTTATCAACTTGAATGCTTACTATGTGATTTGGTTTTTCATTTTTCTGTTTTTTAATTATTTTTCTGCCCATTTGAATCTTGGTCAAATCCTAGGTTTGAACAAGATTTAGACAAGTTTAACACGTGAAATTAAACGAATAAGTAAGCATTGATCCTTCTTAGTCACTCCAAAATGTACCAATTGATAGTGTTAACTTTGCTTCATGGAAAAAATAATGTCATGTAAATGAGTTAACTTGGATTTCCTACCCTTGAATCCATAGGAAACTTTGTTCTAATGCACTATAATAATCAACCGAGTTTTTACACCAACAGGTCTGTCACTTACGTGTGGTGCCCACGCGTGAGGTCCCACACTTGAGTGAGCACAAGTCACGTGCAATAGGTACGCCAACTCCCAGCCATCTTCTTTGTCAAGAGAAGACGCATCAGGATGCGTATTGGAAGTCTGTGGGTCCTTCTGGATCCTTCGGTTGTCCCTCTCACAAAAAAAAAACAAATCTCTCTCATTCTCGGCCTCGCTCGACTCGCGCTCGCTCGCTCGCACCTCCTGCGCACTGACAAACCCTGCACAACAGTCAACATCACCAGAAAAAGAATATACACCATCAATAAGAGGGGCCCCGTGACTGCTCTCCCTTCTTCTCCTTCCGAGTGATTCCTCTTCCTCCGAGTTTCACTCGACGGGCAAACACACATGTGCTGCATAGTAATAATAAAAAAGTAAAAGAATCGACTACGAATCTATTATTAAATAGGTTATAAACTAGGGTTTTCCCCAGTACTACAGATCAAGTTGAAAAAAAAATCCAACTACGGGGTTTGATTTTGGCCTACAAATAAAAAATTAAATAAGTTGAACTAGTATTCCTCTAAAAAATCATTTTGGTTTGCATTGTTTGATAATTTTCATAGCTAGAGTGCATCACAATTTTTTGATTTCATGCTTTGCTTTGCCAATTTTGATTTTTTCTAACCACCTTCTCTTTGATTTCAAATTTAGGTCAAACTATCGATGCCTACTATGTGTTCTACTTGAATTGGATGCAGCATGCGCACATGATATGTTTTGCCATTGTTTTGGGCTTCCACACATCTTGGGGCATCCAAGTATTTAAGTTACCTTGTTTTTTAATTGTAATTCATGTACCCTTTCCTCCCAATTAAATTTTGGTTTTACATTTTTAATTTTTTTAAATTTTTATGCCCATTCTGATGTCATATAGTTAGCATTTAAGTTGATAAACAAGGTCTGGACATATTCAAACCAAAAAATCATGTATCTACCCCCTAAAAACTCTGTCATATGAAGTCAAGCATATGAAGAGAAGTGGTTTTGGGTTTCAAACATGGAAATTTCCATGCTTGAAACCAAAAACCACTTCTCTTCATGCATGCTTGACTTCATAAGACAGAGTTTAGGGTTAGGTGGTAGATACATGATTTTCCTGGTTTGAATATGTTTAGACCTTGTTTATCAAATTAATTGAATGCTTACTATATAACATAAGAGAAGACCTTGTTTTTTTTGAATTTTTATACCCATTCGAATCTTTGTCAAATCCTTGGTTCCACCAAGATTTGAATAAGTTAAAAACATGAATATGAAAAAGTAAGCATGTATGCTTCTTAGTCACTTCAAAATGAAGCTCTTGGGAGGGTTTTTGAATTTCCATGTTCGAAACCAAAAACCACAATGCTTGACTTCATGAAACAAAGTTTAGGGTTATGGGTAGATACATGCATGATTTTTCTTGTTTGAATATGTCTAGAACTTGTTTATCAACTTAATTGAATGCCTACTATATAACATAAGAAGACCTTTTTTGTATTTTTTAAATTTTTATACCCATTTGAATCTTGGTCAAATCCTAGGTTTCACCAAGATTTGAATAAGTTTAAAACATGAATATGAAAAAGTAAGCATGCATGTATGCTTCTTAATTAATCACTTCGAAATGAAGCTCTTGGGAGGGTTTTTGAAATTTCCATGTTTGAAACCAAAAACCACATATCTTCATGCATGCGCTTGACTTCATGAGACAGAGTTTAGTGTTAGGGGGTAGATACATGATTTCTCTCGTTTGAATATGTTTGAAACCAAAAACCACATATCTCTGGTTTGCCCGCACTTAGAAATGATATTTGCATCACTTATCATATGTTTGCCCATTTGAATCTTGTCAAATCCTAGATTTGACCAAGATAATTTAAACAAGTTTAAAACATGAAAATGAAAAGGCAAGCTTGTATCCTTCTTAGTCACTCTAAAATGAAGTTTGGGGAGGTTTTTGAAATTTCCATGCTTGAAACCAAAAAACCACTTCTCTTCATGCTTGACTTCATAAAGACAGAGTTTGGGGATATATAGGGGTAGATACATGATTTTTCTGGTTTGATATGTCTAGACCTTGTTTATCAACTTAATTGAATGCTTACTATATGACATAAGAAGACTATGTGCCTTGATTTTACATTTTTTAAATTATGCCCATTTGAATCTTGGTCAAATCCTAGGTTTGACCATGATTTAAACAAGTTTAAAACATGAATATGAAAATTAAGCATGTATCCTTCGTAGTCACTCCAAAATGAAGCTCTTGAGAGGGTTTTTGAAATTTCCATGTTTGAAACCAAAAAACCACGTACTTCTCTTCATGCATGCTTGACTTCATAAGACAGAGTTTAGGGCTAGGGTAGCTAGATACATGATGTTTCTGGTTTGAATATGTCTAGACCTTGTTTATCAACTTAATTGAATGCTTACTATATGACATAAGAAGACTACGTGCCTTGGTTTTTCATTTATTTTCATTTATTTTGAATTTTTATGCCCATTTGAATCTTGGTCAAATCCTAGGTTTGACCATGATTTAAACTAGTTTAAAACATAAATATGAAAAATTAAGTATCTATCCTTCTTAGCCACTCCAAAATGAAGCTCTTGGGAGGGTTTTTGAAATTTCCATGATTGAAACCAAAAACCACTTCTCTTCATGCTTGACTTCATAAGTCAGGGTTTAGGGATATATATATAGGGGGTACATACATGATTTTCTGGTTGGAATATGTCTAGAACTTGTTTTTCAACTTGAGCTTATCTAGAGCTTGTTTTTAAATTTTTTATACCCATTTGATTCTTCATCAAATCCTAGGTTTGTTGACCTAGATTTGAACAAGTTTAAAACATGAATATGAAAAGGTAAGCATGTATGCTTCTTAATTAGTCACTCCAAAATGAAGCTCTTGGGAGGGTTTTTGAAATTTCCATGATTTAAACCAAAAACCACTTCTCTTCGTGCTTGACTTCATAAGTTAGGGTTTAGGGATATATAGGGGGTAGATACATCATGATTTTTCTGGTTTGAATATGTCTAGAGCTTGTTTATCAACTTAATTGAATGCTTACTATATGACATAAGAAGACTATGTGCCTTGATATTTCATTTTTTTTTAATTATGCCCTTTTGAATATTGGTCAAAACCTAGGTTTGACAAAGATTTAAAAAAGATTAAAACATGAAAATGAAAAAGTAAGCCTTGATCCTTCTTATTAACTCCAAAATGAAGGTTTTTGGGAGGGTTTTTGAAATATCCATGTTTGAAACCCAAAACCACTTCTCTTCGTGCAGAGTTTAGGGTTAGGGGTAGCTAGACACCTGAATTTTCTGGTTTGATATGTCTAGACCTTGTTTATCAACTTAATTGAATGCTTACTATATGACATAAGAAGACTATGTGCCTTGATTTTACATTTTTTTTAAAATTATGCCCATTTGAATCTTGGTCAAATCCTAGGTTTGACCATGATTTAAACAAGTTTGTTTATCAACTTGAATGCTTGCTATATGACATCAGAAGACTATGTGTTTGGTTTTTGTTTTTTGAATTTGTTATGCCCATTTGAATCTTAGCTAGTCAAATCCTAGGTTTGAATATATATGTCTAGACCTTGTATATCAACTTGAATGCTTACTATACATATGACATAAGAATGTTATGTGCTTTGGTTTTTCATTCTTTTCATTTTTTCTGAATTTTTAGGGCCATTTGAATCTTGGTCAAATCCTTGGTTTGACCAAGATTTAAACAAATTTAAAACATGAAAATGAAAAGGGAAGTCTGTATCCTTCTTAGTCACTCTAAAATGAAGCTTTTGGGATGTTCTTTAAATTTCAATGTTTGAAACCCAAAACGACTTCCCTTCATGCTAGACTTCATAAGATCGACAGGGGGTAGATACATGATTTGTCTGGTTTGGATATATCTAGACCTTGTTTATCAACTTGATTGCTTACGATATGACATAAGAAGACTATGTGATTTGGTTTTTCATTTTTCTGATTTTTTTGAATTTTGTGCCCACCCATTTGTATCTTCGTCAAATCCTAGGTTTGACCAAGATAATTTAAACAAGTTTAAAACATGAAAATGTAAAGGGAAGCATGTATCCTTCTTAGTCACTCTAAAATGAAGCTTTTGGGAGGTTTTTGAAATTTCCATGTTTGAAACCCAAAACCACTTCTCTTCATGATTGACTTCATAAGACATAGTTTAATTAGAGTTTTAGGGGTAGATATATACATGATTTTTCTGGTTTGAATATATATGTCTAGACCTTGTTTATCAACTTGAATGCATGCTTACTATACATATGACATAAGAATGCTATATATGTGCTTTGGTTTTTCATTCTTTTGATTTTTTTCTGAATTTTTAGGGCCATTTGAATCTTGCATGGTTAAACTTGGGTTTTGCCCAGTTCTAAAGATCAAGGGTTCAAAAAAATCCAACTACGGGGTTCGAACAACACGATTCTAATCCAAGAATTTTTTCGACCTCATCCAAATGGCCTCAAACTATAGGGTTAGCATCTAGTGCAGTATGTGTGAAAATGTATGCACTATGTGTGCTATAACTTGTATGTCTTTCAAATTAAGTTGATAAACAAGGTCTAGACATATTCAAACCAGAATATTATACTGCATTAGTACAAAAAGTTTCCTATGGATTCATCAAGGGTAGTAAAGCCAAGTTAACTCATTGTCATGACTAAGAAGGATCCATGCTTACTTTTTCATTTTCATGTTTTAAACTTGTTTAAATCTTGGTCAAACCTAGGATTTGACCAAGATTCAAATGGTCATAAAAAATCAAACAAAATCAAGAAAATCAAAAACCAAACCACATAGTCTTCTTATGTAATATACTAAGCATTCAAGTTGATCAACGAAGTCTAGACATATTCAAACCAGAAAAATCATGTATCTACCCCCTAACCCTAAACGTTGTCTTATGAAGTCAAGCATGAAGAGAAGAAGTGGTTTTGGGTTTCAAACATGGAAATTTCAAAAACCCACCCAAAAGCTTCATTTTGGAGTGACTAAGAAGGATCCAAGCTTACTTTTTCATTTTCATGTTTCAAACTTGTTTAAATCTTTGTCAAACCTAGGATTTGACCAAGATTCAAATGGGCATAAAAATTCAAAAAAGAAATCAAAAAAATGAAACACCAAAGCACATAAACTTCTTATGTCATATAGTAATTAAGCATTCATGTTGATCAACAAAGTCTATATATATTTAAACAATAAAAATCATGTATATATACCCCCAAACCCAAAACCACTTCTCTTCACATGCTTGACTTCATAAGACAGAGTTTAGGGGTTAGGGGTATAGATACATGATTTGTCTGGTTTGAATATGTCTAGACCTTGTTTATCAACTTGAATGCTTACTATGTGATTTGGTTTTTCATTTTTCTGTTTTTTAATTATTTTTCTGCCCATTTGAATCTTGGTCAAATCCTAGGTTTGAACAAGATTTAGACAAGTTTAACACGTGAAATTAAACGAATAAGTAAGCATTGATCCTTCTTAGTCACTCCAAAATGTACCAATTGATAGTGTTAACTTTGCTTCATGGAAAAAATAATGTCATGTAAATGAGTTAACTTGGATTTCCTACCCTTGAATCCATAGGAAACTTTGTTCTAATGCACTATAATAATCAACGAGTTTTTACACCAACAGGTCTGTCACTTACGTGTGGTGCCCACGCGTGAGGTCCCACACTTGAGTGAGCACAAGTCACGTGCAATAGGTACGCCAACTCCCAGCCATCTTCTTTGTCAAGAGAAGACGCATCAGGATGCGTATTGGAAGTCTGTGGGTCCTTCTGGATCCTTCGGTTGTCCCTCTCACAAAAAAAAACAAAATCTCTCTCATTCTCGGCCTCGCTCGACTCGCTCGCTCGCTCGCTCGCACCTCCTGCGCACTGACAAACCCTGCACAACAGTCAACATCACCAGAAAAAGAATATACACCATCAATAAGAGGGGCCCCGTGACTGCTCTCCCTTCTTCTCCTTCCGAGTGATTCCTCTTCCTCCGAGTTTCACTCGACGGGCAAACACACATGTGCTGCATAGTAATAATAAAAAAGTAAAAGAATCGACTACGAATCTATTATTAAATAGGTTATAAACTAGGGTTTTCCCCAGTACTACAGATCAAGTTGAAAAAAAAATCCAACTACGGGGTTTGATTTTGGCCTACAAATAAAAAATTAAATAAGTTGAACTAGTATTCCTCTAAAAAATCATTTTGGTTTGCATTGTTTGATAATTTTCATAGCTAGAGTGCATCACAATTTTTTGATTTCATGCTTTGCTTTGCCAATTTTGATTTTTTCTAACCACCTTCTCTTTGATTTCAAATTTAGGTCAAACTATCGGTGCCTACTATGTGTTCTACTTGAATTGGATGCAGCATGCGCACATGATATGTTTTGCCATTGTTTTGGGCTTCCACACATCTTGGGGCATCCAAGTATTTAAGTTACCTTGTTTTTTAATTGTAATTCATGTACCCTTTCCTCCCAATTAAATTTTGGTTTTACATTTTTAATTTTTAAATTTTTATGCCCATTCTGATGTCATATAGTTAGCATTTAAGTTGATAAACAAGGTCTGGACATATTCAAACCAAAAAATCATGTATCTACCCCCTAACGCTAAACTCTGTCATATGAAGTCAAGCATATGAAGAGAAGTGGTTTTGGGTTTCAAACATGGAAATTTCCATGCTTGAAACCAAAAACCACTTCTCTTCATGCATGCTTGACTTCATAAGACAGAGTTTAGGGTTAGGTGGTAGATACATGATTTTCCTGGTTTGAATATGTTTAGACCTTGTTTATCAAATTAATTGAATGCTTACTATATAACATAAGAGAAGACCTTGTTTTTTTTGAATTTTTATACCCATTCGAATCTTTGTCAAATCCTTGGTTCCACCAAGATTTGAATAAGTTAAAAACATGAATATGAAAAAGTAAGCATGTATGCTTCTTAGTCACTTCAAAATGAAGCTCTTGGGAGGGTTTTTGAATTTCCATGTTCGAAACCAAAAACCACAATGCTTGACTTCATGAAACAAAGTTTAGGGTTATGGGTAGATACATGCATGATTTTTCTTGTTTGAATATGTCTAGAACTTGTTTATCAACTTAATTGAATGCCTACTATATAACATAAGAAGACCTTTTTTGTATTTTTTAAATTTTTATACCCATTTGAATCTTGGTCAAATCCTAGGTTTCACCAAGATTTGAATAAGTTTAAAACATGAATATGAAAAAGTAAGCATGCATGTATGCTTCTTAATTAATCACTTCGAAATGAAGCTCTTGGGAGGGTTTTTGAAATTTCCATGTTTGAAACCAAAAACCACATATCTTCATGCATGCGCTTGACTTCATGAGACAGAGTTTAGTGTTAGGGGGTAGATACATGATTTCTCTCGTTTGAATATGTTTGAAACCAAAAACCACATATCTCTGGTTTGCCCGCACTTAGAAATGATATTTGCATCACTTATCATATGTTTGCCCATTTGAATCTTGTCAAATCCTAGATTTGACCAAGATAATTTAAACAAGTTTAAAACATGAAAATGAAAAGGCAAGCTTGTATCCTTCTTAGTCACTCTAAAATGAAGTTTGGGGAGGTTTTTGAAATTTCCATGCTTGAAACCAAAAAACCACTTCTCTTCATGCTTGACTTCATAAAGACAGAGTTTTTGGGGATATATAGGGGTAGATACATGATTTTTCTGGTTTGATATGTCTAGACCTTGTTTATCAACTTAATTGAATGCTTACTATATGACATAAGAAGACTATGTGCCTTGATTTTACATTTTTTAAATTATGCCCATTTGAATCTTGGTCAAATCCTAGGTTTGACCATGATTTAAACAAGTTTAAAACATGAATATGAAAATTAAGCATGTATCCTTCGTAGTCACTCCAAAATGAAGCTCTTGAGAGGGTTTTTGAAATTTCCATGTTTGAAACCAAAAACCACGTACTTCTCTTCATGCATGCTTGACTTCATAAGACAGAGTTTAGGGCTAGGGTAGCTAGATACATGATGTTTCTGGTTTGAATATGTCTAGACCTTGTTTATCAACTTAATTGAATGCTTACTATATGACATAAGAAGACTACGTGCCTTGGTTTTTCATTTATTTTCATTTATTTTGAATTTTTATGCCCATTTGAATCTTGGTCAAATCCTAGGTTTGACCATGATTTAAACTAGTTTAAAACATAAATATGAAAAATTAAGTATCTATCCTTCTTAGCCACTCCAAAATGAAGCTCTTGGGAGGGTTTTTGAAATTTCCATGATTGAAACCAAAAACCACTTCTCTTCATGCTTGACTTCATAAGTCAGGGTTTAGGGATATATATATATATATAGGGGGTACATGCATGATTTTTCTGGTTGGAATATGTCTAGAACTTGTTTTTCAACTTGAGCTTATCTAGAGCTTGTTTTTAAATTTTTTATACCCATTTGATTCTTCATCAAATCCTAGGTTTGTTGACCTAGATTTGAACAAGTTTAAAACATGAATATGAAAAGGTAAGCATGTATGCTTCTTAATTAGTCACTCCAAAATGAAGCTCTTGGGAGGGTTTTTGAAATTTCCATGATTTAAACCAAAAACCACTTCTCTTCGTGCTTGACTTCATAAGTTAGGGTTTAGGGATATATAGGGGGTAGATACATCATGATTTTTCTGGTTTGAATATGTCTAGAGCTTGTTTATCAACTTAATTGAATGCTTACTATATGACATAAGAAGACTATGTGCCTTGATATTTCATTTTTTTTAATTATGCCCTTTTGAATATTGGTCAAAACCTAGGTTTGACAAAGATTTAAAAAAGATTAAAACATGAAAATGAAAAAGTAAGCCTTGATCCTTCTTATTAACTCCAAAATGAAGGTTTTTGGGAGGGTTTTTGAAATATCCATGTTTGAAACCCAAAACCACTTCTCTTCGTGCAGAGTTTAGGGTTAGGGGTAGCTAGACACCTGAATTTTCTGGTTTGATATGTCTAGACCTTGTTTATCAACTTAATTGAATGCTTACTATATGACATAAGAAGACTATGTGCCTTGATTTTACATTTTTTAAAATTATGCCCATTTGAATCTTGGTCAAATCCTAGGTTTGACCATGATTTAAACAAGTTTGTTTATCAACTTGAATGCTTGCTATATGACATCAGAAGACTATGTGTTTGGTTTTTGTTTTTTGAATTTGTTATGCCCATTTGAATCTTAGCTAGTCAAATCCTAGGTTTGAATATATATGTCTAGACCTTGTATATCAACTTGAATGCTTACTATACATATGACATAAGAATGTTATGTGCTTTGGTTTTTCATTCTTTTCATTTTTTCTGAATTTTTAGGGCCATTTGAATCTTGGTCAAATCCTTGGTTTGACCAAGATTTAAACAATTTAAAACATGAAAATGAAAAGGATCCTGTCTTTTTAGTCACTCTAAAATGAAGCTTTGGGATGTTCTTTAAATTTCAATGTTTGAAACCCAAAACGACTTCCCTTCATGCTAGACTTCATAAGATCGACAGGGGGTAGATACATGATTTGTCTGGTTTGGATATATCTAGACCTTGTTTATCAACTTGATTGCTTACGATATGACATAAGAAGACTATGTGATTTGGTTTTTCATTTTTCTGATTTTTTTGAATTTTGTGCCCACCCATTTGTATCTTCGTCAAATCCTAGGTTTGACCAAGATAATTTAAACAAGTTTAAAACATGAAAATGTAAAGGGAAGCATGTATCCTTCTTAGTCACTCTAAAATGAAGCTTTTGGGAGGTTTTTGAAATTTCGATGTTTGAAACCCAAAACCACTTCTCTTCACATGCTTGACTTCATAAGACAGAGTTTAATTAGAGTTTTAGGGGTAGATATATACATGATTTTTCTGGTTTGAATATATATGTCTAGACCTTGTTTATCAACTTGAATGCATGCTTACTATACATATGACATAAGAATGCTATATATGTGCTTTGGTTTTTCATTCTTTTGATTTTTTTCTGAATTTTTAGGGCCATTTGAATCTTGCATGGTTAAACTTGGGTTTTGCCCAGTTCTAAAGATCAAGGGTTCAAAAAAATCCAACTACGGGGTTCGAACAACACGATTCTAATCCAAGAATTTTTTCGACCTCATCCAAATGGCCTCAAACTATAGGGTTAGCATCTAGTGCAGTATGTGTGAAAATGTATGCACTATGTGTGCTATAACTTGTATGTCTTTCAAATTAAGTTGATAAACAAGGTCTAGACATATTCAAACCAGAATATTATACTGCATTAGTACAAAAAGTTTCCTATGGATTCATCAAGGGTAGTAAAGCCAAGTTAACTCATTGTCATGACTAAGAAGGATCCATGCTTACTTTTTCATTTTCATGTTTTAAACTTGTTTAAATCTTGGTCAAACCTAGGATTTGACCAAGATTCAAATGGTCATAAAAAATCAAACAAAATCAAGAAAATCAAAAACCAAACCACATAGTCTTCTTATGTAATATACTAAGCATTCAAGTTGATCAACGAAGTCTAGACATATTCAAACCAGAAAAATCATGTATCTACCCCCTAACCCTAAACGTTGTCTTATGAAGTCAAGCATGAAGAGAAGAAGTGGTTTTGGGTTTCAAACATGGAAATTTCAAAAACCCACCCAAAAGCTTCATTTTGGAGTGACTAAGAAGGATCCAAGCTTACTTTTTCATTTTCATGTTTCAAACTTGTTTAAATCTTTGTCAAACCTAGGATTTGACCAAGATTCAAATGGGCATAAAAATTCAAAAAAGAAATCAAAAAAATGAAACACCAAAGCACATAAACTTCTTATGTCATATAGTAATTAAGCATTCATGTTGATCAACAAAGTCTATATATATTTAAACAATAAAAATCATGTATATATACCCCCAAACCCAAAACCACTTCTCTTCACATGCTTGACTTCATAAGACAGAGTTTAGGGGTTAGGGGTATAGATACATGATTTATCTGGTTTGAATATGTCTAGACCTTGTTTATCAACTTGAATGCTTACTATCTATTTGGTTTTTCATTTTTCTGTTTTTTAATTATTTTTCTGCCCATTTGAATCTTGGTCAAATCCTAGGTTTGAACAAGATTTAGACAAGTTTAACACGTGAAATTAAACGAATAAGTAAGCATTGATCCTTCTTAGTCACTCCAAAATGTACCAATTGATAGTGTTAACTTTGCTTCATGGAAAAAATAATGTCATGTAAATGAGTTAACTTGGATTTCCTACCCTTGAATCCTTAGGAAACTTTGTTCTAATGCACTATAATAATCAACCGAGTTTTTACACCAACAGGTCTGTCACTTACGTGTGGTGCCCACGCGTGAGGTCCCACACTTGAGTGAGCACAAGTCACGTGCAATAGGTACGCCAACTCCCAGCCATCTTCTTTGTCAAGAGAAGACGCATCAGGATGCGTATTGGAAGTCTGTGGGTCCTTCTGGATCCTTCGGTTGTCCCTCTCACAAAAAAAAAAACAAATCTCTCTCATTCTCGGCCTCGCTCGACTCGCTCGCTCGCTCCTCCTGCGCACTGACAAACCCTGCACAACAGTCAACATATACACCATCAATAAGAGGGGCCCCGTGACTGCTCTCCCTTCTTCTCCTTCCGAGTGATTCCTCTTCCTCCGAGTTTCACTCGACGGGCAAACACACATGTGCTGCATAGTAATAATAAAAAGGTAAAAGAATCGACTACGAATCTATTATTAAATAGGTTATAAACTAGGGTTTTCCCCAGTACTACAGATCAAGTTGAAAAAAAAATCCAACTACGGGGTTTGATTTTGGCCTACAAATAAAAAATTAAATAAGTTGAACTAGTATTCCTCTAAAAAATCATTTTGGTTTGCATTGTTTGATAATTTTCATAGCTAGAGTGCATCACAATTTTTTGATTTCATGCTTTGCTTTGCCAATTTTGATTTTTTCTAACCACCTTCTCTTTGATTTCAAATTTAGGTCAAACTATCGGTGCCTACTATGTGTTCTACTTGAATTGGATGCAGCATGCGCACATGATATGTTTTGCCATTGTTTTGGGCTTCCACACATCTTGGGGCATCCAAGTATTTAAGTTACCTTGTTTTTTAATTGTAATTCATGTACCCTTTCCTCCCAATTAAATTTTGGTTTTACATTTTTAATTTTTTAAATTTTTATGCCCATTCTGATGTCATATAGTTAGCATTTAAGTTGATAAACAAGGTCTGGACATATTCAAACCAAAAAATCATGTATCTACCCCCTAACGCTAAACTCTGTCATATGAAGTCAAGCATATGAAGAGAAGTGGTTTTGGGTTTCAAACATGGAAATTTCCATGCTTGAAACCAAAAACCACTTCTCTTCATGCATGCTTGACTTCATAAGACAGAGTTTAGGGTTAGGTGGTAGATACATGATTTTCCTGGTTTGAATATGTTTAGACCTTGTTTATCAAATTAATTGAATGCTTACTATATAACATAAGAGAAGACCTTGTTTTTTTGAATTTTTATACCCATTCCAATCTTTGTCAAATCCTTGGTTCCACCAAGATTTGAATAAGTTAAAAACATGAATATGAAAAAGTAAGCATGTATGCTTCTTAGTCACTTCAAAATGAAGCTCTTGGGAGGGTTTTTGAATTTCCATGTTCGAAACCAAAAACCACAATGCTTGACTTCATGAAACAAAGTTTAGGGTTATGGGTAGATACATGCATGATTTTTCTTGTTTGAATATGTCTAGAACTTGTTTATCAACTTAATTGAATGCCTACTATATAACATAAGAAGACCTTTTTTGTATTTTTTAAATTTTTATACCCATTTGAATCTTGGTCAAATCCTAGGTTTCACCAAGATTTGAATAAGTTTAAAACATGAATATGAAAAAGTAAGCATGCATGTATGCTTCTTAATTAATCACTTCAAAATGAAGCTCTTGGGAGGGTTTTTGAAATTTCCATGTTTGAAACCAAAAACCACATATCTTCATGCATGCGCTTGACTTCATGAGACAGAGTTTAGTGTTAGGGGGTAGATACATGATTTCTCTCGTTTGAATATGTTTGAAACCAAAAACCACATATCTCTGGTTTGCCCGCACTTAGAAATGATATTTGCATCACTTATCATATGTTTGCCCATTTGAATCTTGTCAAATCCTAGATTTGACCAAGATAATTTAAACAAGTTTAAAACATGAAAATGAAAAGGCAAGCTTGTATCCTTCTTAGTCACTCTAAAATGAAGTTTGGGGAGGTTTTTGAAATTTCCATGCTTGAAACCAAAAACCACTTCTCTTCATGCTTGACTTCATAAGATAGAGTTTAGGGATATATAGGGGTAGATACATGATTTTTCTGGTTTGAATATGTCTAGACCTTGTTTATCAACTTAATTGAATGCTTACTATATGACATAAGAAGACTATGTGCCTTGATTTTACATTTTTTAAATTATGCCCATTTGAATCTTGGTCAAATCCTAGGTTTGACCATGATTTAAACAAGTTTAAAACATGAATATGAAAATTAAGCATGTATCCTTCGTAGTCACTCCAAAATGAAGCTCTTGAGAGGGTTTTTGAAATTTCCATGTTTGAAACCAAAAACCACGACTTCTCTTCATGCATGCTTGACTTCATAAGACAGAGTTTAGGGCTAGGGTAGCTAGATACATGATGTTTCTGGTTTGAATATGTCTAGACCTTGTTTATCAACTTAATTGAATGCTTACTATATGACATAAGAAGACTACGTGCCTTGGTTTTTCATTTATTTTCATTTATTTTGAATTTTTATGCCCATTTGAATCTTGGTCAAATCCTAGGTTTGACCATGATTTAAACTAGTTTAAAACATAAATATGAAAAATTAAGTATCTATCCTTCTTAGCCACTCCAAAATGAAGCTCTTGGGAGGGTTTTTGAAATTTCCATGATTGAAACCAAAAACCACTTCTCTTCATGCTTGACTTCATAAGTCAGGGTTTAGGGATATATATATATATAGGGGGTACATGCATGATTTTTCTGGTTGG
The DNA here is from genome assembly GCA_030979885.1 of Lolium multiflorum. Classification (NCBI taxonomy): domain Eukaryota; kingdom Viridiplantae; phylum Streptophyta; class Magnoliopsida; order Poales; family Poaceae; genus Lolium; species Lolium multiflorum. The sequence continues at coordinate 180,775,053 of CM061753.1, read as the reverse complement.
AATATGTCTAGAACTTGTTTTTCAACTTGAGCTTATCTAGAGCTTGTTTTTAAATTTTTTATACCCATTTGATTCTTCATCAAATCCTAGGTTTGTTGACCTAGATTTGAACAAGTTTAAAACATGAATATGAAAAGGTAAGCATGTATGCTTCTTAATTAGTCACTCCAAAATGAAGCTCTTGGGAGGGTTTTTGAAATTTCCATGATTTAAACCAAAAACCACTTCTCTTCATGCTTGACTTCATAAGTTAGGGTTTAGGGATATATAGGGGGTAGATACATCATGATTTTTCTGGTTTGAATATGTCTAGAGCTTGTTTATCAACTTAATTGAATGCTTACTATATGACATAAGAAGACTATGTGCCTTGATATTTCATTTTTTTTAATTATGCCCTTTTGAATATTGGTCAAAACCTAGGTTTGACAAAGATTTAAAAAAGATTAAAACATGAAAATGAAAAAGTAAGCCTTGATCCTTCTTATTAACTCCAAAATGAAGGTTTTTGGGAGGGTTTTTGAAATATCCATGTTTGAAACCCAAAACCACTTCTCTTCGTGCAGAGTTTAGGGTTAGGGGTAGCTAGACACATGAATTTTCTGGTTTGATATGTCTAGACCTTGTTTATCAACTTAATTGAATGCTTACTATATGACATAAGAAGACTATGTGCCTTGATTTTACATTTTTTAAAATTATGCCCATTTGAATCTTGGTCAAATCCTAGGTTTGACCATGATTTAAACAAGTTTGTTTATCAACTTGAATGCTTGCTATATGACATCAGAAGACTATGTGTTTGGTTTTTGTTTTTTGAATTTGTTATGCCCATTTGAATCTTAGTCAAATCCTAGGTTTGAATATATATGTCTAGACCTTGTATATCAACTTGAATGCTTACTATACATATGACATAAGAATGTTATGTGCTTTGGTTTTTCATTCTTTTCATTTTTTTCTGAATTTTTAGGGCCATTTGAATCTTGGTCAAATCCTTGGTTTGACCAAGATTTAAACAAATTTAAAACATGAAAATGAAAAGGGAAGTCTGTATCCTTCTTAGTCACTCTAAAATGAAGCTTTTGGGATGTTCTTTAAATTTCAATGTTTGAAACCCAAAACGACTTCCCTTCATGCTAGACTTCATAAGATCGACAGGGGGTAGATACATGATTTGTCTGGTTTGGATATATCTAGACCTTGTTTATCAACTTGATTGCTTACGATATGACATAAGAAGACTATGTGATTTGGTTTTTCATTTTTCTGATTTTTTTGAATTTTGTGCCCACCCATTTGTATCTTCGTCAAATCCTAGGTTTGACCAAGATAATTTAAACAAGTTTAAAACATGAAAATGTAAAGGGAAGCATGTATCCTTCTTAGTCACTCTAAAATGAAGCTTTTGGGAGGTTTTTGAAATTTCGATGTTTGAAACCCAAAACCACTTCTCTTCACACGCTTGACTTCATAAGACAGAGTTTAGGGGTTAGGGGTATAGATACATGATTTGTCTGGTTTGAATATGTCTAGACCTTGTTTATCAACTTGAATGCTTACTATATGACATAAGAAGACTATGTGATTTGGTTTTTCATTTTTCTGTTTTTTAATTATTTTTCTGCCCATTTGAATCTTGGTCAAATCCTAGGTTTGAACAAGATTTAGACAAGTTTAACACGTGAAATTAAACGAATAAGTAAGCATTGATCCTTCTTAGTCACTCCAAAATGTACCAATTGATAGTGTTAACTTTGCTTCATGGAAAAAATAATGTCATGTAAATGAGTTAACTTGGATTTCCTACCCTTGAATCCATAGGAAACTTTGTTCTAATGCACTATTATAATCAACCGAGTTTTTACACCAACAGGTCTGTCACTTACGTGTGGTGCCCACGCGTGAGGTCCCACACTTGAGTGAGCACAAGTCACGTGCAATAGGTACGCCAACTCCCAGCCATCTTCTTTGTCAAGAGAAGACGCATCAGGATGCGTATTGGAAGTCTGTGGGTCCTTCTGGATCCTTCGGTTGTCCCTCTCACAAAAAAAAACAAATCTCTCTCATTCTCGGCCTCGCTCGACTCGCTCGCTCGCTCGCTCGCACCTCCTGCGCACTGACAAACCCTGCAGTCAACATCATCATCATCACCCGAAAAAGGGAAGACACCATAATGCTCTGCCTTTTTTCTCTCCTTCCGAGTGATCCCTCTTCCTCCGAGTTTCACTCGACGGGCAAACGCACATCTGCAGCATAGTAATAATAAAAAGGTAGAAAAATCGATATACGAATCTATAATTAAATAGGTTAAACTAGGGTTTTGCCCTGTACTACAGATCAAGGTTCAAAAAAATCCAACTACGGGGTTCGAACAACACGATTCTAATCCAAGAACTTTTTCGACCTCATCCAAGTGGCCTCAAACTATAGGGTTAGCATCTAGTGCAGTATGTGTGAAAATGTATGCACTATGTGTGCTATAACTTGTATGTCTTTCAAATTTGAACCAACTTTGAATAAGTTTGAAATATTTGAAATGGGGCTTTTGGCTTAAACGTTTGAAACTCAAAACGATTCTCTTCATGCTAGACTTCATAAGACCGAGTTTAGGGTTAGGGGTAGATACATGATTTGTCTGGTTTGAATATGTCTAAACCTTGTTTATCAACTTTAATGCTAACTTCTCAGTCACTCTAAAATGAAGTTTTTGGAGGTTTTTGAAATTTCCATCTTTGAAACCCAAAACCACTTCTCTTCATGCTTGACTTCATAAGAAAAAGTTTAGGGTTAGGGGTATAGATACATGATTTGTATGGTTTGAATATGTCCAAACCTTGTTTATCAACTTGAATATGCTTACTATATGACATAAGAAGACTATGTACTTTGGTTTTTAAATTTTCTGACTTTTTTAATTTTCTGCGCATTTGAATCATATCTTGGTCAAATCCTAGGTTTCACCAAGATTTAGACAAGTTTAACACGTGAAAACGAGTAAGTAAGCATGGATCCTTCTTAGTCACTCTAAAATGAAGCTTTTGGGATGTTCTTGAAATTTCCATGTTTGAAACCCAAAACCACTTCTCTTCATGATTGACTTCCATAAGATCGACAGATCAGTTTAGGGTTAGGGGTAGATATATACATGATTTTTTGGTTTGAATATGTCTAGACCTTGTTTATCAACTTGAATGCTTACTATACATATGACATAAGAATGCTATGTGCTTTGGTTTTTCATTCTCTTTTTGATTTTTTTCTAAATTTTTAGGCCCATTTGAATCTTGGTCAAATCCTTGGTTTGACCAAGATTTAAACAAGTTTAAAACATGAAAATGAAAAGGGAAGTCAGTATCCTTCGTAGTCACTCTAAAATGGAGAAGCTTTTGGGATGTTCTTGTAATTTCTATGTTTGAAACCGAAAACGAGTTCCCTTCACATGCTAGTAGACTAGCTTCATAAGATCGACAGGCCGGGGGTAGATACATGATTTGTCTGGTTTGGATATATCTAGACCTTGTTTATCAACTTTAATGCTTACTATATGACATATATAAGAAAACTATTGCTTTGGTTTTTCCTTTTTCTGTTTTTTTTTATTTTGATGCCCATTTGAATCATGTCGAATCCTAGGTTTGACCAAGATAATTTAAACAAGTTTAAAACATGAAAATGAAAAGGGAAGCATGTATCCTTCTTAGTCACTCTAAAATGAAGCTTTTGGGAGGTTTTTGAAATTTCGATGTTTGAAACCCAAAACCACTTCTCTTCACATGCTTGACTTCATAAGACAGAGTTTAGGGGTTAGGGGTATAGATACATGATTTGTCTGGTTGAATATGTCTAGACCTTGTTTATCAACTTTAATGCTTACTATATGACATAAGAAAACTATTGCTTTGGTTTTTCTTTTTCTGATTTTTTTGAATTTTGATGCCCATTTGAATCTTGTCAAATTCTAGGTTTGACCAAGATTTAAACAAGTTTAAAACATGAAAATGAAAAGGGAAGCATGCAACCTTCTCAGTCACTCTAAAATGAAGTTTTTGGGAGGTTTTTGATATTTCCATGTTTGAAACCCGAAACCACTTCTCTTCATGCTTGACTTCATAAGACAGAGTTTAGGGTTAGGGGTAGATACATGATTTGTGTATGGGTTGAATATGTCCAAACCTTGTTTATCAACTTGAATATGCTTATGTGCTTTGGTTTTTTATTTTTCTGATTTTTTTGAATTTTATGCCCATAAATCTTGGTCAAATCCTAGGTTTGACCAGGATTTAAACAAGTTTAAAACATGAAATGAAAAGATAAGCCTGGATCCTTCTTAGTCACTCTAAAATGAAGCTTTTGGGAGGTTCTTGAAATTTCCATATTTGAAACCCAAAACCACTTCTCTACATGATTGACTTCATAAGACATAGTTTAATTAGAGTTTTAGGGGTAGATATATACATGATTTTTCTGGTTTGAATATATATGTCTAGACCTTGTTTATCAACTTGAATGCATGCTTACTATACATATGACATAAGAATGCTATATATGTGCTTTGGTTTTTCATTCTTTTGATTTTTTTCTGAATTTTTAGGGCCATTTGAATCTTGCATGGTTAAACTTGGGTTTTGCCCAGTTCTAAAGATCAAGGGTTCAAAAAAATCCAACTACGGGGTTCGAACAACACGATTCTAATCCAAGAATTTTTTCGACCTCATCCAAATGGCCTCAAACTATAGGGTTAGCATCTAGTGCAGTATGTGTGAAAATGTATGCACTATGTGTGCTATAACTTGTATGTCTTTCAAATTAAGTTGATAAACAAGGTCTAGACATATTCAAACCAGAATATTATACTGCATTAGTACAAAAAGTTTCCTATGGATTCATCAAGGGTAGTAAAGCCAAGTTAACTCATTGTCATGACTAAGAAGGATCCATGCTTACTTTTTCATTTTCATGTTTTAAACTTGTTTAAATCTTGGTCAAACCTAGGATTTGACCAAGATTCAAATGGTCATAAAAAATCAAACAAAATCAAGAAAATCAAAAACCAAACCACATAGTCTTCTTATGTAATATACTAAGCATTCAAGTTGATCAACGAAGTCTAGACATATTCAAACCAGAAAAATCATGTATCTACCCCCTAACCCTAAACGTTGTCTTATGAAGTCAAGCATGAAGAGAAGAAGTGGTTTTGGGTTTCAAACATGGAAATTTCAAAAACCCACCCAAAAGCTTCATTTTGGAGTGACTAAGAAGGATCCAAGCTTACTTTTTCATTTTCATGTTTCAAACTTGTTTAAATCTTTGTCAAACCTAGGATTTGACCAAGATTCAAATGGGCATAAAAATTCAAAAAAGAAATCAAAAAAATGAAACACCAAAGCACATAAACTTCTTATGTCATATAGTAATTAAGCATTCATGTTGATCAACAAAGTCTATATATATTTAAACAATAAAAATCATGTATATATACCCCCAAACCCAAAACCACTTCTCTTCACATGCTTGACTTCATAAGACAGAGTTTAGGGGTTAGGGGTATAGATACATGATTTGTCTGGTTTGAATATGTCTAGACCTTGTTTATCAACTTGAATGCTTACTATGTGATTTGGTTTTTCATTTTTCTGTTTTTTAATTATTTTTCTGCCCATTTGAATCTTGGTCAAATCCTAGGTTTGAACAAGATTTAGACAAGTTTAACACGTGAAATTAAACGAATAAGTAAGCATTGATCCTTCTTAGTCACTCCAAAATGTACCAATTGATAGTGTTAACTTTGCTTCATGGAAAAAATAATGTCATGTAAATGAGTTAACTTGGATTTCCTACCCTTGAATCCATAGGAAACTTTGTTCTAATGCACTATAATAATCAACCGAGTTTTTACACCAACAGGTCTGTCACTTACGTGTGGTGCCCACGCGTGAGGTCCCACACTTGAGTGAGCACAAGTCACGTGCAATAGGTACGCCAACTCCCAGCCATCTTCTTTGTCAAGAGAAGACGCATCAGGATGCGTATTGGAAGTATGTGGGTCCTTCTGGATCCTTCGGTTGTCCCTCTCACAAAAAAACAAATCTCTCTCATTCTCGGCCTCGCTCGACTCGCTCGCTCGCTCGCTCGCACCTCCTGCGCACTGACAAACCCTGCACAACAGTCAACATCACCAGAAAAAGAATATACACCATCAATAAGAGGGGCCCCGTGACTGCTCTCCCTTCTTCTCCTTCCGAGTGATTCCTCTTCCTCCGAGTTTCACTCGACGGGCAAACACACATGTGCTGCATAGTAATAATAAAAAAGTAAAAGAATCGACTACGAATCTATTATTAAATAGGTTATAAACTAGGGTTTTCCCCAGTACTACAGATCAAGTTGAAAAAAAAATCCAACTACGGGGTTTGATTTTGGCCTACAAATAAAAAATTAAATAAGTTGAACTAGTATTCCTCTAAAAAATCATTTTGGTTTGCATTGTTTGATAATTTTCATAGCTAGAGTGCATCACAATTTTTTGATTTCATGCTTTGCTTTGCCAATTTTGATTTTTTCTAACCACCTTCTCTTTGATTTCAAATTTAGGTCAAACTATCGATGCCTACTATGTGTTCTACTTGAATTGGATGCAGCATGCGCACATGATATGTTTTGCCATTGTTTTGGGCTTCCACACATCTTGGGGCATCCAAGTATTTAAGTTACCTTGTTTTTTAATTGTAATTCATGTACCCTTTCCTCCCAATTAAATTTTGGTTTTACATTTTTAATTTTTTTAAATTTTTATGCCCATTCTGATGTCATATAGTTAGCATTTAAGTTGATAAACAAGGTCTGGACATATTCAAACCAAAAAATCATGTATCTACCCCCTAACGCTAAACTCTGTCATATGAAGTCAAGCATATGAAGAGAAGTGGTTTTGGGTTTCAAACATGGAAATTTCCATGCTTGAAACCAAAAACCACTTCTCTTCATGCATGCTTGACTTCATAAGACAGAGTTTAGGGTTAGGTGGTAGATACATGATTTTCCTGGTTTGAATATGTTTAGACCTTGTTTATCAAATTAATTGAATGCTTACTATATAACATAAGAGAAGACCTTGTTTTTTTTGAATTTTTATACCCATTCGAATCTTTGTCAAATCCTTGGTTCCACCAAGATTTGAATAAGTTAAAAACATGAATATGAAAAAGTAAGCATGTATGCTTCTTAGTCACTTCAAAATGAAGCTCTTGGGAGGGTTTTTGAATTTCCATGTTCGAAACCAAAAACCACAATGCTTGACTTCATGAAACAAAGTTTAGGGTTATGGGTAGATACATGCATGATTTTTCTTGTTTGAATATGTCTAGAACTTGTTTATCAACTTAATTGAATGCCTACTATATAACATAAGAAGACCTTTTTTGTATTTTTTAAATTTTTATACCCATTTGAATCTTGGTCAAATCCTAGGTTTCACCAAGATTTGAATAAGTTTAAAACATGAATATGAAAAAGTAAGCATGCATGTATGCTTCTTAATTAATCACTTCGAAATGAAGCTCTTGGGAGGGTTTTTGAAATTTCCATGTTTGAAACCAAAAACCACATATCTTCATGCATGCGCTTGACTTCATGAGACAGAGTTTAGTGTTAGGGGGTAGATACATGATTTCTCTCGTTTGAATATGTTTGAAACCAAAAACCACATATCTCTGGTTTGCCCGCACTTAGAAATGATATTTGCATCACTTATCATATGTTTGCCCATTTGAATCTTGTCAAATCCTAGATTTGACCAAGATAATTTAAACAAGTTTAAAACATGAAAATGAAAAGGCAAGCTTGTATCCTTCTTAGTCACTCTAAAATGAAGTTTGGGGAGGTTTTTGAAATTTCCATGCTTGAAACCAAAAAACCACTTCTCTTCATGCTTGACTTCATAAAGACAGAGTTTTTGGGGATATATAGGGGTAGATACATGATTTTTCTGGTTTGATATGTCTAGACCTTGTTTATCAACTTAATTGAATGCTTACTATATGACATAAGAAGACTATGTGCCTTGATTTTACATTTTTTTAAATTATGCCCATTTGAATCTTGGTCAAATCCTAGGTTTGACCATGATTTAAACAAGTTTAAAACATGAATATGAAAATTAAGCATGTATCCTTCGTAGTCACTCCAAAATGAAGCTCTTGAGAGGGTTTTTGAAATTTCCATGTTTGAAACCAAAAAACCACGTACTTCTCTTCATGCATGCTTGACTTCATAAGACAGAGTTTAGGGCTAGGGTAGCTAGATACATGATGTTTCTGGTTTGAATATGTCTAGACCTTGTTTATCAACTTAATTGAATGCTTACTATATGACATAAGAAGACTACGTGCCTTGGTTTTTCATTTATTTTCATTTATTTTGAATTTTTATGCCCATTTGAATCTTGGTCAAATCCTAGGTTTGACCATGATTTAAACTAGTTTAAAACATAAATATGAAAAATTAAGTATCTATCCTTCTTAGCCACTCCAAAATGAAGCTCTTGGGAGGGTTTTTGAAATTTCCATGATTGAAACCAAAAACCACTTCTCTTCATGCTTGACTTCATAAGTCAGGGTTTAGGGATATATATATATATAGGGGGTACATGCATGATTTTTCTGGTTGGAATATGTCTAGAACTTGTTTTTCAACTTGAGCTTATCTAGAGCTTGTTTTTAAATTTTTTATACCCATTTGATTCTTCATCAAATCCTAGGTTTGTTGACCTAGATTTGAACAAGTTTAAAACATGAATATGAAAAGGTAAGCATGTATGCTTCTTAATTAGTCACTCCAAAATGAAGCTCTTGGGAGGGTTTTTGAAATTTCCATGATTTAAACCAAAAACCACTTCTCTTCGTGCTTGACTTCATAAGTTAGGGTTTAGGGATATATAGGGGGTAGATACATCATGATTTTTCTGGTTTGAATATGTCTAGAGCTTGTTTATCAACTTAATTGAATGCTTACTATATGACATAAGAAGACTATGTGCCTTGATATTTCATTTTTTTTAATTATGCCCTTTTGAATATTGGTCAAAACCTAGGTTTGACAAAGATTTAAAAAAGATTAAAACATGAAAATGAAAAAGTAAGCCTTGATCCTTCTTATTAACTCCAAAATGAAGGTTTTTGGGAGGGTTTTTGAAATATCCATGTTTGAAACCCAAAACCACTTCTCTTCGTGCAGAGTTTAGGGTTAGGGGTAGCTAGACACCTGAATTTTCTGGTTTGATATGTCTAGACCTTGTTTATCAACTTAATTGAATGCTTACTATATGACATAAGAAGACTATGTGCCTTGATTTTACATTTTTTTTAAAATTATGCCCATTTGAATCTTGGTCAAATCCTAGGTTTGACCATGATTTAAACAAGTTTGTTTATCAACTTGAATGCTTGCTATATGACATCAGAAGACTATGTGTTTGGTTTTTGTTTTTTGAATTTGTTATGCCCATTTGAATCTTAGCTAGTCAAATCCTAGGTTTGAATATATATGTCTAGACCTTGTATATCAACTTGAATGCTTACTATACATATGACATAAGAATGTTATGTGCTTTGGTTTTTCATTCTTTTCATTTTTTCTGAATTTTTAGGGCCATTTGAATCTTGGTCAAATCCTTGGTTTGACCAAGATTTAAACAAATTTAAAACATGAAAATGAAAAGGGAAGTATGTATCCTTCTTAGTCACTCTAAAATGAAGCTTTTGGGATGTTCTTTAAATTTCAATGTTTGAAACCCAAAACGACTTCCCTTCATGCTAGACTTCATAAGATCGACAGGGGGTAGATACATGATTTGTCTGGTTTGGATATATCTAGACCTTGTTTATCAACTTGATTGCTTACGATATGACATAAGAAGACTATGTGATTTGGTTTTTCATTTTTCTGATTTTTTTGAATTTTGTGCCCACCCATTTGTATCTTCGTCAAATCCTAGGTTTGACCAAGATAATTTAAACAAGTTTAAAACATGAAAATGTAAAGGGAAGCATGTATCCTTCTTAGTCACTCTAAAATGAAGCTTTTGGGAGGTTTTTGAAATTTCCATGTTTGAAACCCAAAACCACTTCTCTACATGATTGACTTCATAAGACATAGTTTAATTAGAGTTTTAGGGGTAGATATATACATGATTTTTCTGGTTTGAATATATATGTCTAGACCTTGTTTATCAACTTGAATGCATGCTTACTATACATATGACATAAGAATGCTATATATGTGCTTTGGTTTTTCATTCTTTTGATTTTTTTCTGAATTTTTAGGGCCATTTGAATCTTGCATGGTTAAACTTGGGTTTTGCCCAGTTCTAAAGATCAAGGGTTCAAAAAAATCCAACTACGGGGTTCGAACAACACGATTCTAATCCAAGAATTTTTTCGACCTCATCCAAATGGCCTCAAACTATAGGGTTAGCATCTAGTGCAGTATGTGTGAAAATGTATGCACTATGTGTGCTATAACTTGTATGTCTTTCAAATTAAGTTGATAAACAAGGTCTAGACATATTCAAACCAGAATATTATACTGCATTAGTACAAAAAGTTTCCTATGGATTCATCAAGGGTAGTAAAGCCAAGTTAACTCATTGTCATGACTAAGAAGGATCCATGCTTACTTTTTCATTTTCATGTTTTAAACTTGTTTAAATCTTGGTCAAACCTAGGATTTGACCAAGATTCAAATGGTCATAAAAAATCAAACAAAATCAAGAAAATCAAAAACCAAACCACATAGTCTTCTTATGTAATATACTAAGCATTCAAGTTGATCAACGAAGTCTAGACATATTCAAACCAGAAAAATCATGTATCTACCCCCTAACCCTAAACGTTGTCTTATGAAGTCAAGCATGAAGAGAAGAAGTGGTTTTGGGTTTCAAACATGGAAATTTCAAAAACCCACCCAAAAGCTTCATTTTGGAGTGACTAAGAAGGATCCAAGCTTACTTTTTCATTTTCATGTTTCAAACTTGTTTAAATCTTTGTCAAACCTAGGATTTGACCAAGATTCAAATGGGCATAAAAATTCAAAAAAGAAATCAAAAAAATGAAACACCAAAGCACATAAACTTCTTATGTCATATAGTAATTAAGCATTCATGTTGATCAACAAAGTCTATATATATTTAAACAATAAAAATCATGTATATATACCCCCAAACCCAAAACCACTTCTCTTCACATGCTTGACTTCATAAGACAGAGTTTAGGGGTTAGGGGTATAGATACATGATTTGTCTGGTTTGAATATGTCTAGACCTTGTTTATCAACTTGAATGCTTACTATGTGATTTGGTTTTTCATTTTTCTGTTTTTTAATTATTTTTCTGCCCATTTGAATCTTGGTCAAATCCTAGGTTTGAACAAGATTTAGACAAGTTTAACACGTGAAATTAAACGAATAAGTAAGCATTGATCCTTCTTAGTCACTCCAAAATGTACCAATTGATAGTGTTAACTTTGCTTCATGGAAAAAATAATGTCATGTAAATGAGTTAACTTGGATTTCCTACCCTTGAATCCATAGGAAACTTTGTTCTAATGCACTATAATAATCAACCGAGTTTTTACACCAACAGGTCTGTCACTTACGTGTGGTGCCCACGCGTGAGGTCCCACACTTGAGTGAGCACAAGTCACGTGCAATAGGTACGCCAACTCCCAGCCATCTTCTTTGTCAAGAGAAGACGCATCAGGATGCGTATTGGAAGTCTGTGGGTCCTTCTGGATCCTTCGGTTGTCCCTCTCACAAAAAAAAACAAATCTCTCTCATTCTCGGCCTCGCTCGACTCGCTCGCTCGCTCGCACCTCCTGCGCACTGACAAACCCTGCACAACAGTCAACATCACCAGAAAAAGAATATACACCATCAATAAGAGGGGCCCCGTGACTGCTCTCCCTTCTTCTCCTTCCGAGTGATTCCTCTTCCTCCGAGTTTCACTCGACGGGCAAACACACATGTGCTGCATAGTAATAATAAAAAAGTAAAAGAATCGACTACGAATCTATTATTAAATAGGTTATAAACTAGGGTTTTCCCCAGTACTACAGATCAAGTTGAAAAAAAAATCCAACTACGGGGTTTGATTTTGGCCTACAAATAAAAAATTAAATAAGTTGAACTAGTATTCCTCTAAAAAATCATTTTGGTTTGCATTGTTTGATAATTTTCATAGCTAGAGTGCATCACAATTTTTTGATTTCATGCTTTGCTTTGCCAATTTTGATTTTTTCTAACCACCTTCTCTTTGATTTCAAATTTAGGTCAAACTATCGGTGCCTACTATGTGTTCTACTTGAATTGGATGCAGCATGCGCACATGATATGTTTTGCCATTGTTTTGGGCTTCCACACATCTTGGGGCATCCAAGTATTTAAGTTACCTTGTTTTTTAATTGTAATTCATGTACCCTTTCCTCCCAATTAAATTTTGGTTTTACATTTTTAATTTTTTTAAATTTTTATGCCCATTCTGATGTCATATAGTTAGCATTTAAGTTGATAAACAAGGTCTGGACATATTCAAACCAAAAAATCATGTATCTACCCCCTAACGCTAAACTCTGTCATATGAAGTCAAGCATATGAAGAGAAGTGGTTTTGGGTTTCAAACATGGAAATTTCCATGCTTGAAACCAAAAACCACTTCTCTTCATGCATGCTTGACTTCATAAGACAGAGTTTAGGGTTAGGTGGTAGATACATGATTTTCCTGGTTTGAATATGTTTAGACCTTGTTTATCAAATTAATTGAATGCTTACTATATAACATAAGAGAAGACCTTGTTTTTTTTGAATTTTTATACCCATTCGAATCTTTGTCAAATCCTTGGTTCCACCAAGATTTGAATAAGTTAAAAACATGAATATGAAAAAGTAAGCATGTATGCTTCTTAGTCACTTCAAAATGAAGCTCTTGGGAGGGTTTTTGAATTTCCATGTTCGAAACCAAAAACCACAATGCTTGACTTCATGAAACAAAGTTTAGGGTTATGGGTAGATACATGCATGATTTTTCTTGTTTGAATATGTCTAGAACTTGTTTATCAACTTAATTGAATGCCTACTATATAACATAAGAAGACCTTTTTTGTATTTTTTAAATTTTTATACCCATTTGAATCTTGGTCAAATCCTAGGTTTCACCAAGATTTGAATAAGTTTAAAACATGAATATGAAAAAGTAAGCATGCATGTATGCTTCTTAATTAATCACTTCGAAATGAAGCTCTTGGGAGGGTTTTTGAAATTTCCATGTTTGAAACCAAAAACCACATATCTTCATGCATGCGCTTGACTTCATGAGACAGAGTTTAGTGTTAGGGGGTAGATACATGATTTCTCTCGTTTGAATATGTTTGAAACCAAAAACCACATATCTCTGGTTTGCCCGCACTTAGAAATGATATTTGCATCACTTATCATATGTTTGCCCATTTGAATCTTGTCAAATCCTAGATTTGACCAAGATAATTTAAACAAGTTTAAAACATGAAAATGAAAAGGCAAGCTTGTATCCTTCTTAGTCACTCTAAAATGAAGTTTGGGGAGGTTTTTGAAATTTCCATGCTTGAAACCAAAAAACCACTTCTCTTCATGCTTGACTTCATAAAGACAGAGTTTTTGGGGATATATAGGGGTAGATACATGATTTTTCTGGTTTGATATGTCTAGACCTTGTTTATCAACTTAATTGAATGCTTACTATATGACATAAGAAGACTATGTGCCTTGATTTTACATTTTTTTAAATTATGCCCATTTGAATCTTGGTCAAATCCTAGGTTTGACCATGATTTAAACAAGTTTAAAACATGAATATGAAAATTAAGCATGTATCCTTCGTAGTCACTCCAAAATGAAGCTCTTGAGAGGGTTTTTGAAATTTCCATGTTTGAAACCAAAAAACCACGTACTTCTCTTCATGCATGCTTGACTTCATAAGACAGAGTTTAGGGCTAGGGTAGCTAGATACATGATGTTTCTGGTTTGAATATGTCTAGACCTTGTTTATCAACTTAATTGAATGCTTACTATATGACATAAGAAGACTACGTGCCTTGGTTTTTCATTTATTTTCATTTATTTTGAATTTTTATGCCCATTTGAATCTTGGTCAAATCCTAGGTTTGACCATGATTTAAACTAGTTTAAAACATAAATATGAAAAATTAAGTATCTATCCTTCTTAGCCACTCCAAAATGAAGCTCTTGGGAGGGTTTTTGAAATTTCCATGATTGAAACCAAAAACCACTTCTCTTCATGCTTGACTTCATAAGTCAGGGTTTAGGGATATATATATATATAGGGGGTACATGCATGATTTTTCTGGTTGGAATATGTCTAGAACTTGTTTTTCAACTTGAGCTTATCTAGAGCTTGTTTTTAAATTTTTTATACCCATTTGATTCTTCATCAAATCCTAGGTTTGTTGACCTAGATTTGAACAAGTTTAAAACATGAATATGAAAAGGTAAGCATGTATGCTTCTTAATTAGTCACTCCAAAATGAAGCTCTTGGGAGGGTTTTTGAAATTTCCATGATTTAAACCAAAAACCACTTCTCTTCGTGCTTGACTTCATAAGTTAGGGTTTAGGGATATATAGGGGGTAGATACATCATGATTTTTCTGGTTTGAATATGTCTAGAGCTTGTTTATCAACTTAATTGAATGCTTACTATATGACATAAGAAGACTATGTGCCTTGATATTTCATTTTTTTTAATTATGCCCTTTTGAATATTGGTCAAAACCTAGGTTTGACAAAGATTTAAAAAAGATTAAAACATGAAAATGAAAAAGTAAGCCTTGATCCTTCTTATTAACTCCAAAATGAAGGTTTTTGGGAGGGTTTTTGAAATATCCATGTTTGAAACCCAAAACCACTTCTCTTCGTGCAGAGTTTAGGGTTAGGGGTAGCTAGACACATGAATTTTCTGGTTTGATATGTCTAGACCTTGTTTATCAACTTAATTGAATGCTTACTATATGACATAAGAAGACTATGTGCCTTGATTTTACATTTTTTTAAAATTATGCCCATTTGAATCTTGGTCAAATCCTAGGTTTGACCATGATTTAAACAAGTTTGTTTATCAACTTGAATGCTTGCTATATGACATCAGAAGACTATGTGTTTGGTTTTTGTTTTTTGAATTTGTTATGCCCATTTGAATCTTAGCTAGTCAAATCCTAGGTTTGAATATATATGTCTAGACCTTGTATATCAACTTGAATGCTTACTATACATATGACATAAGAATGTTATGTGCTTTGGTTTTTCATTCTTTTCATTTTTTCTGAATTTTTAGGGCCATTTGAATCTTGGTCAAATCCTTGGTTTGACCAAGATTTAAACAAATTTAAAACATGAAAATGAAAAGGGAAGTCTGTATCCTTCTTAGTCACTCTAAAATGAAGCTTTTGGGATGTTCTTTAAATTTCAATGTTTGAAACCCAAAACGACTTCCCTTCATGCTAGACTTCATAAGATCGACAGGGGGTAGATACATGATTTGTCTGGTTTGGATATATCTAGACCTTGTTTATCAACTTGATTGCTTACGATATGACATAAGAAGACTATGTGATTTGGTTTTTCATTTTTCTGATTTTTTTGAATTTTGTGCCCACCCATTTGTATCTTCGTCAAATCCTAGGTTTGACCAAGATAATTTAAACAAGTTTAAAACATGAAAATGTAAAGGGAAGCATGTATCCTTCTTAGTCACTCTAAAATGAAGCTTTTGGGAGGTTTTTGAAATTTCGATGTTTGAAACCCAAAACCACTTCTCTTCATGATTGACTTCATAAGACATAGTTTAATTAGAGTTTTAGGGGTAGATATATACATGATTTTTCTGGTTTGAATATATATGTCTAGACCTTGTTTATCAACTTGAATGCATGCTTACTATACATATGACATAAGAATGCTATATATGTGCTTTGGTTTTTCATTCTTTTGATTTTTTTCTGAATTTTTAGGGCCATTTGAATCTTGCATGGTTAAACTTGGGTTTTGCCCAGTTCTAAAGATCAAGGGTTCAAAAAAATCCAACTACGGGGTTCGAACAACACGATTCTAATCCAAGAATTTTTTCGACCTCATCCAAATGGCCTCAAACTATAGGGTTAGCATCTAGTGCAGTATGTGTGAAAATGTATGCACTATGTGTGCTATAACTTGTATGTCTTTCAAATTAAGTTGATAAACAAGGTCTAGACATATTCAAACCAGAATATTATACTGCATTAGTACAAAAAGTTTCCTATGGATTCATCAAGGGTAGTAAAGCCAAGTTAACTCATTGTCATGACTAAGAAGGATCCATGCTTACTTTTTCATTTTCATGTTTTAAACTTGTTTAAATCTTGGTCAAACCTAGGATTTGACCAAGATTCAAATGGTCATAAAAAATCAAACAAAATCAAGAAAATCAAAAACCAAACCACATAGTCTTCTTATGTAATATACTAAGCATTCAAGTTGATCAACGAAGTCTAGACATATTCAAACCAGAAAAATCATGTATCTACCCCCTAACCCTAAACGTTGTCTTATGAAGTCAAGCATGAAGAGAAGAAGTGGTTTTGGGTTTCAAACATGGAAATTTCAAAAACCCACCCAAAAGCTTCATTTTGGAGTGACTAAGAAGGATCCAAGCTTACTTTTTCATTTTCATGTTTCAAACTTGTTTAAATCTTTGTCAAACCTAGGATTTGACCAAGATTCAAATGGGCATAAAAATTCAAAAAAGAAATCAAAAAAATGAAACACCAAAGCACATAAACTTCTTATGTCATATAGTAATTAAGCATTCATGTTGATCAACAAAGTCTATATATATTTAAACAATAAAAATCATGTATATATACCCCCAAACCCAAAACCACTTCTCTTCACATGCTTGACTTCATAAGACAGAGTTTAGGGGTTAGGGGTATAGATACATGATTTGTCTGGTTTGAATATGTCTAGACCTTGTTTATCAACTTGAATGCTTACTATGTGATTTGGTTTTTCATTTTTCTGTTTTTTAATTATTTTTCTGCCCATTTGAATCTTGGTCAAATCCTAGGTTTGAACAAGATTTAGACAAGTTTAACACGTGAAATTAAACGAATAAGTAAGCATTGATCCTTCTTAGTCACTCCAAAATGTACCAATTGATAGTGTTAACTTTGCTTCATGGAAAAAATAATGTCATGTAAATGAGTTAACTTGGATTTCCTACCCTTGAATCCATAGGAAACTTTGTTCTAATGCACTATAATAATCAACCGAGTTTTTACACCAACAGGTCTGTCACTTACGTGTGGTGCCCACGCGTGAGGTCCCACACTTGAGTGAGCACAAGTCACGTGCAATAGGTACGCCAACTCCCAGCCATCTTCTTTGTCAAGAGAAGACGCATCAGGATGCGTATTGGAAGTCTGTGGGTCCTTCTGGATCCTTCGGTTGTCCCTCTCACAAAAAAAAAACAAATCTCTCTCATTCTCGGCCTCGCTCGACTCGCTCGCTCGCTCGCTCGCACCTCTGCGCCTGACAAACCCTGCACAACAGTCAACATCACCAGAAAAAGAATATACACCATCAAGAGGGGCCCCGTGACTGCTCTCCCTTCTTCTCCTTCCGAGTGATTCCTCTTCCTCCGAGTTTCACTCGACGGGCAAACACACATGTGCTGCATAGTAATAATAAAAAAGTAAAAGAATCGACTACGAATCTATTATTAAATAGGTTATAAACTAGGGTTTTCCCCAGTACTACAGATCAAGTTGAAAAAAAAATCCAACTACGGGGTTTGATTTTGGCCTACAAATAAAAAATTAAATAAGTTGAACTAGTATTCCTCTAAAAAATCATTTTGGTTTGCATTGTTTGATAATTTTCATAGCTAGAGTGCATCACAATTTTTTGATTTCATGCTTTGCTTTGCCAATTTTGATTTTTTCTAACCACCTTCTCTTTGATTTCAAATTTAGGTCAAACTATCGATGCCTACTATGTGTTCTACTTGAATTGGATGCAGCATGCGCACATGATATGTTTTGCCATTGTTTTGGGCTTCCACACATCTTGGGGCATCCAAGTATTTAAGTTACCTTGTTTTTTAATTGTAATTCATGTACCCTTTCCTCCCAATTAAATTTTGGTTTTACATTTTTAATTTTTTTAAATTTTTATGCCCATTCTGATGTCATATAGTTAGCATTTAAGTTGATAAACAAGGTCTGGACATATTCAAACCAAAAAATCATGTATCTACCCCCTAACGCTAAACTCTGTCATATGAAGTCAAGCATATGAAGAGAAGTGGTTTTGGGTTTCAAACATGGAAATTTCCATGCTTGAAACCAAAAACCACTTCTCTTCATGCATGCTTGACTTCATAAGACAGAGTTTAGGGTTAGGTGGTAGATACATGATTTTCCTGGTTTGAATATGTGTAGACCTTGTTTATCAAATTAATTGAATGCTTACTATATAACATAAGAGAAGACCTTGTTTTTTTTGAATTTTTATACCCATTTGAATCTTGGTCAAATCCTTGGTTCCACCAAGATTTGAATAAGTTAAAAACATGAATATGAAAAAGTAAGCATGTATGCTTCTTAGTCACTTCAAAATGAAGCTCTTGGGAGGGTTTTTGAATTTCCATGTTCGAAACCAAAAACCACAATGCTTGACTTCATGAAACAAAGTTTAGGGTTATGGGTAGATACATGCATGATTTTTCTTGTTTGAATATGTCTAGAACTTGTTTATCAACTTAATTGAATGCCTACTATATAACATAAGAAGACCTTTTTTGTATTTTTTAAATTTTTATACCCATTTGAATCTTGGTCAAATCCTAGGTTTCACCAAGATTTGAATAAGTTTAAAACATGAATATGAAAAAGTAAGCATGCATGTATGCTTCTTAATTAATCACTTCGAAATGAAGCTCTTGGGAGGGTTTTTGAAATTTCCATGTTTGAAACCAAAAACCACATATCTTCATGCATGCGCTTGACTTCATGAGACAGAGTTTAGTGTTAGGGGGTAGATACATGATTTCTCTCGTTTGAATATGTTTGAAACCAAAAACCACATATCTCTGGTTTGCCCGCACTTAGAAATGATATTTGCATCACTTATCATATGTTTGCCCATTTGAATCTTGTCAAATCCTAGATTTGACCAAGATAATTTAAACAAGTTTAAAACATGAAAATGAAAAGGCAAGCTTGTATCCTTCTTAGTCACTCTAAAATGAAGTTTGGGGAGGTTTTTGAAATTTCCATGCTTGAAACCAAAAACCACTTCTCTTCATGCTTGACTTCATAAGACAGAGTTTAGGGGTTAGGGGGTAGATACATGATTTGTATGGTTTGAATATGTCTAGACCTTGTTTATCAACTTGAATGCTTACTATATGACATAAGAAGACTATGTGCCTTGATTTTACATTTTTTTTTAAATTATGCCCATTTGAATCTTGGTCAAATCCTAAGTTTGACCAAGATTTAAACAAGTTTAAAACATGAATATGAAAATTAAGCATGTATCCTTCGTAGTCACTCCAAAATGAAGCTCTTGAGAGGGTTTTTGAAATTTCCATGTTTGAAACCAAAAAACCACGTACTTCTCTTCATGCATGCTTGACTTCATAAGACAGAGTTTAGGGCTAGGGTAGCTAGATACATGATGTTTCTGGTTTGAATATGTCTAGACCTTGTTTATCAACTTAATTGAATGCTTACTATATGACATAAGAAGACTACGTGCCTTGGTTTTTCATTTATTTTCATTTATTTTGAATTTTTATGCCCATTTGAATCTTGGTCAAATCCTAGGTTTGACCATGATTTAAACTAGTTTAAAACATAAATATGAAAAATTAAGTATCTATCCTTCTTAGCCACTCCAAAATGAAGCTCTTGGGAGGGTTTTTGAAATTTCCATGATTGAAACCAAAAACCACTTCTCTTCATGCTTGACTTCATAAGTCAGGGTTTAGGGATATATATATATATAGGGGGTACATGCATGATTTTTCTGGTTGGAATATGTCTAGAACTTGTTTTTCAACTTGAGCTTATCTAGAGCTTGTTTTTAAATTTTTTATACCCATTTGATTCTTCATCAAATCCTAGGTTTGTTGACCTAGATTTGAACAAGTTTAAAACATGAATATGAAAAGGTAAGCATGTATGCTTCTTAATTAGTCACTCCAAAATGAAGCTCTTGGGAGGGTTTTTGAAATTTCCATGATTTAAACCAAAAACCACTTCTCTTCGTGCTTGACTTCATAAGTTAGGGTTTAGGGATATATAGGGGGTAGATACATCATGATTTTTCTGGTTTGAATATGTCTAGAGCTTGTTTATCAACTTAATTGAATGCTTACTATATGACATAAGAAGACTATGTGCCTTGATATTTCATTTTTTTTAATTATGCCCTTTTGAATATTGGTCAAAACCTAGGTTTGACAAAGATTTAAAAAAGATTAAAACATGAAAATGAAAAAGTAAGCCTTGATCCTTCTTATTAACTCCAAAATGAAGGTTTTTGGGAGGGTTTTTGAAATATCCATGTTTGAAACCCAAAACCACTTCTCTTCGTGCAGAGTTTAGGGTTAGGGGTAGCTAGACACCTGAATTTTCTGGTTTGATATGTCTAGACCTTGTTTATCAACTTAATTGAATGCTTACTATATGACATAAGAAGACTATGTGCCTTGATTTTACATTTTTTTTAAAATTATGCCCATTTGAATCTTGGTCAAATCCTAGGTTTGACCATGATTTAAACAAGTTTGTTTATCAACTTGAATGCTTGCTATATGACATCAGAAGACTATGTGTTTGGTTTTTGTTTTTTGAATTTGTTATGCCCATTTGAATCTTAGTCAAATCCTAGGTTTGAATATATATGTCTAGACCTTGTATATCAACTTGAATGCTTACTATACATATGACATAAGAATGTTATGTGCTTTGGTTTTTCATTCTTTTCATTTTTTCTGAATTTTTAGGGCCATTTGAATCTTGGTCAAATCCTTGGTTTGACCAAGATTTAAACAAATTTAAAACATGAAAATGAAAAGGGAAGTATGTATCCTTCTTAGTCACTCTAAAATGAAGCTTTTGGGATGTTCTTTAAATTTCAAAACCGAAAACGACTTCCCTTCATGCTAGACTTCATAAGATCGACAGGGGGTAGATACATGATTTGTCTGGTTTGGATATATCTAGACCTTGTTTATCAACTTGATTGCTTACGATATGACATAAGAAGACTATGTGATTTGGTTTTTCATTTTTCTGATTTTTTTGAATTTTGTGCCCACCCATTTGTATCTTCGTCAAATCCTAGGTTTGACCAAGATAATTTAAACAAGTTTAAAACATGAAAATGTAAAGGGAAGCATGTATCCTTCTTAGTCACTCTAAAATGAAGCTTTTGGGAGGTTTTTGAAATTTCGATGTTTGAAACCCAAAACCACTTCTCTTCACACGCTTGACTTCATAAGACAGAGTTTAGGGGTTAGGGGTAGATACATGATTTGTCTGGTTTGAATATGTCTAGACCTTGTTTATCAACTTGAATGCTTACTATATGACATAAGAAGACTATGTGATTTGGTTTTTCATTTTTCTGTTTTTTAATTATTTTTCTGCCCATTTGAATCTTGGTCAAATCCTAGGTTTGAACAAGATTTAGACAAGTTTAACACGTGAAATTAAACGAATAAGTAAGCATTGATCCTTCTTAGTCACTCCAAAATGTACCAATTGATAGTGTTAACTTTGCTTCATGGAAAAAATAATGTCATGTAAATGAGTTAACTTGGATTTCCTACCCTTGAATCCATAGGAAACTTTGTTCTAATGCACTATTATAATCAACCGAGTTTTTACACCAACAGGTCTGTCACTTACGTGTGGTGCCCACGCGTGAGGTCCCACACTTGAGTGAGCACAAGTCACGTGCAATAGGTACGCCAACTCCCAGCCATCTTCTTTGTCAAGAGAAGACGCATCAGGATGCGTATTGGAAGTCTGTGGGTCCTTCTGGATCCTTCGGTTGTCCCTCTCACAAAAAAACAAATCTCTCTCATTCTCGGCCTCGCTCGACTCGCTCGCTCGCTCGCTCGCTCGCACCTCCTGCTCACTGACAAACCCTGCACAACAGTCAACATCATCATCATCACCCGAAAAAGGGAAGACACCATAATGCTCTGCCTTTTTTCTCTCCTTCCGAGTGATCCCTCTTCCTCCGAGTTTCACTCGACGGGCAAACGCACATCTGCAGCATAGTAATAATAAAAAGGTAGAAAAATCGATATACGAATCTATAATTAAATAGGTTAAACTAGGGTTTTGCCCTGTACTACAGATCAAGGTTCAAAAAAATCCAACTACGGGGTTCGAACAACACGATTCTAATCCAAGAACTTTTTCGACCTCATCCAAGTGGCCTCAAACTATAGGGTTAGCATCTAGTGCAGTATGTGTGAAAATGTATGCACTATGTGTGCTATAACTTGTATGTCTTTCAAATTTGAACCAACTTTGAATAAGTTTGAAATATTTGAAATGGGGCTTTTGGCTTAAACGTTTGAAACTCAAAACGATTCTCTTCATGCTAGACTTCATAAGACCGAGTTTAGGGTTAGGGGTAGATACATGATTTGTCTGGTTTGAATATGTCTAAACCTTGTTTATCAACTTTAATGCTAACTTCTCAGTCACTCTAAAATGAAGTTTTTGGAGGTTTTTGAAATTTCCATCTTTGAAACCCAAAACCACTTCTCTTCATGCTTGACTTCATAAGAAAAAGTTTAGGGTTAGGGGGTATAGATACATGATTTGTATGGTTTGAATATGTCCAAACCTTGTTTATCAACTTGAATATGCTTACTATATGACATAAGAAGACTATGTACTT